>CM062295.1:421696155-422896155 GCA_031216915.1 Pictodentalium vernedei
CCCAGATGTCGCTGTAAATTAGCTCCCTTGATGTGCAACAATGATAACTGATTGACTTGCAGTGACGTAAGTCAAAGTGGCAAAATGCATTGCTACCAAGCATAACTGCTCACGAATGGTCAGTGGTGCCTAAATTTCATTACCAACGGATTCCGTGCTTCTTAAAGCATGTTAGTGTTACCGATTTTTAGGTTCCATTGAACTATTTTCCAATTTTATAGCCCATTTTGAATTTCTGCCTTGGCACTTTTTTTGCGGACATAAAACAAGTTTACATCAGCTTTCGCCTCAGCGCTGCAGAATGCCGACACCAATTGCCATGCCCTCCCCGGTTTTTATGCCACTGAGCAGTATACATGTTCATTAAATTTATTATGTGGCAATTTGTTGCCGAATACCCACAGGCATTCTCCACTAAATTGTCGAAAAACAAATCTGATAAGCTTCCCTTAATCGATTCACCTCCCCCCTTCCCCCTCCCCCCCCCCCCCCCCCCCCCCCCCCGGTGTGTACGTCACTGAGTTGGATGCATGTTCATAAAATTTGTTTTGTGATAATTTGTTGGCGAATGGCCATTCTCCAAGAAATTGTCAGAAAACTAATTTTATGAGCTTGCATTAACCCCCCCCCCCCCCCCCCCCTCCCACGGTTTTACGCTACTGAGCTGTATTGATGTTCATCAAATTTGTTTTGTGATAATTTATTGCCGAATGCCCGCGGGAATTCTCCAATACATTGTCACAAAACTAATTTCATGGGCTTGCATTAACACCCCCTCCCAACCCCCTCCTGCCCCCTCCCCCCCACCCCACGGTTTTTACGCTACTGAGTTGTATTGATGTTCATCAAATTTGTTTTGTGATAATTTGTTGCCAAATGCCCGCGGGCATTCTCCAATAAATTGTTACAAAACAAATTTTATGGGCTTGCATCAACACCCCCCCCCCCCCCTCCCCCCCCTTTCCCGGTTTTTATGCCACTGAGTTGTATGCACGTTTATCAAATTTATTTTGTTTAAAAAGAAATTAACCAAAAAGTGTCGTTTGAATGCTTGAATTATTATGTGTCAAACTGCTTCAAATGAACAATATGAGAATCAAATATATGTATGAGTGTTTGTTTGATCGGTCACTGTGTTAGTCTGCGTAGTTTGTCGTAGTGTACATATGCAAACATGTATAGTCATATACACTGAACTAATCACTCTTTCTCTGGGGGTGCAACATCAACATTGCCTTCTTTCAGTTCGGGTAGCTGACAAAATTCGCAGCTACAGTCAGTATCATCTGAATATTGGTCCTCACTCAATTCAACTGATGCAACACACTCAGTCTGAACAGGTCTACACAATTTTGTATTTTCTCGTAAGAAAACTATTTGGTCGACTGTTTCCGGATCAAGGTTTGCCTGCCTTTTGCTAACAACGATCCCAGTGAGAGAAAATATATGCTCAGATGGTACTGAGGTGCCCGGTATTGAAAGATACTTTCTTGCTAACTTGGCAAGTTTCGGGAATCTATCTGAATTCATTTTCCACCATTCTCTTGGTTCAACGTTAGAAGTTTTTACGTCCTTGTAGGCACGTAACTCAACGTCTTCGTCTGTATTTTCGTGAGATTCATCCGATTCAAAATAGTCCCCGAGCAAAAATTTCATGGTTTTGTTGGACTGCTCAATTTTGGATTTTTTGCACTTTGGTGTGTATTTAGCAACATTGTCATCACTCGCAGGAAATTTGTGTCGAAGAATGAGCTTCTCCTGTGCCAGGTTGTCCACTATCTGCCAGCCCATCTGGAGAACTCTTTTTCCCACTCAAATCATGCATCTGTTTCATTTCAGCCAAGAGAGTGGACCATGCAGCTTCCCGTTGTGGTGGGATTTAGAAATTTAAGTGACTTGTATCAAATATCCAACGCACTTGATAGTACAATCACTGTTTTGGCAAAATCCGTGGAATCTGTTTCGATTCCATCATTCATATCAGTGTATCGTTTTTTCAGATCACTGGAAATTTTAGCTTTGAATTCCAAAACATTTTTAGAGTCATTTTCCTTGGGTTGTAAATGATTGTCTAAAAGTCCCTTTATCATCGGGTACGTCATACTGAGCGTCGGATATTCCTCGCTCCCGGCGAGAGCCGTTGCCATTTCAAAGGGCTTGAGTATTGGTGTTATCTCCTCCATAATAGTCCATGAGTTATCCGGGAGCTCCAAGTTTTGTGCATCTGAATATTCAATCAGGTTTCGATCATGTATCACAGCAAATACTGGGAGGCGCTGTTCCAATAACCTGTTGAACATGTAGAAGGTCGAATTCCACCTTGTCGCAACGTCTTGTAGAAGCTTGTGCTTTGGTGCCGACAACTGCTCCTGTTTGCATTTTAAACCATGTGCAGCCAGGGTGGACTTTCGAAAGTGAGTTATCAATTTCCTGGCTGCGCCTGCTGCCTTTGATACAAAAGGTAATGACAACCCAGAATTCACACCCAGCTGCAACGAGTGTCCGAAACACCTTATGTGTTCCCATCCCGTCAATTTCAAGCACTTTACAATGTTTGAAGCATTATCCGAAGTTATCGCACACACCTTTGCTGGTGGAATTTCGAATTGTTCAACAACATCATAGAGGACATCGCGCAGGTGCTCCCCACTGTGGTGATCGGTGATTTCTTTTGTACAAAGAATGCCATGTCGGTAATTCCAGTTGGAGTCGATGAAGTGATATGTTACTGTAACATATCCTTTAGTCGCAATGCTTGTCCATGTGTCCGTGGTCAAGGCGATGTTATCAACCCCACTGATTTCCTCAGTCAGCTGGGCTTTTAGATCTTCATAAAAGTGTTTCATGTGGTTTCTCACAGTTGTGTGGCACGGCACTTTGTAGGAGGGCTCCAACTCATGCATAAGTTTGGTGAATCCCTTCCCATTGATACTACTCAGCGGCCTCATATCTGTATAACACCACTCAACAAGTTTCTTTGTAATATTGTTCCATCTGCCCATTGCCAAGGTTCCGCTCACACCCAATTTTCTCCGTTCTATGTTGATTAAAGATTGGGTGGTGATTTCTCGAGCTTCTGTTTTGCTTGCTGGGTGTTTGTATTGAAGATGTGATCTTAAGGCAGTGATTGATTTGTTATATTTCAAACATATTTTGCACAGCTGGCATTCAGCATTGTCCCTGCCATCAACTTTCTTTAAAATGAAATACTTCCAAACATCAGATGATTTGCTCTTGGATGCCATTGTTAATTTACCAATATAAGTATCTATAATATTTAGGAGATAGCACACTTGCTCACAGCCGACTGAATGGCACTACCAGTACCGGAACGATTCACGAGTGCACTCAGTGCAGGCGCTTCAGTTTGTCGTCAAAGTCGGAAATCAGGTTACTTGACAGTCTAGATGATTCGCTCCTGTGGACAAATCAGCCCTAGTTTCTGTGGACGAATAGCGGAGTTTTTGTCAGTTTCTTAATGAACATTGAAGGGGGGGGGCATCAAAAAGTGGGGGCATTTCGTTCATTGGGGCGAATCGTCCATGGGGACGAATTGTCTGGTTCCCAGAATTCATTACAGTCGACATCGACATACACGTGTTCAATCTCGCAGCACTGTCAAATGTCTGAGTTAAATTCCCATTGTCGAATTTGTCGGCAACGTTTGCTATTGTCTACAATGTCACTACATGCATATGTTTTGCAATGTCAGATCTGACTCTCTGGCATTAGAAACTCATTCAACACCAATCTGCCACTCTGTTAAATTGTTTCAATTCATGGCATCAGCAAAGTGCATTTTTTTCAAGTTTAATTCTCATCCGTAGTCGTCTGTCTGCAACTGCTCTTGACTCCATCGGCGTTTGCTGTCAGTGGCCAACCACCGAGTTTAATCTACAAAATATATGTAATTGTGGAAAACGGCGACTAGTCGACTAGGAAATTGCTAATCGATTATCGGCAGGAACCCTAGTCGACTTCGACTAGTCGACTAATCGTTTCAACACAAATCTGTTAACATTTAGAGTTTTTTGTTAAAGTTTGTTGTTAAAGTTTTTTACTGAAGGTTAAAGTTTTTTTTCTTTTTAATTAATATTAATTACTTTTGATTGTCTCACTCTCATTGTGTTTCATGTTATTTTGGGAAATATTTAACCCTTTTTGCAGTCAATTTAACTTAGAACTTCCAGGTTAAAGTTTTTTGTTTTCAAAGTTACTCATTTAAATCTTCAAACTGTTCAGTGGAATGTCATTGTTGCTCATTTGTGACAATGTCCACTGTCTGCTGAAGCTTTCTACAGTGATTTTAATTAATACTAGCATTATTTTAACACCTTTTAAACATATTTGCTGACTAACTTTCTTTGTATTTGAAATTTGGCTTTTAACACATACTTTGTTGTTTTAATTCTTGCATACTCAATACAACTTAATGATTGCATTTACATCAATGATTTTTTTTATCGGTTTTAGGAAATATTTAACCCTTTATTTGCTGTCAATTTTACTTAGTATTCACAAGTTAAAGTTTCGGATTAAAGGTTTGCTTTTCAAGGTTGTATCTTTAATTCTTCAAACACTGTGTGACAACATCTATTTTTTTCATTTGGAGCAAAGTCTACTGAACCCGTATGCATTGGTTTCAAATAATATTGGCATTAATTTAACCCTTTTCAGTAGGGTTTTCAAACTTAGTTTCTTTAAATTTGAAATTAGCCTTCTACCACATACTTTGTTACTTTTTATCCCCTCATAAAGGAGGGATATAGCATAGAGCTCCACCCATCTGTCTGTCCATTCAAATTATAGCATAACTTGAACAATAGTAAACAGATTTCATTTCTTTTTGGTACAGGTCTCAAAAGCAACAATGTCTACATCAAGTAACCAAATATCCATTTCTTTTATATATAACTCTTTGGAAACAAATTTAGAGTGACCACATGTGGAAAAAAACTTTGACGCCACTAACCCTCCTCCATCCTCCCCCCCCCCTACCCCCTCTCACTTCCCAGTGCCAATTAGGCAATTTTTTTCTTCGTTTCAAAATGCATTTTGAAGGATTTAGAGTGACTACATAGGGAAAAAATTTGACTTCTATGTTTGAACACTGGTGGTATCATGCCAGTTACATGACAGAAATTGGAAGAGCCCATATCCATTATTTGGGGGTAGAGCAATTAATATTTTCAACATGCAGCCTGAAGGTATTAAGTGTTGTACCACACACATTTACTTAGTTGCCATCCTACTTAATGAAATTATGGCGTATCGTGTTCCTGGACCGAAAACGCAGCCTCTCGTGTTGAAAGAGTTAACTTGACAAAGTCAAGATAAGCTATTGCCATCACGTGTGCGGAACCATTCCATCAGGAATAAAAAATAAAAACCTCCCTCACTCCCTTGTTTTTAAAAAAAAATGTCCGTGAATAAATTGTTTAATTTTGTTTAGCCTTACTGGTCAGTATTATTCAAAACATCAGTGATAGAGCATGTGCCCACACAACTTTAGACCAGAGTGGTCTCGGCCTCAGTGTGCTAGGTGTTAAAAAATTTCCCAATGTAATCCTGAGAGTGCAAGTTTTCCAATTCAAACTGCCTTGAATCCTTCACCAAGAAGTATGGATGGAATCCTGGATGAATTATTACAGCACAACTTTCATGGGTTAGATTCAGGTTTATTCAAATCAGGTCCTTCGGTTAATATTTGAGCTTCTATGGGAGCCTGAATTTGAACTTAGTGCAATATGGGGAATAATCTTCAAAAGTTTTCTTCTTGGGATCCATCAGTCAGAATCTTGACTATTTATTATACTACATCCTTATGGGGGGTCAGATTCATTTTTAACTCACCTGGCCTAAAAGGCCATGTGAGCTTTTCTTATCACTTGGAGTCCATCGTTGTGAGTTGTCCGACGTCCGGCGTCTGTCGTCTGGTGTTCATAAACTTTTCACATTTTCATCTTCCTCTCTGTAACTGCTGAGCCGGTGTGAACCAAACTTGGCAGGAATGGTCTATGGGAGGTCCTCAACAAACGGTCCTCATTTTGTTCCCGTCAGATGAAAAACGTGGCTTCTAGAGGCATTCTTTGAGTCTGGTTGGTGGATTTTCAAAAATCTTCTCCTCGGAAACTGCCAGGCCAAATGTTTTGAAACTTCAGATAAATGATGACTGGGACACCCTCTACCAACGATCCTCATTTAATGTTGATCGGGTTTCAAACATGGCCACAATTGTGGCTTACAGTTAATATAGAAACCCCATGGAAAATCACATTTTCATCTTCTTCTCTGGAACTACTGAGACGCAGTGAAAACAAACCTGGCAGGGATAGTCTATGTGAGGTCTTCTACAAACGATCCTCATTTTGTTCCCGTGGGTTGAAAAACATGGCCGCCAGAGGCATTCTTTGATTCTGTAGTTACTGTAGAAACCCTATGAGAAATCACATTTTCATCATCTTCTCTGGAACTACTGAGCTGACATGAACCAGACCTGGCAGGGATAGTCTATGGGAGGTCCTCTACAAACGATCCTCATTTTGATCCCATGGGTTTGAAAACATGGCTGCCAGAGGCATTCTTTGATTCTGATTGGTGGATTTTGAAAAATCTTCTCCTCTGAAACCACAGGGCCAAATGTTTTCAAACTTTGCATGGTTGATGACTGGGACTCCCTCTACCAACAGTCCTCATTTAATGGTGATCGGGATGCAAACATGGCTTCAATTGTGGCTTATAGTTACTATAGAACTCCTATGGGAAATCACATTTTCATCTTCTTCTCTGGAACTACTGAGCTGACATGAACCAAACCTGTCAGGAATGGTGTATGGGAGGTTCTCTACAAATGATCCTCATTTTGTTCCCGTAGGTTGAAAAATATGGCCGCCAGAGGCATTCTTTGATTCTGGTTGGTGGATTTTCAAAAATCTTCTCTGAAGAAACTGCCAGGCCAAATTTTTTGATACTTCACATAAGTGATGACTGGGACCCCCTCTACCAACGATCCTCATTTAATTTTGATCGAGGTGTAAACATTGTAATTGCGGCTTATACTTACTATAGAAACCCTGTTGGAAATCACATTTTCATCTTCTTCTCTGGAACTACTGAGCCTACGTGAAAACAGATCTGGCAGGGATAGTCTATGGGAGGTCCTCTACAGACGATCCTCATTTGTTCCCATGGGTTTGAAAACATGGCCACCAGAGGCATTCTTTGATTCTAATTGGTGGATTTTAAAAAATCTTCTCCTCTGAAACCACAGGGCCAAATGTTTTGAAACTTTGCATGTTTGATGACTGGGACCCCCTCTACCAATGATCCTCATTTAATGTTGATTGGGTTGTAAACATGGCCACAACTGCAGCTTATAGTTACTATAGAAACCCTAGAGGAAATCACATTTTCATTTTCTTCTCTGGAACTTCTGAGCCAAAGTGAACTAAACCTGGCAGGGATAGTTTATGGGAGGTCTTCTACAAATGCTCCTCATTTTTGTTACTGTGCATTGAAAAACATGGCTACCAGAAGCATTTTTTGATTTCGATTGGTGGATTTTGAAAAATCTTCTTCTCTGAAACCACAGGGCCAAAAGTTTTTAAACTTTGCATGGTTGATGACTGGGACACCCTCTACCAATGATCCTCATTTAATGTTGATCCTGTTGTAACCATAGCCACAATTGCGGCTTATAGTTACTATAGAAACCCTATTGGAAATCACATTTTTATCTTCTTCTCTGGAACTACCAAGCCAACATGAACCAAACCTGCCATGGATAGTCAATGGGAGGTCTTCTACAAGTGCTCCTCATTTTTGTTACCGTGCATCGAAAAATATGGCTGCCAGAAGCATTTTTAGCTCAACTTTGGCGAAGCCAAATTTGAAGTATTGTCATGGCCCGTCGTCCATCTGTGCGTCTGTCGTGCCATCAACACGACTTGGGCTAGAGGCCGTATTTATGAACTGATCTTTACGAAACTTCTTGGGTACCTTAGTTATTACTGTGGGGCAAGAACAATTTTTTGGGGTCCGGTTGTATTGATCGGTTTACAAACATGACCGCAATTGCAGCTTACAGTTACTACAGAAAACCCTCTGGGAAATCACATTTTAATTTTCTCTCTGGAATTACTCAGCCGAAGTGAACCAAACTTGACAGGAATGGTCTATAGGAGACCCTCTACAAATGATCCTCTTTTTGTTCCTGTTGGTTGGAAAATATGGCCACCAGAGACATTCTCTGATTATGATTTATGGATTTTGCAAAAATATTCCCCTCTGAAACTACAAAGTAAATTGTTCTGAAATTTCACGTGATTGAGGACTGGGACACCTACCAATGATCTTCATGTAATGTTGATGTAAAGTTGCAAACATGGCTACAATTGCATCGCAGTTACCAAGGAAAGCCTATGGGAAATCACATTTTTATATGTAGTTCCAGGTGAGCGATTACAGTCTCTTTAGAGCCTCTTGTTTAGCTCACCGGGCCTAAAAGGTCATGTGAGCTTTTCTCATCACTTGGCATCCGTCGTCGTCCATAAACTTTTCACATTTTCATCTTTTCTGCAACCGCTGAGCCGGTGTAAATCGAACTTGGCAGGAATGGTCTATGGTAGGTCCTTTACAAACGATCCTCATTTTGTTCCCATGGGTTTAAAAACATGGCTGCCAGAGGCATTCGTTGATTCTGATTGGTGGATTTTGAAAAATCTTCTCATCTGAAACCACAGGGCCAAATGTTTTGAAACTTTGTGTGGTTGATGACTGGGACCCCCTCTACCAATGATCCTCATTTAATGTTGATTGGGGTACAAACATGACTTTAATTGTAGCTTATAGTTACTATAGAAAGCCTATTGGAAATCACATTTTCATCTTCTTCTCTGGAACTACTGAGCCGACGTGAACCACACTTGGCAGAAATGGTCTATGGGAGGTCCTCTACAAACGCTCCTCATTTTGTTCCTGTGGGTTGAAAAACATGACCGCCAGAGGCATTCTTTGATTCTGGTTGGTGCATTTTCAAAAATCTTCTCTGAAACTACCAGGCCAAATGTTTTGATACTTCACATAATTGATGTCTGGGACCCCCTCTACCAACGATGCTCATTTAATGTTGATCGAGTTGTAAACATTGCCTAATTGCGGCTTATAGTTACTATAGAAACCCTGTTGGAAATCACATTTTCATCTTCTTTGGAATTACCAAGCCAACATGAACCAAACCTGCCATGGATAGTCTATGGGAGGTCTTCTACAAGTGCTCCTCAGTCAAATGTTTTGAAATTTCACGTGATTGCGGCTTATAGTTACTATAGAAACCCTGTTGGAATTCACATTTTCATCTTCTCCTCTGGAACTACCAAGCCAACATGAACCAAACCTGCCATGGATAGTCTATGGGAGGTCTTCTACAAGTGCTCCTCAGTCAAATGTTTTGAAATTTCACGTGATTAAGGTCTGGGACACCCTACCAATGATCCTCAAGCAATGTTGATGTAATGTTGCAAACATGGCCACAATTGCAGCTCATAGTTACCTATGGGAAATCACATTTTTAGCTTAACTTGACAAAGTCAAGATAAGCAATTGCCATCACGCGTGCGGAAGTCTGTTAGTTCACATTTTCCTTTAGCACAGGCTACACCCCGTAGTTCTTGTCTGATCATCACAAAATTTCATATGCAGGTTTGGAGTCATGTCTAGATGAGAACGTCCCCTTTTGGTCACGATCGGTCAACCGGTATGGCTGCCCGAGCCCAAAACCCGAAAACCATTAGCACTGTCTACAGGTCGTATTTATGAAGGGATTTCATTGTAATTTGGTAGGATGCCTCTGTATAATGTCTAGATGAGAACGTCCCCTTTTGATCATGATCTGTCAACCGTGATGGCTGCCCAAGCTTGATAGGATGACTCTTTTTTGGAATAATTTCACTGTAACTTGATAACTTTTGTTGACATACATTAATTGTGAGGGCCACATACATTAACTGTGAAGGCCACATTAACCCACCCCTCAGTTCTTTAGTACAGTCAACACCTCATGTTATTTTTATTAAAATATAGCATACAGGGAACAGAAATTAACATATTCCCAATTATCACAATTCTTGTCTTATTTCATAATCCTTTCATAAACATTGAAATTATCCTTTTCATCAAAACACAACATACAGACGAGTTAAGCTACAGTGTCATTGACACTTTCATTATATGTAGTTCCAGGTGAGCGATTACAGGCTCTTTAGAGCCTCTAGTTTTCATTGCAAGTCCCTATATATTTGGGCTCCCTATGGGAGCATGGATTTTACTGTAGCACAATTTGAGGAATATTGTTTAAAAAATCTTCTTTTCATGAAACTCCCAGCCAGGATCTTTTGATAAGTGCTATACACCATCTTTAGGGGAGTCAAATTCAAATTTATTAAAATGAAATCTCTTTGTTAATATTTAGGTTATCTTGTAGAACCCGTATTTTAACTATGCTTCTATAGATACACTAGTCAGAATCTTTTGATATTTGATATGCAGCACTGTTAGAGGGGTCAGATTCTTTTTGTCCACATAAAGTCTATGGGTTGGTATTTGTGCTTCCTGTATGTGTGTGTGTTGGGAGGGGGGTGGGGGAGGGGGCACATCCAACTTGGCCACATGAATGCCATCTTCTGATTTTTGCTTGTCCAAGCACTAACTTGAAAAATGAATGATGAATTGGTCCCATGTTTCTGGTTTTTGCCATGCAAAATGACTGAATTTACATAAAGCTGCCATATAATTATGCCACAACCCAGCAGTGCTCTTGTTTCTTAGAATATAGACTGGTGGATAGACAATGCTTGAAATGTGGATTATCAGTAAAATAAGCACTAACTGGATTTTCCAAACATCAAATTCAGTTTTTACTAAAGAGAATAAGACTAGTAAAATGTTTGGCTAACCCTCTTCTCAACTCATAAGGGCTTGCAGACACATTTGGATCTGAACACAATATTTGCCTTGCATAAACAAAAGAATTTTTGCTTTTTTCATACAAAATTCTACCATTGGTCATCATTAATCCTTTGAACCCTAGCGGCCACTTTTCCAGCCAGGAACATGATAACTTATAACATCATTAAATAGGATGGCTGTTCAGTAAATGTGTGGGGTAGACCAATCAATATTTTCAATGTGCAGCCCCAAGGCTGCACATTTAAAATATTGATTGTTCTACCCCAAATAATGAATATGGAATCTTCTAATTACTGTCATTGAACTGGCATGGAAGATACCACTAGAGTTCAAAGGGTTAAATGTTTAAAAAAAACTAGACATATTCCCATCAATATGGAGATCATTCCCTCATCAACATTCACTTATCCTGTGTCACTCCAACTGCTAGTGCAGCTCTGAACAGAAAAAGGAAGGGTGCACTTGTTCCTCCGATGAAGACAGATCAACCTGTCCAAAGTAAAACTGCAGATCAGTTGAGAGTACGAGATGAGGTAATGGTTTGCATGTGTACTGGGATGATACTGGTGCAGATTAGACTCTTTCGACCCCGATATCTGAGGAAAAACATTTTGACAAAAAACTTGGTAGGTTCGGGTACCATCTTGCATGTTTCCCTAATGGTTATGCATGGGGGAGATTCCATGTCAGTTGCAGAATTGCAGAGTGCGATGCTGCATCTAATACCCACATTGCAAAATTATATATGAATGCACTACAAATTTCCCCTTTCCATATGTGTGTAAATTTACACATATTTATAGTTACATATGCAAATGTTCGTCATGTGAAGGCCCTTCAGTAGTTATGTTTATTAAATTTGTTTAGGCAACCACAGATAGGTAACAAAATGTTTGATGTCCAGTTTAACATACGGTTTTCAAATATTTAGGACTAAAAGTACACATCCAAGATTTAACCATATCTATACAGTCAAACATTGTTTATTGCCAATGAAAAATATTCATTTCACATGAGTATTCAATGATATTGTCATTTTCCCACATTCTGGTGAGAAATTGAATATTTATTCAATTAGTGGGTATATCTTGTTTGACAGAGCTTAAGGCTATATCCAAAATAAGGATAACATATTCTTTACAAAACTTCTTGATTTCTGAATTTTGACTTATATTTGTGTAATACAGGCATATTATACATCAAAATGACGGTTTATTGCATAGAATCTGAATGGATGCATTTATAACGTGCGCATTTTCCAGAATGTTCAAACTTGGATTTATTATGGATTTCTAAATGTGATTTTTGTGTGCACAACTCCTACATTTGAGAACTGATAATAATTGATGAAACTTCTCAAACATGAACACTAACAAGTGAACATGTGCATATTTCCAAATATTCAATTTACCGTGATTTCAGCAAGGTTATTTTCCCTTGAACTTTGAAGTTTTATTATAGATTTCTGTATGAGATTCTTGAATGCACATCACCTTGGACATTTTTAGCTTAACTTGACAAAGTCAAGATAAGCTATTGCCATCACGTGTGCGGAAGTCTGTGAGTCTGTTCACATTTTTAGCTCACGAACAAAGTTGTATGAGCTTATGTCATGACGTGAGTCATGTCGGCATCGAAGACGGCGCCAACACTTGTTAGCTCGCCTGACTTTCAGTCAGGTGAGCTATAGTGATCACTCACCATCTGTCGTCCAGCCGTCATCCGTCAACATGGTGTTTGTGTCTTCTACAAAAAACCCCACTGAACCGATTCAAGTGAAATTTGAGATAATTGTTTGTTATGACATCGCATTTTGATTTTGTTCAAGTCAAGTTGCCCCACCCCTCGGTAGGACCACGCCCAAAAAGTGTGCTTAAATCTTAAAAGATCTTCTTCTTGATATTTGGTGTGCAGCTTCCTTTTGAGGTGTAGACTCATATTTGTTCAAGAGAAGTTCGAGGGGCTATTCTTTCCGTCATTATGGGCAGGGCAAGAATTTTCACGATTTCCCAAATTTTTATTTTCCAAACCGAGAGGCTGATTTGAACCAAATTTGATATGACGGCTTATAGGGTCATAAGTACTTAATTTATGCCAAAAAACATTTGCCCGTCACCCCATGGGAACCGTGGGAGCTAAAAATAGAAAAAATGACAATATCTCCAAAACTACACGGCACTGAGAATTCTTATTTGGTGTGATGCTTCCTTACGAACAACAGAATGGAATAGTCCAAAAAAATTGCCAACATTTTTATCATAGAGTACTTTTTCTGGACTTTGAAAAAGTGCAGGGTCAGCCATTTTAACACTGTAGGAAGTGGGTAAAACTTTCAAGACTCTTCTCCCAGACCACTGCACCAAAAGCTTTCAAATTTCACATCTAACATCTTTGGAAGATTGTTTCACCTGTTTATTGCAATCATATCCCTGGGTCCATATTTGGGCTCTCTTTGAGAGCCCAAATGTGTAAATTAGTGCAATATGAAGGATATTCTTTAAAAATCTTCTTCAGATCCACCAATCAGAATCTTTTGATATTTGGTATGCAGCATCCTTAAGGGGGTGAGATTCAAGTTTGTTCAAGGCAAGTCCCTGGGTTCATATTTGGGCTCACTGTGGGAGCCTGTATTATAACTTAGTTCAAAATGAGGAATTTTCTTTAAAAATCTTCTTCAGATCCAGCAGTCGGATTGTTTTGATATTTAGTATGCTGCATCCTTAGGGGGGTAAGATTCAAGTTTGTTTAAGCCAAGTCCATAGGTTAATATTTGGGTTCCCTGTGGGAGCCCGAATTATAACTTAGTTCAATATGAGGAATATTCTTCAAAAATCTTCTTCACATCCACCAGTCAGAATCTTTTGATATTTGGTATACAGTATCTTTAGGGAGGTGAGATATAAGTTTTTAAAAGCTAAGTCCTTGGGTTCATATGTTGGCTTCCTGTGGGAGCCCAAATTTTACCAAAATTTCTATTTTCCGAACTGAGAGGCCGATTTGAACCAAATTTGATATGAGGGCTTATTGGGTCATAAGTACCTAATTTATGCACAAAAAATTTCCTGTCACCCCATGGGAATCACTGGAGCTAGAAATAGAAAAAAGGAAGCAGAAAGGAATGGTCAAAAAAAAAATTTCCATCAGTTTTATCATAGGGTACTTTACCAGGACTTTTGAAAAAGTGCTGAGTCAGCATTTTTTAACACTGTGGGTAATGGGAAAACCATTTAAGACTCTTCTTCTCCCAAACCACTGCTCCAAAACCATTCATTTTTCACTTATAACATCTTTGGAAGATTGTTTCACATGTTTATTGAAAGAAAATCCCTGGGTCCCTATTTGAGCTCTCTATGGGAGCATAAATAGTACATTATGAGGAATATTCTTCAAAAATTCTTCTTCTTCCGATCCACCAGTCAGAATCTTTTGATATTTGGTATGCAGCATGCTTGGGGGGGGGGGGGGGGGGGGGAGGGAGGAGGGATTCAGGTTTGTTGGAGCCAAGTCCCTGGGTTCATATTTGGGGTCACTGTGGGAGCCCGAATTATAACTTAGTTCAAAATGAGGAATTTTCTTTAAAAATCCTCTTCTTCAGATCCAGCAGTCGGAATGTTTTGATATTTGGTATGCTGCATCCTTAGGGAGAGTGGGGGGGGGTGGGGGGGGGGGGGGATTTAAGTTTGTTCAAGCCAAGTTCCTGGGTTCATATTTGGGCTGCCTATAGGAGGCTGAATTATAAGTTAGTTCAATATGATGAATATTCTTCAAAAATCTTCTTCTTCACATCCATCTGTCAGAATCTTTTGATGTTTGGTATACAGTATCCTTAGGGAGATGAGATATAAGTTTGTAAAAGCCAAGTCCAAGGGTTCATATTTGGGCTTTTGAGCCCAAATTATAACTTAGTTCAGTATGAGGAATATTCTTTAAAAAAAAATTTTTTCAGATGCACCGGTAAGAATGTTTGGATATTTGATATAAACTTTTCTTAGGAGGGGCAGATGCAACTTGTTCAAATCAATTCCTTGGGTTGATATTTTGGCTACCATATCAGGTGAGTGCCCTCAGGCCCCCTGTGGCCTCTTGTGTTAAAGTTATTGTAAGAGTCCACTTTGACTTTCCCACCTGTTACTGTGTACCTCATACCGTTTCTATGGCTTACAATCACCCGCAGACCCGTACCAAGTGATATTTTTTTGATTTTTAGAGTGTTTTTGCAATTTTAAGACTTTTTTGTGTTGACTTAGAAAATTTCTGACCTGTTTTGCTATACATGAGTGGAGGCTACCACCGGTATGCTGTGGCTTTATATTTCATATATGTATCAAATGTATCAATATAAGACAACATTAACCCTTGGGCAGATATTTTTCGGTGATTTTGGACTTTTTTAAATCAATATTAGACTTTTTTCTCAGTGTGTCAATTCTGACCTGTTTTGCTATACATGTACATGAGTGGAGGCCACCACTCGTATGCTGTGGCTTTTATATTTCATATATGTGTTAAATGCATCAATATAAGTCCACAATAACGCTTGACCAGACATTTTTTTGCAGATTTGTAATAAGCCTATGTTTATTGCATGCCATGCATTCGTGAGCTAATGGGGATGGACACCCCCTCATCTTTAGCACAGGCTACACCTTGTAGTTCTTATTCAATCATCGCAAAATTTCATATGCAGGTTCGAGTTCATGTCTAGATGAGAATGTCATGATTGGTCAACCGTGATGGCTACACAAGCCTGAAACCCGAAAACCTTTAGCACAATCTACAGGTTGTATTTATGAAGGGATTTCTTTGTAACATGGTGGAATGACTCCGTATAATGTCTAGATGAGCATGTCCCCTTTTGGTCACAATTGGTAAACCGTGATGGCTACAGAAAGATCAAAAACCCAAAACCTTTAGCATAGTCTACAAGTCATGTATGAAGAGATTTCATTCTAACTTGGTAAGATGACTCTATAATATGTAGATGAGAGCGTCCCCTTTCGGTCACGATTGGTCATCCGTGACTGCTGCACAGGCCCGAAACTGACTGCTGCACAGGCCCGAAACCCAGAAACGTATTTATGAAGGGATTTTATTGTAACTTCATACGATGACTCTGTATAATGTCTGGATGAGAACGTCAGATTTTGGTCGGGTTCAGTCAACCATGATGACTGCAGGGGCATGTAATCTAGATTCCTTTCACCCAGTCTACAGCTTGCATTTATAAAGGGATTTCATAGAAAATTTGTAGGATGACTCAGTATAAAGTCTAGATGAGAATGTCGTATTTTGGCCATGATCAGTCAACCGTGATGGCCACACAGGCACGTGACCTAGATTTATTTAGCACAGTCTACAGGTCATATTTATGAAGCGATTTCATTGTAACTTGGAAGGATAACTGGGAAAAGACATGTTAACTCTCCCAGAATGCCTGGGAAAATTCAGGAATTTCAGTGTAGTTCCCGGCCTCCCGGACGGGAATCAGTTTTGGACCAAAAATCTGGAAAACAACAGTCAAATATCTCGTTCCCTTTGTAAGTTGTAACTTATGAAAAATGTTCGGAGTCAAATCACATGCATTTCAAACTCTGGTAACAACTCACGAAGCAGTAAAATATGGATTTAAGTTAAATTTATTTAAGAAAAGGGTATTTTATGATATATATTTCAACTGTGTTCTTGTTTATTTTTGGGTTTTTTCTTCGGAGATTTGTGATCAATGTGCGAGTGTCGAAGTGAAAATAGGTGACTTACTTTCAAAAAATTGAAAACTCCACCTTCATTTAGGTGCAGTTTTTGGAAAATAAAATATATGAAAAGGAATTAAATAATATATATTTATTTATTCCTTCATAGAATAGCTTTAATTCTCCTCCCTTTTCCAAAATCAAAACATAAACAACAACTATTTAACATAATTTAAAAGTAGGTTAAAGTCGCTTAGGATGCCGAAAAATTATTACTGCATATTTAAACACAATAGACTTATTTTCTAACACTACATTTATTCTGTTGTGCTGACTACAGAACTGTTAACTGTTGGCCATCTGTACCCAGAAAATTTCGAATGGAATTAAAAAATGTTTCAATGATGAAAAGAAAAGTTTTGTGTAGGACACAAACTTCCCACATGCATGAAGTTTGATAAAGATACTTTCTAAGTACTAATGTTCTTGAAGTAACTGAACATTAGGACATCCTTTCCTGTTAACATTTCCAGACTTGGGAAATTATTATCTAATCTAAGAAGACTTTGATAAGAGCAAACCACAGCCTGGGGGGATGTTTAAATCAACAGTTATTTTATGATTTTTTAACATAGCATAAATGCATCAGCATAGTTGACAACTAGTTCTGGATATAACCTGGTGTTAATAGTGGTCCATGAGCTGAAAATTCACAAGTTTTTTCTTTTATTTTGTCCCCGCAAGAACTTTTCCCTGAAATCAATCCCATTTCCCTGAAAACACCCTCAGGTTCCCTGAAAAATTATTCTGGAGGTTAACATGTCTGGCTCGGAATGATGTCTAGATGAGACTGTCCCTCTTTAGATCATGATCGGTCAGCCATTACCGCCACCTGGTCACATGACCTAGATTCCTTTAGCACTGTCCACAGGTTGTTTTTATGAAGGGATTTCATTGTATCTTGGTAGGATAACGTGATATGATATCTAGATGAGCCTCTCTTATTTTGGTCATGATCAGTCAACCGTGACCACCCAACTGTCACATGACCTAGACTCCTTTAGCAAAGTCTATGAGTTATATTCATGAAGGGATTTCATTGCAACTTGGTAGGATGACTCGTTTTAAAATGATTTTACTGTAACTTGTTAACTTTGGTTGACAAACATTAACTATGAGGGCCACATTAACGCAGTCCTCAGTTCTTTAGTACAGTCAGCACCTCAAATTATTCTTACTGAATACATAGCATATAAGGACCAGAAATATATTCTCAATATTATAAATCCTGACTTATTTCATAATCTTTTCATAAACAAAAAGCCAGATCAGACAGTACATAGGAATACCATAACCAGGGCTTGGTCCAAAGTACTCCATACTCGTAGTCATTGTACTCGAGTACCACTATTTTAACAAAGTACTGAGTACTCATACTTTACTAATATAAGATCAAATACTTTTGCTCGTACTCATTACTTTGAAAAAAATGGTCAGAACTCCTGAGTATTTTATGAGTGCTTTATGAGTGCTTTGTAAATATGTAGAACCAAATTTTATATACCAAATAAGTGACATGACAGCCACAGCGGCACTTATCCAAGCTAAAGAAAGGCAGAAAGGCAACTGTCTGAACTGTTAAAATCCAACATTGTCTGGCCTTTCTTAGAAAGTGGATTGAACATTACACACCCTCAGGCCTATAAAGATTGAGAAATAATTACCACATTTTCTTCAAGTAACGATGGATGTCACATCACTTTACACAAACATTCCAAATCAAGGGGAACTCATTTCTCTCAGACCTCACTGTATCAAAGCCTTCTTAACAGAAAATAGTGTTTCATAAGGCCACACAAAGTAGATCTTCTGTTTCTCAGGCCATTATTTGTGAAATTGCATGCAGGCGAGTGTTTTTTTATTTTATTTTTTATTTCAGTAATTACTTCTTTGCCATCTAAAGTTCATGTCCTTGGTTGAAGTTTTAAGCCTCATAATCTACAGAATACCAAGGGTGGTGGTGTATTTCATCCCTTGAGTGCAAGAAGGCTTTGCAATGCTAAAGCATTGCAAAGCCTTCTTGCACTCAAGGGACAAATTCATCAATTTTTTTAACTTAGGTAAAATATCAGACTTAAATCATTTAATTTTAACTTTTTTTAAGTTTAAATTGGTTATAAAAAGAGAGCATGCGGCAGCCAAAAGGACCATGCCTGAGGGCCTGAGAAACATATTTTTTATTTTTTAGGCCTAACAATAATTTTCTGTTAATGGAGACTTGTACCAACAAATGCCACATGTGTAGGCCAATATTTTTATGCAAGAATGGGAAATCAAAGTGCTACAGCAAGCCCCAAGTTAGCACATATGTACATGAGATACACAGACAATATTTTAGTATATGGCATGAAGGATTAGAAAAACTAGAAACTTTAATCCAGTACAGCATGTAGTACCACAAGACAATCAAATTCACTGCTGGATATTCTGATAAAAAGTCAGCTCTCAATTTGCATCATTGAAATCTAAAAAGGGAACTTGGAAGCTGAAATAAGCACATATGCATCAGAAAACAAAAGGAGAAACATGCATTTGGACACCATTTGGTCTCAACAGCTTTGACCAGGATCTTTACTTTACCATCAGTAATAGTGCAAGTGGGGGGGGGAGGGGGGTTAGATCACCGAAGTTAAGCAACATTGAGCGCGGTTAGTAGTTGGATGGGTGACCATTTCAGCGACTGATTCACGTTCCCGCGTTGTGTCCTTGGGCAAGACACTTAACCCTGATTGCCTACATGGGGGCAGGATGACACTGTGTACTAAGACGTACTGCACGTCGATGGTGCGCGTGTGTTCAACCAATCTAACCCTGCCTGTGCCGCAGTGCAGAGTTCAGAGTTATGATGTTGGAGAGCTGATAGCTGCTCATCGTTGCTTGGTGGTTCTCTCAGGGTACTCCGGCTTCCTCCACCCGTAAAACTGTCACCGACATGATATGACCCTGGATGGTAATGTGTCGTTAAATCCTAAAAAAAAAAAAAAAAAAAGCGGAGAGGCAGAGTAAGTCTGCATATTTTGTTTGTTAATGTGCACCATCTTGTTTTATTTCAGTATTCACAGTTACAGAGACGCATAATTTTTTTGTGACATATGCTATATGCTGTTCATGATATTGCAGGAGTGGGCATATGCCACATTTTGCATTTTTCTGGTTTGGTGTATTTCATAGATACTTTTTTCCATTACCACTCATTAATGAGAGGAGCTGAATTTTTAATATTTGAGACATTATTAAGGCAAAATAAGAGGAAGATGCATGTATATCATGGGAGGGGAGTGGGTGGAATTTCATAGATACTTTTTTCCATTACCACTCATTAATCAGAGGAGATGAACTTTTAATATTTGAGACATTATTAAGGCAAAATAAGAGGAAGATGCATGTATATCATGGGAGGGGAGTGGGTGGAGGGGGGGTGGGGCAAAATGACCGATTGGCAGCCAGTTTTGTTGCTTTTTAGAGGCCCTTTTTATGCCCCCGACTTAGTGATTGAAGTGTCCGTGTGTCCGTCCGTCCATGTGTGTGTGTGTCCAAGCCAATAACTCGAAAACGGTTCGGGCTACACTCATCAAACTTCACAAATTATAAAGGACCATGGGAGGATGTGTCACACACCATAGCCGGGTTCGTACCTTCAAGGTCATGGTCACATTTCAAAGTCACACTAAAAATTGGTCAATATTCGTGTCTCAGCCATTACTCAGAAACGAATCATAGTACAATTGTTAAACTTTTTACAAATGTTAAGGATAGTCAGAAGGTGTGTGGCGTATAATAGTTTCCACTGCATCTGCAAGGTGGAGGTCACAATTGACCTTCATATGTTCAGGCTCACAAATCGTGTCTCAAGCATAACTCCAAATCTATTAGGGCTACAATCATCTAACATCGCTCAATTATAAAGGACAACGGGTGGATGTGTCACATACCACAGCCAGGACCGTAAGGCCAAGGTCAAGGTCATATTTCAAGGTCACACTGAACACGGTTAAGGCCGCAGTCATCAGACTTCACACAGTTATAAAGGACCATGGGAGGATGTGTCGCACACCATAGCCGGGTTCGTACCTTCAAGGTCAAGGTCACATTTCAAGGTCACACTAAAAATCGGTCAATATTCGTGTCTCAGCCATAACTCAGATACGAATCATAGTACAATTGTTAAATTTTTTACAAATGTTAAGGACAGTCAGAAGGTGTGTCGCATATAATAGTTTCCGCCGCATCTGAAAGGTGAAAGTCACAAGGGAGGGGGGGGGGGGGGGGGGGCATGTGTTACCTTAGAAACATTTTTCTTGTTTCCATTATTACTTGTTGATCATAGGTGATTTGAGACTAATTTTGATATCTGATTGACTAAGCTTGACTTTATCTTCATGTTGTGGTCATGATTAGCCATTGTGCAGAAATATGTGACCCTAAACACCAATAAATAAATATTGAAGTTGAAAGAATTTCCTCACATGCAGTTGGGAAAATTGAAAATGGAGTCCCATTATTTTGATCAGATGATTAACAACTCTTTTTTGAGAAATCAATATGGATTTTCAAAATTGAATCATAGACAAAAGTGTTATGTGCTCATTGTGTTTGTGAAGACTTTTTCATCATGACTCAAATTGTTGTCAAGACATATAGTGTGAAACATGACTCGTAGTTTTACATTACCAAAAACAAGTCTCATGGTAAAGCATCAGTACAAACACAACGTGTATATTGACAACTCAAAAGCTTGTGCAGGGGGGCATTCATTTAATGATGTTCAACAATTTGTTTTTTGGCTCATCAACGATAGTTGTGTGAGCCTATGACATAGCCCTCCTGGCGGCGGCGGCGGCCGGATTTATTCATTTTGAACTTCTGTGTGCAGGTTTTGATTTTTTTTTTTTTTTTGCTTTTTTTTTATGTCTGCATGCTTTTCAGGGATAGTAATATTTTATTTATTCAACCCTTTCCATGCTTAGTTACTTGAATTTTGGACTTTTGTGTACAGGTTTTTGACTTTTCTGTGCAGGTTTTTGACTTTTCTGTGCAGGTTTTTGACATTTGTGTACAGGTTTTGAAATTTTGTCTTCAAGTGGAGTTTTACCTTACTGGCATATTGCCATGGTGGTTTCCTTAACATTACAGGGTATTTTTCTCAATTTTAACTTTCAGTCAGGAGAGCTGTAGTGATCACTCACCGTCCGTCGTCCGTGAACATGGTGTTTGCGTCTTCTCCTCCCAAACCGTTGAACCAATTTAATTGATATTTGAGATAATAGTTTGTTATGACATCGCAATTTGATTTTGTTCAAATCAAGTTGCCTCACCCATTGGTAGGGCCACACCCAAAAAGTGTGCTGAAATCTTAAAAATCTTCTTCTCATGAACCAGCAGTAGCAGAGACTTGATATTTGGTGTGCAGCTTCCTTTTGAGGTGTAGACTCAGATTTGTTCAAGAGAAGTTTGTGGGACTATATTTGGCATTGTAATGGGAGGGGCCCCTCCCAAAATTTCTATTTTCCAAACCGAGAGGCAAATTTGGACCAAATTTGATATGAGGGCTTATTAGGTCATAAGTACTTAATTTATGCAAAAAAAAATTTTCACATCACCCCATGGGAACCGCAGGAACTAAAAATAGAAAAAAATTAAAACGCCCATACCTCCAAAACTACACGGCACTGAGAATTCTTATTTGTTGTGAAGCTTCCTAAGGACCAACAGAAGGGAATGGTAAAAAAAAATTGCCATCGGTTTTATCATGGTGTACTTTTTGGGGACTTTGAAAAAGTGCTGAGTCAGCATTTTTTAACACTGTGGGTAATGGGAAAAACATATAAGACTATTTTTTCCCAAACCACTGCTCCAAAAGCTTTCAAATTTCACATATAACATCTTTGGAAGATTGTTTCACATGTTAATTGAAATCAATTGCCTGGGTCCATATTTGGGCTCTCTATGGGAGCCGAAATGTTTAAATTAGTGCAGTATGAGGAGTATTTTTTAAAAATCGTCTTCTTCAGATCCACCAATAAGAATCTTTTGATATTTGGTATGCAGCATCCTTAGGGGGTGAGATTCAAGTTTGTTCAAGCCAAGTCCCTGGGTTCATATTTAGGCTGAAAATTTGGGGGTCCCGTTGCAGACTTAGAAATTTTGGACCAAAATCCGGAATTTTTTTTTTTTTTATGCGTTTCGGTGAATTTTAAAACAAAAACAAAAATTTTTTTTTTTGCACTGAAAATTTGGGGTCTGGGTGGGACTTTGAAAATTTTGACCAAAATCTGGAAATTTTTTTTTTTTTTTTTATGCGTTTCGGTGAATTTTAAGACAAAAAAAAAATTTTTTTTTTACACTGAAAATTTGGGGTCCGGGTGGGACTTAGAAATTTTGGACCAAAATCCGGAAATTTTTTTTGGTTTTTTATGCGTTTCGGTGTATTTTAAGACAAAAAAAAATTTTTTTTTACACTGAAAATTTGGGGTCCGATTGGGACTTAGAAAATTTTGGACCAAAATCCTGAATTTTTTTGTTTTTTATGCGTTTCTGTCAATTTTAAGACAAAAAAAATATTTTGTTGGGGAAAAAAATATGTTTTTTATCCGTTTATCTCAATTTTGGGGTGCAAAAGTGCAGGAACTGAAAATAGAAGGAAAATCCAATGTATTGTGTGGGCACAATCGCTTCATCTAGTTGGTATAGGCTCTTCTTAGGAGGATCGTATGCAGCTTATTCAAGTCCCTGGTTTGATATTTAGACTACCATGCCAAGTGAGCACCCGCAGGCCCCCTGGGGCCTCTTGTTTGACTTTTATGTGCAGGTTTTGAGGTTTGTCTTTCTTTTCTTCCAAGTGGATATTTTTCAAGTAGAGTTTCACCTTACTGGCATATTGCCATTGAGGTTGTGTGACAGAGTATTTTTCTCAATTTTAACCCCTTGAAACAAATGTGATACTTTTTTAGCTCACCTGACTTTCAGTCAGGAGAGCTATAGTGATCACTCACCGTCCGTCGTCCGTCGTCTGGCATCCGTCGTCCGTCGTCCGTGAACATGGTGTTTGCATCTTCTCCTCCCAAACCGCTGAACCAATTTAATTGATATTTGAGATAATAGTTTGTTATGACATCGCAATTTGATTTTGTTCAAATCAAGTTGCCCTGCCCGTGGGTAGGGCCACACCCAAAAAGTGAGCTGAAATCTTAAAAAATCTTTTTCTCATGAACCAGCAGTAGCAGAGACTTGATATTTGGTGTGCAGCTTCCTTTTGAGGTGTAGACTCAGATTTGTTGAAGAGAAGTTTGTGGGGCTATACTTGGCGTCGTTATGGGAGGGGCAAAATTGTTGGCCCCGCCCGAAATTTCTATTTTCCAAACCGAGAGGCTGATTTGAACCAAATTTTATGTGAGGGCTTATTGGGTCATAAGTACCTAATTTATGCTGATTTTTTTTTTCCCGTAGCCCCATGGGAACCGCAGGAGCTAAAAATAGAAAAAAATTAAAACGCCCATATCTCCAAAACTGCACGGCACCGAGAATTTTTATTTGGTGTGAAGCTTCCTTAGGACCAACAGAAAGAATTGGTAAAAAAAAATTGCCATTGGTTTTATCATAGGGTGCAGTTTCAGGACTTTGAAAAAGTGCTGAGTCAGCACTTTTTAACACTGTAGGCAATGGGAAAAACATTAAAAAATCTTCTTCTCCAGATCCAGCAGGCAGAATCTTTTGATATTTGGTATGCAACATTGGAGGGTGGATCTGATTCAAGTTTGTTCAAATCGGCCCCCTGGGTTCATATTTGGGCTCAGTATAGGAGCCCGATTTCGAACTTAGTGCATTTCAGGCAAATTTCTTAAAAAATCTTCTTTTCCAGATCCAGCAGGCAGAATCTTTTGATATTTGGTATGCAACATTGTGGGGTGGATCTGATTCAAGTTTGTTCAAATCGGCCCCCTGGGTTTATATTTGGGCTCAGTATAGGAGCCCAAATTTGAACTTACTGCATTTCAGGCAAATTTCTTTGAAAATCTTCTTCTCCAGATCCAGCAGGCAGAATCTTTTGATATTTGGTATGCAACATTGTGGGGTGGATCTGATTCAAGTTTGTTCAAATCGGCCCCTTGGGTTTATATTTGGGCTCAGTATAGGAGCCCAAATTTGAACTTAGTGCATTTCAGGCAAATTTCTTTGAAAATCTTCTTCTCCAGATCCAGCAGGCAGAATCTTTTGATATTTGGTATGCAACATTGTGGGGTGGATCTGATTCTATTTTGTTCAAATCGGCTCCCTAGATTCATATTTGGGCTCACTATATAGAAGCTCGAATTTGAACTTAGTGCATTTCAGGCAAATTTCTTCAAAAATCTTCTTCTCCAGATCCTGCAGGCAGAATCTTTTGATATTTGGTATGCAACATTGTGGGGTGGATCTGATTCCAGTTTGTTCAAATCAGCCACCTGGATTCATATTTGGGCTCACGATAGAAGCCCAAATTTGAACTTAGTGCATTTCAGGCAAATTTCTTTGAAAATCTTCTTCTCAAGATCCAGCAGGCAGAATCTTGTGATATTTGGTATGCAGCATCCTTAGGGGGGTGAGATTCAAGTTTGTTCAAGCCATGTCCCTAGGTCCATATTTGGGCTCACTGTGGGAGCTTGAATTGTAACTTTGTTCGAAATGAGGAATTTTCTTAAAAAATCTTCTTCTTCAGATCCAGCAGTCCGAATGGTTTGATATGTGGTGAGTAGCATCCTTAGGGGGGAGGGGGGGGGGGGGGATTCAAGTGTGTTAAAGCCAAGTCCATGGGTCCATATGTGGGCTCCCTGTGGGAGCCCAAATTATAACTTAGTCAATATGAGGAATTTTTCTTTAAAAATCTTCTTCTTCAGATTCAGCAGTTGGAATGTTTTGATATTTGGCATGGAGCAACCTTGGGGGCTGAGATTCAAGTTTGTTCAAGCCAAGTCCCTTGGTTCATATTTGGGCTCACTATGGGAGCCTGAATGACAACTTAGTTCAAAATGAGGAATTTTCTTTAAAAATCTTCAGATCCAGCAGATGAATGCTTTTGATATTTTTTATGCAGCATCCTTAGGGGGGTAAGATTCAAGTTTGTTCAAGCCATGTCCCTAGGTCCATATTTGGGCTGATTGTGGGAGCTCGAATTGTAACTTGGTTTAAAATGAGGAATTTTCTTTAAAAATCTTCTTCTTCAGATCCAGCAGTCGGAATGTTTTGATATTTGGTGTGCAGAATCCTTAGGGGTGTGAGATTCAGGTTTGTTAAAGCCAAGTCCCTGGGTTCATATATGGGCTCCCTGTGGGAGCCCGAATTATGACTTAGTTCAGTATGAGGAATATTCTTTAAAAATCTTTTTTTAGTTCCACTGGTCAGAATATTTGGATATTTGGTTTCAGCTTTTCTTAGGAGGAGCAGATGCAACTTGTGGAAATCAATTCTCTGGGTTGATATTTAGGCTACCATGTCAGGTGAGCGCCCTCAGGCCCCCTGGGGCCTCTTGTTTTACTTTTATGTGCAGGTTTTGAGGTTTGTCTTTCTTTTTTTCCAAGTGGCGACTTACCTTGTAGCATATTGCCATGGTTCCTATTGTATGTTAGGATGCTTCTTGGGGCTATTATTATATTATTTAACCCTTTAGCTGCTTATTTACTTTAATTTTGGACTTTTGTGTGCAGGGTTTGTACTTTTGTGTGCAGGTTTTGATAATTTTTCTTAAGTGGAGTTTTACCTCACTGGCATATTGCCATGGTGGTTACTGTAACATTTTCAGGGTATTTTTCTAAATTTTAACCCTTTGAAACAAATGTGATACTTTTTATACTTTTATGTGCAGGTTTTGAAGTTTGTCTTTCTTTTCTTCCAAGTGAATATTTTTCAAGTAGAGTTTCACCTTACTGGCATATTGCCATTGTGGTTACTATGATAGGGTATTTTTCTCAATTTTAACCCTTTAAAACAAATGTGATACTTTTTTTTACTTTTATGTGCAGGTTTTGAGGTTTGTCTTTCTTTTCTTGCAAGTGGTGACTTACCTTGTAGCATATTGCCATGGTTCCTATTTTATGTTAGGATGCTTCTTGGGGCTATTTTTATATTATTTAACCCTTTAGCTGCTTATTTTCTTTAATTTTGGACTTTTGTGTGCAGATTTTGTACTTTTGTGTGCAGGTTTTGATATTTTTTTTAGATGGAGTTTTACCTCACTGGCATATTGCCATGGTGGTTATTGTAACATTTTCAGGGCATTTTTCTAAATTTTAACCCTTTGAAACAAATGTGATACTTTTTTTACTTTTATGTGCAGGTTTTGAAGTTTGTCTTTCTTTTCTTCCAAGTGAATATTTTTCAAGTAGAGTTTCACCTTACTGGCATATTGCCATTGTGGTTACTGTGATAGGGTATTTTTCTCAATTTTAACCCTTTAAAACAAATGTGATACTTTTTTTTACTTTTATGTGCAGGTTTTGAGGTTTGTCTTTCTTTTCTTGCAAGTGGTGACCTACCTTGTAGCATATTGCCATGGTTCCTATTTTATGTTAGGATGCTTCTTGGGGCTATTTTTATATTATTTAACCCTTTAGCTGCTTATTTACTTTAATTTTGTACTTTTGTGTGCAGATTTTGTACTTTTGTGTGCAGGTTTTGATATTTTTTTTAGGTGGAGTTTTACCTCACTGGCATATTGCCATGGTGGTTATTGTAACATTTTCAGGGCATTTTTTCTAAATTTTAACCCTTTGAAACAAATGTGATATTTTTTGACTTTTATGTGCAGGTTTTGAGGTTTTTAGCTGTGCCTAGCAGCTCTGTAAGTTGCAATGTCGGTCTGTCGGTCTGTCTGTCAGTCAGTCGGTCGGTCGGTCTGTCGGTCGGTCAGTCGGTCAGTCTGTCTGTGACCAACGAGTTTCAAAACTCAATAACTTTTGAAATACTTGATGGAATGACTTTATATTTGGCATGTAAGTGTATCTTATTGATGTCTTGCCACTGTTCAATGCATGTGTTGTTCCAAATATTTTTCTTGGAGTTATGGCCCTTGATGAACGTAGAATTTTGTGAGATTGTACCACCCATCGCAGCTACGGCGTCGGTGTCATGATTTTTCTTTCTTTTCTTCCAAGTGGATATTTTTCAGGTAGGGTTTCACCTTACTGGCATATTGCCATGGTGGTTACTGTGACATTATCAGGGTATTTTTCTCAATTTTAACCCATTGAAACAAATGTGATACTTTTTTTTTTACTTTTATGTGCAGGTTTTGTGGTTTGTCTTTCTTTTCTTCAAAGTTGTGACTTACCTTGTAGCATATTGCCATGGTTCCTATTTTATGTTGGCATGCTTCTTAGGGGTTATTATTATATTATTTAACCCTTTAGCTGCTTATTTTCTTTAGTTTTGGACTTTTGTGTGCAGGTTTTGAACTTTTTTTTTTTACTCCAGCCACCCCTTTACATTGGCCACCTGTTGGTGAGCCACGGGGTACTGATACCCCCTCTAGTTAATCTTTGTTTTTAGCTCGCCTGACTGAAAGTCAGGGTGAGCTATTCTGATCACTTTTTGTCTGTCGTCTGACGTGAAGGTGGTGTTTGGTCTTTTTCTCCAAAACCACTGACCGCATTTTAATGAAATTTCACATGAGTAGTGGTTATATAGGGGCATTTGGGTTTTTCTTCAAATTGGTTTTCTGCTCATATTGAATAGGGGTTGGGGCCAAAATGCCCCAATTTTTAAAAAAATCTTCTCATGAACCAGCTGTAGCAGAAACCTGATATTTAGTATACAGCTTCCTTTTGAGGTGTAGACTCAAGTTTGTTCAAGAGAAGTTTAAGGGACAATATTTGTCATTACGGGATGGGCAAGAATTTTTGCCCCACCCAAAATTTCTATTTTCAAACCGAGAGGCTGATCTGAACCAAATTTGATATGAAGTATTAATGGTTCATAAGTACTTGATTTATGCCAAAATATTTTTTCAAAATGTCCTGTGGGAACCACAGGAGCTAAAAATAGAAAAAATTTCAGACACCCATACCGGTGTCACATGTCATCTCTCCCCCCCCCCCCCCCCCCGATATCCTAGGATATCTTCCCCCACCCTGAATATCTTCCCACCCCCCACCCCCACCCACCCCCACCCCCACCACGCAAATTTTTTTTTCATTAATTTAACATTATTTGATGGGGGGGGGGGGGGGGGGGAGATATCCAGGGGGGGAAGATATCCTGTTACATCGGGTATCTCCAAAACTACGTGGTACTGAGAATTGTTATTTGGTGTGAAGCTTTCTTAAGACCAACAGAATGGAATTGTTCAAAAACATTGCTATCAGGTTTTATCATAGGGTACTTTTTCGGGACTTTGAAAAAATGCTGAGTCAGCATTTATTAACACTGTGGATAATGGGGAAAACATTTACAACTCTTCTTCCAAACCACTACTCCAAAAGCTTTTAGATTTCACATATAACATCTTTGGGAGATTGTTACACATGTTTGTTGAAATCATATCCTTGGGTCCATATTTGGGCTCTCTATGGGAGTGCAAGTTTTTAAATTAGTGTAGTATGAAGAATATTCTTTAAAAATCTTCTTCAGATCCACCAATCAGAATCTTTTGATATTTGGTATGCAGCATCCTTAGCGGGGTGAGATTCAAGTTTGTTCAAGCCAAGTCTCTGGGTTCATATATCAAATTATAACTTAGTTCAATATGAGGAATATTTAAAAAAAAATTAAAAATTTCAGATCCACCGGTCAGGATGTTTTCGCATTTGGTAAATGGTTTTCTTAATGGGGCAGATGCAAGTTTGTTCAAATCAGGACCCTCAGTTTATAGTTGTCAGTGTCAGGTGAGTGCTCTCAGGCCCCTTGGGCCTCTTGTTTAGCTCACCTGACTGAAAATCAAGGGGAGCTCAAGTGATCACTTTCTGTCTGTCGTCCATCCGGCGTGAACGTCACATTTTCGACTTTTAAACCACTTGGCCAAATTAAACCAAATTTGATATGCATGTTCCTTATCATAATAATGTCAATTCAAATTTGTTCAAATAAAGTTGCCATGCCCATGGGGGGGGGGGGGGGGCACCACAAGGGGCATAACTCTGATAGCACCCATAAATTGTTTTCTAAAATTAAACAAACCTTAATAATAATAATGCAATGTTAATGTCTAGAATCCACCACAGTGCTCTCTGACTTACATTATTACCCCGTATCTTCTCAAGAACCATCAATTTAGAATTGTTTTTTGATATTTAGTATACAACATTTCAAAGGGAATCAGATAAAGTTTGTTCAGTGCAAGCCCCTGTGTTAATATTTGTGCTCCCTATGTAAGCCCAAATTTTAACTTCATGCAATATGAGGAATTTTCTTTAAAAATCTTCTTCTTCAGATCCACCAGTCAGAATGCTTTCATATTTGGTATACAGCATCTGTATAGGGTCAGATTCATGTTTGTTCAAATCAGGTCCCTGGGTTAATATTTGGGCTCCTATTAACTTAGTGCATTATGAGGAAATTTCTTTAAAAATCTTCTTAAGATCCACCTGTCAGATTGCTTTCATATTTGGTATACAACATCTCTAGGGGGGTCAGATTCAAGTTTGTTCAAATCGAGTCTCTGGGTTAATACTTGGGCTCTCTTTTGGAGTGCAAAGTTTAACTGTGTGCACTATGAGGGAATTTCTTTAAAAATCTTATCCATAACCATCAATTAAAATATTTTGATATTTGGTATACACCATCTCTAGGGTGGACAGATTCAAGTTTGTTCAAATTGAGTTCCTGGGTTAATATTTGGGCTCCCAAATGTTTAAATTAGTCCAGTATGAGGGATATTCTTTTAAAATCTTCTTCTTCAGATCCACCAGTCAGAATGCTTACATATTGGATATACAACATCTCTAGGGTGATCAGACTGAAGTTTTTTTCAAATCAGGCCCCTGGATTAATATTTGGGCTCTCTTTTGGAGCCGGTTAAGTTCAAGGTTGTTCAATTCATTCCTTAGTGTTTTTAGCTCACCAACGAAGTTGTGTGAGCTTATGTCATGACCCGAGGCGCGTCAGCATCAATACTTGTGTTAAAGTTTTTGTAAGAATCCACTTTGGCTTTGACACCTGTTACTATGCATCTCATACTGTTTCTATCACTTACAATTACCCACAGACCCTTACCCAGTGATATATGTTCGATTTTTAGAGTGTTCTTGCAATCTCGGACTTTTTTGAAAGTGTGGAATTTCTGACCTGTTTTGCTATACATGAGTGGAGACTACCACTGGTATGCTGTGGCTTTTATATTTCATATATGTGTTAAATGCATGAATATAAGACAACATTAACCCTTGACCGGACATTTTTCAGAGATTTTGGACTTTTTAGCTCACCTGACTGAAAGTCAGGGTGAGCTTTTCTTATCACTCTTCGTCCGTCGTCCTGTGTGAAGGTGGTGTTTGAGCCTCTTTTTCCTAAACCACTGGCCACATTTTAATTAAATTTCATGTAAGTAGTGGTTATATAGGGGCATTTTGATTTTTATGCAAATTAGGTTTTGGCTCATATTGAGCAGAGAGGTGTGGAAAAAATGGACAAATTTTTTGAAAATCTTCTTCTAATGAACCACCAGTAGCAGAGACTTGATATATGGTATACAGAGTCCTTTTGAGATTTAGAATCAAGTTTGTTCAAGAGAAGTTTGTCGGGCATCATTTGCCTTCGTTATGGGAGGGGCAAAAATTTTGGCCATGCCTAAAATTTCTATTTTCAGAACCGTAAGGTCGATTTGAACCAAATTTGATATGAGATGGTAATGGGTCATAAGTAGTTGACTGATGCAAAAATTTTTTTTCTCATTGCCCCATGGGAACCTCGGGAGCTAAAAATAGGAAAAACCTTAAAACTGCCATATCTCCAAAACAACACGGCACAGAGAATTCTTATTTTGTATAAAGCTTACTTTTATCCAGTAGAATAGAATGGTTAAAAAAATCCCATTCGGTTTGATCACAAGGTTCTTTTTTCAGGACTTTGAAAAAGTGCTGAGTCAGCACTTTTTAACACTGTAGGCAATGGGAAAAAGATTAAAAAATCTTCTTCTCCAGATCCAGCAGGCAGAATCTTTTGATATTTGGTATGCAACATTGTAGGGTGGATCTGATTCAAAATTGTTCCAATCGGCCCCCTGGGTTCATATTTGGGCTCAGTATAGGAGCCCGATTTTGAACTTAGTGCATTTCAGGCAAATTTCTTCAACAATCTTCTTCTCCAGATCCAGCAGGCAGAATCTTTTGATATTTAGTATGCAACATTGTGGAGTGGATCTGCTTCAAGTTTGTTCAAATTGGCTCCCTAGATTCATATTTGGGCTCACTATAGAAGCTCGAATTCGAACTTAGTGCATTTCAGGCAAATTTCTTAAAAAATCTTCTTCTCCAGATCCAGCAGGCAGAATCTTTTGATATTTGTTATGCATCATTGTGGGGTGGATCTGATTCAAGTTTGTTCAAATCGGCCCCCCTGGATTCATATTTGGGCTCACTATAGAAGCCCGATTCGACCTTAGTGCATTTCAGGCAAATTTCTTAAAAAATCTTCTTCTCCAGATCCAGCAGGCAGAATCTTTTGATATTTGGTATGCAACATTGTGGGGTGGATCTGATTCAAGTTTGTTCAAATCGGCCCCCTGGGTTTATATTTGGGCTCAGGAGCCCGAATGATAACTTAGTTCAAAATGAGGAATTTTCTTTAAAAATCTTCTTCAGATCCAGCAGTCGGAATGTTTTGATATTTGGTATGCAGCATCCTTAGGGGGAGTGAGATTCAAGTTTGTTCAAGCCATGTCCCTAAGTCCATATTTGGACTCACTGTGGGAGCTCGAATTGTAACTTAGTTCAAAATGAGGAATTTTATTTAAAAATCTTCTTCTTCAGATCCAGCAGTCGGAATGTTTTGATATTTGGTGTGCAGCATCCTTAGGGGGAGTGGGGGGGGGGGGGGGGGGGGTGGGGTGGGGGAGATTCAAGTTTGTTAAAGCCAAGTCCCTGGGTTCCTATATGGGCTCCCTGTGGGAGCCCGAATTATAACTTAGTTCAATATGAGGAATATTCTTTAAAAATCTTTTTTTTTTTAGATCCACTGGTCAGAATCTTTGGATATTTGGTATAAGCTTTTCTTAGGAGGAGCAGAGGCAACTTGTTGAAATCAATTCTCTGGGTTGATATTTAGGCTACCATGTCAGGTGAGCACCCTCAGGTCCCTTGGGGCCTCTTGTTTAATGCAATGTTACACTTTTTAGCTCACCGAAGGGAGCTTAACTTATCACTGGCCGTCCGTCGTCTGTCGTCCGTCATCGTGAACATTTTTCAAATGACTTCTCCTCTGAAACCACAGGTCCGATTTTCACGAAACTTCATGTGGATGTTCATTACTATATGGCAATTCATGTTTGTTCAAATGAAATGGCCACGTCCCTTGGGGGCTCTGTATGGTGCATAACTCTGATAGCACTGTATGAATTATAGAAAAATTATTAAAAAATCTTCTTCTCCAGAACCAGTGTGCAGAATCTTTTGATACTTGGTATGCAGCATCTTGGTATGGGTCTGATTCAAGTTTGTTCAAATCGGCCCCTTGGATTCATATTTGGGCTCACTGTAGAAGCCCAAATTCGAACTTAGTGCATTTCAGGCAGGCAAATTTCTTAAAAAATCTTCTTCTCCAGATTCAGCAGGCAGAATCTTTTGATATTTGGTATGCACCATTGTGGGGTGGATCTGATTCAAGTTTGTTCAAATTGGCCCCCTGGTTTCATATTTGGGCTTAGTATAGGAGCCCAATTTGAACTTAGTGCATTTCAGGCAAATTTCTTTAAAAATGTTCTTTTCAAGATCCAGCAGGCAGAATCATTTGATATTGGGTATGCAGCATGCTTAGGGGATGAGATTCAAGTTTGTTCAAGCCAAGTCCCTGGGTTCATATTTGGGCTCACTGTGGTAGCCCGAATTATAACTTAGTTCAAAATGAGGAATTTTCTTTAAATATCTTTTTCTTCAGATCCAGCAGTCAGAATGTTTTGATATTTGGTATGCAGCATCCTTAGGAGGTGAGATTCAAGTTTGTTCAAGCCATGTCCCTAGGTCCATATTTGTGCTCACTGTGGGAGCCCGAATGATAATTTAGTTCAAAATGAGGAATTTTCTTTAAAAATCTTCTTCTTCAGATCCAGCAGTCGGAATGTTTTGATATTTGGTATGCAGCATCCTTAGGGGGTGAGATTCAAGTTTGTTCAAGCCATGTCCCTAGGTCCATATTAGGGCTCACTATGGGAGCTTGAATTGTAACTTAGTTTGAAATGAGGAATTTTCTTTAAAAATCTTCTTCTTCAGATCCAGCAGTCGGAATGTTTTGATATGTGGTGTGTAGCATCCGTAGGGTGGGGTGGGGGGGGATTCAAGTTTGTTAAAGCCAAGTCCCTGGGTCCATATTTGGGCTCCCTGTGGGAACCCGAATTATAACTTACTCAATATGAGAAATTTTTAGCTCACCAAAGGGAGCTCAACTTATCACTTGCCATCCGTCGTCGTGAACATTTTTCAAACAACTTCTCTGAAACCTCTGGTCCGATTTTCACGAAACTTCACGTGGATGTTCATTATTATATGGCAATCCATGTTTGTTCAAATGAAATGGCCACGTCCCTTGTGGGCTCTGTATGGGGCATAACTCTGATAGCGCCATGTGAATTATAGAAAAATTATTAAAAAATCTACTTCTCCAGAACCAATGGGCAGAATCTTTTTTTGATATTTGGTATGCAGCATCTTGGTATGGGTCGGATTCAAGTTTGTTCAAATCGAGTCCCTTGATCAATATTGGGGCTCCCTATAGGGGCAGGAATTTTTCCTTAGTGCAATTTAAGGAAAAATCTTCTCCAGAACCAGTGGGCAGAATCTTTTGATATTTGGTATACAGCATCTTGGTATGGGTCTGATTCAAGTTTGTTCAAATGGAGTCACTTGATCAATTTTGGGGCTTACTATGGGGACCTGAATTTTTACTTGGTGCAATTTAAGAAAAAAATTTTTAAAATCTTCTTCTGCAGAACCAATGGGCAGGATCTTTTGATATTTGGTATACAGCATCTTGGTATGGGTCTGATTCAAGTTTGTTCAATTTGAGTCCCTCGATCAATATTGGGGCTCACTAAAGGGGTGTGAATATTCACTTAGTGCAATTTAAGACATTTTCTTTAAAAATCTTCTTTTCCGGAACCGATTGGCAGAATCTTTTGATATTTGGTATACAGCATCTTGGTATGGGTCTAGTTCAAGTTTGTTCAAATTGAGTCCCTCGATCAATATTGGGGCTCACTAAAGGGGTGTGAATATTTACTTAGTGCAATTTAAGAAAATTTCTTTAAAAACCTTCTTTTCCAGAACCGATGGGCAGACTCTTTTGATATTTGGTATACAGCATCTTGGTATGGGTCTGATTCAAGTGTGTTCAAATTGAATCCCCCGTTCAATATTGGGGATCACTATGGGGGTGTGATTTTTTACTTAGTGCAATTTAAGGAAAAATTTTCTTCTCCAGAACCAGTGGGCAGAATCTTTAGATTTTTGGTATGCAGCATCTTGGTATGGGTTGGATTCACATTTATTCAAATTGAGTCTTTTGATCAATATTGGGGCTCACTATCTGAGCGTGAATGTTTACATGGTGCAATTCAAGGAAAATTCTTTTAAAAATCTTCTTCAGAACCATCATGCAGAATCTTTTGATATTTGATCAGCAGCATTGTCCCATTCAGTGCTGTTGATGTTTTAGCTCCACAGAGAGTATAGATTTACTCTGTAGAACCTTAAGAATAGCTTTTGATCAAATTTGTGTCTTACAGTATGGAACATTCGGTGAGCGCCTAAGGCCCCCTGGGGCCTCTTGTTTTGTAAGCGAGGACTTAGTTTCTGACCTGTTTTGCTGTACATGTACATGAGTGGAGGCTACCACCGGTATGCTGTGGCTTTTATATTTCATATATGTGTTAAATGCATCAATATAAGTCAACATTAACCCTTCACCGGAATTTCTTTTGCAGATTTGTAATAAACCAAGGTTTTAGCCATGTGTTGGTGAGCTAATGGAGATGGACACCCCCCTCTTGTTCCATTAAAATTTGCCTTTCAAACTGCAGTGGCATAACAACCCTTGGAAGTTTAGCAGTGCTTGCCTTCAGCTGATAGAATTGGAAGCAGTCAGGAAAGAAAACCTTTTTTTAATAATCATTTGACATGGACACTAGAGTTATCTGTAGTGTTGATGAACCATGACCAACTAAATGTAACCCAAAATACTTCTTTGAACCACTTTATCCGGTGAGCGATTAGGGCCTCTTGTTTTTTATCACTATTCATTTTATTTTATTTCAGTGTTTACCTGAGGGGAGGGAGAGAGGGTTGCAGCCAGACTTGTCTTTACCCTGAAAGGTAATAGATGGGGTGTTTGTTGAGGTTGAACAGTTTTTTTAGCCTTTGTTTTTTATCATTATTCACTTTATTGTGTTTCAGTATTTACCTGTTTATAGTCCAAGTGAAGAAGAAAAGAAAGATGCAACATTATTTGCATTTAATGTCAGACAGAAAATGGCTGAGTATGTTACCTTAGACAAAACACGTATTCATAGTTTTTTGAAGCATTAATTGACTGCAAAGAGTATTGTATTTTAGTTTAGCCATTGTGCAGAAGTATGTGACCTTAAACAACACTAAATAAATACTAAATAATTGTATTTTAGTATAAGAAGAGTTTAATAGGAACTACTTCTTTTGCATAATTGGGTAAACAACGCAAGGTTGACATATAGAATGATGTCAAAGTTTTTTTCTAGACATCTCCTGTCACTGGGATGCACAATCACAAATTTCTCTGTCATGGATTTCGTTAATGTGATCTTGGTTCTTAATTTCCATAATTACTAAACACACACAAAATTTTCCACAAATTTGAGTTAGCATATTTTCAAAAATTAAAAACAATTATTCTTCCTCAGAACCAACAGTTAGAATTTTTTGATATTATTCTTCCTCAGAACCAACAGTTAGAATTTTTTGATATTTGATATACAACATCTTTAGGGGGATCCAATTCATATTTGTTCAAATCAATTCTGAGGGATGATATTTGGGTTCCCTATGGGAGCCTGAATTTTAACTCAGTGCAATATGAGGAATAATCTTGAAAAATCTTTTTCAGATATATTAGTCAGAATCATTTGGTATTTAATGTACAGCATCCTCAGGGAGGTCAGATTCAATTTTGTTAAAATCAAGTCCTTGTATTGATATTTGGCTCCCAAAGTGAGGCTGAATTTTCAATTAGTGCAATATGGGGAATATTCATTAGAATTTTCTCCAGAACCACAAGTCAGATCTTTGGGTATTTGATATACTACATCCTTAGGGGAGTCAGATTCAAGTTTGCTCAAAGCAGGTTATTTAGTTAATATTTGGCCTCCCTATGGAAGTGCTAATATTGGCTTAATGCTGTATAAGAAAGAGCTTTTAAAAATCTTATTCTTCAGATCCACGGTCAAAATATTTTGAATTTTGGTATAGAACATCCTTAATGACCTTTCCTCTGATTTACATGTTGGTTGCCTTGCTTGTAGTCGAAGTACTCCCACTAATTCTTGCTCAACATGTGTCACATGGGATGACAAATGTTGGAGACGGGTGTCACGGTACGTTGTTAGCGAGAGGCCACTGCCGGTCCTCTCGCGGTGAGAGGCCACTGCCAGCCCTCTCGCCAAAAAGTTGCTCTAGTTTTTAGCTCACCTGACTTTCAGTCAGGAGAGCTATAGTGATCACTCCCCATCCGTCGTCCGTGAACATGATGTTTGCATCTTCTCCTCCCAAACCGCTGAACCAATTTAATTAATATTCAAGATAATAGTTTGTTATGACATCGCACTTTGATTTTGTTCAAATCAAGTTGCCTCGCCCCCTTGGTAAGACCACGCTCAAAAAGTGTGCCTAAATCTTAAAAAATCTTCTTCTCATGAACCAGCAGTAGCAGAGACTTGATATTAGGTGTGCAGCTTCCTTTTAAGGTGTAGACTCAGATTTGTTCAAGAGAAGTTTGTCGGGCATTATTTGCCTTCGCCTAAAATTTCTATTTTCAGAAAAGTGAGGTCGATTTGAACCAAATTTGATATGAGATGATAATGGGTCATAAGTAGTTGATTGATGCAAAAAAAATTTTCTCATTGCCCCGTGGGAACCTCAGGAGCTAAAAATAGGAAAAACCTTAAAACTGCCATATCTCCAAAACTACACGGCACAGAAAATTCTTATTTTGTATAAACTTACTTTTATCCAGTAGAATAGAGTGGTTAAAAAAAATCCCTATCGGTTTAATCACAAGGTACTTTTTCAGGACTTTGAAAAAGTGCTGAGTCGGCACTTTTTAACACTGTGGGCAATGAGAAAAACATTAAAAAATCTTCTCCAGATCCAGCAGGCAGAATCTTTTTATATTTGGTATGCAATATTGTAGGGTGGATCTGATTCAAGTTTGTTCAAATCGGCCCCCTAGATTCATATTTGGGCTCACTATAGAAGCATGAATTCGAACTTAGTGCATTTCAGGCAAATTTCTTCAAAAATCTTCTTCTCCAGATCCAGCGGGCAGAATCTTTTAATATTTGGTATGCAGCATTGTGGGGTGGATCTGATTCAAGTTTGTTCAAATCAGCCCTCTGGATTCATATTTGGGCTCACTATAGAAGCCCGAATTCGAACTTAGTGCATTTCAGGCAAATTTCTTAAAAAATCTTCTTCTCCAGATCCAGCATGCAGAATCTTTTAATATTTGGTATGCAACACTGTGGGGTGGATCTGATTCAAGTTTGTTCAAATCGGCCCCCTGGGTTTATATTTGGGCTCAGTATGGGAACCCAAATTTGAAGCCAATTAAGCCCCTGGGTTCATATTTGGGCTCACTATGGTAGCCCAAATTATAACTTAGTTCAAAATGTGGAATTTTCTTTAAAAATCTTCTTCAGATCCAGCAGTCGGAATGTTTTGATATTTGGTGTGCCGTATCCTTAGGGGGGGGGGGGGGGGGGGGAGATTCAAGTCTGTTAAGGCCAAGTCCCTGGGTTCGTATACAGGCTTACTGTGGGAGCCCGAATTATAACTTCATTCAATATGAGGAATATTCTTTAAAAATCCTTTTTTTTAGATCCACTGGTCAGAATCTTTGGATATTTGGTATAAGCTTTTATTAGGAGGAGCAGATGCAACTTGTTGAAATCAATTCTCTGGGTTGATATTTAGGCTACCATGTCAGGTGAGCGCCCTCAGGCCCCCTGGGCCTCTTGTTTAGTTTCTATTTACAGAGGAACAAGAACATGGTGATGTTTATGTGATGCCGTCAGAGAGTGTGCTTCCGTCGTTGCATTTAGATAGTCAATTAAAGCTAGCAGCTAAAGTGCTCATGAATATTAGAAAGGGCAATAAACCACAGGGTGGTTTCAGCTCCCTGTCGCCAGCTAGCTCGACCAGTGAAGCGGTTACACCATCCGTGGTTACCGTGACGCCGGGTGTGTCCATTGCGGTCGAGGAGAGGAGAAAGGGTAGAGTGAGCACTATAAAATAATAACAGACTCACGCTGCAACGACAGAGGAAGAAGCCGGCAAGTTCAGCGGGAAGCTCAGCGAGGTCTGAAGGACTACGAGCGAGAGAGCCCCCTCTCTTTCATAACATTTTCTGGGGTCAGATGTTGTGGTTCGGAACTTGCTTCAGTCTGAGCATACGTCCACACCTCCCGACCGGGTCACTCCGTTCAGTTCACAGCTGGGGTCGGCTATAGTTACGGCTTCTTCTTCAGCATCTACCAAGCACACACGACTGCACCTTGGCTATGTGACTTCTGATATCTAGCCTGCATCGCTGAGAAGGTCCACTATTCGTCAAAGAAGTCCCACCATGAAGGCCAAGGAGATGATGCCTCATTCATTGGAACATCTGCAGAAAAGAGCCATCTCGGACACACTGTCCCAGGAGCAGCTGGCAGCCAAGCAACAGAAGACCGCTGCTCCTCAGGCCTCCATAACGGACTTGCTGTCGCAGATTGCCCAGCTCATCGCAGCATCCCAGCAACTACAGGAGCAGCCGACGGCAGGCTCAGAACCTGATCTGTTGGATGGTGCTGGGTCGGTCCAGTCATCTGCGTGTTCATATGTCGATGACTGTGAGTATAATCTAATTCAGTCGGATGGTGAAAGGGATTTGGAGGTGAATTACCCTTCCCTTTCGGAACAACACAGGGTGGTGATGGATCTAATGCATCAATTCTTCTCTGAGTTCGTTCCTGAGAATCGGAATTCTGCGACCGCTCAAAAGTAGCACTATTCAGTAGCTAAGAGATGAGGCCTCATATATCGGGATGTCCGGAGAAAAGAGCCATCTCGAACACACTGTCCCGGGAACAGCCGGCATCCAGAACCGAAGACCGCTGCTCCTCAGGCCTCCATAACGGATTTGCTGTCGCAGATTGCACAGCTTATCGCAGCATCCCAGCAAGTGCAGAAGCAGCCGACAGCGGTCTCAGAACCTGAGCTGTCAGATGGTGCTGGGTCGGTCCAGTCATCTGCGCATTCAGATGCCGCTGACTGTGATTTTCAACTGATTCAGACGAATATTGAAAGGGATATGGAGGGGGATTACCCTTCCCTTTCAGAACAACGCATGGTTGCAATGGATTTAATCCATCAACACTACCCAGTATTTGTTCCAGCGAATCAGAATGCTGCAACTTCTTGCAGGAAATTGCTAGCGTTGTTGGATGCTGACTTCATCTGGAAAAAGAGGAGGTCATGTCTTTTCTGGTTAAGTCTAGACAGGTGTCGCAGGCCTTAGACCTTTTAGACGACCCATATTCAACTTTTCAGTGGGAAGAAGTAAGGCGGTTTCTTGTCATCATCTTCCGTAATTTTACCTATTATAATGGAAAACGGGGAAGATGTATAGAGAGTTCCTCTGCGTTTGAATGAGCAGGCTAAGGTCCTAGTTATGGCCTTACCTTCGTCATTCACAATTCGCTCGGACACAATTGAGACTGCAATTTCTTCATTCAGAGCGAATTTAGACTCTGTCTTATGCAGATCACCTTTAAGAACTGTGACACAACGTCTCTACGGAAAGGAATTTGAGGACGTTCGTACCTCATTTAGAGTCCTTTCCAGGGCTATTATATTCATCACATATAACTCTCTCTTAACAGTTGCTAATTTGGAGTTAATCAGACGTGACGGAGCCCTTGCGTTGTCATCTTTCATAGATGACAAGGTGAAAAACTCTCTACGGGTCGCTCCGGTTTCCGGACACTAAGTTTTTGACGATAAGCTTTCATTGGTTTATGACCAAGCTACAAAGAAAGCATCAATACTCTGTTCCTTAAGTCGGCATCTAATCGTCCCGCCATAGCAGAAAAGAGTAAGAGAGGACATCCTAGACAGAAAATTGTCTAAAAAGGACTCCTCGCGAGGGTATAGGTGTCCCTCCTATAATTATTCTAGGGATCATCGTACAGCGACTCGGATAGGGGGCTTAGGTCTGATCGAGACTACCGGTCAGACGCCCCTAAGCCATTGGCTCGAGGCTCTTCGCAAAGGAGACATAGTTTCTCCTTCCGTAGGCCTCGCAGGTACTACAGGTGAGGGTTAGGACCTCTATTGCTTAGCAGTTGACGGATGGTTATCAAGATTCGCATCAAACTGGATAACTATTACGGAAGTCCAGTAGGCGAGAAGTGTGGTCTCGGACGGCCTACGGCTATCTTTCCGAGAGTACCACCACTAACTTAATAATCGTGATGGACAATGCTTCCATAATCCTTGCATAAGAGTCTCTCCAATCGGAGGTAAAGGTTCTCTTGACAATGAAAGTAATAGAGGTTGTCAAGAATCAAGATTCTCTAGGATTCTATAGTCACCTATTACTCGTACCGAAGCCAGAGAGCTTGTTCCGACCAATAATAGACTGGAGCTGGATAACAAGTTGATCATAGCTCTAAAAGTTTATTTATGGTAATCATTTAGTCGGTAAAAGCGAGCATTCAAGTGATTGACTATGCAACAAGCATAGATCTAAAGATACGTTCTTTCATGTCCTGGTATATCCGGCATTCAGAAAGTACCTATGGTTCGTTGTCCAAGGGATAGTATTTCAGTTCCGAGTGATCTGCTTTGGTCTGAATCTAGCACCCTGGGCTGTCACTCGAATAATGATCTCGATGATGTCTCACAACAATCTGGTTCGTCTGCTGTTATCCAGAGCGAAATTAGTCAATTGTTAAGCTCGCTTTTGTCTACTCTCAGATGCATTAACAGTGAGAAATTTTATGCGACTGGAGGGGTTGTGCGGAGCGGCTACACATCTTATTCAGATGGGTCGCTTACGCACACATCCCCTCCAGTTATTCTTTACCCAGAACTGGACTGTGAAGATGCATTCACTCAGTACCAGTATTGTTTTAACGGATCTAGTAAACAAAAGGTCCATATTGGGGCAGATATTCAGTGGTTAACTCAAAGAGTTCTGCTGGAACTGCCAGATCCGGCTTTCACGATTATGACGGGTGTGAGTCAATAGTTTGGGCGCGACCCTGAGTCCGACAGACTCGAAATGCAGGGGTCTTGGGACCCTCAGTTCCTGGAGAAACACTTAAACATCAAAGAATGATGTCTGTATTGTTAGCGCTACATCAATAGATTCACATTATTTGCAGACACGCATGTTCAGATATTGTTGGACAACTCGATAGTAGTAGCGTACATCAGGAACCAGGGCAGCACCCATTCATTTCCGTTATGATAACTAACGGAGAAGATTTTTCTATTTCATGTTCATCTCTCTATCCGTCATATACCAGGTCGTCTGAACGTACTAGCAAACTTGCTCTCGGAAAGGTCGTCTGTTTCATTTGCATTGGACGCTCAACAAGCGAGTATTTGGACAGTTTTTCTACCAGTGGGATCGCCCCATGATAGTTTAGTTTGCGACGCTCCGGAACAATTAGTTATGGTCATTTGTGTCGCCATGCCCAAACCATTGAGCGCATGCAGTAAACACTCAGAATTCATGGGGATGAATGATAGGATACGTGTATCCTCCAATTTGATTCAATAGATTATGTTTAAGATTAAAATTGTGAATCCTACTAGTAGCACTTCTGTTGTCACAGAAACCTTGGATCAGTATTCTCAAGTGTCTGTTATGGGACGCTCCCCAGAAGCTTCCTCCATGAGAGGACCTTCGTTCAGGGGAAGTTTTATTCTTCACGCCCTTCTCCGCCCATAGTGGCATAATGGAGTCGGTTAGACGTGAGGGAACCATCGCGGTTCCTATATTATTTGATACTGGCACAGGAACGATTAAATAATGTGGGTGAGGAGATTTTGATATGACTTCGAATTACCCCCCCCCCCCCCCTCGACCTCCCCCCCCCCCCCCACACACACACACACACACACACACACACACACACACACACACACACACTGCCTATGTGTTTAGAGGCAATTACCGGGCAAGACATAGTTTTCTTCCCGCAAGCCTCATATAATTTAATACATACATACTATGCATTTGGGTCGTGTTCTATGGCGACCTCATGAGCACATCCGCTGTTTAGTTGGATTAGTTGCCTGTGATTATGTGTTGATTTGTTATATGTGAGCGCTTATTTAAAAATCATCACAATTAAATTGCTACTCTTGAGTACCTCGCAGGCTGCATAACCAGTTAACTGGTATTCAGATGATTACATTCTAAATGTAAATGCTCTCGCGCATTATATTATTAGGCCAATGCTTTATTGTATTTTGTGGACCTTGAAATCATAATCTATTTCGGGGGTGGTCCATGTCAGAGCCTGTTAATCATACCTACTTTCATTTCTAGATCCAGGTTTCTATTGTGTCAGCACTCATTTCGAATATTCCCATGTGTTTTTATGATCGTAGATATCGGATAGTACACGTTGGAGAGTGTTGTTACTGGAATTTTTTGTACAGAGGCCGCCTGTGGATTACCTAGGAAGTGTGTTTTCTCTTCAGGGATGTTATATTTTATATCACCGGTTTTAGATGTATCTGTGTATGCCGTCTGCGGTGTACATTTATATAGCAGGCAATATTAATTACCATGATCGTCGCTATAGCCTTAATTTCTGAAGTGGCATTAAGCACCATTTATTAATCTTGAATTAATACCTGGGTGCCTGTTTGACGATTATTTATATTGTTTTTTGGTACGGCTCTTATTGATTCCAGAGCTCTCCCCTCATTCTTTTGAAAATTCCTTCAAAAGAAAGAGGGGGGTAGGGGGATTTTTACCTCTTCTCTGGATTAGAGAGTATGTAACTATGAAGGAAGCTGTTTTATCTGTAATTATATCCTGCATACAGCTAAAGTGTTATTGTATGGCGTATGTTTGTGGGGGATTTTCACTCATTCTCAGATACACCATCCTAATTTTTGAGGCTTAGTCCGGACTAGCCTTAAAAATTAGGAAACTTGTTACATCCAAAATAGCATTGTTTTCATGCTTACAATAAGGAATTACTTAAATTGGGCTCCTTATTTTGAATATGTCTCCTCTATTATTGTATAGAGAGACATACATGTAATTCCTAATTATTCTAATTTACTTTCATCATGGATTGCAGGATTGGAACTATTTCGGAAGTCCCAGACCCTCCACCTTTTTACTATTCAGCTATGTCTGGGCCATTGGTTTACAGTTATTTTCCATACTTACCAATGGCCCAGACGGGGATGGCCCTCCCATGAGTGGGCACTCATACCTCCCCGCTGAATTATTATGTAATACTCTCTTTTACAAAGAATGATGTTGGTGCCAATTCCGGTCACTTCCTGGTGTCTGCGCATGCGCGGAGAGTAAATGTATGGCGGGCCAGATAGGACTTCTAATTTTCGGTTTTGCATGCAAATTTTGGCGATTGGGGGCAAAATTTGTGTTTGGCCCGCGATATTTTGGAGTTAGCACCAGCTTAGTTTGGGCCATTGGTAAGTATGAAAAAAATAGAAATTACTATGAATTTATAATATTTGATATGCATGTTCCTTATCATATGGCTATTCAGGTTTGTAAAAAACGAAGTCACCATGCGCACAGGGGGCACCACAAGGGGCATTACTCTGATAGCACCGATAAATTGTTTTCCAAAATTAAAAAAAAATCTTCCAAACCTTCAATTGGAATTTTCTGATATTTGGTATTTAACATCTTGGGTGTGGAGGTGTGGGGGTGGGGTGTGTGTGGGGGGTGGAATCAGATTCAAGTTTGTTCAAATCAAGTCCTTGAGGTTAATATTTGGGCTCTCTATTGGAGCAGTATGAGGACATTTCTTTAAAAATCTTCTTCAGATCCACTGGTCAGAATGCTCTCATATTTGGTATACAATATCTCTAGAAGGGTCAGCTTCAGGTTTGTTCGAATTAGGTTCCTGGGTTAATATTTGGGCTTTCTGTTGGAGCCCAAAGTTTAACTTCATGCAGTATGAGGAAAATTCTTTAAAACTCTTTTTTTTCAGATCCATAAATCAGAATCTTTTCATATTTCGTATACAACATCTCCAGGGGGTGTCAGATTCAAGTTTGTTCAAATCGAGCCCCTAGGTTTCTATTTGAGCTCCCTGTGGGTATGAGAGAATTTCTTTAAAAATCTTCTTCTTCAGATCCTCCATTCAGAATCCTTCCATATTTGGTAAACAACATCTGTAGGGGAGTCAGATTCAAGTTTGTTCAAATCGAGCCCCTGGGTTATTAATTTGGGCTACCTATGGGAGCCTGAATTTTAACTTAGTGCAATATGAGGGAATATCTTTAAAAACCTTATTCAGATCCACCAGTCAGAATTCTTTCATATTTGGTATATCACATCTCTATGGGATCAGATTCAAATTTGTTCAGTTTGAGTCCCTGTCTTAATATTTGGGCTCTGTATGGGGGAGGGGGTGCAAGGGGGCAGCTGGTTATGTTCAAGTTTGTTCAATTCCATTCTTTAGTGTTTTTGCAAATTAAGGTCCCTTGGGGCCTCTTGTTTATATATGATACACACAATTCTAAGGCGAGTCAGATTCAAGTTTGTTAAAATCAAGTCCCTGGGTTAAATATTTGTGCTCACTAAGTTTACTTAGTCCAATATGAGGAATAATCTTTGAAAAGCTTCCTTTTCAGATCGAATGGACAGAATCTTGTTGGGGGGGGGGGGGGGGGGGTGTGCTTTCAAGTTTGTTCCAGTTAAGTCTCTAGGTTGATATTTAGGCTACTCATTTACCATCACTGGAAATCTGGGCATTATTTGTGTGGTAGAAAGAATCATTTTATTTGAACAACAGAGTTATGAATAGTTACATGACCTCATTCCTCTGTAGTGTTAACCTGCCATAGATGCTAATTAAATCCTTTTTAAATAACTTTGTGTGGGGTTCGCCTCAGGCCCCATGCAACCTCTTTTTAGCTCACCTGAGTAAAAGTCAGTTGGAGCTATTGCCATCACTTGGCATCCGGTGTCCGTTAACTTTTGAAACTTATCTTCTTTTTCAAAACCGCTGGGCCAAATTCAAACTTATATGGCACAGACCATCTTTGTAGTATACCCTTTGTACTTTCATAAAATGACGCTGCTGCTATCTTGGGGCTGGGATTAATGCCCCCAAAGCCTAAAAATCTTTGAAACTCTTTTTCTCACACCAGAGAGAATGCTCTGATATTTGGTATGGAACTTTCTTTGGTGGTGAAGATTAAGTTTTGTTCAAGTCAAGTTTGTTGGTCAATATTTGGGCACTCTGATGGGGCATGCCCATTTTGGGCTTCACAAAAAATTTATATTTCAAGAACCAATGGGCTGATTTCAGCCAAATTTGGTTTGTAGTATAATTTGGTCATAAGTACTTGATTTATGCCCCGTTTTTTTTTTCAGCCCCGTGGGAAACCCAGGAGCTAAAAATAGAAAACATTCAAATGCCCATATTTCCGAAGTTGCGTGGAGCTGAATATTGTTTTTAGCTCAACTTGACAACTTGTCAAGTATGAGCTATTGGGGTGGGTTGCAATATGTGCCTCTGTCCCCCTACAATTCCTTTAGCACACCCTACAGGCTGCAGCTCTCACCCGATCAGCTCCAAATTTCATATGTGTTTTGGGGGCAATGTTTAGATGGGAGCTATTGAATTTTTTTTAATTTTGTTGAAAAACATGGTTGTCAGCGGCCATCTTAGATTTTTGCATATAAATTGTCAATTGTTCAATTGGCACACCGTACAGGCCACATCTCTCTCCCGATCTTTTTTCAGTTTTCATATGAAGCTTTGAAGCTATCAAACTTTTCTCGTATTTCATTGAAAAACATGTCTGCCAGTGACCATCTTGAAATTGCCATATAAGTTGTCAACAATTTCATTAGCACATCCTACAGGCTGCATCTCTCACCCGATCTTTTTACCCCACCTTACGAAGTCAGGAGGGGGGATATTGAAATGGTGTTCATCCATCCATCAGACTATCCATCCGTCCATCCGTCACAAACTTTGTCTGCCTAACTACTCCTCCTACAGTTTTCAATGGATTATGAAACTTGGTCTGAAGTATCAGTATCAAGTGTAGATGTGCATGTGGTCAGGAATTTTCAATATCACAAATTTTGCATGGTTAAGGCCCTTGGAAATAGCAAAATTTCCATCACAAAGGCTTGTTCGCTCAACTCCTCATAAAAAATTTTATTGGAGTTTTACAAAGCTTTGCCTGAAGAATCAGTATCAAGTGTAGATGTACATGTGGTCAGGAATTTTCGATGTGACAAATTTTGCATGGTTATGACCCTGGAAATAGTAAAATTTCCATCACAAATGCTTGTCCGCTTAACTACTCCTGCATTGGATTTTTATGAAACTTGGTGTGCAATAAAAGTATGATGTGTACATGTGCATATGGAAACGAAGATTTTGCTATTTCCAAGGGCTGTAACCATGCAAAATTCCCATCTCAAAGGTTTGTTTCTTAACTCTTCCTAAATTTTTGATTGGATTTTACGAAACTTTATCTGAAGAATCAGTATCAAGTGTAGATGTGCATTTGGTTAGGAATTTTCGATGTGATGAATTTTGCATGGTTACGGCCCTTGGAAATAGCAAAATTTCCATCACAAATGCTTGTCTGCATAACTCCTGCATTTTTCATTGCATTTTTATGAAACTTGGTGTGCAGTAAAAGAATGATGTGTACACGTGCATATGGAAAGGATTATTCAATTTGAATAATCTTTTCAGAGTTATAGCACTTGTTATCTTCGAATTTATCAAATTTGCAGGTTTTTGTAAGATATCTTCAGTTGCGATTATAGAAATTAGAAGATTTATCCCGATGAAGTCGAGAGGGGGATATTGAAATAATGTTCGTTCATCCAGCCATCCATCCATCCATCTGTCCATCGGGCCATTCATCCATCAAAAACTTTGTCTGCTTAACTCCTCCTACAGTTTTCAGTGGATTTTTATGAAACTTGGTCTGAAGTATCAGTATCAAAGTGTAGATGTGCAAGTGGTCAGAAATTTTCGATGCAGCAAATTTTGCATGGTTACTACTCCTGGAAATAGCAAAATTTTCATCACAAAGGCTTGACTGCTCAACTCCTCCTACATTTTAGCTCAACATTGACGTTGTCAAATTTGAGGTTATGTCATGGCCTGTCGTCCATCTTCCGTCTGTCTGTCCGTCAACTATTCAATATGGCTTAGGCTAGAGGCTGTATTTATGAACCCATCTTCACGAAACTTCTTGGGTACCTTTGTTATCAACGTGGGATGAGAACGAGTGTTTTGGGATGCAGTCTGAAATTCAAGATGGCCACCAGCAGCCATTTTGTGCCGAAATTAGTGCAATCAGTTTTTTGTGCAGAACTTCTGTATGAAAGTTCTGATGTGAATAAATTTTTGTATGAATGTTTAGTAACATGGAATACATCACATATAATACAGGTTTTTTTCTCGTGCAGAAATTTTGCAAATTAGATGAACTTTGATTTATTCTGTGCTACTTATACACAGTAAGTACGCATGTCAATACGGCTCGGGCTAGGGGCTGTATTTATAAAACGATCTTCACAAAACTTCTTGGGTACCTTTGTTATCACCTTGGGATGAGAACGAGCGTTTTTGGGTGTGGTCCGAAATTCAAGATGGCTGCCGGTGGCCATTTTGTACCGAAATTAGGTACAATCAGTTTTTTGTACAGAACTTTTATATGAAGGTTCTGATTTGAATAAATTTTGGAATGCATGTTTAGTAACATGGAACACATCACATATAATATGGGTTTTTTTCCTGTGCACAAATGATGCAAATTAGATGAACTTTGATTTATTCAGTGCTACTTATACACAGTAAGTGCACATGTCAATACAGCTCGGGCTAGAGGCTTCTTGGGTACCTTTGTTATCACCTTGGGACAAGAACAAGTGTTTTTGGGTGTGATCCGAAATTTAAGATGGCTGCCAGTGGCCATTTTATACCGAAATTAGGCGTAATCAGTTTTTTGTAAAGAACTTCTTTCTGAAGTTTCTGATTTGAATAAATTTTTGTATGAATCTTTAGTAACATGGAATACATTACATATAATACAGTTTTTTTTTCATGTGCATAAATTATGTAAATTAGATGAACTTTGATTTATTCAGTGCTATGTATACACAGTTAGTACACATGTCAATACAAAACTTGGGCTAGGGGCTGTATTTATGAACCGATCTTCACGAAACTTCTTGGGTACCTTTGTTATCACCTTGGGACGAGAACGAGTGTTTTGGGGTGCAGTTCGAAATTTCAAGATGGCAGCCAATTGGACAAACTTTGATTTATTCAGTGCTACTTATACACAGTAAGAGCACATTTCAATACGACTCTGGCTAGAGGCATCTAACTATCACCCACCTTTACAATACTTTACCTGTGCATTTGTTACAGGCTATGGTCAGTATTTATGTACAGACCTTTACAATACTTTACATGTATCTTCATACCCCCTGCAAACAAAGTTTGGGGGGGGAGGTATATAGGAATCACCCTGTCTGTCTGTCTGTCCGTCTGTCCATCCATACGTCCGTCTGTCCATCCATCCATCTGTCCGTCTGTCCATCCTTGTAAGTGCAACTCCTCCTAAACCGTTTGAAGAATTTTCACAAAACTTTACACAATGGAAGAACTCCATATGAAGATGTGCATGAAGCAATATAATTCCGTTCTGACATTTCCAAGGGGAGATAATCTAACTTATACCGTCTGTCCATCCTTGTAAGCGCAACTCCTCCTAAACCGTTTGAAGAATTTTCATGAAACTTTACACAATGGAAGAACTCCATATGAAGATGTGCATGAAGCAATATAATTCCATTCTGACATTTCCAAGGGGAGATAATCTAACTTATACCATCTGTCCATCCTTGTAAGCGCAACTTCTAAACCGTTTGAAGAATTTTCATGAAACTTTACACAATGGAAGAACTCCATATGAAGATGTGCATGAAGCAATATAATTCCGTTCTGACATTTCCAAGGGGAGATAATCTAACTTATACATTTCAGGCATGGGGGGTATCACTTTGTGAGTTTGCTCACAGTACCTCTAGTTGTTATCAGGTCATTACCTAGATATGTGTCATTGACACTTTCATTTATTGGATTTTTACGAAACTTGGTTTGAAGTATCAGTATCAGTTTCAAGTATAGATGTGTGTGTGGTCAGGAATTATCAATGCAACAAATTTTGCTTGATTATGGCCCTTGGTAATAGCGAAATTTCTATCACAAATGCGTGTTGCTATCATAACCTAAAAGTTGGCTGGGGATATGGATGTCATTAGACTCTCTTGTTCAAACTTCATAGCCTTGGTGCGGTATGTCTTGATGGGAGGTATTCAATTTTTCTGAATTTCATTGAAAAATATGGCCGCTAACAGCCATCTTGGATTTGGCATATAAATTGTTAACAATTCCATTAGCACATTCTACAGACCACATCTCTCACCTGTTCTTTTTAGTCGAGTTGTGACGAAGTCAGACTCGACTTATAGATTGATGAATGGCTGGCGGGCGGGTGGGTTGGCGGGCGGTCGTAAACATTTGGTTTCCGGATGATAACTTGATAATGGTTCAACCCATGTTCATGAAACTTCATAGGTAGGTTGGTATCATTGAGAGGAAGAACCCTATTAATTTTGGTCATGCTTGGTCAAAGGTCAAGGTCACAGTGACCTTGAACATAGTAAATTGTAATTGGTTTCCAGATGATAACTTGACTACGGTTCAACCCACATTCATGAAACTTCATATGTAGATTGGCCTTTGTGAGAAAGAACCCTATTTATTTTGGACTCACTAGGTCAATGGTCAAGGTCACTGTGACCCTGAACACAGTAAATCAAAACAATTGGTTTCCGGATGATAACTTAATAATGATTTGGCCTATGTTCATGAAACTTCATAATTAGGTTGGCATCAGTGAGAGGAAGAACCCTAATTATTTTGGACTTGCTAGGTGAAAGGTCAAGGTCACAGTGACCTTCAACATAGTAAATCATAAACAATTGCTTTTTATATGCCCGTTATGAAAAATTTGAGAGATTTTCGTGATTTTGGGGTAGGTGGTGTATATCGATGGAGGGAAGCTCCCTTTCGTTTAGTGTTGCCGTTCGATTAGTCATTCCAGAGTTATGGGACTTTTTACTTAGAAAGTTGTTGATTTTTTACACGTCGTACGATAACTCGAGAACGCTTTGAGAGATTTTCGTGATTTTTGGGTAGGTGGTGTATATCGATGGAGGGAAGCTCCCTTTTATTTAGTGTCACCATTCGATTAGTCATTCCAGAGTTATGGGACTTTATTACTTAGAAAATTGTTGATTTTTTACACGTTGTACGATAACTCGAGAACGCTTTGAGAGATTTTCACGATTGTTTGGTAGGTGGTTTATGTTGATGGAAGGAAGCTCCCCTTCTGTTGGTGTCGCCGTTCGATTAGTCATTCCAGAGTTATGGGACTTTATTTTTCACATGTCGAACAATAACTTTTTAAAATGCTTAGAGCAATTTTCATGATTTTTTGGTTGCAAGTATATGTTGATAGAAGGAATCTCCCTTTCGATTTGTGTCGCTGTCCGATTTGTCATTCCAGAGTTATTTGACTTTATTCATCAAAATATAGACAATTTTCCTCATGTTGGACTTTGAGCAATTTTCATGATTTTTTGGTGGCAAGTATATGTAACCTGACAAGTACACATGTATACTCATATTGTGTGGTTCCCTCTTGTAATTAATAATGGGCGTATCATGCGCTCATGGCACAGCTGTTTATTGGATGATAACTTGATAATATTTCGACCCATGTTCATGAAACTTCATAGGTGGGTTGGCATCAGTGAGAGGAAGAGCCCTGTTTGTTTTGGACATGCTAGGTGAAAGGTCAAGGTCACAGTGACCTTCAACATAGTAAATCGTGAACAATTGGTTTCCGAACGATAACTTGATAATGGCATGACCCACATTCATGAAACTTCATAGGTATGTTGGCCAAGGTGAGTGGAAGACTCCTATTTAGATTGGACTCACTAGATCAAAGGCCAAGGTCACAGTGACCTTGAACATAATAAATCGTAAATAATTGGTTTCCAGATGATAATTTGACAATGGTTCCACCTACGTTCATGAAACATCATAGGTAGGTTGTCATTGGTGCAAGAAAGAGCCCTATTTATTTTGGAATCACAAGGTCAAAGGTCAAGGTCACAGTGACCCTTCACATAGTAAATTGTAAACAATTGGTTTCCGGACGATAAGTTAATAATGATTAAACCCACTTTTGTGCTTTCACAACTCGACATTGGATCGGTGATCCTATCGGGAGTTTTTGAATTTCATACATAGCTTTACTGTGGTATCTAGATGGGAGCTATCAAATTTTTCTGAATTTTGTTTTAAAATATGACCGCCAGAGGCCATCTTAGATTTGACATATAAATTTCCAACAATTCTATTAGTACAGCCTACTGGACACATCCCTCACAGTTCTTTTTCATTTCGTACGCAGCTTCCTTAGGACCTGTGGAATCAGATGGACCAAAATGTTTTGCTTCACTACGACCCTTGGTAATAGCAAACAAAATTTCCATCACAAATGCTTGTTCCTATTATAACTTAAAAGTTGGCAGGAAATATGAATGGCATTAGACTCTTGTTCAAATTTCATATGTAGCTTTGGAGTGATGTCTTGATAGGAGCTATTAAATATTTTTATACAACAACCAGTGGCCCAGACCAACTGTTGCTAACTCAAAAATTAATCCAGGGCCAAACACAAATTTTGCCCCCCAATCCCCAAAATTTGCATGCAAAACCGAAAAAATCAAGTCCTGTCTGATCCTCCATACTTTTTAGATCTGCACATGTGCAGTATCCAGGAAGGAACTGAAATTGGCTCAAATCATCATTCTTTGTTTGGCCCTAAAGTAAGCAATATTCAACTGACATCTGTGCTTTTAAATCTCACTTTTGAGGATGCCAGATGCAAATCAATGGTAAAATTGGTGGATCCAAGGACATAAATGGATGATGGAAGTGAACAAAGGTGGTTAGGAACGTTCAGGGCTGTAAATTTATAATTTTTATCAAAATTATTTCATGTTTCCCAATTTTGGAACATGTGCCTAACGTCATCATTCTCGCTAATGATTTATCCACTGTTTGTTAAGTGTTCCTTCCCTATCCTTCCCTGAAGCCCTCCTGTTAAACCCCCAAACTTTTTGGCTTATTTTTATTGAATTTTTTTTATTAAATTTCTTGGGTGTTTAACGTGTATTACATAATGTTTATTCTGTATATCCCCATGTTTATGTCCTCACCTTAGGGGTGTTGGGTCCTTTGGGTAATGCATCTTCCATCCGATGTATCGTTTGAAGATCTTGCTTTACATCTGGTAGCTTAAAATCTGTTACTGACTTTGGGCCTTTTTGTTCTGTGCCTGAAGTCTTGTTTCCGTTTTTTTCTTGGAATTTTGTCCACACTTAGGCTCTCTCGGGATATCTTTGGGCTTTTCATGTTCCCCTTGGGAACTTGGGCTTTTGTCCCAAAAATTTTTGAAAATTTTTTTTTGAATTTAATTTTTCGATTTCGATTTTGATTGTTGATTATTATGTATCTTTATCATATATTCATTGTGGAGTTTGTGGGCGTTCGATCAACTGTTTTGATTATCATGAAAGCTTATTGGTCTCGATGACGACTTGCTGTCGCAGATTGCACGGCTGATCACAGCATCCCAGCAAGCACAGGAGCAGCCTCACTCAGACTCAGAACCTGAGCTGTCGGACTGTGCTGGGTCGGTCCAATCATCTGTTCGCGCAGATGTAATGGACCAAGATTTGCAACTGATTAACTCGGATGGTGAAAAGGATAAGGAAGAAGATTACCCTTCCCTTTCGGAGCAACACATTGTTGCGATGGATTTTATCCATCAATACTACCCTGAGTTTGTTCCATCGAATAAGCAACCTGCGACAACAAGAAAGAAACCGCTGGCGTCTCTTGACGCAGACTTTATACGTAGGAAGGAAGAAGTTCTTTCTTTCCCAGTTCAGTCTAGGCAGGTGTCGCAGGCCTTCGGCCATGTAGACGACGCCATATTTACCCTCTCAAGTGTGAGGAAAAAAGGTGGTTTCTTGTCAACATCTTCCATAAATATACCATTCCTTGGACCACGTTCATTTAAAAACAATTGGAGAAGATGTGCAGAGAGCTCCATTGCGTTTGGATGAGCAGCCTGAGGATTTAGATATATTCTTACCTGTATCATCAGTATTCGCTCAGATGAAATGGAAAACTACAATTTCATCAAATAGAGCGAATTTGGACGCAATGTCCTATGCAGATCACCTTACCAGAGCTGTGGCACAACGTCTCAACGGGAAGGAATTTGAGGACGTGTGTACCTCTCTTAGAGTTCTTTCCAGGGCAATCATGTATGCCACATATAACTCCACCCTGACAGTGGCTAATCTGGAGTTAATTAGACATGATGCTGCCCTTGCGTCATCATCACTTATAGCTGCTAAGGTGAAAAGCTCTCTCCGGCCTCCGGACATACTATTTTTGATGACAAGCTTTCGTTAGTATATGAACAAGCTACTAATAAAAGCATCCAGTGCTCTGCTTTTGAAGTCTGCATCTCAACAACCCGCTTCAGCAGACTGGAGTAAGCGAGGGCATTCCAAATCAAAGTCATCAAAAGGAAACTCCTCCCAAGGGTATAAGAAAACCCTCATACAATTACTCCAGAGGTCGTCAATATAGCGACTCGGGAAAAGGGGCGTAAGTCTGATCGGGACTATCGGTCAGATGCCCCTAAGCCAACAGGGTGAGGATATTCGCGGGGAGGATGTAGTTTCTCCTCCCGTAAGTCTCACAAGTTCTACAGGTGATGGTCAAGACCTCTATTGCTTGCCAGTTGGAGGAAGGTTATCAAACTTCGCGAGAAACTGGATAGCAGTCACGGAAGATCAGTGGATGAGAAGTGTAGTCTCGGATGACTTACGTCTTCATTCCGAGCGAAAACCCCACTAACGAGATGTCCGCGTTGGACAAAATCTTCCAGCGGATCCTTTCAAAAGAGTCTCTCCTAGCAGAGGTACAGGCTCTCTTATTAAAGGAAGCAACAGAGGTCGTCGAGAAACAAAATTCTCAGGGGTTTTTACAGTCACCTGTTCCTTGTACCAAAGCCAGACGGCTCTTTCCGACCGGTAGTAGACTTGAGCTGGATAAACAAGCTTATCGTGGCTCCAAATTTCTATATGGAGACCATTAGGTCGGTAAGAGCGAGCATTCGAGTGAATGTCTATGCGGCAAGCATAGATCTAAAGGACGCTTACTTTCATGTCCTGGTACATCCAGAATTCAGAAAAGTACCTGCGGTTCACCATACAAGGGAAGGGTTATCAGTTCAGAGCAATGTGCTTTGGTCTGAACCTGGCTCCCTGGGCATTCACTCGAATCATGAACTCGGTAATGTCATACTTCTGAGCTCATTCGTCTGCGGTAACGTCGGCTTACATGGGCGACATTCTGCAGAGATACGACAACAGAATTATACATCAGAACGATGTTCAGAGTATGCTTCTAATACTCCGACATCTCAGTTTCATTGTAAACAAGAAGTCGGATCTAGCTCCGCCTAAGTCGTTCACTCACTTGGGAATGAGCTTCGAGACTCACAACAATCTGGTTCGTCTGCCGTTACCCAAAGCAAAATTAGTCAGTTGTTATGCTTGCATTTGTCTACACTCAGACACATTAACAGCGAGGGAATTTATACAACTGATGGATCTTATTTCGATGGGTTGCCTGCGCACGCATTACCTCCAGATATTCTTTACTCAGAACTGGAGTGTGAAAATGCATTCGCTCGAAACCAGTATTGTTTTTTCAGACCCAGTAAAACAAAACGGTTCAGATTTTGGGCTGATCTTCAGTGGTTAACTCAGAGAGTCAGGACCCATCTGCCTCGCTTTCACGATTATGACGGATGCGAGTCAGACGAGCTGGGGTGCGACCCTAAATCCCGCAGACTTGAAGTGTCAGTGTTTTTGGGACTCTCGGTTCCTAGAGAAGCACATAAACATCAAAGAGATGATGTCAATATGGCTAGCACTTCAACATTGGATTCGCCTAATAGCAAATGTCCACGTTCAAATTCTGTCGGACAATTCAACAGTAGTTGCTTACCTCAAGATCCAAGGTGGCACTCATTCCATTCCATTATGCGAATTAACGGAGACGATTCTCCTATACGTCATGAATCATGGCGTTCATCTCTCAGTCCGTCATATACCAGGTCATCTGAACATACTAGCAGACTCATTCTCTTGGAAAAGGTTGCCTGTTACCATTGGAATGGACTCTCAACAAGTGAATATTCAGAGAGATTTGCTACCAGTGGGATCGTAACCATGATAGATCTTTTTTGCGACACACCTGAACAATCAGTTACCGATGTTCGTGTCGCCATCCCAGATCATCGAGCATACACAGTAGACGCTCTGTCAATCTCATGGGATGGAATGATAGGATATGCATATCCTCCAACTCCATTGATTCAGCAGATTCTGTTAAAGATCAAAACAGTCTCATTGCAAAAATCCAGTCATCACAGAAAACCTTGGATCAATCTTCTCAGGTGTCTGTTATGGGACATTACCTGGAAGCTTCCTCCACGAGAGGACCTTCTTTATCAGGGGAAGTCACACGCTCTGCATCACAACCCGGAAGGTCTCAACCTTCATGTATTTCCGTTGTGTGGTCCTTCTTGCATAGAAAACAGTTTACAGGACGCGCAGTGGACACAATTTCTAACTGTAGGAGGTCCTCCTCCTCATGAAACTATGCAGAGAAATGGAGGGTTTTCTTCCGTTGGTGTAAGGATCATTCGATAGACGTATACGATCCGTCCATACCAAATATTGCTGATTTCCTGGTCTACTTGTTTGTCGATCTCAAAACTGCAGCCCATCACTATTAAGGGCTTTTGGTCTATGTTATCAGATACTTACGCTCATCATGATAACTTGGCTATTGGATCAAATACTTCATTATCCAAGCTAGTTAGAAAATTTCCCTATCAATGGACCTAGAACCCTCAGATTAATACCTAAGTGGAATTTGGCTTGGGTTCTGTTGAAGCTCAAAGAAGCTCCTTTTGAGCCCTTGGACATCGTAGAGTTCACATTTTTTGACCGATAAAATAGGCTCCTGCGAATATTCAAATATTCGAGTCAGAGTCGAGTCGACATGCAAAGTCAAGCCGAAATCGAGTCGATTTTCTAACTTCGAATATAACAATTTCGAATCTGATATTTTCAATTCTTCGCATATTTCATTTACCGCGGGGTACTATGATTAAAGGATAGTCGATGCAGTGCCAATCGTCAATTAAAAAGACCAAACTCTGAATTCAAGATTTCTGTGATCGTGCTACATGTATATTGTCATAGCCATCAGCGCATTTCGACCTGATCGCCGCAGATCGCATCCATTGGTGCCCAAGTTTCGCTATCGGGGAGAAATATACCAATGAATTTAATAACTCAGTAACGTAACTTCGATAATACAAATTCATTTCTTCGAGTTCACATAAGCATTCTCGTAATAATCTGTCCTCAGAAAAACTAAGCTCGGTCGGTAATTATGCATGACAAAAATCTGCAGATATTCACTACGTCACATTCCGGTGTTCGGACCACATGCTTATTGCACGAAGTCAATCCGACTGATATTATCGTGCTCTATGTTTTGTCGCCGAATTCGCGTTTTGGAGAAGCTGTATTTTTACCATCGTGACGTGCCTGACGTCATTGAAAAATTTCCGGAAACGCAAATTTCATCTAACGAAATAAACATACTCGTGTTTTTAGCTCATCTTGACAAAGTCAAGCTGAGCTAATCTCATCGCTCTCTGTCCATCGTCCGTCGTCTGTCGTCCGTCGTCCGTCAACACCATGTTTTAGTCTTCTCCTCCAAAGCCACTGGGCCAATTCAAGTGAAAGTTTGTGTGAGTGATGGTCCCAAAGGGGCATTTCATTTTTGTTCAACTCAGCATGTCCAGCCCCATAGGGAGGGAGTGGGGGAAAATGCTCCAAAATATTTTTAAAATCTTCTTCCCAAGAACCAGTATGTACAATGACTTGGTATTTGCTATGGAGCTTCCATATGAGGTGTAGAATCAAGTTTGTTCAAACGAAGTTCGTGAAGTAATATTTGGCTTTGTAATAGGAGGGGTAAGATTTTTGGCCCCGCCCAAAATTTCTATTTTCTGAACCTATGGTCCGGTATGAACCAAATTTGGTTTGTGGTAGTATTGGGTCATAAGTACTTGACCCATGCAAAAACAAAAATTCCTGCATCCCCATGGGAACCCTGGGAGCTAAAAATAGAAATATTTTCAAACGCCCATATTTCCCAAACCCCACGGAACAGAGAGCTTTTATTTGGTATGAAGTATCCTTATGACCAGTAGAATTGAATGGTAAAAAAAAATTGCCATCGGTTATGTTAGGGTGTTCTGTAATGGGCATCGAAAAAATGCTGAGTCAGCATATTTGCAAAAATTTAAAAAAATCTTTTCTCCAGAACCAATCATCAGAATCCTTTGATATTTGGTATACAGCATTCATAGGGGAGTCAGATAAAAGTTTGTTGAAATAAAGCTCATTGGTGCATATTTGGGCTCTCTACAGGAGCCCGAAGCTTTAACATAGGGTAATATGGGGAATATTCTTTAAAAATCTTCTTCTTCAGAACCACCATTCAGAATCTTTTAATATTTGGTATACATCATTGTTATGAGGGTCAGATTCTAAATTGTTCAAACCAAGTCCCTAGGTTAATATTTGGGCTTCCTATGGAAGCCCAAATTTTATCTTTGTTCAATATGGAGGGTAATTTAAAAAAAATCTTCTTCTTCAGATCCATCAGTCAGAATGCTTTGATATTTGGTATGCAACATCTCTATGGGGGTCAGATTCAAATTTGTTCAAATCAGATCCCTAGGTATATATTTGGGCTCACTATGGTAGCCCAAATTTTTACTTAGTGCAATATGAGGAAATTTCTTTAAAAATCTTCTTCTTCAGATCCACCAGTCGGAATGCTTTTATATTTGGTATACAACATCTCTAGGGGGGTCAGATTCCAGGTTGTTCAATTCGAGCGCCTAGGTTAATATTTGGGCTCCATATGGGAACATGAAATTTAACTTAGTACAATATGAGGGAATTTCTTCAAAAATCTTCTTCTTCAGATTCACTTGTCAGAATGCTTTCACATTTGGTATACAACATCTCTAGGGGGTCAGATTCAAGTTTGTTCAAATTGGATCCATAGGTTAATATTTGGGCTCGCTATAGTAGCCCAAATTTGACCTTAGTGCAATTCGAAGAAATTTCTTTACAATTTCTGTTCTTCAGATCCAACTGTCAAAATGCTTTCATATTCGGTACACAACATCTCTAGGGAAATCAGATTTAACTGTGTTCAAATCAAGAGCCTGGGTTAATATTTGGGCTCTCTATGGGAGCCGGAATTGGCCATTTTGCTGAAGAATTAAAAATTTTGTATTCAGTACCCTCTAGAGGTACTAAGATTAATCCACATAGGTTGTATCAAGGGGCTTCATAGAGGAGCTCTACATTTTACTTATGATCAACTGAAGAAAAGGCATGATGCCCAGATTATTTTTGTCACTCCTGAGGGACTCAAGGATTGACAGTGTAGCCTATGGAGATGGCTTGCTTAATGTAGACTCATTCTTGGACTCTGTTTAAATTGTGTTCTGTACAAGATGAGCGCTTCAGGCCCCGTGGGGACTCTTGTTTATTTTTATTCTCCGAAATGTGTCTGTCATTCATACCTTTTTTTATAATACTAGATAAGTTAAGTAAAAATTACACATGTGAAAACATGTGGGACAACGTACAAAAATGCAAGCCACAGGGACAACATCACACCTGTGGGGTCATCTCGCTAAAAAACACCCAGCCCTTCACAACGAAGCTAAGGAGCAGGATTCCAAAGACAAGCAGTTGAAAGGACATAAGCGTGGTTCATCAGTCCAACTTCAACCATCAGAGCTGGCGAAGAAGCAGACGAGTTTAGTGGACTTTACACAGTGTAAGTTAGACAGTTCGTTAAAGAAAAAAGTATGATAATGCTGTCCTTAATTTCGTTGTCACGGATGGCAGGCCATTTGAGTTGGTTCATGGGAAAGGCTTCCAGAATTTGTGCTCCACTCTAACCAATGGTACATACATACCGCCGCATCCCATGACAATTTCTAGGAAGCTTGATGATTTCAGAATTTTGATGGAAGAATCCCTCATCAATCATTTGAAGAACGAAGCTCGTAACAACAAAGTGTCACTGACGTTTGACCACTGGAAAGCCAGTAACAATGCTAATTTTCTAGTAACCACTATACATTTATTGATAATCATTGGAACTTGATATTGAGATGCCTTGCAGTTACCAACCTCGAAAAATTTGGATGCTGACCACACAGGAAGTGCAACCGCTACTATCGTAAAAGGCACAGCTCGAGAAGTATGAAAATACCACTGGAGAAAAATCATCTATGGGTCAACAGATACCACCAATGTCTTTCTGGAAGTAAAAGTGACATGGTTGCGTGGCACACAAGCTGCAATTGTGCATAAATTCCACACTGAAATCGCACCCAATGGTGAAGAAGTTGATTGATGCTATCCACAGAATCACAAACTTTTTTCAATTCCTCAACTGTCGGGCTACACACATTACACAAACAACAACTTGCTGCAAATCTAACTGAAACTGATCCTCCCCTAGACGTTGTCACACGTTTTAATAGCCCTTGTGCATTTTGGAATGGACAAAAACATAATGCAAAAAGTCATAGCCCTCGCTCTGGTTGACAGAACAAGAAATGTGCTAGTAGTCCCTCCTCCCCACTCTCGACACAATTAACTGAAACAAGAGAATCAGTTCTGCCACTTTTGAGACCTCTGTTGGAAGCGACAACCTTACTGAGCGCCAACACTACTGTGAGTATCTCAATGATACTACCATACATTCAAACACTCAAGTGACAGTTATCAAAACCAGACGCCTCACGGAGCTAAAGGCTTCCGGGACGACCTGCTATCACAGCTAAATGAACGTTTCAACCTGTACGACAACTACTTGATCGTTGCCACTTTTCTGGACCCCCGTGTTAAGAGTTTGGTTCCGGATTCTGAATTAAGTACCCTAAAACAATAAGAGATAATATTGCAACTGCCGGTGCCACAGAGGCTTACGGTGAGCAGTCCGAGTTGCCCAATGCAACTCCTGGAACTCTCGTATCTGTTGCAGTACCAACTGAGAATAAAAAGCCTAATTATGCCATATTCGAGGAGATTCCCGAATCTAGTAGCAAAACGCGAGGTCGATTTAAGTCAGGATGATCGCCTACAGAAAGAATTCGATTCATACTTGGCATTATCAAATGTAACCAGGAAGGAATTCCCATTACTCTTTTGGAAGACCCATGCATCCAACTTTAAACTGTTATCGACAGCAGCAGGAAATATGTTGTCGATTCAGGCGACCAACTGTTCTTCTGAACGGGTAAACTCTGTTGGTTCAGTTATAATCACTGATCAAAGACAAAGACTGTCCCACCACAGTGCATCTACTTTGATCTGGGCGAGAAAAAAAACAGTGACTTAACTGACAGCCAGTTAGAGTTTTGATTAGGAGTTGCATTTGTTGCAAGTTGTGTTCTAAGTTCCAACTTCTACGTTAACTTAACCAAATGTTGCAAGTTGCAAGCAACTTGCAACGTTTGGTTAAGTTAACGTAGAAGTTGGAACACACCCGTTCAGTCAACTTCAGCCAAGTTCAGTGCATCAGTTAGTTCATGATTCTGTCATTTGTTCTGATTGTATGGCTTATAATTTGATTTATAGATGAAAGTTTCTCTATAATATGCCATCTGAGTTGTTAGTGTTGTCAATTGTTATCTCAACCCCACATTATCGGGAAATTCGAACCCCCAATACTCATCTGTACAGACAATGATTTATTGGACAGGCGTAACCGGGGGGAGTAACTATATACGTTTGTGACAATGTATCTGGGGAAGTAACTCTTTATCCTTTTTAGCCATGCTCCGGATTGCTCCTGTCGTCGGCTTTGGCATCAGATTCTCAAACTGACAAAACAAACCGTACTCAAAATATATATTGCTAATTATTCATTGTTGTTGTTATTCTACAGAATAAGCAAATGTTTCTTAGCGAGAAATGTTCGGGGGTTTGAGGAGTTTACGGCCGTTTCAAAATTTTAAAATTGAAACAGCCGTAAAACTCCTCAACCCCCCCCCCCCCCCACCCACACCCAACATTTCCCACTAAGAAACATTTGCTTACTCTGTAGAATTATACTAGAATAACAACAAGAATGCATAATTAGCAATATATATTTTTGAGTATGGTTTATTTGCTGAACTTTCAATGCAAACTTGGAGCCTTGGTCTTGATTTGAAACTACAATCCTTTCTATAAAAACTTCAGCTTTACCTGGTATATGCACTGAATGAAAATATGAGCGATAACATAAAAACTATGTTATCGCTCATATTTCTACGCATGATTCTCCGTCGTAATCCGTGATAGGGACATCTCCAACCCACCCATCAAAAAATAAATGACTTATTATGAGGGAATGCCCGAAAAAATGGCAATATTTATTGAGTTCATTCTGTACACGATAGACTACAAGATTCGAAGTCAATATTCGGTCGAGTCGAACATGATGGTCGAATATTCGAGTCAACATTCAAATCGAGAAAAAAAAATCAAAAGTCGCAGGAGCCTACTATAAAATGGTGTTTCTCTTAGCCTTTGCATCTGCTAGAAGAATCAGTGAACTTCATGTCTCACTATTGTAGTGTGGGTAATACCATTACCCTCACTACGGAAGTGGGGTTTTTTTGCTAAGAATCAGATTCCAGACAAGCAGCCAGAGCCTATTGTCATTAAGGCTTTACCGTCTTCCGATAACCGTAGACCTTTGCTGTGTCCAGTCAGGGCTATGCGCATTTCTAAATGTCAATCAGATTTTGTTAGAAAAGGAAGAAAAACATCTCATTCTTTCATTGATTCCTAACAGAAATGATATTTCTGTTCATGCTGTCGCTAGATGGATTCAGTTGGCAATACACATTGTCTATGAAAATCTATCTTCGGATCAGCGTTCTATTAATAAGATATCAGCGCACAAGGTTAGAGCACTGTCCACTTCTTGGGCTTATTCTAACAGTATAGCCATTACTGATCTCATGAAGGCTGCATACTGGACACAGCCCTCTTCATTTATCTAGTTTTACCTGAGAAATTTAGAGTCCATCTCCGGGACCTTAGACCTTTGGGTCTTCTTTCTGTTGCTCAGAATGTCGTCCATTAATGGTTACATCTATAGGTATTTAGGCAGCCCATTCCAGCATTGACGCTGTTCCGCTGCCATCTTCATTCTGATGATATGTACCTCAGAACAAGGGGAATGGGGGGTTGGGGTGTTTTTAGCTCACCTGACTTTCAGTCAGGAGGGCTATAGTGATCACTCACCGTCCGTCGTCCGTCGTCCTGCGTCCGTCATCCGTCGTCCGTCGTCCGTGAACATGGTGTTTGCGTCTTCTCCTCCCAAACCGCTGAACCAATTTAATTGATATTTGAGATAATAGTTTGTTATGACATCGCAATTTGATTTTGTTCAAATCAAGTTGCCTCGCCCGTGGGTAGGGCCACACCCAAAAAGTGTGCTGAAATCTTAAAAAATCTTTTTCTCATGAACCAGCAGTAGCAGAGACTTGATATTTGGTGTGCAGCTTCCTTTTGAGGTGTAGACTCAGATTTGTTCAAGAGAAGTTTGTGGGGCTATACTTGGCGTCGTTATGGGAGGGGCAAAATTTTTGGCCCCGCCCAAAATTTCTATTTTCCAAACCGAGAGGCTGATTTGAACCAAATTTTATGTGAGGGCTTATTGGGTCATAAGTACCTAATTTATGCTGATTTTTTTTTCCCGTAGCCCCATGGGAACCGCAGGAGCTAAAAATAGAAAAAAATTAAAACGCCCATATCTCCAAAACTGCACGGCACCGAGAATTTTTATTTGGTGTGAAGCTTCCTTAGGACCAACAGAAAGAATTGGTAAAAAAAAATTGCCATCGGTTTTATCATAGGGTACAGTTTCGGGACTTTGAAAAAGTGCTGAGTCAGCACTTTTTAACACTGTAGGCAATGGGAAAAACATTAAAAAATCTTCTTCTCCAGATCCAGCAGGCAGAATCTTTTGATATTTGGTATGCAACATTGGAGGGTGGATCTGATTCAAGTTTGTTCAAATCGGCCCCCTGGGTTCATATTTGGGCTCAGTATAGGAGCCCGATTTCGAACTTAGTGCATTCCAGGCAAATTTCTTAAAAAATCTTCTTCTCCAGATCCAGCAGGCAGAATGTTTTGATATTTGGTATGCAACATTGTGGGGTGGATCTGATTCAAGTTTGTTCAAATTGGCCCCCTGGGTTTATATTTGGGCTCAGTATAGGAGCCCAAATTTGAACTTACTGCATTTCAGGCAAATTTCTTTGAAAATCTTCTTCTCCAGATCCAGCAGGCAGAATCTTTTGATATTTGGTATGCAACATTGTGGGGTGGATCTGATTCAAGTTTGTTCAAATCGGCCCCTTGGGTTTATATTTGGGCTCAGTATAGGAGCCCAAATTTGAACTTAGTGCATTTCAGGCAAATTTCTTTGAAAATCTTTTTCTCAAGATCCAGCAGGCAGAATCTTTTGATATTGGGTATGCAACATTGTGGGGTGGATCTGATTCAAGTTTGTTCAAATCGGCTCCCTGGGTTTATATTTGGGCTCAGTATAGGAGCCCAAATTTGAACTTAGTGCTTTTCAGGCAAATTTCTTAAAAAATCTTCTTCTCCAGATCCAGCAGGCAGAATCTTTTGATATTTGGTATGCAACATTGTGGGGTGGATCTGATTCTATTTTGTTCAAATTGGCTCCCTAGCTTCATATTTGGGCTCACTATAGAAGCTCGAATTCGAACTTAGTGCATTTCAGGCAAATTTCTTCAAAAATCTTCTTCTCCAGATCCTGCAGGCAGAATCTTTTGATATTTGGTATGCAACATTGTGGGGTGGATCTGATTCCAGTTTGTTCAAATCGGCCACCTGGATTCATATTTCGGCTCACTATAGAAGCCCAAATTCGAACTTAGTGCATTTCAGGCAAATTTCTTTGAAAATCTTCTTCTCAAGATCCAGCAGGCAGAATCTTGTGATATTTGGTATGCAGCATCTTTAGGGGGGTGAGATTCAAGTTTGTTCAAGCCATGTCCCTAGGTCCATATTTGGGCTCACTGTGGGAGCTTGAATTGTAACTTTGTTCGAAATGAGGAATTTTCTTAAAAATCTTCTTCTTCAGATCCAGCAGTCGGAATGGTTTGATATGTGGTGAGTAGCATCCTTGGTGGGGAGGGGGGATTCAAGTGTGTTAAAGCCAAGTCCATTGGTCCATATTTGGGCTCCCTGTGGGAGCCCAAATTATAACTTAGTCAATATGAGGAATTTTTCTTTGAAAATCTTCTTCTTCAGATTCAGCAGTTGGAATGTTTTGATATTTGATATTTGGCATGGAGCAAGGGAGCTGAGATTCAAGTTTGTTCAAGCCAAGTCCCTTGGTTCATATTTGGGCTCACTATGGGAGCCTGAATGACAACTTAGTTCAAAATGAGGAATTTTCTTTAAAATCTTCAGATCCAGCAGATGAATGCTTTTGATATTTTTTATGCAGCATCCTTAGGGGGGTAAGATTCAAGTTTGTTCAAGCTATGTCCCTAGGTCCATATTTGGGCTGATTGTGGGAGCTTGAATTGTAACTTGGTTCAAAATGAGGAATTTTCTTTAAAAATCTTCTTCTTCAGATCCAGCAGTCGGAATGTTTTGATATTTGGGGTGCAGAATCCTTAGGGGTGTGAGATTCAGGTTTGTTAAAGCCAAGTCCCTGGGTTCATATATGGGCTCCCTGTGGGAGCCTGAATTATGACTTAGTTCAATATGAGGAATATTCTTTAAAAATCTTTTTTTTGATCCACTGGTCAGAATATTTGGATATTTGGTTTCAGCTTTTCTTAGGAGGAGCAGATGCAACTTGTGGAAATCAATTCTCTGGGTTGATATTTAGGCTACCATGTCAGGTGAGCGCCCTCAGGCCCCATGGGGCCTCTTGTTTTCTCTTATGATCATCTGGCTTTATAGTGAAAAGTAAGGGAAGCCCCCTCCGGTGTCAGTAGTCCTGAGTCGGTGCTGGGATGGTTTTAATGTGTATCTCGGTGTGAAGCAATAACTGTGTCTCATTTATATATGTTTTTTTAAAAGTGTAGCTCACTGTGAAGCATTTGTGTATGTCACGTGTCAAAACGGGCATTACTATACAATCCTCGGACACTTTTAAATGAGTATAAAGAGTTTCATTCTCTGGACTATCTTTATATATTGGTTTTTCCTTCACCGAATTAGCATAATGGGTTATGCTGGCATTAAATGGAGAATTATATATTATGTAATACTCAATTACATTGTTGGTGTTATGCCTTTCTCTTTTCTCGTAAAGGAGAAAAGACATGTATAATTCCTATCTTCTCCTATTTTTCCTGTAGGAGCTATCTTTTACCGAAGTAATTAAGAGATTGGATTTTCCTTCAAGTCCTAGGCCCTCGAGCCTTTTTACGATTCAGCTAGTCTGGGCCATTGGTTGTTGTATAAAAATATTATAAATTTTAAGTAATTTGTATATTTTTTATACTTATCTATGGCCCAGATGGGTATGGCCCTCCTATGAGTGGGGACTCATACCTCCTCGCTGTTTATAACATTTAACAGGCAATCTGTAGAAAGTATGATGGTTGGCTCCAATTTCAGTTCCTTCTGGATACTGCACATGCGCAGATCTAAAAAGTATGGAGAACCAGACAGTACTTGATTTTTTCGGTTTTGCATGCAAATTTTAGGGATTGGGGGCAAAAATTTGTGTTTGGCCCTAGATATTTTAAAGTTAGCACCAGCTAGTCTGGGCCATTGGTAAGTATAAAAAATATACAAAATTACATAAAATTTATAATCTTTTCTGAATTTCATTGAAAAAATATGGCTGCCAGCAGCCATCTTGGATTTAGCGTATAAATTGTCAACAATTCCATTAGCACATCCTACGTGTCACATCTCTCACCTGATCTTTTTTGAATTTCATATGTAGCTTTATTGTGATATCTAGATGTGAGCTATCAAATTTTTTCGGAATTTTGTTTTATAATATGACCGCCAGTGGCCATCTTAGATTTGACATATAAATTTGTCAACAGTTCTATTAGTAATACTCTACCAACCACATCCCTCACCCAGTTTTATTTTTATTTTGTACGCAGCTTCCTTAGGACCAGTGGAATCAGCATGGGCCAAAGAAATTGCTATCAGTTTTGTCATGTGTGTGTGCTGTATGGGGGTACCCATTTTGCCACTGTTGGCAATCAAAAAATGCCAAGTCATCATTTTTAGCTCAACTTGACAAAATCAAGCAGAGCTATTGCTGTCACTTCTTGTCCATCGGCGTACGTACATACATACGTACATCCACAATTTCCATTGGCACACTGCACAGGTTGCATTTATGATCAGCTCACTTTGAAACTTGGTATGCTTGTTTGGAGTGACCTATAGATGGGAGCTATCGATTTTCTTCCATTTCCATCAGACAAAATGTTGCCAATGGCAAACGGCCTTTGAATATAGTTCAGTCAGACCTCAAGATTTCCATTTGGCACACCCTACAGGGCACATTTATAATCGGATTGCTTTGAAACCTGGCATGATTATGTGGGGTGTCCTCTAGATGGGAGCTATCGATTTTCTTCCATTTTCAGCCAAAAAAATGTTGCCGCTGGCAATGACCTTGAACTTAGTTAAGTTAGTCATCAATATATTCCTTTGGCACACCCTACAGGGCACATTTATGATGAGATCGGTTTGAAACATGATATGCTTGTTTGAGGTTACCTCTAGATGGGAGCTATTGACTTTCGTCCATTTCCGTCAAAAAAAATGTTGCCACTGGCAATGACCTTTGATGAACTTAGTGCAGTTATGCATCAATATTTCCCTTTGGCACACCCTGCAGGGCACATTTATAATCAGATCACTTTGAAACTTGGTATGCTTGTTTGGGGTGACCTCTAGATGGGAGCTATTGATTTTCTTCCTGTTCCGACCAAAAAATGTTGCCGCTGGCATCGACCTTTGAACCTAGTTTAGTCAGATCTCTGTATTTCCCTTTAGCACACCCTGTAGGGCACATTTATGATCAGATTGCTTTGAAACCTGGTATGCTTATTTGGGGCGACCTCCAGATGGGAGCTATCGATTTTCTTCCATTTCTGGCAAAAAGATGTTGCCACTGGCATCAACCTTTGAACTTAGTTTAGTCAGGCATCAGCATATTCCTTTGGCATGCCCTGCAGGACACATTTAAACTTGGTATGCGTGTTTGGAGTTACCTCTAGATGGGAGCTATCGATTTTCTTTGATTTCTGCCGGAAAATGTTGCTGCTGGCAATAACCTTTGAACTTAGTTTATTCGGGCATCAATATATTCCTTTTTATAAGCCCGTCATTTTTTTGACGGACATATTATGTTATGGTGTTGTCCCTCTGTCTGTCTGTCTGTCCATAAACAGTTTTTGTGTCGCCTACTCTTCCAAAAGTTTACATGCTATATTGTTCAAACTTTTCAAACATGTTGATCACTAATTTCCGTTGTGCATGTGACAAGAGCAGGTAACTCTGTTATCTATTTCCAGAGTTATGTCCCCCTTTTAGTACTTAAAACATTACAGTATTGTGTTGCCTACTCCTTCAACATTTTACGTGCTACATTGTTCAAACTTTGCACACATGTTGATCACCAATTGCCATTGTTCATGCGACAAGTGCAGGTAACTCCGTTTTGTATTTCCTGAGTTATGCCTCCTTTTCTGTATTTTTACGTAGCAGTAACCTATTGAGGCTTTAATGCTATTACAGTATTGTATCGCCTACTCCTTCAACATTTTACATGTTATATTGTTCAAACTTTACACACATGTTGATCACCAATTGCCGTTGTGCATGTGACAAGAGCAGGTAACTCTGTTTTTGTATTTCTAGAGGTATGCCCCCTTTTAGTACTTAAAACATTACACTATTGTGTCGCCAACTTGTTCAACATTTTACTTGCTTTATTGTTCAAACTTTGCACCCATGTTGATCATCAGTTGTTGTTGTGCATGTGACAGGAGCAGATAACTCTATTTTATTTTTTTAAACGATGAGAATCCTCACCGTTTATAGCTGTTATGATCCTCAAAATGTCCTTTTCCTTGGCACCACCTATCGTCAATCGTTATCAATAAAGTTAACCTGTCAGTGAATGGACGCTACCATTGTAAAGAACGAGGAGAATCTTCTGCACCTAAAAAATTGTTTGCATTTCCATTCTGCATACTAAAATTTCACAAAAACAACATGAAATGTGTGCACACAAGCATACAATTTGAAACCCTTTACCCCAAACAGGGCAGGGGAATGGGCAGTGATTGGAGGGGGTACAGACATAGTCGAGTCAACAAAAACTTTCAAAACTTTACCCCAGAGAAACTTGTGCATGTTCCAATTTTGACAGGCGTATGTTGCCTCGCTAGACGTTGCTCTTGTTCACTTTGAAACTTGGTATGCTTATTTGGGGTTACCTCTAGATGGGAGCTATCGATTTTCTTCCTTTTCCGTCTAAAAAGGTTGCTGTTAGCACTGATCTTTGAATTTAGTCTAGTTAGGCATCGATATTTGCCTTTGGCACACCCTAGAGGGCACCTTTATGATCGGATTGCTTTTAAACTTTGTGTGCTTGTTTAGGGTGACCTCTAGATGGGAACTCGATTTTCTTCCATTTCCATCAAAAAATAGTTGCTTTTGGCAATGACCTTTGAACTTAGTTTAGTCAGGCATCAATATATTCCCCTGGCATGCCCTACAGGGCACATTTATGGTAGGATCACTTTGAAACCTGGTATGCTTATTTGGGGTGACCTGTAGATGGGAGCTATCGATTTTCTTCCATTTCCATCAAAAAATGTTGCAGCTGGCAACAGCCTTTGAACTTACTTTAGTCAGACCTCAATATTTTCCTTTGGCACACCCTACATGGCACATTTATGATTGGATTGCTTTGAAATCCGGTATGCTTATTTGGGGTGACCTCTAGATGGGAGCTATCGATTTTCTTCCATTTGTGGCAAAAGATGTTGCCTCTGACAACAACCCTTGAACTTAGTTTAGTCAGGCATCAATATACCTTTGGCATGCCCTACAGGGCACATTTATGATCAGATCGGTTTGAAAACTTGGTGTGCTTGTTTGGGATTACCTCTAGATGGGAGCTATCGATTTTCTTCGGTTTCTGTCAAAAAAATGTTGCTGCTGGCAATAACCTTTGAACTTAGTTTATTCGGGCATCAATATATTCCTTTTTCACTTTGAAACTTTGTATGCTTGTTTAGGGAGACCGCTGGATGGGAACTATCGATTTTCTTCCATTTCCATAAAAAATAGTTGCTTTTGGCAATGATCTTTGAAATTAGTTTAGTCAGGCATCAATATATTCCTCTGGCATGCCTTGCAGGGCACATTTATGATCGGATCGCTTTGAAACCTGGTATGCTTATTTTGGGTTACCTCTAGATGGGAGCTATCAATTTTCTTCCTTTTCTGTCAAAAAAGGTTGCAGTTATCACTGACCTTTGAACTTAGTCTAGTTAGGCATCAATATTTGCTTTTGGCACACCCTAGAGGGCATATTTATGATCGGATTGCTTTGAAACTTTGTATGCTTGTTTAGGGTGACCACTAGATGGGAACTATCGATTTTCTTCCATTTCCATCAAAAATAGTTCCTTTTGGCAGTGACCTTTGAACTTAGTTTAGTCAGGCATCAATATATTCCTCTGGCATGCCCTGCAGGGCACATTTATGATATGATCGCTTTGAAACTTTGTATGCGTGTTTGGGGTGACCTCTAGATGTGAGCTGTTGATTTTTTTTCATTTCCATAAAAAATTATTGTCGTTAGCACCAGGTTTTGAACTAAGTTCATTTGTGTAGCAACTTATCCCTTTTGCACTCTCTACGGAGTATATTTATGAATTTCCATAAACAGAAAAAGGACCATTGCCACCAGCAATGACCTTCAAACTTAGTGCATTTGTGCATTAACATCTTCCTTTGTAATGCCTCAGAGGGCACATTTATTATCGGGTTGTTTTGAAACTTCATATGCTTATTGAGGGTGACAGAGATATGAGCTATAGATTTTCTTTTCATTTCTATCAAAAACTGTTCCTGTTAGCAACAACCTTTGAATTGATTGCATGTATACATCTACATTCTTTTTTGACATGGCCTACGGGGTACATTTATCATAGGATTGTTTTTGAACTTGGTGTGCTTATTAGGCAAAACCTCTGCATGGAGATAAGAGCTATCAGTTAGCTTTCATTTCTGAGAAAAAAGTTGCCGATTACAATGACCTCCGAACTTACTACATTTGTATATCAACATTCTTCCTTTAGCCTGCGTTACAGTTTACATTTAAAAATGCATGGATTGCTCTGACGTTGTGCACACACAGTGCTGTAATATTGAAGTTTCACAATGACATTGGAACCTATGATCTTCAATTTTACCATTTCACTTATAACTTATCATTTTCAACTTTGTCAAGTTGAGCTACAGTGTCATTGAGACTTTCATTCTTGTGCACCATCAACTAAGTATTCTTCCTCAAAACCTTGGGCCAAATGTAACTTAATTCGGTACAAGGCATCTTGGTGGAAAATACTCTTCTGAGTTTTTTCCCCAAAAAGTTGCTACTCCTCTTGGGTGGGGTTAATGCCCAAAAGCCTAAATATCTTTAAAAATCTTCTTTTCATGAACCACCAGAGAAAACTTGGATATTTGGTTAGGAACTTCCATTGCTGATGGAGATTAAAAATTGTCCAAGGCAAGTTGATAGGTCAGTATTTGGGTTCTCTGTGGTAGCATGCCTATTTGGGCTCTGCCCAAAATTGATATTTCAAGAACCGAGGGGCTGATTTGAACCAAATTTGTCATGTACCATAACTGGGTCATAAGTACTAGATTTGTCCCCGAAAATTAGTTTTAGCAGCCCCATGGGCACACCAGGAGCTAAAAATAGAAAAAATTCAAATGCCCATATTTCAAAAATTGCACAGACCGGAATATTATTTTTTGGTATGCCGCCTCCTTTGGATCAGTGGAATCAGGTGATCAAAATGAATTGCAGTTGATTTTGTCATGGGGTTCTATTGGGGATGCACGTTTTAACGCTGTTTATGATGGGAAAATGCTGATCATCATCTTTCTTGTGCTCCATCAACTTAGAACTTTTGAACCAAGTCTAAGCTAATTTGGTACAAGGCATCTTGGTGGAAAATACTCTTTTGAATTTTTTTCCAAAAAGTTGGTATGCCCTCTGGGGTGGGATTGAGAGAACCGCAGAAGCTAAAAACAAAAAAACAATTGTACAGACACTTTTTTAAACTCCTCAGAACAGAGCTTTATGTTTTTCTGAGAAGCTTTCCAAGGACGAGCAGAAATGAATGTCCAAGAAAACTGCTTTTGGTTATGTCATGGCAAAGCAAAAAACTACTCTTGCTCTCTATCACTTATTGACACACTCATCTCTTGTGACAACTAGAGCCAGGTGAGCATTTTAGGTGCGTTTGAGCCTCCAATGTTTAATTTGTTGAAACTGTGTAACACAGATATTTCCTGATTTCTTGTAGTTACTAGTAATAAGATCTAAAATTAACTTGCACTGTCATTACTAGAATTGTTCCCAAATAGGACTAATGTAAAGACCTGGATCACCAGCCACTTAACCCTTTACCCAATGCAGACGATATCAAAATGTATTATTTGAATTATTATTTTAAAAAAATTTTATAAATAATTTCAACAAAACCATATCATGTGACCCCTCACTGGAACAAGCTCGATGAGCTCGTTCCAATGATGGGTCACACGATATGGCTTTGTTGAAATGTTTTGAAAAATTTCTTTTCTTCAACTGCTGAATTTGCAAATTATGCGGGTGGATGTTGGCGATTTGTTAGGTAAAGGGTTATTTCATTTCAGGAGAGCTAACTGAGAACTGATCTGAAAGTTCCCTAACTTGGGAGGGGGGGGGGGGGAGGGCTTTCGGATAGCTGGCTCCCTTTGAGTGAATTAAGAGCCTTTTTATTCTCTTCAGGAGAGCCATGGTAGCCAAAGATCAGAAGCTTCCACAACTTATAAGGTTATTTCTTATCAACCTACTCACAATTGTTTACTACAGGCTTGCACTACAGTGGAAGTCTCTAACTCGGATAAAATACTCTCTATTTTTGTCTTTCCCAAGCAAGTTGGGAAAGAAAAGTGGTGCAAAAGCACCAATAAAAATAAGCCAAAACTGGGTCGAGTGCAACCGGCGCAGACCCAGTATGGGTCGCTCTCTCCCAAGAACAACTCCACGACTTCCGTTGCCAGTGCGCATATACCGTCTCTAAAGACTCATTCTTTTTAAAATCCGCTTCGTGTCAAGATGTTTTTGCACGCTTATCAGTGTTCCACCAGCTCGATGTTTGATGATTCCTGATTCATTATACCACAGTGTATCCTTTGTAATCTCAGGAACAGTGTTTTATATTCTCTTTTTCTATTATATGTCCATAATGTATATTTATTTGCTCTCTCTCGAGTCGCGCGCGTCGGGTGTTTTGGAGGATCGTGACCCTTCGCTGGTTAAGAGGGTCAGAGGTGAAGCCACTTTGCCGGTTCGCTCCCCTGTCGAACCGGTCGGTACAGGCAGTGAGCTTAGGGAGGCCCTCTCCTTACTCACTCAGGTTCTTTCTAAGAGCCTTCCTGTTGCTTCCAGCGAGGCTATGGGTGGTTTCCAGAAGCCTCCTATGGCGCCGCCTCCCGGGATTGGTAACAGGCCGGTTTCCGATTCCTCTGGTGTCCCGACACCATGGGAGGCGTCGGCTGGTTTGCCCACGATGGGCTATGTGTCTTCCGACTCTGGGGAGGAGTCCGACATGCTTGAGGTCGAGGGCCAGCAGTCTTCGGACTTGGGGGCGGCTCTTGACTTTGTGTTTTGGTTTCTGCCTGAGCTCAAACCTGCTAACCAGCCGACAGTGTCAGCCTGGCCGCGATCATCGGTCGCGCGCCAACAGCCTATGGAGCAACCTGCTTCTGGGCGCCTTCGACCGTGCCAGTCGGTACAGGTGGTTGAAGCTTTTTCAGCATTGGATGCCAAGCTGAATTCCAAGGCTTTGAAGACTTCGTTCTTCACCAGGGTTGACACCTTTTTGCCTCCTGTGCGTTATCGTTCCTACGATTCCGCCAATCCGTCAGTCTGCCAGGCTTTGACGGTTCTGGATCAGGACTCCACTTCCCTCGGGCTTTCCAAGCCCAAGTCTGCCGTCATTCCAATGACGACTCTGGAGTCCACGTTGGGATGCTTGGCATGCTTTCTCTCTCAGATCACGTCGTCTCAGCTTTTGCTGCTTATCTGCCTCCAGATAAGTTTGACGAGGTACAGGCTCCTTTGCATGTGCTGTCCAAGGCGCTTATGCACCTTACTCACACGCATGCCTGTAACACGGCTAATTTGGAATTAGTTCGAAGGGACGCTGTGCTGGACACAGGACGATCCCTTCCCGAGGAGCAGTGTGCTACTCTTCGATCTGCTTCTTTGGCAGGGCCGCAACTTTTCCATGGTTCCGTGTCGACGGTCCGGGATGACGTCCTACGTCATTCCAAAGATCAGCTGCTGTTTCGTCAGCTTGATCAGCCTTCTCGGGGAGGCAAGGGCCGTTCCAAGCCTAACAAGTACCCTTCTGCTTCCTCTGTGAAGCAAAAGGCTGGTCCTTCTGCCGCCGCCTCTACTTCTTACTCACGGGGTAAAGGTAGGGGTCGGCAGAATCGAGGGAAGTCTCAGGATTCTTCATTTAGCAGAGGAGGTGGTTTCTCCTCTCGCGGGCCTCGTCGGGGCTCGAAATGAAGGTCCTCACCTCGACTCGTCCCAAGTTGGAGGAAGGATAGCAGAGTTCGTAGACCATTGGACCACCATCACATCCGATCCATGGGTGTTAGATGTTGTTCGGTCCGGGCTGCGCATATCCTTCCGACGGCACCCCACTCTGTCAAGGGTGCCTCTTCCAACCACAGTTCCTTCAGACGTTTTACGTCGGGAACTTTTGTCCACGGAGATTGCCAATCTCCTGGCAAAGGGGGCGATCGAGGTCGTCAAGAACGTTCAGTCAGTGGGTTTCTATTCCCGCCTGTTCTTGGTGCCGAAGAAGGACGGCCGACTCCGACCGGTTATCGATCTGAGTATCCTGAACCAGTCTATCATTGCTCCCAAGTTCAGCATGGAGACTTTCAGGTCGGCCCGCCATTCAATTCACCAGGGAGATTTCGCAGCCAGCATCGACCTGCGAGACGCTTACTTCCACGTTCCGATGCATCGGGCGTTACGGAAGTATCTCAGGTTCGCTTTTCTGGGGCGAGTTTACCAGTTCAAGGCCATGCCTTTCGGCCTCAACCTGTCTCCTTGGGCGTTCACCAGACTGATGTCGCATGTGATAGCGTTCCATCGCACACAGTCCAGGTTGACTACTTCGGCATATCTGGACGATATCCTCCAGAGGCATTCCAATGCTGCCTTACTGGAATCGGATGTCGCCACTCTGTTGAGCTTGCTCATGTCGCTAGGATTCAGAGTCAACGAGGAGAAGTCGGACCTGGTCCCTTCTCAGTCGTTTTGTCATCTGGGGATGTCTTTCCAAACCAAATTCAATTTGGTGGCTGTTCCCCAGGCCAAGGCTGTGATTCTCTCAGCTTTTGCTCTGACTCTGTCCCAGTCCAGGTCCGCGACCGCTCGGAGTTTTCTCCGGCTGATCGGTCTCTGCGGTTCGGTGACGGATCTCATTCCTCTAGGTCGGCTGCGTGTCAGACCTCTCCAACACTTTCTGCTCAGTTGTTGGAGGCCGAATGTAGATTCTCTGGATCAGGTGCTTCCGTTTCCGGCCTCTCTGTATCCTCACCTTCTTCCCTGGACAGATGTTCAGTGGATTACGCAGGGTGTTCCACTGGACTTATCCACGTCCGATCGCGTTCTGACGGCAGATGCCAGCGATCTCGGATGGGGTGCGACGTTGGATCCTCTCGGTCTTTCCCTACACGGGATGTGGGACCAGGATCAAGCAGCTCTACACATTAACCAGAAGGAGCTTCTTGCTCTTCTTCTGAGTTTCAGGCAGTGGATCCCTCACCTGTCGAATCGCCAGGTCCTTCTACTATCCGACAATTCGACAGTGGTTGCTTACATTCGGAACCAGGGCGGCATGCACTCGCTTCCGATGTACGAGTTAGCTCGGGATCTTCTACTGCTCGCTCAGGATGTTCATGCCGGAGTGGTTGTTCGTCACATTCCCGGTCGTCTGAACGTCCTAGCCGACTCCCTGTCCCGACAGGGCAGGGTTATTTCCACCGAGTGGATGCTTCACAGGGCAGTGTTCCAGTCGCTTTGCGATCTCTGGGGACGTCCCCACATCGACCTCTTTGCAACTCGTTGGAACCATCAGGTGGACACTTTCGTGTCCCCGTGTCCAGATCCTCTGGCTTTTGCCGTGGACGCTCTGTCACTCGATTGGAACGGTCTAGTCGGCTACGCCTTCCCGCCGGTTCCGATTCTTCCTCAGGTTCTCACCCAAATTCGAACCTGCAGTTGTCGAATCATTCTGATCGCTTCCCTGTCGCCTCAGCGGGTGTGGATCAATCAGCTCCACTCGCTGATGGCGGCGGTTCCGGCACGTCTCCCGCTACGTCGCGACCTTCTTTGTCAAGGTCGCCCGAGGAGGTTTCACATCGACCCGACTTCGTTGTGCCTTCACGCATATCTTTTGTCAGGTCCTGTCTCCTCCGTAGAGGTTTTTCGAGACGAGCAGTGGAGTGTATTTCTTCTTCAAGGAGGCACTCCACTGGTTTAGCTTATGCAGCTAAATGGAAGGTCTTCTGTCGATGGTGTGCTGATCACTCTGTTGATTATGCCAATCCTTCGATTTCACAGATTGCGGAGTTTCTGGTATATCTGTTTGATTCTCGGGGTCTCCAGCCTGTTACCATCAAGGGTTACAGGTCTATGCTTTCAGAGACTTTTTCTTATGTGGGGAAGCGTCGTATCGGCACTAATCCTTACCTCTCCAAGCTTGTTCGGCACTTTTCTTTGAAAAGGCCTCAGACTTTGCAGCTTACTCCACGATGGAATCTTTCGTGGGTGCTGCTTTGCTTGGGGGGGGGGGGGGGGGGGGGGGGGGGGGCGCCGTTCGAACCTTCATCCCAGGTGGATATGCATTTTCTCACATATAAGACGGCTTTTCTGATGGCATTTGCTTCGGCCAGACGGGTTAGTGAGCTTCACGCCCTCTCGGTTGACCCAGCCTTTTTTAGGAGCTCTCCCAACAGTGTTACTTTTACCACTGATTGCTCTTTTTTGTCTAAGAATCAGTTACCAGATACTACTCCTCCTCCTATCTGTATCAGGGCTATTCCCTCTGTTGAGGGTACTCGCCCTTTGCTCTGTCCGGTCCGTGCTATTCGCATTTATCTTGATCGGACACGCTTCATACGGAAAGGCAGAAAACGTTTTTTTCTGTCTCTCATTCCGGGTCGACAGAAGATCTCTCCTCAATCCATTTCTCGATGGATTTGTCTTGCTATTTGTACGGCTTATAGTCGTTTAGCAGCTGGCGATTGTATTACCAATCGTATTTCTGCCCACAAGGTGCGGGCACTGTCTACCTCTTGGGCTTATTCTAACTCCGTCAAGTTGTCGGATGTTATGCAGGCAGCCTACTGGAGAAATGCTTCTACTTTCTCCACCTTTTATTTGCGCCAGTTGCAGGAGCAGTCGGAGGACCTTTTTGCCCTGGGTCCTCTTTCTTCTGCTCAGGCTGTTGTCTGCCATAGCCATTAGGCTTCTTGAAGGTCAGTTTCAGCCTTGTGCTGTTACTGCCCTTTTTCTGTCTGTGTGTCACACAGGCTCATATGTCTCTTTTCATTGTTCTTTACCAATGTTTGCGACATTATGATGATAAGCCTCGGGACCTCTTCCTTCTGCTTCACGGTTCCAGTGCACTAGGGTTATGTGGGGGTTGGTTATGCGATTCCCTCCAGCCTTTTGTCTATTCAGCCTGTAGTAAACAATTGTGAGTAGGTTGATAAGAAATCTAAATTTTATAGTAAATTTCCTTTCTTCTTATACCTACCACAATTGTTTACATGGAGGCCCTCCCGTCTTCTTTACGGGTAAAGAATCTTTCCTCCCCGCTGATCACATAACTCTAACGTTTACGGATTCAAAAAGAAAGAGTCTTTCGAGACGGTATATGCGCACTGGCAACGGAAGTCGTGGAGTTGTACTTGGGAGAGAGCGTCCCATACTGGGTCTGCGCCGGTTGCACTCGACCCAGTTTTGGCTTATTTTTATTGGTGCTTTTGCACCACTTTTCTTTCCCAACTTGCTTGGGAAAGACAAAAATAGAGAGTATTTTATCCGAGTTAGGGACTTCCACTGTAGTGCAAGCCTGTAGTAAACAATTGTGGTAGGTATAATAAGAAAGGAAATTTACTATAAAATTTAGATTTTTATACTATAAACCAATGGCCCAGACTAGCTGGTGCAAACTCAAAGTTATCAAGGGCCAAACACAATCCCTAAAATTTGCTTGCAAAACCGAAATTAAAAGTTCTATCTAGTCCACCATACTTCTACTCTCTGTGCATGCGCAGCCGTCAGGAAGTGACTGGAATTGGTGCAAACATCATTCTTTGTTTGGCCCTGAAGTCACCAACATTGAACTGACATCTGTGCTTTAAAATCTCCCTTTTTGAGGATGCCAGACACAAATCAATGCAAGAATTGGTGGATCCAAGGCTGTTATTGGATGATGGAAGTGTTCAACGGTGGTTTTAGACGTTCAGCACCTTAACTTTATATTAATTATAAAATTATTTCATGTTTCCCAATTTCGGGACATACCCCTGACATCATCATTTTTGATAATGATTATTCCACTGATTGTTAAGTATTCCTTTCCTATCCTTCCATGAACCCTTCCTGTTAAACTCTTAAACTTTTTGGCTATTTTTTATTGAAATTTTTTGGGAGTTTTTTTAACATGTATTACGGAATATTTATTCTGTTTTTCCCCATGGTTACGTCCTCACCCTGGGGGTGTTAGGTCGTTTAGTCTTGCATCTTCTATCCGATGTATCTTTTTTTCTTCGTAGGAAGATCTAGCTTTGCATCTGGCAGTGTTTAAATTGGTTTCTGACTTTGGGCCTTTTTGTTTGCCTGATGTTTTGTTTCCGTTTTTTTCATTGACGTTTACATTGACATTGTCCTCAGATATAGGAAGTATTTTTTATTCTATTACTGTAGAATTATGGTAGGATACATGGATTATTATTCTGGTAGTGTAGCTCAATAAATTTGGATTTTGTCTACACTTAGGCTCTATCGGGATGCCTTTGGGCTCTTAATGTTCTCTTTGGGAACTTAGGCATTTTTTCAAAACAAATTTTTAAAAAAATATTTTGAATTTAATTTTGATTGTCCCCCGACTCTTCGAGGGACTATTGTAATCAGCAGTGTCTGTCTGTCCGTCCATCTGCCTGTCACACCCTTGTCCGGATGATAACTTTAGTTTGGATGATTTTACTGAAACTAAATTTGGTATGTGTCTTACTTGGGTGGAAATGCAGGTCAAGTTCGAAAATGGGCACGCTCCACTGATTTCTACTGGATTTATTCCCCTTTTTCGACTTAAAAAATACAGTTTTTGTGTTGTCCGGATGATAACTTTAGTTAGGATCATTTGATTAAAACGAAATTTAGTATGCCGCTTATTTGGGTGGAAATGCAGGTCAAGTTCGAAAGTGGGCACGCTCCACTGATTTTTACTGGATTTATTCCCCTTTTTCGACTTAGAAAATACGGTTTTTGTGTTGTCCGGATGATAACTTTACTTTGGATCATTTGATTGAAACGAAACTAAGTATGTGGTTTAATTGGTTGGAAATACAGGTCAAGTTAAAAAAATGGCCATGCTCTGCGAACAAATTGCATCCTAACAGCTCCCTTGAATTTGCCATCTTGGTCGGGGGACCGGGGGCATTGCCCTTGTTGCTATTATTCATGTATCTTAATTATATATTTTGTTGTGGAGTTTGGAAGAGTGATATCGACTTTAGTCTATGCACTTCTGCAGACTCTTGTCAGACTTGTGTTCACTGGGATGACTAATGTCGGAGACAGGTGTCGCGGTACGTTTTTGGCGGTGAGGTTCTGAGGCCAAGCCTCTCACCGCATTTTAATTCATTTTTTCAGTTTCTATTTCAGAGGAACATGAACATGGTGATGATATTGTGACACCCATTCAAGTGTGCTACCATTGTTGCGCTCCGTTGAGCAAATAGAGCTAGCTGCACTGCTCATGATATGCAAGGGATAAGGCCTCAAGTTAGTGTTCTTAATTTCTTGCAAGCAGCTAGCTCGACCGGTGAAGCAGTTACTCCGTCCGTGGGAGCCGTGACACCGGGTAAGTTCATTGCGGTCGAAGGAAGTGTAGATGTGGGTAAAGCGAGCACTTAAATATAAATAAGCTCACCCAGCGATGACAGAAATAGGGAGGAAATAGGGAGGAAGTCAGCAAGTTTCTTGTTGGGAGGCTCGACGAGGTCTAATAGACAGTGAGCGGGAGAGGCATCTCTCTAACCTAACGACATTTGAGGCCTGATGTTGTTATGAGAAACTTGCATGAGCCGGAGCACACATCCGCCCACTGCTCGGGATGCTCTGTCTAGTCTGCAGCCAGGGTCGGCTTCAGTCTCGGCTTCCTCCGATACGTTTCACAAGCTGAAATGAAGTTTTCTTGTTGGGAGGCTTGGTGTGGTCGATGAGCCCGTGAATGGGAGAGGTCCCTCTCTAACCCAATAACATTTGGAGCCAAATGTTGTTATGAGAAACTTGCACGAGACAGAGCATATGTCCGCCGCCGCTCAGGACATACCGTCTAGTCTGCAGCTAGGGTCGGCTTCAGTCACAGCTTACCCCTCTACGTCATTAAAGCACACACGACCGCAGGCTAGCTACCCGACTTAGATATCCAGTCAGCTGCGCGAAGACGGAGGCTTTCTTCACCCCTGAAGTCAGACCTGCCGATAGCTAGCGATCCGAGGCATCGATCAACGGGACGCTCGGAGAAGAGCTCTATCTCCGGGTCTTCGTCCCAGGAGCAGCAAGCGGTGGAAAAACAAGACCGCTGCTCCTCAAGCCCCGGGAACAGACTTGCTGTTGCAGTTGCACAGCTATTAGCAGCATCTCAGCTAATGCAAGAGCAGCCTCCCGCAGCCTCCAGTGTGGAGCTGTTGGAAGGTGCTAGGTCGGTCTGGTCAACTGTGCATGTAGAAGAAACCAGAAGTTTCTCTACGGGACACTCGGCTAGATCTGGGATCAAATCTCCGTTTGGAGAACCCTCTCCATCCTCTTAACAGTCGGGGTCGGCTGTGTTTGTTGTGAGAAACCATATTGAGTCGGAACACGCATCAAAACGTTCCTTCCACACTGCAGTCGGGGCCGGCGGCAGTTATGGCTTCTTCTACTTACATGGAAGTGCTTGAAAGAGGATTAGTCTAGAAGTTTCTAAGTGGGATACTTTGCGAGATATGGGGACAGATCGCAAATGCAGAGCATTTTTTCGTCCCGTTAACAGTCAGGAACGACTGTTTTGTGTTGTAAGAAACTTCAATGAGGAGGAGCATCCGTCCTATGTGACGAGTCGGGATGCTTTTTCCGCACTTCAACCGGGGTCAGCTGTGGTTACGGCTTCCTCTTCTTCCATGGATATGCACGATAAGAGATAGATGCCTACAAGTTTCTAACGGAATGCTCGGCGATGTCTGCAGCAGACTGCGAGCTGGAGATCCTTCTTCTTTCCATCAGCAGTCGGGGTCGACTGTTTTTGGTGCTAGAAACTTTAATGAGTTTAGACGCCCGTTCACGCTTGCGGTACGGGATGCTTCTTTCACACTCCAGCCAGATTCGGTTGCAGCTATGGCATCTTCCCTTGCTTCATTAATGAAGCGTATTGACCACAGACTAGCTATCTGACTTCGCAGGTTCAGGTTGATAGCTAGTCATTTGAGACTAGTACTACCGTTTAACAGACTCAGAGGGTGAGCTGTCAGACGGTGTTGCATTGGTCCAGTCATCCGTTCAGTCGGTTGGAGTTGACCATATTTGTGGATGGAACATTTGGATGGTGAGAGGGATACAGAGTGTGAGTTTGCTTTGATATAGGAGCAGGCTACAAGAACCTTCCAGTGCTCTGCTATTGAAGTCGCTGTCTCATCAACACACTTCAGCAGCCCGTGGTAAGCGAGGCCGTTTTTCTTCTAAGAAAGCATCATGAGAATGTCTCGCGAGGGTGCAATAACCTTTTATATTTACTCTGGAAGACATCATTATAGCGACTCGGGGAAGGGGCATAGGTCTCATCAAGGCTATGGATCAGACCGCTCAAGGCCGATGATTAACGGAAGGTTATTAACGTTAATCACGGAAATTCCTTTCAAAGAGAGTCGCTTCTAGTGGAGGTAAAGGCTCTCTTATTGAAGGGAACAATTGAAGTCGATGACACAAGCTTCTTCACGGTGAGGATGTGGTTTCTCCTCCCGTAAACATCGTAAGTCATACAGGTGATGGACATGACCTCTATTGCTTGCCAGTTGACGGAAGATTATCACCATCACAAGAAACTGGACGTTATCACGAAAGTTCCTTTAAAAGAGAGTCACTCCTAGTGGAGGTAAAAGAGCCTTATTGAAGGGAACAATTGAGGTTGTTGGGAATAGATTTCGGTTGCTTGTCACTTGGTGGTAGGTTATAAACCTTGCAAAAGAGGATAATTTACAGAAGATCAGTGGTTGAGAATGTATTCTCAGCTGGCCTGCGGCTATCAGCTCGAGCAAGCACCACTTACAAGAATACTTGTTAGACAAATCTTCCAAGAGAGGCTTTACTTCTGGAGGTATAGCTTTCTTATTGTAGAAAAGCATTACACCTCATCGAAATTATTCGCCAGTTTTTAGCTCACCTGAGCGAAGCTCAAGGTGAGCTTTACTAATCGCTTTCTGTCCGGCGTCCGTCATTGTCCGGCGTAAACTTTACAAAACCAACTTCTCCGAAGAAACCACTGGCCCAATATTTTTCAAATGTTGGGTAAATGTTTATTGCCTAATGTCAATTCAGATTTGTTCAAATGAAGTTGCCCCTCCTCCTGGGTGGGGCCATGCCCCCAAGGGGCACCAAAATCTTTAAAAATCTTCTTCTCATGAACCAGCAGTAGCAGAGACTTGATATTTGGTATGCAGCTTCCTTTTGAGGTGTAGAATCAAGTTTGTTCAAGAGAAGTTTGTCGGGCATTATTTGCCTTCGTTATGGGAGGGGCAAATAATTTGGCCACGCCTAAAATTTCTATTTTCTGAACCGTGAGGTCGATTTGAACCAAATTTGATATGAGATGATTATGGGTCATAAGTAGTTGATTGATGCAAAAAAAAATTTTCTTGTTGCCCCGTGGGAACCTAGGGAGCTAAAAATAAGAAAAACGTTATAACTGCCATATCTCCAAAACTACACAGCACAGAGAATTCTTATTTTGTATAAAGCTTGCTTTTATCCAGTAGAATAGAATGGTTAAAAAAAATCCCTATCGGTTTGATCACAAGGTACTTTTTTCAGGACTTTGAAAAAGTGCTGAGTCAGCTCTTTTTAACACTGTAGGCAATGGGAAAAACATTAAAAAATCTTCTTCTCCAGATCCAATAGGCAGAATCTTTTGATATTTGGTATGCAACATTGTAGGGTGGATCTGATTCAAGTTTGTTCAAATCAGCCCCCTGGGTACATATTTGGGCTCACTATAGAAGCCCGATTTCGAACTTAGTGCATTTCAGGCAAATTTCTTAAAAAATCTTCTTCTCCAGATCGAGCAGGCAGAATCTTTTGATATTTGGTATGCAACATTGTGGGGTGGATGTGATTCAAGTTTGTTCAAATTGGCTCCCTTAATTCATATTTGGGCTCACTATAGAAGCTCGAATTCGAACTTAGTGCATTTCAGGCAAATTTCTTCAAAAATCTTCTTCTCCAGATCCAGCAGGCAGAATCTTTTGATATTTGGTATGCAACATTGTGGGGTGGATCTGATTCAAGTTTGTTCAAATCGGCCCCCTGGATTCATATTTGGGCTCACTATAGAAGCCTGAATTCGAACTTGGTGCATTTCAGGCAAATTTCTTAAAAAAATCTTCTTCTCCAGATCCAGCAGGCAGAATCTTTTGATATTTGGTATGCAACATTGTGGGGTGGATCTGATTCAAGTGTGTTCAAATTGGCTCCCTAGATTCATATTTGGGCTCACTATAGAAGCTCGAATTCGAACTTAGTGCATTTCAGGTAAATTTCTTAAAAAATCTTTTTCTCCAGATCCAGCAGGCAGAATCTTTTCATATTTGGTAAGCAACATTGTGGGGTGGATCTGATTCAAGTTTGTTCCAATCGCTCCCCCCCCCCCCCACCCCTAGGTTTATATTTGGGCTCAGTATAGAAGCCCAAATTTGAACTTAGTGCATTTCAGGCAAATTTCTTCAAAAATCTTCTTCTCCAGATCCAGCAGTCAGAATCTTTTGATATTTGGTATGCAACATTGTGGTGTGGATCTGATTCAAGTTTGTTTAAATCAGCCCCCTGGGTTTATATTTGGGCTCAGTATAGGAGCCCAAATTTGCACTTAGTGCATTTCAGGCAAATTTCTTTGAAAATCTTCTTCTCAAGATTCAGCAGGCAGAATCTTTTGATATTGGGTATGCACCATGCTTAGGGGGGTGAGATTCAAGTTTGTTCAAGCCAAGTCCCTGGGTTCATATTTGGGCTCACTGTGGTAGCCCGAATTATAACTAAGTTCAAAATGAGGAATTTTCTTTAAAAATCTTCTTCAGAATGTTTTGATATTTGGTATGCAGCATCCCTAGGGGGTGAGATTCAAGTTTGTTCAAGCCATGTCCCTAGGTCCATATTTGGACTCACTGTGGGAGCTCGAATTGTAACTGGGGGCGCGGTGGCTCAGTTGGTAGAGGTGCAGGCTGCAAGCCGAGAGGTCCTCGGTTCGAATCCCACCTGCGGCAACCGCGTTGTGTCCTTGGGCAAGACACTTCACCCCGATTGCCTACATGGGGGCACGATGACGCTGTGTACTGAGGCGTACTGCACGTCGATGGTGCGCATGTCTTCAACCAATCTAACCCTGCCTGTGCTGCGGTGCAGAGTTCAGAGTTACGATGTTGGAGAGCTGACAGCTGCTCGGTGGTTCTCTCCGGGTACTCCGGCTTCCTCCACCCGTAAAACTGTCACGGTCACGATTAGCCATTGTGCATAAGTATGTGACCTTAAACACCATTAAATAAATAAATAAATACTCGAATTGTAACTTAGTTCAAAATGAGGAATTTTCTTTAAAAAATCTTCTTCAGATCCAGCAGTCGGAATGTTTTGATATTTGGTGTGCAGCATCCTTAGGGGGTGAGATTCAAGTTTGTTAAAGCCAAGTCCCTGAGTTCATATATGGGCTCCCTGTGGGAGCCTGAATTATAACTTAGTTCAATATGAGGAATATTCTTTAAAAATCTTCTTTTTTTTAGGATCCACTGGTTAGAATCTTTGGATATTTGGTATAAGCTTTTCTTAGGAGGAGCAGATGCAACTTGTTGAAATCAATTCTCTGGGTTGATATTTAGGCTACCATGTCAGGTGAGCGCCCTCAGGCCCCTTGGGGCCTCTTGTTTTTATTATCACCTGTTTCTCGTCCTGAATCCGGATGGATAGTGCATAGATAGGCTGAGTTATGCCTTGGTGTCAAGACAGTTATGCCATTGTGGAAGCCATAGTAGCCATCTGCACAGTTACAGCAGTCTCTTGGGTTAGGCTCTGTCCTCTGTCTTTTGGAAATAAAACCGAAAAAGATACTGTGTTTTTCGGTTTGTTTTTCCTAGGTGTCATAGACTTGAGTCTTATTGTTACACCATGGTAGCCTATCTAAAATCATGAGTGAGATTTTTTCAGTATTATACAGTGGCATAACTGAATTTATTATTTCTTGGGACTGCGGTCTCTTTGGGAATTCAGGGCTGTTTTTATAGCGGTTCTTCATTCCCTACCTTGAGCAACGATAATTGTAAGTCTATTAGTGAGCCTTCAGGGTCGTAACTTACACCGATATATCTGTCTTCACGTAGATGAAGACTTATAAGCTTTGGCTAGCATTGCAAGTCTCCTTAGTGAGCTTCTAGGGCTTCAGTTATCAGCTTTTAATGGTCTTCATGTACAGGAAGACCTTTAGCTGCCTCAGCTAGGTTGAGTTAATTGTCCTATCGGACATGATACCATTTGTTAGAGGAGGTTATTCTCTTCAAACCGGTATGGTTTGGTGTGAGTTATTATGTTATTACGCTGTATTTATTTTTCACGTCCTTCTCCGTCCTTTGTGGCATTATGGAGTCAGTCACATGGGGAGGAGCCTTGCGGTTCCTATACTATTTGATGACTATTTATTTATTTATTTATTTATTTATTTATTGGTGTTTAAGGTCACATATTTCTGCACAATGGCTAACCATGACCGTGACAGTTTTACGGATGGAGGGAGCCGGAGTACCCGGAGAGAACCACCGAGCAACGGGGAGCAACTGTCAGCTCCCCAACATACCGACTCCACACAAGGTTAGCATTGGTTGAAGACAGGTGTACTATCGACGTGCAGTACGCCTTAGTACACAGCGTCACCGTGCCCCCACGTGGGCAATGGGGGTGAAGTGTCTTGCCCAAGAACACAACGCGGTTGTCACAGGTGTGCTTCGAACCGAGGACCTCTCGGCTTGCAGCCTGCACCTCTACCTACTGAGCCACCGTGCTCCCATTTGATGACTAACACAAGAACGATTCAAGTAATGCGGGTGAGGGGCGACCTCATGGACACCTCCTGTGGTTGTTCGTCTATATGTCATATACGAGCATATAATTCATCATCAATAAATTGCTGGCCTTTGGGTACCTGTAAGGCTGTCTAATCAGTTAACTGGTATTCAGATGATTACATGTGGGATCTCAATGTTCGCGTGCATAATAAGTGTATTATTAGGCAGCCGCATTATTGTATGTTATGGACCTTAGAAACATTGAATTATTTTGGGGGTGCTCCATGACGAGTCTGTTAATCATAGCTCGTTCTATTTCGAAATCCAGGTTTCCATTAATTTCGGTACCCAATCGAATATAACTTGTTGATACATTCTTGTATATTCGCACATGTTTGGAATCATAGATATCAGATGGAACACGTCTGGGAGTGTTATCTACTGGAATTTATTGTACACCTGAACGGTGTCACCTGTGGGTTACTTTGGAAGTCTGTTTACTCTCCAGAGATCGTCCATTGTGATTCTATTGAACATGTGTATGTTGTATATATTATATCACTGGTTTTCGACTTATCTACGTATGCCGACTCTGGTATACATTATGAGTCGGCGCTATTAATTACCAGGATCGTCGTGATAGCCTTAGCTTCTGAAGTGGCGTTGAGCACCAATTTATTAATAATAATTAATATCTGGGTGCCTGTTCGACGAATATATATTGTTATTTGGTTCCACTTTTACTGATTCCAGAGCACTCCCCTCCTTGTTTTGAAGAAGATTCCTTCAAAAAGATAGGGGGGGGGGGGGGGGGGCTAATTTATTAAATCTCCTCCGGCTTGATAAGTGTGTAACTATGAGTGAAGCTGTTTTGTCTGCAGATTAAATCCTGGATACATCTTGTGTATTATTAGCTCACCTGACTGAAAGTCAGCGTGAGCTATTCTGATCACTTTTTGTCGGTTGTCCGTCGTCTGTCATACGTCGTGAAGGTGATGTTTGGGTCATTTTCTCCCAAGCCAAAGGCTGCAGTTCAATGAAAATTCACATGAGTAGTGGTTATATATGGACATTTGAGTTATTCTTCAAATTGGGTTTCTGCTCATTTTTGGGAGGGGGGGGGGGGGGAGGAATTGAACAAAATTTTAAAAAATCTTCTTCTCATGAACCAGCCATAGAAGAGACTTGATATTTGGTATGCAGCTTCCATTTGAGGTGTAGACTCAAGTTTGTTCAAGAGAAGTTTGACGGGCAATATTTGTTCTGAGAGAGGTAAGAATTTTTGCCCCGCCCAGAATTTCTATTTTCTGAACCGAGAGGCCAATTTGAACCAAATTTAATATGAGATATTATTGGGTTATAAGTACTTGATTTTTGCCAAAAAGTTTTTCCTGCAACCCCATGGGAACCTCAGGAGCCAAAAATAGAAAAAAACGAAAACGTCCATATCTCTAAAACTGCACGGCACTGAGAATTTTTATTTGGTGTGAGGCTTCCTTGGGACCAACAGAAAGGAATGGTAAAAAAAAATTCCCATCGGTTTTATCATAAGGTACTTTTTCAGGACTTTTGAAAAAATGCTGAGTCAGCACTAAAAGCTTCCATATTTTACATATAACATCTTTGGAACATTGATTCACATATCTGTTGAAATCAAATCCCTCGGTCCATATTTGGGTTCCCTATGGGAGCCCAAATGTTCAAATTAGTGCAGTATGAAAAATATTCTTTAAAAATCTTCTTCAGATCTACCAATAAGAATCTTTTGATATTTGGTATGCAGCATGCTGAGGGGGGTGAAATTCAAGTTTGTTCAAGCCAAGTCCCTGGGTTCATATTTAGGCTGAAAATTTGGGGTCCCGGTCTGGACTTGGAAATTTTGGTCCTAAATCTGGAAATGAGTTTTGGGGTTTTTTTTTGCATTTTGGTCAAAAAGATTTTATTTTTTTTTACACTGAAAATTTGGTGTCCGGGTGGGACTTAGAAATTTTGGACCAAAATCCAGAAATTATTTTTTTGTTTTTTTATGCGTTTATCTCAATTTTAGTCTGAAAATATTTTGTTTGGGACTTTGAAAATTTCCGAACAAAAATAAAAAAAATCTGTTTTTTATGCGTTTATCTCAATTTTGGGATGTAAAAGTGCAGGAACTGAAAATAGAAGGAAAATCCTGTGTATTGTGTGGGCTCAATCGCTTCATCTAGTTGGTATATGCTTTTCTTAGGAGGGACGCATGCAGCTTATTCAAGTCCCTGGTTTGATATTTAGACTACCATGTCAGGTGAGCGCCCTCAGGCTCCCTGGGACCTCTTGTTGTATATGGCGTATGTTATGGGGGGGGGGGGGGGGGGGGGGGGGGTTAACCTCTCACTCTCAAATACGCCATCCTGATTTTTAGGGTTTAGTCTGGACTGGCCTTAAAATTGGGAACTCGTTACATCCAATTAGCATAGTCATTCACACTAAGAAAACGGAATTACTTGAATTTGGCTCCTTATTTATGATATGTCTTCTCTGTTACTGTATAGAGAGACATACATGTAAATACTTTAAATTTAATTTCCTTTCACCTTGGATTGCAGGCTTGGGAACTATGTTGGTCTGCTAATTCTGACGTCCTAGGCCATCCACCTTTTTATAATTCAGCTAGTCGGGGCCATTGGTTTATAGTATAAAAATATAAATTTAAAGTAATTTGTATATTTTTTATACTTACCAATGGCCCAAATGGGTATGGCCCTCCTATGAGTGGGCACTCATACCTCCCCATTGAGTTATTATGTAGTACTCACTTCTACAAAGAATGATGTTGGTGCCAATTCTGGTCACTTCCTGATGGCTGCGCATGCGCGGAGAGTAAAAGTATGGAGGACCAGATAGGACTTTTAATTTTTGGTTTTGCAAGCAAATTTTGGGTATTGGGGGGGGTTCAAAATTTGTGTATGGCCCTTGATAACTTTGCACCAGCTAGTCTGGGCCATTGGTAAGTATAAAAAATATACAAATTTCTTTAAATTTATCATTTTTAGCTCAACTTTGGCGAAGCCAAATTTGAGCTTTTGTCATGGCCGTCGTCCATCTGTCTGTACGTCAACAATTGAATACGGATTGGGCTAGAGGGCGTATTTATGAACCGATCTTTACGAAACTTCTTGGGTACCTTTGTTATGACCATGGGACGAAACAAGTGTTTTTGGGTGCGGTCCGAAATTCAAGATGGCTGCCAGCTGCCATTTTGTACCGACGATGCAGAAATCTGTTTTTTGTACAGGACTTCCATATGAAAGCTCTGATTTGAATAATTTTTTGTATGAATGTTTAGTACCATGAGATACATTACATACCGTACAGGTTTTTTTCTCGTGCTTAAATTATGCAAATTAGACTAACTTTGATTTATTTAGTGTTACTTTCAGCACTGTCAGTGCAAATGCCAATACGGCTCGGGCTAGTGGCCGCATTTATGAACCGATCTTTACGAAACTTCTTGGGTACCTTTGTTATCACCGTGGGACGAGAACGAGTGTTTTGGGGTCCAGTCCGAAATTCAAGATGGCCGCTGGCAGCCATTTTGTTCAAAATTAGGGGCAATCAGATTTTTGCGCAGAACTGCCACATGAAAGCTCTGATTTGAATAATTTTTTGTATGAATGTTTAGTACCATGGGATACATCACATATAATACAGAAATTATGCAAATTAGATGAACTTTGATTTTTTCAGTGCTACTTACACACAGTAAGTACACATGTCAATACGGCTCGGGCTAGAGGCTGTATTTATCAAACGATCTTCACGAAACTTCTTGGGTACCTTTGTTATCACATTGGGACGAGAACGAGTGTTTCTGGGTGCGGTCCAAAATTCAAGATGGCTGCCAGTGGCCATTTTGTACCGAAATTAGGTCGAATCAGTTTTTTGTCACAACTTCTATACAGCTCGTATTTATGAACTGATCTTCACGGAACTTCTTGGGTACCTTTGTTTTCACCTTCAGACAGGAACGAGTGTGTTTTGGAGTGCCTTTGTTATCACTGTGCTGTGAGAACAAATATTTTGGGGTTCAGTCAGACCCACTCTGGGACTCAAAGATTTCTTTTCTAGTTTAGCATCTGACTGTCACCCTCCTTTACAATACTTTACCTATAAATTTGTTACAGGCTGCGGTCAGTATTTATGTACAGACCGTTACAATACTTTATATGTACCTTTGTTATCAGGTCATTACCTAGATGTTTGTCATTGCTGTGTCACATACTGTACATGTACATGTCTTGACAAGTTGAGCTACAGTGTCATTGACACTTTAATTTTTTTTATAAATTAAGGAGAGCCATTAATGGCTCTTCAGGGATGATTTAAGGTGGGTAATTGTGTCTCTACTGCAATTTTCAAACAGCCAGACTTGCAACCACAACTATAAAAAGTTTTACTCATTGACTCTGTGACCTTGATTGTTTACCTATTTACATGCAATTGCAAAATTTATCAAAATACTTTAGGACTGACAAGTGTGACAAGTATAGTCACTGTTGCTTAGATAGTTTCTTAGATGTCATTCAAGTTTCTTAGATACATACAAGATACATATTAACAAATCAAGACAGATAATTCTGCTCACTATTCTATCACACACTTTCGCCAGTGTTATTTGATGGTGTTTTTGCCACTGCTTGAAATACTGCAGATTCATTCTTGAGACAGCTGCTGTGAATGTTGACTGCCACGCTTGCATTCAATTTCTATTAGTTTGTACTATTATGTTTTTGAAGATGTTTTATGGAGAGCATGGAGTTTTGTCCATTGATTTGTTCATCCATTCTAACTTTGCCCAGTCCATCAAAAATTAATCTTCAGACAGATCTTATTCATTCTTAACACAATGTTTGTTCATGACTCATAGTTGATCTAAAGTCATGCCTTCAAGGTAACAACCATTTGTACATTGTAATATTGTCTGGTTCATAAAAAATGATACAGTGGACAGATCTAGTTCATACTTCACACAATGCTGAGCAGCGTTATGACCTTTAATAAGTTAATTTTTGACTGCTTTCAGCTTGTTAGCATGATAACTGGAACAATTATCACTGGATTTGGCCAATATTTGGTCTGTGAGACTCTCTTAACAATGTCTTGAATGAGTTTGGAAACTGGTACAGTTTGGCCAAACTGAGTGGAGTTATGACCTTATAACATGAACAAATATCATTGTCCCTGTATCAGTATGCATCACGCCTTCTGATCGGTCAACGTGACCGAAACAAATAGCCATGGCATCGTCTATCTTCAAAGATTAGGTTGATAAGAGCACGTGCTGTTGTTTCCCGTTTGTCACTCGAGAAACATGCAGGTGATAAAAATAACCTTTGACCCCGACTGGGTCACATCGATTGCAGAAACTTCTATTAGAACTGTTAAGTTATGTCCAACTTATTGTCGTATTGTAGTGAATACTAATACAAATTAAAAAACATTGTTGCAGCCCTATGAGTAGAAGCACTTGTTGGAGGTGGTATTTGATGAGAACTGAACAGACTGAATCGAGTTTGCAAATATACTTTTGCGCTTTGCGGGGTGAGAACATCAAGGGGAACAACTCATTTGTTCATCTTCGATATCGTTTGAACAGAATACAAAATGTCAATCTCTCGCTTCGCTTGTCACTCCAATGGAGACATCGTTCACAAAAGGATTGAACTCATGCCTAAATCCACCGTCAAATCAAATAATACTGCCGCACGGCTTTTTAGAGAGTATTTGTCAGAGAAAGACTTTGATACTGAATTTGAATTGTTTAAAACAAAAAATTAAAACTTCTCCATGTGTGACCTGGTTTATAAACAATGATTTGGAAATAGACTTTGTCTATTTATAGTTTTGCTGTGACGTTTGTTTCGCTGTTTGGTTCAAAACCTGAAGCTCAGTGTGGGGTTTAAACTTTGTCGCCTGAGTCTTAATGTGGAATAATATTTTACATCTCGGCATTATTTCTTTTCAACCTACTCACAATTGTTTACAATTGGCTGTAACATAAGTGCAAGCCCTACTTTGGAACTAACTCAAGCTTTTAGAATCTTTTCCAAACGAGTTGGAAAAGTACTAGAGTACAAAAGCACGAAAAAGATCAAAAAAAAGGGTCGAGCGAGACCAGCGCTCGAAATTACAGGTACTCTCTCTGCACACCTCTTGCGTTTACCGAGCGCATGCGCAACAACTGTGACGTCCATCCCATTTATTTCCGCCATTTGTACATGGTCGGACATTTTTGTGACTCGTGCTACTTTGCTGTTTATTCTTCGTGAACAACTTATTAAATGTGTTTTCTACATTCTTAGTGTGCAAGTGGATTGTATCCTTTTGTCAAGCTATCAAAATTATTATTGATTAATGTTAATTTTTATCATTATTGCTTGATTTTTCACACTTCATCTTGTTTTTCCCCCACGTGTGAACACGACCTTCATGCTGTTTTCCGTCGGCGGGAAGCTTGATTACTTTAATATAATGCCAAAGACTATTCCTTGTACCTCTTGCTTGCAAGTGAAGCATGTGGATGACTCTCATTCCACATGTGTCACTTGCAACAATTGCACTCAGGCCCAATCATGTGGTATTTGTGGGGTTTGGTCCTCAAAATTCTGGGCTTCTGTTAACAAGGTGGTTCTGTCCAGAGCTAGAACCCCTCGTTCTCGGGGTAAGGGTAGCCATGCCGTAGCAGAAATTTCTGCTGGTGCACACATGGTGACTCTGTCACACAGGATTCTGATCTGTCTTCTATGGCGAGTTCCTCTGCAACTGTTGACGGTGCTAGTTCTGTGATACCTGACGAGGAGACCGTGGTCTCTTTGTCTTCTACTGTCACTCTTGAGGCATCTGTTTTCGTAGAGAGCTTCTACGAGGTCAGCTCGGTGACCCTCTCCAATCTGCCTCCTACACCGTCGACTGTTGCTGAGGAAGTTGTTACTCCAGATCTTATTCTGTCTGATGGTGGCTCTTCCATCTCCTCTGGGGATGGTCTACAGTCTTGGGGGACCGAGGCTGTATCTGCTGGTGTGTCTGTGTGCTCTCAGCCTCTCCTAGCCTTGCGGCGGGGCTGTGTGGGTTTGCTGTCTGCTCCGTCTCATCTGGCTAGGTTTGCTCCTTGTCGGTTGAGCCGGTCGGTCGCTTCGGCAGCGATTCCTCGCCCCTCAAGTGAATCGTTTATTATTCCTCCTTCCCGTGCTAGTGTGCCGCCTAGCGGGATGGTGTTGGAACATTGGCATCCAAGGCCTGCTGTTCGGCAGTGGTCAGTGACAGCCCCTGTTAGCTGTCACTCTCGGAACCTTCCTCCGGTGATTCCTCACTGTGTTCCGAGTCTGGGTGTCGATCGATGCTTGCCGTCGGTCTCAGAGGATGGGCAGTTGGGGCCGTCTGTCGCGCAGAGGCCAATGACAGGTTCCTGTCATTCTTGGGACAATCCTCTGGTGTCTTCTCACCGTGTCCTAGGTCCAGCTACCGATCGACGTGCGCCGTCAGTCTCTTTAGAGGATTTGCAGGCAGGACCTTCTGTTTCGCAGAGGTCAGTGATGGCCCCTGGGCGTCACAATCAGGACTATCCTCCGGTGTCTTCTCACCGTATCCCTATTCTGTCTGCCGATCGACGTTCGACGTCGGTCTCTTCTGAGGATTTGGGTTCTTCTACCAGAAGGGTCCATTGGGAGGACACTCCGTCGGGTGATGCTGCTGCGACGGTTTCTCAGGGTGACCTGCGTCAGGCCGTTTTGGCGCTCACCCGGTTGCTTTCTGGCAACCCTCAAGTTGGCCTCCCTGTGCCTCCTGAGGCACAACCTCCTTTGGTCGGTCGCCAAGATGTCTCGCCTGGCCCCTTAGATACTGCACAGTATTCACAGGAGGTTTCTGCTGGTCAGCCGGAGTTGGGCTACGTCTCCTCTGCTACGGAGGATGACGAGTATCTTGAAGGTGATGGGCCCCCTCGTCAGTCTTGGGGCAGGCTTTGAATTTCGTCTTTGGCTTATTGCCGGAAGTTCAACCTTCCAAACAGCCTTCTGTGACCGTCCGGCCACGGTCCACTGTGGAGCGCCGTAACCCTGTTGAGCCTTCTAGATCCGGGGCTTTGCGTCCTCTGCAATCGGCTCAGGTTGTTGAGTCCTTCCAGGGCTTAGACGTTAAAATGCGTTCTAAGGCCCTCAAGGGTTCCTTCTTTTCTAGAGCTGATGCCTTTCTGCCTCCATCGTGGTTTCGTGTTTACGATTCCGTCTCTCCACCAGTCTTCCAAGGGATGACTACTGTGGATGAGGATTCTTCTTCCTCGGGTTGACTAAGCCTAAGTCGGCAGTTATCCCGATGTCGGTAGTTGAGTCTATGGTGGGCCTGTTCCGAGAGATGCTGGGTATGTTATCTCTCTCGAACCATGTCGTCGCTGCTCTGGCTGAATATTTTCCACCAGGGGAGTTTGATGACGCTCAGGCGCCTTTTCGCGTTTTGTCACAGGCTCTTATGAACTTGACACACGCTCACGCCTGTAACATGGCTAATTTGGAGCTGGCACGCCGGGATGCAGTGTTGGATTCTTTACCATCCCTTCCTTCTGAGCAACGTGCTGTTCTGAGGTCTGCCTCTTTGGTGGGACCTCAGTTGTTCCATGGTTCCGTGGAACCTGTTCGTGGAGAAGTTCTTCGTCATTCGAAGGACCAGCTTTTGCTGCAACAGCTTGACCAACCTGCTGCTGCGGGTGGGGGTCGTTCCAGGCCTGCCAAGCATGCTGCTGCGTCTGCCTCGTCGGCAATGTCGGCTACGCCTTCGGCTCCGTCTGCTCCTTCTGCACATAAGAAGTGCCGACGTAGCCAGGCTCGCTGGCAGCATCAGGCAGGAAAGTCTCAGGACTCTGTCACTTCCCGAGGTGGTTTCTCCTCTCGGGGGCCTCGTCGAGGCCGCAAGTGAAGGTTCTCACCTCGATTCGCCTCCAGTCGGGGGAAGTCTGTCGCTGTTTTACGACTGTTGGACAGAGATAACGTCGGACTCTTGGGCCCTCGACGTCATTCAATCCGGTCTGCGACTGTCCTTCCATCGGCACCCCAGTTTATCTCGGGTGCCCCTTCCGACTCAGGTCCCTTCCGATTCTCTGCGTCGGGACCTTCTGGTGCAGGAGATCGACAATCTCCTCTCCAAAGGGGCGATCGTGGTGGTCAGGAACACCCTTTCACCGGGGTTTTACTCGAGACTTTTCTTGGTGCCGAAGAAAAACGGCCAAAATCATCCTGTCATCGATCTGAGTATCCTGAACGAATACATAATAGCTCCTTGTTTCAGTATGGAGACTTTCCGGTCGGTTCAACGTTCAGTTCATCAGGGCCATTTTGCGGCCAGTATCGACCTGAAGGATGCCTACTTCCATGTACCCATTCATCTGGCATCATGGAAATACCTTCGGTTCTCGTTTCGGGATCGAGTTTATCAATTAAGAGCTCTCCCGTTCGGTTTGAACCTGGATTCTTGGGCCTTCACCGACTGATGTCACATGTGCTTGCTTTCCACTGCACTCAGTCGGCAGTGACTTCGTCAGCCTACCTAGACGACATCCTCCAACGGCACCACGATGCTGCTGTTCTGGAGTTCGATGTCCGGCATTTTCTTTGCCTGCTAGCGTCGCTGGGTTTCAGAGTCAATTGCGAGAAGTCGGATCTTCTTCCTTCTCAGTGATTCCGTCATTTGGGGATGGATTTCGACACTCTTCACAATGTAGTGTCAGTTCCCCAGGCTCGGGCGACGATTCTTTCCGCCTTGACTCGGAACCTGCTTCAGTCTTCCTCGGTCTCGGCCAGGACTTTCCTTCGGATGCTGGGCCTTTGCGGTTCGGTGACAGATCTCATTCCGCTCGGTCGCTTGTTTGTCCGACCTCTCCAACCCTTCCTGTTGGATCATTGGCGTCCGAATGTAGATCCGCTGGACCTGGAACTCACTATTCCTTGGTCTCTGCTTTGTCACCTCCACCCTTGGGCCGATATTCCCTGGCTGACACAGGGTGTTCCGTTGGATCTTCCTTTGGCCGATCGCATCCTTACTGCGGATGCCAGCGATCAGGGCTGGGGTGCGACGTTGGATCCTCTCGGTCTGTCTACTCACGGCGAGTGGGACAGCGAGCAGGTGGGCCTTCATATCAACCAGAAGGAGCTCCTTGCTCTTCTGTTGAGTTTTCGGCTTTGGATACCTCATCTGTCGGACCATATTGTCCTACTTCTTTCGGACAATTCGACTGTAGTGGCCTACATACGGAATCAAGGAGGCACACATTCGATTCCCATGTATCGGCTGTCTCGGGATCTTCTGTTGGCGCGGGATGTGAACGCTCGGGTGTCCATTCGACACATTCCCGGGCGTCTCAACGTCCTAGCAGACTCCCTGTCCCGACGCGACAGTGTCCTTCCAACTGAATGCATGCTACATCGGTTGGTGTTTCAGGCGATTTGCGAGCAGTGGGGCAATCCTCAGGTCGACCTTTTCGCTACTCGCTGGAATCATCAGGTAGAGACCTTTGTCTCCACAGAGGGTGTGGATCAATCTGCTGCAGCCTCTATTGGCCGATCGACCGATTCGTCTACCTCTACATCGTGATCTTCTTTCACAGGGTTGTCCCAGGAAGTATCACAACAACCTGGCAAGCCTGTCCCTTCATGCCTGTCTTTTATCAGGTCCAGTCTCCGACGTAGAGGTTTTTCGAGACGATCAGTGGAGTGCATTTCTGCATCGCGGCGACATTCCACTGGCATGACTTATGCTGCCAAGTGGAAGGTTTTCTGCTGCTGGTGTGCAGATCACAATGTGAATTACCGTGATCCGTCAATTGCTCAAATTGCGGATTTTCTGGTATATCTTTTTGACTCCAAGGGCCTCCAGCCTATTACGATTACAGGCTATCGGTCTATGCTGTCTGATACTTTCTCTTATGTGGGAAATCGGTGCATCAGTCGTAATCTTTTTCTCTCCAAACTCATTCGGCACTTTTCTTTGAAGAGGCCTCGAGTTTTGCATCTTACACCCAAGTGGAACTTGGCATGGGTGTTGCACTGTTTGGAGGGGGTGCCATTCGAGCCTTTATCTGAGACCGACATGCGTTTTCTCACCTATAAGACGGCTTTTCTTCTAGCGTTTGCTTCTGCTCGTCGAGTCAGTGAGCTTCATGCGCTATCTGTTGATTCTGCCTTCTTCCGAAATGAGGCTAACAGTGTCACCTTCACTACTGATTGCTCTCTTCTGGCTAAGAATCAACTTCCTGATTCGGTACCTCCTCCCATCTGCATTTGTGCTCTCCCTGCTGTAGATGGCCGGAGGCCTCTTCTTTGTCCTGTTCGTGCGATCAAGACTTACATTACTCGCACTCAGTTCATTAGGAGGGGTCGGAAGAGATTCTTTCTGTCTCTCATTCCTAAGAGGCAGTCTATCTCTCCCCATTCTATTTCCAGGTGGATCTGTCTTGCAATCAAGCATGCTTATTCTCGCTTGTCTGCGTCGGATCTTGTTTCGAACTGGCTTAATGCTCATGAGGGTCGTGCCATTTCTACATCCTGGGCGTTCTCCAATTCTGTTTCGCTCCCGGATGTTATGAATGCGGCTTACTGGAGGAATGCTTCTACCTTCTCCTTTTATCTCCGCCACCTGCAGCAGCAATCTGAGGACCTTTATTCTTTAGGCCCTCTCGTTGCTGCTCAGGCTGTTGTGCACCCTCGTTAAGATTGTTTTTATCAAGGTTGTGCTTTGCTCAGCCTTGTTCTTTTCAGGTGCCTTCTCTCTATCTTCATTACATGTTTCGTTATTGTTCTCTGCCATCCTTGCTTTTCTTTCTGCTACTCTTGTTGGTATTGGTTATGTGATTCACCTCCTCCTATTGTTTATTCAGCCAATTGTAAACAATTGTGAGTAGGTTGAAAAGAAATTAAAATTTTTTAGTAAATTTTGTTTCTTAACATACCTACCACAATTGTTTACCGGAGACCCACCCTCCTTGGGGATATCTTTGACATTGATGCCTCCCCGCTAAATCACAAACTTCTCGTTGGCGGAAATACGGAATTTACATCACGGTTGTTGTGCATGTGCTCGGTAAACGCAAGAGGTGTGCAGAGAGAGTACCTGTATTTTCGAACGCTGGTCTCGCTCGACCCTTTTTTCGATCTTTTTCGTGCTTTTGCACTCTAGTACTTTTCCAACTCCTTTGGAAAAGATTCTAAAAGCTTGAGTTAGTTCCAAAGTAGGGCTTGCACTTATGTTACAGCCAATTGTAAACAATTGTGGAAGGTATGTTAAGAAACAAAATTTACTAAAAAATTTTAATTTCTGTGTTAGGAGGCAGGACAAAATCGTTATCTTGGGCAACATCCACGGTACATGGAGATTTAATACCTGGATGTCTCCTTTTCAACCATTCGGCTTGCGCCTCACGGTTGAAAACTGACATCCAGGTATTAAATCTCCACGTACCCTGGATGTTGCCCGAGATAACTTATAATGGATTTGATCAATATTTGGTGTGTGAGACTTTCTTAACAATGTCTTGAACGAGGTAAAAAATTGGTTCAGTTTGGCCATACTGAGCAGAGCTATGGCCCTTAATTAGTTCATTTTTGCTCATTTTCAGCTTGTTAGTGTGATAACTTGAACAAATATCCATGGATTTGATTTTCTTATAATTACAAGCCTTAAAGTGTGCAAAAAATTCATTTGTAAGCCTTGTTCTCTATTAAAAGATAGAGAAAAAAGTGACATTGCTTTGGATAAAGGTTTGAAATCAGAAAAGTAATTGCTTTCGTATAGTTAGATGTCACGATTAAAAAGTATACCAAATGTGGTCAATGCATATTTAAAAATGGGGCTGTAATTTGCAAAACAAAAAAGAAAAAAAAAAAAGGCCAACAATCACTAAGTCCTTTCAACTTCCTCAAATGATTTAGCAAGTACAACTTATGTCCAGTTTGTGTACCAAACTTTACCCTTTTGACTTGAACAGTTGCAAATATGTTGTGCAGATAAACAGTCAAAACAGACAAACTACCCTAACTGTATACACTCTTGACTTTTGTTCCCACTGGTAGTGTTTGTATCGGAATCAAGAAGACCATTGACTTTAAACATGAAATTATGTTACTGAGTGGTGTGATGTTGATTTCAGTAATGCATTTAGAAAAAATAAATTTGGATTTCTTCACAGGTGTCTTGGAGTTCCTGTAACAGACCACACATATGATGACTGCAGGCTGATGTCTTTAGCAAGAAAATTAGATTTACCAATGGATGCAGGAATAATAGAATTCTATAAGCTTCATAAAAAACTCAAGTGAGTAATTTTGAATTTACTTCACTGAATATGAGTTAAAAACTTCCTCTGACTTCAAGTCAGGGTGAGCTATAGTGATCACATTTCGTCTCCTCACTGGCCATCTGTCTTAAAGTGGTTTTTGAGTGTTCTGACTGATGTTGGCATTTCTGTTTTGTTGAAATCAAAATTCTGCCACTTATGGGGAGGGGTGGGGCAAAATCCTCTTAGTTGTCCCCTGAAAAAGCCAGTGTCCGTCCGTTGTGAATCCAAGCATGCATTTGCGTCCATCCCACTTTGGTTTCCCGATGATAACTTTAGTTATAGTTGGCCAAATCAAATGATATTTGATTTGTAGATGTATCAACATAAAATTCAGTTCTAGCTCAAATCGGGGTGCGAACTGACAATATATGCCAGAGTTATGCCCCCTTTTTGACTTCAAAAATTCATTTTTTGGGAGTTTCCCGATGATAACTTCAGTTATAGTTGGCCAAATCCAGTGAAATTTGGTATGTAGGTGTATCAACATAAAATACAGGTAAAGTTCGAATAAGGGTGTGGTACGATAAGTTTTGCCAAAGTTATGCTCCTTTTTCAACTCAGAAAATTCTTCTTTTTTTTTGTTTCCTGTTGATAACTTTAGTAGCTGTTGACTGATTCAAATAAAATTTGGTATGTAGGTGTATCCACATAACAGACAGGTCAAGTTCAAATCAGGGTTTAGTCCGACATTTTTTGCCATAGTTTTTTGACTTCAAAAATTCATTTTTTTTTTTAGCTCACCTGGCCTAAAATGCCATGTACGCTTTTCACATGACTTGATGTCTGTCGTCCATAAACTTTTCACATTTTCATCTTCTCTGTAACCACTGAGCCGGTGTGAACCAAACTTGGCAGGAATGGCCTATGGGAGGTCCTCGACAAACGATCCTCATTTTGTTCCCGTCGGATGAAAAACATGGCTTCCAGAGGCATTCTTTGATTCTGGTTGGTGGATTTTCAAAAATCTTCTCCTCTGAAATTGCCAGGCCAAATGTTTTGAAACTTCACATAAATGATTGCTGGGACCCCCTCTACCAATGATCCTCATTTAATGTTGATCGGGTTACAAACATGGCCGCAATTGCAGCTTACAGTTACTATAGATACTCTATGAGAAATCACATTTTCATCTTCTTCTCTGGAACTACTGAACCGACGTGTACCAAACTTGGCAGGAATGGTCTATGGCTGTTTCTCTACAAACAATTCTCATTTTGTTCCCATGGGTTTGAAAACATGGCCACCAGAGGCATTCTTTGATTCTGATTGGTGGCTTTTGAAAAATCTCCTCTGAAACCACGGGGCCTAATGTTTTGAATCTTTGCATGGTTGATGACTGGGACACCCTCTACCAACTATCCTCATTTAATGTTGATCAGGTTGTAAACATGGCCGCAATTGCGGCTTATAATTACTGTAGAAACCCTATGGGAAATCACATTTTCATCTTTTCTGGAACTATTGAGCCGACGTGAACCAAACCTGGCAGGGATAGTCTATGGAAGTTCTTCTACAAATTCTCCTCATCTTTAGCTTAACTTGTCGAAGGCAAGATAAGCTATTGCCATCACGCGTGCGGAAGTCTGTGAGTCTGTTCACATTTTCCTATAGCACAGGCTACACCCCGTAGTCCTTGTGCAATCATCATGAAATTTCATATGCAGGTTTGGGGTCATGTCTAGATGAGAAAGTCCCCTTAAGGTCACGATTGGTCAACAGTGATGGCTGCCCGAGCCCAAAACCTCAAAACCTTTAGGATAGTCTACAAGTTGTATTTATGAAGGGATTTCGTTGTAACTTGGTAGGATGCCTCTGTATAATATCTAGATGAGAACATCCCCTTTTGGCCTTGATCTGTCAACCGTGACGGCTGCCCAAGCCCAAAACCCAAAAACTTTTAGCACAGCATGCAGGTCATATTTAATATGGAGGGATTTCATTGTAACTGGGTAGGATGACTCTGTATGATGTCTAGATGAGAACATCCCCATTTGGTCAGGATCTGTCAACCATGATGACTGCCCAAGCCCAAAACCCCAAAACCTTTAGCACAGTCTACAGGTCATATTTATGAAGGGATTTCATTGTATCTTAGTAGGATGACTCCAGATAATGTCTAGATGAGAACATCCCCTTTTGGTCGTGATCATTCAGCCATTATGGCTGCCCAAGCCAAAAACCCGAAAACCTTTAGCGCAGTCTATAGGTCATATTTATGGAGGGATTTCATTGTAACTTGGTAGGATGACTCCATATAATGTCTAGATGATAACGTCCCCTTTTGGTCATGATTGGTCAACTGTGGCAGCTACAGGGGCCCGAAGTCCGAAAACCTTAAGCACAATCTGCAGGTCAAATTTCTGAAGGGATTTCATTGTAACTTGGTAGGATGACTCCAGATAATGCCCAGATGAGAACGCCCCCTTTTGGTGGTGATCATTCAACCATGATGGCTGCCCGAGCTCAAAGCCCAAAAACCTTTAGCGCAGTTTATGAAGGGATTTCATTGTAACTTGATAGGATGACTCGTTTTGGAATAATTTCACTGTAACTTGGTAACTTTCATTGACATACATTAACTGTGAGGGCCGCATACATTAACTGTGAGGGCCACATTAACCCACCCCTCAGTTCTTTAGTACAGCCTACACCTCATTATATTTTTATTGAAAACAAGGCATAAAGGGAACAGAAATTAACATATTCCCAATTATCACAATTCTTGTCTTATTTCATAATCCTTTCTTAAACATTGAACATTATCCTTTTCATCAAACACAACACACAGACAAGTTAAGCCACAGTGTCATTGACACTTTCATTGTTATTGTGCATCGAAAAACATGGGCTTTTCACATCACTTGGCATCCGGCATCCACAAACTTTTCACATTTTCATCTTCTTCTCTGTAACTGCTGAGCCGGTGTGAACCAAACTTGGCATGAATGGTCTATGGGAGATCCTCTACAAACGATCCTCATTTTGTTCCCGTCGGATGAAAAACAGGGCTTCCAGAGGCATTCTTTGATTTTGATTGGTGGATTTTCAAAAATCTTCTTCTCTGAAACCGCAGGGCCAAATGTTTTGAAACTTTCCATGCTTGATGACTGGGTTCCCCTCTACCAACGATCCTCATTTAATGTTGATCAGGTTGCAAACATGGCTTCAATTGCGGCTTATAGTTACTATAGAAACGCTGTGGTGGATTTTCAAAAATCTTCTCCTCTGAAACTGCCAGGCCAAATGTTTTGATACTTCACATAAATGATGACTGGGACCCCCTCTACCAACGATCCTCATTTAATGTTGATAGGGGTGTAAACATGGCCGCAATTGCAGCTTATAGTTACTATAGAAACCCCATGGGAAATCACATTTTCATCTGCTTATCTGGAAGTACTGAGCCGACGTGAACCAAACCTGGCAGGGATAGTCTCTGGGAGGTCTTCTAAAAATGCTCCTTATTTTTGTTACCGTGCATCGAAAAGCGTGGCTGCCAGAAGCATTTTTTGATTCTGATTGGTGGATTTTGAAAAATCTTCTCCTCTGAAACCACATCAAATGTTCTGAAACTTTGTATGGTTGATGACTGAGACACCCTCTACCTGCGATCATCATTTAATGTTGATCGGGTTGCAAACATGGCTGCAATTGTTGCTTACTGTTACTGTAGAATCCCTATGGGAATTCTCATTTTCATCTTCTTTGGAACTACTGAGCCGACGTAGGCCCTCTACAAACGATCCTCGTTTTTGTTCCTGTTGGTTGGAAAATATGGCCACCAAAGGCATTCTCGGATTTTGAATGATGGATTTTGCAAAAATCTTCCCCTCTGAAACTGCAAAGTCAAATGTTTTGAAACTTCACCTGGTTGAGGATTGGGACACCTACCAATGATCCTCATGAAATGTTGATGTAATGTTGCTAACATGGCCACAATTGCAGCTCATAGTTGCCATGAAAACCCTATGGTAAATCACATTTTTCTACGCCCATCATTTTTTGATGGACGTATTATTTTATGGCATTGTCCATCTGTCTGTTTGTCTGTCTGTCTGTCCATAAACACTTATTGTGTCGCCTACTCCTCCAAAGGTATACATGATATATCGTTCAAACTTTACAAACATGTTGATCAGTAATTGCCGATGTGCATGTGACAAGAGCAGGTAACTCTGTTTTGTATTTTCAGAGTTATGCCCCCTTTTAGTACTTGAAACATCACAGTATTGTGTCGCCTACTCCTTCAACATTTTACATGCTATATTGTTCAAACTTTGCACACTTGGTGATCACCAGTTGCCATTGTGCATGTGACAAGAGCAGGTAACTCCATTTTGTATTTCCAGAGTTATGCCCCCTTTTAGTACTTGAAACATCAGAGTATTGTGTCGCCTACTCCAGAGTTATGCCCCTTTTAATACTTAAAACATTACAGTATTGTGTCGCCTACTCCCTCAACATTTTACATGCTGTATTGTTCAAACTTTGCACACATGTTGATCACCAATTGCCATTGTGCATGTGACAAGAGCAGGTAGCTCTGTTTTGTATTTCCAGAGCTATGTCCCCACTTATAGTACTTAAAACATTACAGTATTGTGTCGACTACTCCTTCAACATTTTACATGCTATATTATTCAAACTTTGCACACATGTTGATCACCAATTGTCGTTGTGCATGTGTCAAGAGCAGGCAACTCCATTTTGCATTTTCAGAGTTATGCCCCCTTTTAGTACTTGAAAGATCACAGTATTGTGTCGCCTACTCCTTCAACATTTTACATGCTATATTGTTCAAACTTTGCACACATGTTGATCACCAATTGCCGCTGTGCATGTGACAAGAGCAGGTAACTCTGTTTTGTATTTCCTCGAGTTATGTCCCCCCTTTTAGTACTTAAAACATTACAGTATTGTGTCACCTACTCCTTCAACATTTTACATGCTATATTGTTCAAACGTTGCACACATGTTGATCACCATTGTCGCTGTGCATGTGTCAAGAGCAGGTAACTCCATTTTGTATTTCCAGAGTTATACCCCCTTTTAGTACTTGAAACATCACAGTATTGTGTCGCCAACTCCTTCAACATTTTACTTGCTATATTGTTCAAACTTTGCACACATGATGATCACCATTTGCCGTTATGCGTGTGACAAGAGAGGATAACTGCATTGTATTTCTTATCAACCTACCTCAATTGTTTACTACAGGCTTGCACTACAGTGGAAGAACCTAACTCGGATAAAATTTTCTCTATTTTAATCTTTCCCAAGATTTGGGAAAGAAAAGTGGTGTAAAAACACCACGAAAAAATAAGCCAAAACTGGGTCGGGCGCCATCGGCGCACACCCCAGTATGGGACGCTCTTCCATAGTACAAATCCACGACTACCGTAAAACAGTGCTCAATGCGTCAATTCGTCATTCTTTTGATTATCCGCACACGTGGTGGATGTGTGCCATCTTTGCTTTGTGATATTTTAACTCGTCGATAATGGTTTTCCTGTGACTGGAATTATGGAACTGAAGATCGTATAATAACAGGACTGTGTTTTATATATTCTCGTTTATATTTTCAACCACATTCTCATTGTATATTATTTACTATTCCGTTTTTGCGAATGTTTTGTTTTCGGCATCACGCGATTTGACAATGAATTTTTCGGTTGATGAATAAATTGTTTTTGGAGTTAGGTGTCAATCTGGGACTGTCTGGACAGGATTTCTTCACTCCGTTGAGGGCTGAATTTCTGTTTTTTCGGTCCCTGTCGACCATCTGGGTTCTGTCATGTACCCACCGTTTTTTAGCTCACCTGACTTTCAGTCACGAGAGCTATAGTGATCACTCACCGTCCGTCGTCCATGAACATGGTGTTTGCGTCTTCTCCTCCCAAACCGCTGAACCAATTTAATTGATATTTGAGATAATAGTTTGTTATGACATCGCAATTTGATTTTGTTCAAATGAAGTTGCCTCGCCCGTGTGCTGAAATCTTAAAAAATCTTCTTCTCATGAACCAGCAGTAGCAGAGACTTGATATTTGGTGTGCAGCTTCCTTTTGAGGTGTAGACTCAGATTTGTTCAAGAGAAGTTTGTGGGGCTATACTTGGCGTCGTTATGGGAGGGGCAAAATTTTTGGCCCCGCCCAAAATTTCTATTTTCCAAACCGAGAGGCTGATTTGAACCAAATTTTATGTGAGGGCTTATTGTGTCATAAGTACCTAATTTATGCTGATTTTTTTTTTTCCCGTAGCCCCATGGGAACCGCAGGAGCTAAAAATAGAAAAAATTTAAAACGCCCATATCTCCAAAACTGCACGGCACCGAGAATTTTTATTTGGTGTGAAGCTTCCTTAGGACCAACAGAAAGAATTGGTAAAAAAAAAATTGCCATCGGTTTTATCATAGGGTACAGTTTCGGGACTTTGAAAAAGTGCTGAGTCAGCACTTTTTAACACTGTAGGCAATGGGAAAAACATTAAAAAATCTTCTTCTCCAGATCCAGCAGGCAGAATCTTTTGATATTTGGTATGCAACATTGGAGGGTGGATCTGATTCAAGTTTGTTCAAATCGGCTCCCTGGGTTCATATTTGGGCTCAGTATAGGAGCCCGATTTCGAACTTAGTGCATTTCAGGCAAATTTCTTAAAAAATCTTCTTCTCCAGATCCAGCAGGCAGAATCTTTTGATATTTGGTATGCAACATTGTGGGGTGGATCTGATTCAAGTTTGTTCAAATCGGCCCCTTGGGTTTATATTTGGGCTCAGTATAGGAGCCCAAATTTGAACTTAGTGCATATCAGGCAAATTTCTTTGAAAATCTTCTTCTCAAGATCCAGCAGGCAGAATCTTTTGATATTGGGTATGCAACATTGTGGGGTGGATCTGATTCAAGTTTGTTCAAATCGGCTCCCTGGGTGTATATTTGGGCTCAGTATAAGAGCCCAAATTTGAACTTAGTGCTTTTCGGGCAAATTTCTTAAAAAATCTTCTTCTCCAGATCCAGCAGGCAGAATCTTTTGATATTTGGTATGCAACATTGTGGGGTGGATCTGATTCTATTTTGTTCAAATCCGCTCCCTAGATTCATATTTGGGCTCACTATAGAAACTCGAATTCGAACTTAGTGCATTTCAGGCAAATTTCTTCAAAAATCTTCTTCTCCAGATCCTGCAGGCAGAATCTTTTGATATTTGGTATGCAACAGTGTGGGGTGGATCTGATTCCAGTTTGTTCAAATCAGCCACCTGGATTCATATTTGGGCTCACTATAGAAGCCCAAATTCGAACTTAGTGCATTTCAGGCAAATTTCTTTGAAAATCTTCTTCTCAAGATCCAGCAGGCAGAATCTTGTGATATTTGGTATGCAGCATCCTTAGGGGGGTGAGATTCAAGTTTGTTCAAGCCATGTCCCTAGGTCCATATTTGGGCTCACTGTGGGAGCTTGAATTGTAACTTTGTTCGAAATGAGGAATTTTCTTAAAAAATCTTCTTCTTCAGATCCAGCAGTCAGAATGGTTTGATATGTGGTGAGTAGCATCCTTGGGGGGAGGGGGGGATTCAAGTGTGTTAAAGCCAAGTCCATGGGTCCATATTTGGGCTCCCTGTGGGAGCCCAAATTATATCTTAGTCAATATGAGGAATTTTTCTTTAAAAATCTTCTCCTTCAGATTCAGCAGTTGGAATGTTTTGATATTTGGCATGGAGCAACCTTAGGGGGCTGAGATTCAAGTTTCTTCAAGCCAAGTCCCTTGGTTCATATTTGGGCTCACTATGGGAGCCTGAATGACAACTTAGTTCAAAATGAGGAATTTTCTTTAAAAATCTTCAGATCCAGCAGATGAATGCTTTTGATATTTTTTATGCAGCATCCTTAGGGGGGTAAGATTCAAGTTTGGTCAAGCCATGTCCCTAGGTCCATATTTGGGCTGATTGTGGGAGCTCGAATTGTAACTTGGTTCAAAATGAGGAATTTTCTTTAAAAATCTTCTTCAGATCCAGCAGTCGGAATGTTTTGATATTTGGTGTGCAGAATCCTTAGGGGTGTGAGATTCAGGTTTGTTAAAGCCAAGTCCCTGGGTTCATATATGGGCTCCCTGTGGGAGCCTCAATTATGACTTAGTTCAATATGAGGAATATTCTTTAAAAATCTTTTTTTAGATCCACTGGTCAGAATATTTGGATATTTGGTTTCAGCTTTTCTTAGGAGGAGCAGATGCAACTTGTGGAAATCAATTCTCTGGGTTGATATTTAGGCTACCATGTCAGGTGAGCGCCCTCAGGCCCCCTGGGGCCTCTTGTTTTGTTTTCTGCCACCTCTCGTAGTTGAGGGTGTTCTTCTACTTTCTGTTTCTGTTGAGTTCACCTTTTTCTTCTATTGCTCTCACCTCTGTTATTTCAAGTTCGGTTCCTTTAGGGCAATTCCTTTTGCCCTCGCCTTGGTGCGTTCTCGTGGCCGTTTCTTCCGCACCCGCGGGTGATGTGGAACGCTGTCATTTCGGGAGCCTCCCAACTCGACCACGTCTGGTGTGAGTTTACCCCCTCTGTGGGGGGTGTGCAGCTTCTCCCTCTCCCATGGGGGGGGTGGGGGGGGGGAACACTATCGTTTCGGGGTCGCCCGATTCAACCACGTCTGGTGAGAATTGCTCCCCCTCCGTGGGGGATATGCAGCTCCTCCCGGACAGCGGGGGTGGGGAATGCTGTCGTTCCGGGGCTTCCCGACTCGACCATGTCTGGTGACAGTTATTCCCCTTCCATGGGGAATGTGCAGTTTTTTACCATTGTGGATACTGCGGGAGCTGTTGGATTTCTGGTGAAGAGATCTGGTTCCGGGACTATGCGTCCTCTCCAGTCGACATCTGAGGCTGTCACTAGGGTTGTGACTCCTCCTTTGGAGGCCCAGCTTGGTGGATCTCTCCACTTTTCCGCCAGTTCCAACAGCTCCCATTTTATCTGCTGCTACTGTTGTTCTGTCTACAACGTCATTGGGCACCGTTTTTTAGCCAGCTTTGGCTTATCCCTGCAAGGGTCTGCAGGGATGTCTGTAGTGTGGTTGTGGGGTATCAGCCTCAGCCTTCCCCGACTTCCACTCAGCGAAGTCGGATGGGGCTGCCGACTGAACCCCCTACTGTGTCCTCTCGGCCGTTGAGCACAGTAGTTTTATACCTGCAGTGGTCTGCTGCGGTGTCTGGTTGTGTTGACGTGGTGGTATCGGCCTCAGCCTTCCCTGACTTCAACTCGGCGAAGTTGGAAGTTGCTGCCGGCCGGACCCTCTACTGTGGTCTCTGCACTGTCGAGCACCACATTTGTCATTGGTTTCGGATGTTCTTAGTGGGACACTATGAACTCCGTGGCGTTTCCATCCACTCATTCTGGCCACACGACCAATTTGGGGGGACCAACGTCTTTTCTGCAGCCTGGACCTTCTGCCCTGCAGAAGCCCGCGGTGACTCTCATGAGTTCCCGCTGTGTTGATCCTCGGGGTGTGTCACACCCCTATACACGTCTGCTTTCAGACGTTTCGGCTGCCGTCCGTCGTCCCACGTCGGGTGTTTTGGAGGATCGTGACCCTTCGCTGGTTAAGAGGTGAAGCCACTTTGCCGGTTCGTTCCCCTGTCGAACCGGCCAGTACGGGCAGTGAGCTTAGGGAGGCCCTCTCCTTACTCACTCAGGTTCTGTCAAAAAGCCTTCCCGTTGCTTCCAGCGAGGCAGCGAGTGGTTTCCAGGCGCCCCCTGTGGTGCCGCCTCCCGGGATTGGAAACAGGCCGCTTTCTGATCCCCCTGGTGTTCCGACACCATGGGAGGCGTCGGCTGGTTTGCCCACGATGGGCTATGTGTCTTCCGACTCAGGGGAAGAGTCAGACATGCTTGATGTCGAGAGCCAGCAGTCTTCGGACTTGGGGGCAGCTCTTGATTTCGTGTTTGGGTTCCTTCCAGATCTCAAACCATCTAACCAGTCGACAGTGTCAGCCAGGCCACGATCATTGGTCGCGCGCCAACAGCCTGTGGAGCAACGTGCTTCTGGGCGTCTTCAACCGTGCCAGTCGGTACAGTTGGTTGAAGCATTTTCAGCCTTGGACTCTAAGCTAAGTTCCAAGCTATTAAGGCTCCGTTCTTCACCAGGGTTGACACCTTTTTGCCTCCGGTGCGTTATCGTTCCTACGATTCTGCCAATCCGTCAGTCTACCAGACTTTGACGGTTTTGGATCAGGACTACAATTCCCTCGGGCTTTCCAAGTCTGCCTTCATTCCGATGACGACTCTGGAGTCCACATTGGGCTTATCGAGAGAGATGCTTGGTATGCTTTCTCTCTCCGGTCACGTCGTCTCAGCTTTAGCTGCTTATCTGCCTCCAGATAAGTTTGACGAGGTACAGGCTCCTTTGCGTGTGCTGTCCAAGGCGCTCATGCATCTTAATCATGCCTGTAACACGGCTAATCTGGAATTAGTTAGAAGGGACTCTGTGCTGGACACAGGCCGATCCCTTCCTGAGGAGCAGTGCGCTACTCTTCGATCTGCTTCTTTGGCAGGTCTGCAACTTTTCCATGGTTCTGTGTTGACAGTCTGGGATGACGTCCTACATCATTCCAAAGATCAGCTGCTGTTTCTTCAGCTTGATCAGCCTTCTAGGGTAGGCAGGGGCTGTTTCAAGCCTAACAAGTACCCTCTGCTTCCTCTGCGAAGCAAAGGGGCTGATCCTTCTGCCACCGCTTCTACTTCTTACTCAAGGGGTAAGGGTAAGCGTCGGCAGTCTGGAGGGAAGTCCCAGGATTCTTCATTCAGTAGAGGAGGTGTTTTCTCCTCTCGCGAGCCTCGTCGGGGTTCGAAATGAAGGTCCTCACCTCGACTCGTCCCAGGTTAGAGGAAGGATAGCAGAGTTCACAGACCATTGGGCCACCATCACATCCGATCCTTGGGTGTTAGATGTTGTTCGGTCTGGGCTGCGAATATCCTTCCGAAGACACCCCATTCTGTCCAGGGTGCCTCTTCCAACCACAATTCCTTCAGACATTTTACGTCGGGAACTTTTGTCCACGGAGATAGACAATCTCCTGACAAAGGGGGCGATTGAGGTCATCAAGAACATTAGGTCAGTGGGTTTCTATTCCCGCCTGTTCTTGGTGCCGAAGAAGGACGGCCCGACTCAGACTAGTTATCGATCTGAGTTTCCTGAACCAGTCTATCATTGCTCCCAAGTTCAGCATGGAGACTTTCAGGTCGGTCCTCCGTTCAATTCACCAGGGAGATTTCGCTTCCAGCTTCGACCTGCGAGACGCTTACTTTCATGTTCCGATTCATTGGGCGTTACGGAAGTATCTCAGGTTCGTTTTTCTGGGGCAAGTTTACCAGTTCAACGCCATGTCTTTCGGCCTCAACCTGGCTCCTTGGGCCTTCACCAGACTGATGTCACATGTGATAGCTTTCCATCGCACACAGTCTAGGGTGACTACTCGGCATATCTGGACGATATCCTCCAGGGGCATTCCAGTGCTGCCTTACTGGAGTCGGATGTTGCCACTCTGTTGAGCTTGCTCACGTCGCTAGGTTTCAGAGTCAACGAGGAGAAGTCGGACCTGGTCCCTTCTCAGTCGTTTTATCATCTGGGGATGGCTTTCCGCACACAATTCATTTTGGTGGCGGTTCCCCAGGCCAAGGCTGTGATTCTCTCAGCTTTTGCTCTGACTCTGTCCCAGTCCACATCTGCGACGACTCGGAGTATTCTCCGGCTAATCGGTCTCTGCTGTTCGGTGACGGATCTCATTCCTCTAGGTCAGCTGCGTGTCAGACCTCTCCAACACTTTCTGCTCAGTTGTTGGAGGCCAAATGTAGATTTTCTGGATCTGGTGCTTCAGTTTCCGGAATATCTTTATTCTCACCCTCTCCTCTGGGCGGATGTCCAGTGGCTTTCGCAGGGTGTTCCATTGGACTTACCCACGTCTAATCGCGTTCTGACGACAGATGCCAGCGATCTCAGATGGGGTGCGATGTTGGATCCTCTAGGTCTTTCCATTCACGGGATGTGGGACCAGGATCATGCAGCTCTACACATCAACCAGAAGGAGCTTCTTGCTCTTCTTCTGAGTTTCAGGCAGTGGATCCCTCACCTGTCGAATCGCCAGGTCCTTCTATTGTCCGACCATTCGACGGTGGTTGCTTACATTCGGAACCAGGGAGGCACGCACTCTGTTCCAATGTACGAATTGGCTCAGGATCTTTTACTGCTCACTCAGGATGTCCACGCTGGGGTTGCTGTTCGTCACATTCCAGGTCGTCTGAACGTCCTAGCCGACTGCCTGTCCCGTCGGTGCAGGGTCATTTCCACCAGGTGGATGCACCACATGGCGGGTTCCATCGATCTCTTGCAACTCGTTGGAACCATCCGGTGGACACTTTCGTGTTCCCGTGTCCAGATGCTCTGGCTTTTGGCGTGGACGCTCTGGCCCTCCTTTGGGATGGTCTTGTCGGCTACGCCTTCCTACCGTTTCTGATTCCGCCTCAGGTTCTCGCCCAGATATGAACCTGCAGTCGTTGAATCCTTTCGATCACACCCGTCACCTCGGTGGGTGTGGATCAATCTGCTCCGCTCTCTGTTAGCGGCGGTTCCGGCATGTCTCCCTCTACCTCGCGACTTTCTTTGCCAAAGTCGCCCGAGGAGGTTTCACCTTCGCACATGTCTTTTATCGGGTCCTGTCTCCTCCGTAGTGGTTTTTCGAGACACGCAGTGGAGTTGCTTTTCTTCTTCAAGGTGGCACTCACTCCACTGGTTTAGCCCCTGTGGCTAAGTGGAAGGTTCTTCTGTTGATGGTGTGCGATCACTCTGTTGCTTCTGTCACTCCTTCGATCACACCGCTTGCGGAGTTTCTGGTATATGTTTGTTTCTGGGGGTCTCCAGCAATGGGTACATGTCCATGCTTCGGAGACGTTTTTTCATATGTGATACCGCATTGTTTCGACACTCATCCTTGCCTCTCCAAGTTTGTTCAGCTCTTTTCCTTGAAAAGGCTTAGGACTTTGCAGTTTACTCCAAGATGGTCACTTTCTTGGGCGCTGCTCTCCTTGGTGGTGGGGGGCGTTCGCGCCTTTATCCTGGATGAATATGCGTTTTCTCACATGTCAGATCTCTCCTGCATCCATTTCTTGATGGATTTGTTTTGCTATTTGTGCAGCATACGCTCATCTAGCTACTGGTGATTGTATTACCAATTGTTTTTTCTGCCACGAGGTGTGTGCATTGTCCTCTTTTAATAACTCTGTCATGTTGTCGGCTGACGGATGTTATACTGGCAGCCTTCTGGAGAAATGCTACATTCTCCTTTTATCTGCGACAGTTGCAGGAGCCGACAGAGAACCTTGGGGCCCTCTTTCTTCGGCTCAGGCTGTTGTCTATCCCAGCCTTTCAGCTTTATTCAGAGTCAGTTCCAGCTTTGTGCTGTTACTGCCCTTTCTGTCTGTGCATCGCACTTCACCATATGCCTCATCTTTCATTGTCTTTTCTAATGTTTGTGATGCTATGGTTTGATAGGCCTAGGGATGTCTTCTTCTGTCCACGGTCCCAGTGCTATTGAGTTATGTGTGGGTTGGTTATGTGATTCCCTCCATCCTTTTGTCTATTCAGTCTGTAGTAAACATTTGAGGTAGGTTGATAAGAAGTATAAATTTTATAGTAAATTTCCTTTCTTATACCTACCGAAATTGTTTACATGGAGGCCCTCCCATCTTCTTATTCGGGTAAGAATCCTTCCTCCCCGCTAATCACATAACTCCTGTGTTGTTTGGAATTAAGAGAATGACGAATTGACGCATTGCGCACTGTTTTACGGTAGTCGTGGATTTGTACTATGGAAGAGCGTCCCATACTGGGTGTGCGCCGATAGCGCTCGACCCAGTTTTGGCTTATTTTTTCGTGGTGTTTTTAAACCACTTTTCTTTCCCAACTCTTGGGAAAGATTAAAATAGAGAGTATTTTATCCGAGTTAGGTTCTTCCACTGTAGTGCAAGCCTGTAGTAAACAATTTCGGTGGGTATAATAAGAAAGGAAATTTACTATAAAATTTATACTTCCAGAGTTATGCCCCTTTTAGTACTTAAAACATTACAGTATTGTGTCGCCTTCTCCTTCAACATTGTACATGCTATATTGTTCAAAATTTGCACACATGTTGATCACGAATTGCCATTGTGCATGTGACAAGAGCAGGTAACTCTGTTTTATATTTCCAGAGTTATGCCCCCTTTTTGTACTTGGAACATTACTCTATTGTGTCACCTACTCCTTCAACATTTTACTTGCTTTATTGTTCAAACTTTGCACCCATGTTGATCATCAATTGTAGTTGTGCATGTGACAGGAGCAGATAACTCCATTTTATTTTTAAACGACGAGAATCCTCGCCGTTTATGGCTGTTATGATCCCCAAAATGTCCTTTTCCTTGGCACCACCTATCGGCAATCGTTATCAATGAAGTTAACCTGTCAATGAATGAACGCTACCATTGCAAACTGTGAGGAAAATCTTCTACACCTAAAAATTGTTTGCATTTCCATTCTGCATATTAAAATAAATTTCACAAAAACAATATGAAATGTGTGCACATAAGCATACTGTTTGAAACCCTTTACCCCAGACAGAGCAGGGGAATGGGCAATGATTGGAGAGGGGGGGGGGGGACAGATATAGTTGAGTCAACAAAAATTTCAAACTTTACACCAGAGAAACTTGTGCATGTTCCAATTTTGATGGGCGTATGTTGCCCCGCTAGGTGGTGCTCTTGTTATATGTAGTTCCGGGTGAGCGATTACAGGCTCTTTAGAGCCTCTAGTTTTGGTTTCCCAATGATTACTTCAGTAAAAGTTGGCCAAATCAATTGAAAATTGGTATGTAGGTGTATCAACATAAAATACAGGTCAAATTAGAATAAGGGTATGGTCTGACAAGTTTTACCAGAGTTATGCTCCTTTTTTTACTTAAAAATTCTTCTTTTTTTTTTTGTTTCCTGATGATAACTTTAGTTACTGTTGACGGATTCAAATAAAATTTGGTATGTAGGTGAACCAACATCATACAGGTCAAGTTCAAATCAGGGTTTGGTCTGACATTTGTTGCCAGAGTTATGTCCCTTTTTCCTTGGCCAAATCAAATGAAATTTGTTATGTAGGTGTATCAACATAAAATACAGGTCAAGTTCGAATAAGGGTGTGGTTAGCTGGAATTCCAGCAGAGAATAGCTAATTTTATAGTTTTGATATTTACGTGCTATTCTCTGCTGGAAGACTAAACGTGTTTTTGCTTGCAGTCGTTCGTAACAGATTTTCGGTACGAACGGTTTGGACGTGTTAAAAGCACTAAATACCTGCCTTGGCAATGTAATTTCGATTCCAGTTTGAAGCTGGTCATCCCTTCTACATTTTTTAACAAAACAGCTGAGCATGGTGCATTTCATGCATGAGAGAAAATTATAATCAACGGACCCCCAATTTTTCTCACAAAACAAAACAAGCAAACTGGGAAATACCAGACATTTGTGACATTTTTGGTTTGCGCGTGTTGAAAATAATCAAAATATGGAATTCCAGAATTTGAAACGGACTGGCATTTCCTAATAATCTCACACAACAAAATGGGACAATTTTCGAGCCTGTGTTTCTAAATATATGAAGATATTCGGGTGTAACTTTTATACAAAAGAATATGATTCATCTAAATCATTTACACAACAATTAAAATATATCATAAAAATAAAATGACGATCGTAAAATGTTGAATATGCGAGCTCTTTGTGTGACACAGTCAGGGCCGGGTAGAGAAAGTTTGGGCCACAGGTTTATCCTGTTACGCCAACTTCACTGAACTTGCGGGACCCTTTTAAAAGTGTGTGAGGGAGGGGGCATGTCGGCGCCAGCATTTCAATTTAGGGGGGGTCCCAAGTAAGATATGGGGGTCCAAGGTCGAGATGCCGAAGGCATCTCCCGAACACCGCCAGCCTGAGCTAGAACAGAATAAGGGAGGAGGCAGTTTAGCGATCTGAACGAAAGGGTGTAGCAACAACGTTCAGGTCGCTGAGCTAGGGGGGGGGGTCTGGGGGATCTTCCCAGGAAACATTTTCATATTAGGACGCCCTGGTAGCGATATCTGAGCATTTCTACAACAATGACATGATGTGTGTTGTGTGCCATTTGCGAGTGTGACATTGGGTGGGAAAACCACGGTCAGTTAGTAATTTGAAGTTTGATTTTGGGTGTCTGAGGGAAAAGGGGGGAGGGGGCACCGAAGCCCCTCTATGGCGCCGCCACCGGCTGGGGGGGGGGGGGGGAGGGGCTATTTCTGCAAGGGCAGAAGACAAGAGTATTTCAATTTAGAGGGTCCTGAGTAAGATATGGGGAGCAAGGTCGAGATGCTGAAGGCATCTCCCAATCTCCACAGGCCAGAGCTAGAGGAGGATAAGGACAAGGTAGTTTAGCGATCTGAACGTAGTGGCTAACCGCTTGTAAGGGGGTAGTCACTACATTCAGATCGCTGAACTAGGGAGGAGGGAGGTCTCTCCCATTTGTGTGTGTATGTGGGGTGGGGGGGGGGGGGTCTGGGGGATCTCCCTAGGAAAAACTTTTATATTAGGACATCCTGGGAGCGATATCTGAGCGTTTCTACAACAATGACATGATGCGTATATTGTGTACATAATGTATGAGAGAATTACAATATTTTCATTGATTTTCTGGTCGTTTAGATTTGCTTCAGACGTTTTATTTACCCCCTTTTAATAAAACCACTAGGTGGGGTGCATGTGCTTAAAAGATATGTTGATATGCTTGAGATCTACAGACAGAGCTAACGGAAGCACGCAAGCACAATGTGGTGGGGGTCATGTCGGTGTAGGGGGGGGTAGGGGTTACGTGTTCATTTTATTAGTAAACTTCATTTTTTCGAAGTGGCTATTTCACAGGCTCCTGATCAAAAGCCAATCGACTATTCCACGGGCAAAGGCGAAATAGCTGCCAGCAGCTAATTAGCATTTTCTCTGCCCTTGAATTGCACAATGGCATAAAGCTATTAAAAATGTTTACTAAGTTCGTGTAATTCATTCATTAGATTTTTTTCCCACTTCATTCATGGCTTTTAGATTGAAATGTGACAGATCGTCCCTCAGATCTCATTATTCCAGACTCTCCAAACTGCATAAACGAACCGAATGTAGGTTCACACCATTCAGAAGTTAAGCATCGAAAAAGTTTATACAAGAAATTTTAATTGCAGGAAAATGGTCTCCTATCTGTCGCCAAATTCATCTTCGGTGCTCCACCTCTGTCAATTATATTAGGATCATATGGTATTTTACAAATATTTTAACCACAATTGTAACCGTACAAATGTTGATGTATTTGAAAGAACGAAAGGAGCTAGGCTTAAGGAGCAGGTGCCAATGACTTCCGACAGACACTCAAATTAACCGTTATTGTAATAAATTTATTACAATAGCGGTTGGTGGAAATGTGTGCGTCAACCGTAATAGTTAAAAGTTTATTACAACAGCGGTCGTTGAAAATGTTTGCATTGAGTCATCAACCGATATTGTAATAAGTTTATTATAATTGCGATTGATGAAAAAGTTTGCACCAACTGTTATGGTAACAAGTTTATTACAATAGCTCTTGATGAAAAGGTTTATATTAACCGCTATTGTAATAAGTTGATTACAATTACGGTTAAATGAAATACGTGCCCCAAGCACTGCTGTTATAAACTTATTACACTAATGGATGTATTTGCCTGGGGAAAGGTGTCCATCCCCCCCCCCCCCTCCCGCCCATCATTTCTTTCAGCTCCCCTGATTCCTTGCATATTTTATCTTTCCGTTCGATCCTTTTTTCCCCTCAAATTATTCCTCACCACATCCTTCCCGTTCCACCCTGCAATTTATAGTCCGGTAAATTCAAAAGATGTGTTATAACAGGCCTGGCACTGATGCTAATGAAAAGAGTGGTAACTTTAATCCACAGCACTCAAGCTGAGCTAATCTCATCGCTCTCCGTCCGTCGTCCGGCGTCTGTCGTCCGTCAACACCATGTTTTGGTCTTCTCCTCCAAAGCCACTGGGCCAATTCAAGTGAAAGTTTGTGTGAGTGATGGTCCCAAAGGGGCATTTCATTTTTGTTCAACTCAGCATGCCCAGCCCCATAGGGAGGGAGTGGGGGAAAATACTCCAAAATATTTTTAAAATCTTCTTCTCAAGAACCAGTGTGTACAATGACTTGATATTTGCTATGGAGCTTCCATATGAGGTGTAGAATCAAGTTTGTTCAAACGAAGTTTGTGAAGTAATATTTAGCTTTGTAATAGGAGGGGTAAGATTTTTGGCCCCGCCCAAAATTTCTATTTTCTGAACCGATGGTCCGGTATGAACCAAATTTGGTTTGTGGTAGTATTGGGTCATAAGTACTTGACCCATGCAAAAAAAAAAATTTCCCGCATCCCCATGGGAACCCTGGGAGCTAAAAATAGAAATATTTTCAAATGCCCATATTTCCCAAACCCCACGGAATAGAGAGCTTTTATTTGGTATGAAGTATCCTTATGACCAGTAGAATTGAATGGTAAAAAAAATTGCCATCAGTTATGTTAGGGTGTTCTGTAATTGGCTTCGAAAAAATGCTGAGCCAGCATATTTGCAAAAATTTTAAAAAATCTTTTCTCCAGAACCAATCACCAGAATCTTTTGATATTTGGTATACAGCATTCATAGGGGGTCAGATAAAAGTTTGTTGAAATAAAGCTCATTGGTTCATATTTGGGCTCTCTACAGGAGCCCGAAGTTTTAACATAGGGTAATATGGGGAATATTCTTTAAAAATCTTCTTCTTCAGAACCACCAGTCAGAATCTATTAATATGTGGTATACATCATTGTTATGAGGGTCAGATTCTAGATTGTTCAAACCAAGTCCCTAGGTTAATATTTGGGCTTCCTACGGAAGCCCAAATTTTATCTTTGTTCAATATGGAGGGTAATTTAAAAAAATCTTCTTCTTCAGATCCATCAGTCAGAATGCTTTGATATTTGGTATGCAACATCTCTGTGGGGGTCAGATTCAAGTTTGTTCAAATCAGATCCCTAGGTATATATTTGGGCTTACTATGGTAGCCCAAATTTTTACTTAGTGCAATATGAGGAAATTTCTTGAAAAATCTTCTTCTTCAGATCCACCAGTCGGAATGCTTTTATATTTGGTATACAACATCTCTAGGGGGGTCAGATTCCAGGTTGTTCAATTCGAGTGCCTAAGGTTAATATTTGGGCTCCATATGGGAACATGAAATTTAACTTAGTACAATATGAGGGAATTTCTTCAAAAATCTTCTTCTTCAGATTCACTTATCAGAATGCTTTCACATTTGGTATACAACATCTCTAGGGGGGTCAGATTCAAGTTTATTCAAATCGGATCGGATCCATAGGTTAATATTTGGACTTAGTGCAATTCGAAGAAATTTCTTTACAATTTCTCTTCTTCAGATCCAACAGTCAGAATGCTTTCATATTCGGTGCACAACATAACATCTCTAGGGAAGTCAGATTTAACTGTGCCTGGGTTAATATTTGGGCTGTCTATGGGAGCCGGCATTGGCCATTTTGCTGATGAATTAAAAATTTTGTATTCAGTACCCTCTAGAGGTACTAAGATTAATCCACATAGGTTGTATCAAGGGGCTTCATAGGGGAGCTCTACATTTTACTTAGGATCAACTGAAGAAAAGGATTGATAGTGTAGCCTATGGAGATGGCTTGCTTAATGTAGACTCATTCTTGGACTCTGTTTAAATTGTGTTCTGTACAAGATGAGCGCTTCAGGCCCGGTGGGGCCTCTTGTTTTTTATCTAATCGTAATTATGAGTCCCTTTTTATTCTCGTGTAAATCATTTGGGCTGAAACGCACAGGTTCAGATTTTGCAACAAAGTCATTGAGAGCGGCGAACGAATGTTTGCCATTTTCAGCTTGCAATTTTTTAACCCCTCCATTTATTCTTGTTGAGTGAGCCTTCATTTTCAAGCAGTTAAATGTATCAAGGGTGGGGGGGGGGGAGGGGGGGGGGGGTAGACGCAGTGTCAAGTGGCTTTAACAATTGATTGTTTGATAGTGCACCTCAGATAAGATAAGATAAGATTTATTCAGCAAATACACCAGAACAAAGGCTGATTGCTACACACAAAATCAACATAAACAGAATCTTAAAACACACAAATTCATATTACGACAGATATAATTCATATTACAGATAAGTCCCTCTGTAATATGATTTATGTATGTCATAATATGAATTAGTGGGTTCATTTGAACGGTAAACTTCATTTTTTCGAAGTGGCCATTCACAGGTATGCACGCTGCTGAGCTGTTTCATTTCGCTCTGCAGCCCTACACTGATTTTTCAGTCAATCGTGAAATTCCTTGATGACGGAATGCACCTAAAAATTCCGGTGCCGACTCGATTAATAAAAAAGTAGATTTCTTGATATTTTGAACGTTTTACATCACAATGACCAAAACACTTTCTTTAGTAATGTATAAACTACACACGAAGTGTTGTATATTTGTCAAATACTACGTATATATTTCATGAAGAACAATAATGTGGCCATGTTTTCCAATTCGTGCAACGGATTGGAAAAATCGCTTCGTTCGTTGAGCTTTGTTTGCAGCAATAAATATCCAATTTTAAATATAAACTGCAAACAAAGCTCAAAAGTTGAGCTAGGGTGTGGTATGACAGATTTACCAGAATTATGCGCCTTTTTGGACTTAGACATTTGGGGGGGGGGGGGGGGGGAGGTTCCTGATGATAACTTTAATTGCTGTTGACCGATTCAAATAAAATTATGTTCGCAGGTGTATCAATATAACATATAGGTCAAGTTTGGTCCGACAATTTTTGCCAAAGTTATGCCCCTTTTTCGTCTTCAAAAATTCTTTTTTAGCTCACCTGGCCTAAAAGGACATGTGAGCTTTTCACCTCACTTGGTGTCTGTCATCATCCGGCGTCCGTAAACTTTTCACATTTTCATCTTCTTTGTAACCGCTGACCAGGTGTCAACCCAACTTGGCAGGAATGTTCTATGGGAGGTCCTCTACAAACAATCCTCATTTTGTTCCCATTGGATGAAAAACATGGCATCCAGAGGCATTCTCTGATTAGTAGTTGGTGGATTTTCAAAAATCTTCACCTCTGAAACCGCCGGGCCAAATGTTTGGAAACTTCACATAAATGATGACTGGGACCCCCTCTACCAACGATCCTCATATAATGTTGATCATGTTACAAACATGGCTGCAATTGCGGCTTACAGTTACTATAGAAAACCAATGAGAAATCACATTTTCATCTTCTTCTCTGGAACTACTGAGCTGATGTGAACCAAACCTGGCAGGGATAGTCTTTGGAAGGTCTTCAACAAATGCTCCTCATTTTTGTTACTGTGCATAGAAAAACATGGCTGCCAGAAGCATTTTTTGATTCTGATTGGTGGATTTGAAAAATCTTCTCCCCTGAAACCACAAGGCCAAATGTTTTGAAACTTTGCATTGTTAATGACTGAGACACCCTCTACCAACAATCCTCATTTAATGTTGATCAGGTTGCAAACATGGCTGCAATTGTGGCTTATAGTTAATATGGAAACCCTATGGGAAATCACATTTTCAACTTCTTCTCTGGAACTACTGAGCTGAAGTGAACCAAACCTGGCAGGGATAGTCTATGGCAGGTCCTCTAAAAATGCTCCTTATTTTGTTACCGTGCATCGAAAAACGTGGCTGTCAGAAGCATTTTTTGATTCTGATTGGTGGATTTTGAAAAATTTTCTCCTCCAAAACCACAGGGCCAAATGTTTTGAAACTTTGCATGGTTGATGACTGGGACACCCTCTACCACCATCCTCATTTAATGTTGATCATGTTACAAACATGGCCACAATTGTGGCTTATAGTTACTGTAGAAACCCAATGGGAAATCATATTTTCATATTCTTCTCTGGAACAACTGAGCCGACGTGAACCAAACTTGACAGGAATGGTCTATAGGAGGACCTCTACAAATGATCCTCTTTTTGTTCCTGTTGGTTGGAAAATACAGCCACCAGAGACGTTCTCTGATTCTGATTGATGGATTTTGTAAAAATCTTCCCCTCTGAAACTACAAAGTCAAATGTTTTGAAACTTCACATGATTGAGGACTGGAACGCCTTCTACCAATGATCCTCATGTAATGTTGATGTAATGTTGCAAACATGGCCACAATTGCAGCTCATAGTTACCATGGAAAGCCTATGGGATATCACATTTTTATATGCAGTTCCAGGTGAGCGATTGCAGGCTCTTTTGAGCCTCTAGTTTTGTTTCCTAATGATAACTTCAGTTATAGTTGGCCAAATCAAATGGAAATTAGTATGTAGGTGGATCAACATAAAATACAGGTAAAGTTCGAATAAGGGTGTGGTCTGACAAGTTTTGCCAGAGTTATGCACCTTTTTTGACTTAGAAATTTTTTTTTTTTTTGTTTCCTGATGATAACTTTAGTTTCTGTTGACCGATTGAAATAAAATTTGGTATGTAGGTGTATCAACATAACATACAGATCAAGTTCAAATCAGGGTTTGGTCCGACATTTTTTGCTAGAGTTATGTACCTTTTTCGACTTCAAAAAATTAAGTTTTTTCAAATCTCGAATTGCACACTTTTTTCGGGGGACGTGTGGCCGGGCGGCCTTTTATTTAAAAATATCCTTATGTACTGGTGAATTCTCCAACACGTTGTGACCCTTGCTGTTGAAAGTGTCATTAAACCCCAAATAAACAAGCAAACTGGTGGATGTGGACTTTATATTTGATATTCAGCTTCCTGTTGAGTGGTAGATTAATTTTGTTCTTAGGAAGTTTGAAATACATTTGCAGTCATTCTTAGTGGAGAAAGATTTTGGACACTGCCCAAATTTTCAGAGAAAGTGTCTCCTCCCAAAACATTGTTCCACTGTTTTCACATTTGACATTTAAGATCTTTGTAGTGACTATTTACACATTTGTTCAAATACACCTAAGCATCATATTTTGGAGAGTTGGGAACAAATTTCTCCATCTCTTGATGTGGGTATCTTGGTATTCATTTGTTTGTTTGTCCATTCGTTCATTCATTTGTTTGTTTGTCCATTCGTTCATTCATCTAATGCCATGGCATTCGGATGTCTCAGTCTGTACATCTGTCTACAATTTGTTCAGCACAGACTACAGCCCACAGTTATATTTTTACACAACAACCAATGGCCCAGACTTAGCTGGTGCTAACTCAAAATTATCCAGGGCCAAACACAAATTTTGCCTCCCAATCCCCAAAATTTGCATGTAAAACCGAAAATTTGATGTCCTATGTGGTCCTCCATACTTTTGACATCTGCGCATACTCTGTGTCCAGGAAGCACCAGAATTGTTGCCAAGCATCATGCCTTGTTTGGCCCTCTGTCAGATAACAACAAACTGACTTCTGTGCTTTTAAATCTCAGTTTTAATGATGCCAGACACAGATCAGTGGTGATAATGGTGGCTCAAAGGACAGAATAGGTTGATGGAACGAAGAAACGGTGGTTTTAAGTGTTCAGGGCTGTAACTTTATAATTTTTTGACAAAATTATTTCATGTTTCCCAATTTCGGGACATAGGCCTGATGTCATCATTCTTGCTAATCATTTTGCCACTGTTTGTTAAGTGTTCCTTCCCTATCCTTCTTTGAAGCTCCCCAGTTAAACTCCCACGCTCTCTGGCTTTAAGTCGGGTGGCATATAATGATTGAAGTGTGTGTGTGTCCATGTGTGGTGTGCGTGTTTTGCCTTACCGAGGTACAAAAGACAAAAGAAACCCTTTACCTCGGTTGTTTTCCCAGAACTGTACCGGCAAAACGAGGTAGAAACCGTTAGTCCACACAAAGGACAAACAATGGGGTACCTCAGTATGTAGGGTAGACAAGACTCTGTGTGTGTTTGAGGTTAAAAAATCGCACTGGCACAGACATTTCATACTGAAAGGTTTTTTTTCTTTTAATATGCCGCCGAAAAATTGTTTTCATTTACTGAACCCTGATGGGTTTCAAACATGACAAAAAATTACACAAAATTGATTTAAACTAAGTGATGAGCTTAGGAACTGGTTAAACTGACTGGCAATAATTGATGTTATTCATTGATGGGCTCTAATTTAGTCCTTACAAGGATGTTACGCAAGCTTTTGTTTTTCTTATAGGCGATGACAGGTCGAAGATTCAAAGGTTCATTTAATTTAGCATTGGTAAAATTGAATTCATCTTTTAACATTTTTGCTATTTCGATATTCATTCTGTTGTATGTTAAAGTGAAAGGAATGATGGACCTTCTTTCGCATTCGCCCTCTGATATGTTCATACCAAATGGCCAGAGGGTTTGAAGCGTATTGATCCAAAAAGCTTCACGTTTTTTTCTAAATTCATCCGTTTCTTCTAATGTGTCTTTAATTGATGGTTGTTCAATTGGGTGGATTTCGAAATTGTCCAAAGAATGGCCAGGAAGGTTAAAATGTTGTGCTACTGGGGCATCAGCATTATGTTTTATATCCTGTTTGTGTCTAGTAGCACGTTCTCGGAAAGGATTTTGACTTTGACCAACATACTGTTTCCGACATCGCTTACAAGTGATAAGGTAAATAATGTTTGGTGAATCACAATGGAGGGGGTTACGGATCTGATAATGATTTTTCGTTTGTTTGGAGGAAAATTCCTCTTTCTGATCAGGCATAAATGTATGCAGTCTACAACGAGGCTTTTTGCAATTAAATACCGCGCCACTACTATTTTGCAACGGTCTGTTGTGTTCAATCTTCAGTGGTTCGAAATCGGTAGTTTCAGCTGGACTTTCGAGCTTTTTCAGGGTTTGGGATTTCAGGCTACGCAAAAGGCGCAGCGAGTACCCTCTCGATCTGAGGGCGCCAAATAGAGTAGAACAAGCCTCATTGAAATTTACCTTATCACTTGAATTGCGATGGAAACAAATGAGCTGTGATTTGATGATACCTTTAAATGTATGTTGAGGATGAAACGATTTTGTGTGCAACAATTGATGTGAATCAGTTGGTTTAAAATATACTTTATAATCTAAATGACCGGAAGCCTGAAATTTCTTGCCTTTATACACGGTCACATCGAGAAAATAGCTTTCAATTTAATATTTGGATCGTGATTGTTCAAAGTTTCTAAAAATTCATCAAAATCTTCTTTTGAATGTTCCCAAATAATAAAAATGTCATCTAAATATCTGAGATATACGAGAGGATGCTTTGCACATTTGCTTAAGGCATTTTCCTCCCATTCCGCTACATAAATGCTTGCAAAATTAGGACTGAATCTTTTACCCATAGGACAACCCATTATTTGTAGAAAATATTCTCCATTGAATTGAAAGTCATTACCTTTTAAGCTCAGCTCTAAAAGATCCAAAATTTGTTCATCCGGGCGTTTCGCATCCGGATATTTTTCAAATGCATTTTTAACTGATTTAACACCTTTATCAATATCAATGTTCGTATACATACTGTCGATATCCAAAGTAGCCAGAATTGCATTTTTTGATATTTTCAATTTTGAAATTTGTGACAGGAAATCCTGTGTGTTTTTTAGATAGCTGGGATGTCTATTTGCTATAGGTTTAAGATGATAATCAATTAATTCCGAGATCGCATAAGATTCCGAATTACAATCTGATACAATTGGCCTCCCGGGTGGAGTTAAGTCATCCGTCCATGAAGAACGGTCCTTGTGGATCTTTGGAAGGATATAAAATTGTCTTGTTTGAGCACTGAACTTAGCTGTTAAATATTTCAATTGTTTTTTGGTAATGTGACCTTCGTCGAGGAGAAATTTTAAGATCTTATTGAATTTTTCGATATTACTAGGCCAAATAAGTGAATCTATTTTCTTATAATGTTTAGTATTGCTGAGTTGTCTCGTGGCTTCCTTTATATAATTATCCTGAGATAGAAGAACTACCGACCCACCTTTGTCGGCTGGTTTAATTACTAATTTCTTATTTTTTCGAAGTTTCGTGAGGGCTCTCCGTTCACCAGCTGTTAAATTGTCTTTATCGGAGAGTATGTTCATGCTGAACACCTTTTTGATGATTCGTTTGCTTGCCTCAATAATTTCGGGATCTACTTCACTATCTGGAGGTGACCAACCAGATGATTCTGTAAAAGGAAGTTTCCGACCGCTGGAGTTTCTAAAGCGGTCGGCTAATTTCATTTGCCTAAGAAAATTACAGTTGTATGATGGTAAATTTGTTTGGTTATCAGTTTTAGGCTTTGGTGCTGGTACAAAAGTTAAACCGCGATCTAAAAGAGATTTCTCTTGGGTTGTTAGGTCATTGGTGCCAGACAGGTTAACCACATTAGTTCCTAATCCCACATCTGTTAGGCGGCTGTTACCTTTGCCTTTACTTAGTTTAAATTTAGGTGGTTCAACCAGTGATCGTACATAATATTGGCGGTTCTCGTGGTCCAATGGAATAAATCCTGAGCAACATCAAACTTCGCGTCATCAATTTTTGGTATCACGTTAACGTCCTTCACTTTCCGAATCGTTTTGTTGATGATGCTCAGGGTTCTCCTCTCAGCCTGAGGGAGTTTTTGCGAAAAGTTTAGTTCAGCGAAATAAATTTTTGCTGATCTAAACTTGACCCTGATATCGCTAAGCATATTCCGCAACTGCTTAACTACGAGATCAGAATTATCGTTTCAAGAATTCACGCCAATATTTAATAATAGTTTTTGGGGACTGGACTGGCCCCTGTGCCCTTTAAACATAGAGCGCAGATGATTGAATTTGGCACCGGGGTAACACTCCACCTGGATGTCCGGATGGGGATTTCGATCAATGCGTCCTAAATTTGAACTTCCAATCATAAGGATGTTTTTACAAACGTCGGGGAGGCGCCAATTCCTTTTGTCAAAATTAACTCCTCTTTTATGCCGAAACTGGGAGAATTTAGAATCAAATGAGCGGCCCGAGTTGTGGCTCGGTGATTTGACTTTCTCTGAGTACGATATACCTGGTTGAACCACACTAGAGGCAGGAGAAGGGGCAGAAGAAACAGAAGCAGGAGAGGAAACAGAAGCAGGAGAAGAAACAGAAGCAGGAGGAGGAGTTCTAGTGAGAGCACTAGGAGAACCAGAGAAGAAAGGCTGAGGAGGAGTAGGAGGTAGAGGAGCAAGACGAGGCGAGACATCATTACTCAATTTGCGAGCATCTTCAGTCACAATATGGACCGGAGATGTTTGCAAATTGAGGTGCTTACTCTGAGAGAAAGAAGAAGTAGAAGGAAAAGAAGAGGGAGAAGTGCTTTGCCTTGATCTTTTCTTATTTTGCTTTTCGCGTTGGGGTAGAGGGACAACACAGGCCGGAGTTTGCTTGCTCCCTCCCATATTGTTCCTTACTCCAGTCGCTGGGCGAAGTTCCGAAATGTAAGACTCATAGGCCAAAATTGTCTTATCTGTCAACTTATTTTTAAAGTTCTTTTTAGCCCAGATCAAGGCACGCACCGAAGCGCTGTTGAAGTCTATTTTTTCGAGTCCAGGAGGTGGTCGCATAGCCAAAGTTATCTTAGACTTCAACTGGTTTAAATTTATCTTATAATGCTCAACTAAAGCCTTTAACGTTTGATTGGCCCATCCCACACTAATCTGTCGAAAAACAGAAAAAATGTGTGGGGTGGGAAGAGCCGGCTTTAGAAAGCCACCTAACTCATCTACTTTCTTCTCCAGCTGTTTCGGGAAATCCCGATTTGCCAAATGATGCTCTAATAGCCCAGTGTGGTGCAAACATTGAAGCACCTGAAACAAAGCCTTCACCAGCCTAGAATAAGCCTGGAACGATAGTTCCTGGCCAGTTCCGGACTGGGCAACTCTCTGCCTCTGATGCCTCTGCCCTTTTCTTGCCATTGTTCAAGAAAGTAGCTGAATTAAGTATAAATAAAATATAAAAGTGATGAAATAAATAAAATTGGAAAATTATATATTACCTATTAAAGAAGATACCTGGATTGGTTGCAGTCTTCAGCAAAGGTAGAAAATAATCCGTCTGTCTCGACGCGTTTCGCTTGGTTTGGCTTTTTCAAAGAGACTTTGAGGAAAATGATTCCAACTTTGGGAGGGCATGCATGGTATATATCCATATGTGGGCTGGGGGTGTTTTTCACAGCTCAGTACATAATTAAACTCGGTAACAAGCTGACAAATGTCACTCATCTAATTAATTCTTTTCAATCTGAGATGTCCCAAGTTTGTTTTTCACAACTCAGTTTGTGTCGTCCAAACAAATTAGATGAAGCCCTATTGATTGGCTTCCATTGAATTTTAATCAGTCTGTGAGTGGTTTGCTTTACTGACCCCATGAAGCCCTATTGGTTGGCTTTGATTTAAGTAAAACCAATCGGGAGCGGTTTGCTTTACTGGCTTCAGAAGTATGTGAAAATAATATGAAAAAATGGTTTGATAAAATATATTGAGACTAAAGAAATAAATGAAAAAATAACGCCAAAGATCATGATGCCTCACGAATGTTATCAGTTGGAATGAATATCCCCCGACGGAGGTTTATGACGGAAAATATTTTACACCACGTAGAAATTGTGTGTTTTACCTTCTGAACCTCTACATTGTGTGAAAGGTATGAAAAATTAAAAATAAAAATAAAAATAATAATTTAAATAAATGAATCAACCAAATAAATAAATAAATAAATAAATAAATAAAAATTAATAAAAAATTAAAAATAATCAATAAATAAATATATAAATAAATAAATAATAATTTTATTTAGGAAATACATACACATGATTGAAATTAGAACCTATTTTGTTTTTGGGCATATAAAACTCTGGCACTCGCCGGTGTGTGTTTGAGGTTAAAAAATCGCACTGGCACAGACATTTCATACTGAAAGGTTTTTTTTCTTTTAATATGCCGCCGAAAAATTGTTTTCATTTACTGAACCCTGATGGGTTTCAAACATGACAAAAAATTACACAAAATTGATTTAAACTAAGTGATGAGCTTAGGAACTGGTTAAACTGACTGGCAATAATTGATGTTATTCATTGATGGGCTCTAATTTAGTCCTTACAAGGATGTTACGCAACACCATGTTTTGGTCTTCTCCTCCAAAGCCACTGGACCAATTCAAGTGAAAGTTTGTGTGAGTGATGGTCCCAAAGGGGCATTTCATTTTTGGTCAACTCAGCATGCCCAGCCCCATAGGGAGGGAGTGGGGGAAAATACTCCAAAATATTTTTAAAATCTTCTTCTCAAGAACCAGTGTGTACAATGACTTGATATTTGCTATGGAGCTTCCATATGAGGTGTAGAATCAAGTTTGTTCAAACGAAGTTTGTGAAGTAATATTTGGCTTTGTAATAGGAGGGGTAAGATTTTTGGCCCCGCCCAAAATTTCTATTTTCTGAACCGATGGTCCGGTATGAACCAAATTTGGTTTGTGGTAGTATTGGGTCATAAGTACTTGACCCATGCAAAAAAAAAATTCCCGCATCCCCATGGGAACCCTGGGAGCTAAAAATAGAAATATTTTCAAATGCCCATATTTCCCAAACCCCACGGAATAGAGAGCTTTTATTTGGTATGAAGTATCCTTATGACCAGTAGAATTGAATGGTAAAAAAAATTGCCATCAGTTATGTTAGGGTGTTCTGTAATGGGCATCGAAAAAATGCTGAGTCAGCATATTTGCAAAAATTTAAAAAAATCTTTTCTCCAGAACCAATCACCAGAATCTTTTGATATTTGGTATACAGCATTCATAGGGGGTCAGATAAAAGTTTGTTGAAATAAAGCTCATTGGTTCATATTTGGGCTCTCTACAGGAGCCCGAAGTTTTAACATAGGGTAATATGGGGAATATTCTTTAAAAATCTTCTTCTTCAGAACCACCAGTCAGAATCTATTAATATGTGGTATACATCATTGTTATGAGGGTCAGATTCTAGATTGTTCAAACCAAGTCCCTAGGTTAATATTTGGGCTTCCTACGGAAGCCCAAATTTTATCTTTGTTCAATATGGAGGGTAATTTAAAAAAATCTTCTTCTTCAGATCCATCAGTCAGAATGCTTTGATATTTGGTATGCAACATCTCTGTGGGGGTCAGATTCAAGTTTGTTCAAATCAGATCCCTAGGTATGTATTTGGGCTCACTATGGTAGCCCAAATTTTTACTTAGTGCAATATGAGGAAATTTCTTGAAAAATCTTCTTCTTCAGATCCACCAGTTGGAATGCTTTTATATTTGGTATACAACATCTCTAGGGGGGTCAGATTCCGGGTTGTTCAATTCGAGTGCCTAAGGTTAATATTTGGGCTCCATATGGGAACATGAAATTTAACTTAGTACAATATGAGGGAATTTCTTCAAAAATCTTCTTCTTCAGATTCACTTGTCAGAATGCTTTCACATTTGGTATACAACATCTCTAGGGGGGTCAGATTCAAGTTTATTCAAATCGGATCGGATCCATAGGTTAATATTTGGGCTCGCTATGGTAGCCCAAATTTTAACTTAGTGCAATTCGAAGAAATTTCTTTACAATTTCTCTTCTTCAGATCCAACAGTCAGAATGCTTTCATATTCGGTACACAACATCTCTAGGGAAGTCAGATTTAACTGTGCCTGGGTTAATATTTGGGCTCTCTATGGGAGCCGGCATTGGCCATTTTGCTGATGAATTAAAAATTTTGTATTCAGTACCCTCTAGAGGTACTAAGATTAATCCACATAGGTTGTATCAAGGGGCTTCATAGGGGAGCTCTACATTTTACTTAGGATCAACTGAAGAAAAGGATTGACAGTGTAGCCTATGGAGATGGCTTGCTTAATGTAGACTCATTCTTGGACTCTGTTTAAATTGTGTTCTGTACAAGATGAGCGCTTCAGGCCCGGTGGGGCCTCTTGTTTTTTATCTAATCGTAATTATGAGTCCCTTTTTATTCTCGTGTAAATCATTTGGGCTGAAACGCACAGGTTCAGATTTTGCAACAAAAACATTGAGAGCGGCGAACGAATGTATGCCATTTTCAGCTTGCAATTTTTTAACCCCTCCATTTATTCTCGTTGAGTGAGCCTTCATTTTCAAGCAGTTAAATGTATCAAGGGGGTGGGGGGGGGGGAGAGTAGACGCAGTGTCAAGTGGCTTTAACAATTGATCGTTTGATAGTGCACCTCAGATAAGATAAGATAAGATTTATTCAGCAAATACACCAGAACAAAGGCTGATTGCAACACACAAAATCAACATAAACAGAATCTTAAAACACACTAATTCATATTACGACAGATATAATTCATATTACAGATAAGTCCCTCTGTAATATGATTTATGTATGTCATAATATGAATTAGTGGGTTCATTTGAACGGTAAACTTCATTTTTTCGAAGTGGCCATTCACAGGTATGCACGCTGCTGAGCTGTTTCGTTTCGCTCTGCAGCCTTACACCGATTTTTCAGTCAATCGTGGAATTCCTTGATGACGGAATGCACCTAAAAATTCTGGTGCCGACTCGATTAATAAAAAAGTAGATTTCTTGATATTTTGAACGTTTTACATCACAATGACCAAAACACTTTCTTTAGTAATGTATAAACTACACACGAAGTGTTGTATTTTTGTCAAATACTACGTACATATTTCATGAAGAACAATAATGTGGCCATGTTTTCCAATTCGTGCAATGGATTGGAAAAATCGCTTCGTTCGTTGAGCTTTGTTTGCAGCAATAAATATCCAATTTTAAATATAAACTGCAAACAAAGCTCAAAAGTTGAGCTAGGGTGTGGTATGACAGATTTACCAGAATTATGCGCCTTTTTGGACTTAGACATTTGGGGGGGGGGGGGGGGGGGGGTTCCTGATGATAACTTTAATTGCTGTTGACCGATTCAAATAAAATTATGTTTGCAGGTGTATCAATATAACATACAGGTCAAGTTTGGTCCGACAATTTTTGCCAAAGTTATGCCCCTTTTTTGTCTTCAAAAATTCTTTTTTAGCTCACCTGGCCTAAAAGGCCATGTGAGTTTTTCACCTCACTTGGTGTCCGTCGTCATCCGGCGTCCGTAAACTTTTCACATTTTCATCTTCTTTGTAACTGCTGACCAGGTGTCAACCCAACTTGGCAGGAATGTTCTATGGGAGGTCCTCTACAAACAATCCTCATTTTGTTCCCATTGGATGAAAAACATGGCATCCAGAGGCATTCTCTGATTAGTAGTTGGTGGATTTTCAAAAATCTTCACCTCTGAAACCGCCGGGCCAAATGTTTGGAAACTTCACATAAATGATGACTGGGACCCCCTCTACCAACGATCCTCATATAATGTTGATCATGTTACAAACATGGCTGCAATTGCAGCTTACAGTTACTATAGAAAACCAATGAGAAATCACATTTTCATCTTCTTCTCTGGAACGACTGAGCTGATGTGAACCAAACCTGGCAGGGATAGTCTTTGGAAGGTCTTCAACAAATGCTCCTCATTTTTGTTACTGTGCATAGAAAAACATGGCTGCCAGAAGCATTTTTTGATTCTGATTGGTGGATTTGAAAAATCTTCTCCCCTGAAACCACAAGGCCAAATGTTTTGAAACTTTGCATTGTTAATGACTGAGACACCCTCTACCAACAATCCTCATTTAATGTTGATCAGGTTGCAAACATGGCTGCAATTGTGGCTTATAGTTACTATGGAAACCCTATGGGAAATCACATTTTCAACTTCTTCTCTGGAACTACTGAGCTGAAGTGAACCAAACCTGGCAGGGATAGTCTATGGCAGGTCCTCTACAAATGCACCTTATTTTGTTACCGTGCATCGAAAAACGTGGCTGTCAGAAGCATTTTTTGATTCTGATTGGTGGATTTTGAAAAATTTTCTCCTCCAAAACCACAGGGCCAAATGTTTTGAAACTTTGCATGGTTGATGACTGGGACACCCTCTACCACCATCCTCATTTAATGTTGATCATGTTACAAACATGGCCACAATTGTGGCTTATAGTTACTATAGAAACCCAATGGGAAATCATATTTTCATATTCTTCTCTGGAACAACTGAGCCGACGTGAACCAAACTTGACAGGAATGGTCTATAGGAGGACCTCTACAAATGATCCTCTTTTTGTTCCAGTTGGTTGGAAAATATGGCCACCAGAGACGTTCTCTGATTCTGATTGATGGATTTTGCAAAAATCTTCCCCTCTGAAACTACAAAGTCAAATGTTTTGAAACTTCACATGATTGAGGACTGGGACGCCTTCAACCAATGATCCTCATGTAATGTTGATGTAATGTTGCAAACATGGCCACAATTGCAGCTCATAGTTACCATGGAAAGCCTATGGGATATCACATTTTTATATGCCGTTCCAGGTGAGCGATTGCAGGCTCTTTTGAGCCTCTAGTTTTGTTTCCTGATGATAACTTCAGTTATAGTTGGCCAAATCAAATGGAAATTAGTATGTAGGTGGATCAACATAAAATACAGGTAAAGTTCGAATAAGGGTGTGGTCTGACAAGTTTTGCCAGAGTTATGCACCTTTTTTGACTTAGAAATTTTTTTTTTTTTGTTTCCTGATGATAACTTTAGTTTCTGTTGACTGATTGAAATAAAATTTGGTATGTAGGTGTATCAACATAACATACAGATCAAGTTCAAATCAGGGTTTGGTCCGACATTTTTTTCCAGAGTTATGTACCTTTTTCGACTTCAAAAAATTAAGTTTTTTCAAATCTCGAATTGCACACTTTTTCGGGGGACGTGTGGCCCGGCGGCCTTTTATTTAAAAATATCCTTATGTACTGGTGAATTCTCCAACACGTTGTGACCCTTGCTGTTGAAAGTGTCATTAAACCCCAAATAAACAAGCAAACTGGTGGATGTGGACTTTATATTTGATATTCAGCTTCCTGTTGAGTGGTAGATTAATTTTGTTCTTAGGAAGTTTGAAATACATTTGCAGTCATTCTTAGTGGAGAAAGATTTTGGACACTGCCCAAATTTTCAGAGAAAGTGTCTCCTCCCAAAACATTGTTCCACTGTTTTCACATTTGACATTTAAGATCTTTGTAGTGACTATTTACACATTTGTTCAAATACACCTAAGCATCATATTTTGGAGAGTTGGGAACAAATTTCTCCATCTCTTGATGTGGGTATCTTGGTATTCATTTGTTTGTTTGTCCATTCGTTCATTCATTTGTTTGTTTGTCCATTCGTTCATTCATCTAATGCCATGGCATTCGGATGTCTCAGTCTGTACATCTGTCCACAATTTGTTCAGCACAGACTACAGCCCACAGTTATATTTTTACACAACAACCAATGGCCCAGACTTAGCTGGTGCTAACTCAAAATTATCCAGGGCCAAACACAAATTTTGCCTCCCAATCCCCAAAATTTGCATGTAAAACCGAAAATTTGATGTCCTATGTGGTCCTCCATACTTTTGACATCTGCGCATACTCTGTGTCCAGGAAGCACCGGAATTGTTGCCAAGCATCATGCCTTGTTTGGCCCTCTGTCAGATAACAACAAACTGACTTCTGTGCTTTTAAATCTCAGTTTTAATGATGCCAGACACAGATCAGTGGTGATAATGGTGGCTCAAAGGACAGAATAGGTTGATGGAACGAAGAAACGGTGGTTTTAAGTGTTCAGGGCTGTAACTTTATAATTTTTTGACAAAATTATTTCATGTTTCCCAATTTCGGGACATAGGCCTGATGTCATCATTCTTGCTAATCATTTTGCCACTGTTTGTTAAGTGTTCCTTCCCTATCCTTCTTTGAACTCCCCAGTTAAACTCCCACGCTCTCTGGCTTTAAGTCGGGTGGCATATAATGATTGAAGTGTGTGTGTGTCCGTCTGTGTGTATGTGGTGTGTGTGGGTTTGTCTTACCAACTTTACGAGGTAACTAGACAAAAGAGTTTGCGTGTTTTGCCTTCCCGAGGTACAAAAGACAAAAGAAACCCTTTACCTCGGTTGTTTTCCCAGAACTGTACCGGCAAAACGAGGTAGAAACCGTTAGTCCACACAAAGGACAAACAATGGGGTACCTCGGTATGTAGGGTAGACAAGACTCTGTGTGTGTGTGTGTGTGTGCGTTTGTCTTACCAACTTGATGAGGTAACTAGACAAAAGAGTTTGCGTGTTTCGCCTTACCGAGGTACAAAAGACAAAAGAAACCCTTTACCTCGGTTGTTTTCCCAGAACTGTACCGGCAAAACGAGGTAGAAACCGTTAGTCCACACAGAGGACAAACAATGGGGTACCTCGGTATGTAGGGTAGACAAGACTCTACAAAAGAGTTTGCATGTTTCGCCTTACCGAGGTACAAAAGACAAAAGAAACCCTTTACCTCGGTTGTTTTCCCAGAACTGTACCGGCAAAACGAGGTAGAAACCGTTAGTCCACACAAAGGACAATGGGGTACCTCTGTAGGGTAGACAAGACTTTGTGTGTGTGTGTGTGTGTGTGTGTGTGTGTGTGTGTGTGTGTGTGTGTGTGTGTGTGTGTGTGTGTGTGTGTGTGTGTGTGTGTGTGTGTGTGTGTGTGTCCAAGCCAATAACTCGAAAATGGTTAGGGTCACAGTCATCAAACTTCACACAATTATAAAGGACCATGGGAGGATGCGTCACACACCATAGCCGGGTTTGTACCTTCAAGGTCAAGGTCACATTTCAAGGTCACACTAAAAATTGGTCAATATTCGTGTCTCAGCCATAACTCAGAAACGAATCATAGTACAATTGTTAAACTTTTTACAAATGTTAAGGACAGTCAGAAGGTGTGTCGCATATAATTGTTTCCGCTGCATCTGCAAGGTGGAGGTCACAATTGACCTTCATATGTGCAAGGTCACAAATCGTGTCTCAAGCATAACTCCAAAACTATTAGGGCTACAATCATCTAACATCACTCAATTATAAAGGACAACAGGTGGATGTGTCACACACCACAGCCAGGTCCGTAAGGTCAAGGTCACATTTCAAGGTCACACTGAACACGGTTAGGGCCACAGTCATCAGACTTCACACAATTATAAAGGACCATGGGAGGATGTGTCACACACCATAGCCGAGTTCGCACCTTCAAGGTCAAGGTCACATTTCAAGGTCACACTAAAAATCAGTCAATATTCGTGTCTCAGCCATAACTCAGAAACGAATCATAGTACAATTGTTAAACCTTTTGCAAATGTTTAGGACAGTCAGAAGATGTGTCATGTATAATAGTTTCCGCCGCATATGCAAGGTGAAGGTCACAAGGTGGGGGGGGGGGGGGCATGTGTTACCTTAGTAACATTTTTCTTTTTATTGAAATTTTTTTGTAAATTTCTTGGGAGTTTAACATGTTTCACAGAATGTTTATTCTGTGTATCCCCATGGTTACGTCCTCACCCTAGGGGTGTTCTGGCATTTTTGGTCATGCATCATCCATCCGATGTATCTGACTTTGGGCCGTGTTGTTCATTGCCTGGAGTCTTGTTTCTGGTTTTCATTTGATGTTGTTTATATTGACAACGCTTTACTTATACATGTAGTTTCCTATGAATTAACTATGTTAGGACTATTACAAGATACATTATATATTCCGGTAGTGTAGCTTTAATTTTTGGAAAAGAAAAAAAAAATTTTGTCCACACCTAGGCTCTATCGGGATCCATTTGGGCTCATCGTTCTCTTTGAAAACTTGGGTTCATGTCAAAATTTTTTCGAAAATTTTATTATTGTAAATTATTTTTCGAATTATTGTTTTGATTAATATTATTATGTATCTTTTTCAGATATTTATTGGGAGTTGGTGCGAGTACTGTTGACTTTTATTTTATTCAAAATGAAAGCTTTTTGCTCTAATTGTAACTTGAGGATGTCTTCCTCAGATTCACATGATAATTGTATCAGTTGTAGTCAGTGTACTCACACTAATTCCTGTGGAACTTGTGTCAATTGGGATGACAAACGTTGGAGATGTGTGTCATGGTACGTTGTTAGTGGCAAGAAAACAATGTCGGTCCTCTCGCCACAAAGTCACTCTAGTTTTTCAGTTTCTATTTCAGAGGAACAAGAACATGGTGATGTTTATGTGACGCCATCAGAAAGTGTGCATCCGTCATCGCAATTAGATAGTCAGTCAGAGCTAGCGGCTAAAATGCTCTTAAATATTAGACAGGGCAATAAACCACACACCTGTGGTTTCAGATCCCTGTCGCCAGCTAGCTCGACCGGTGAAGCAGTGGGCACCACGACACCGGGTGTGTCCGTTGTGGTCGAGGAGAGGAAGAAGCCGGCAAGTTCAACAGTAAGCTCGGCGAGCTCTGACAATACCAGGAGCGAGAGGGTCCCCTCTCATTCACAACAACATCTGGGGCCAGATGTTTTAGTTCGGAACTTGCGTCAGTCAGAGCTTACGTCCACGCCTTCTGTCCAGGTCGCTCCATCAAATACACAACCGGGGTCAGCACTAATTACGGCTTCTTCTACGTCTACAAAGCACACACAACTGCACCTTGGCTATGTGACTTCGGATATCCAGCCTGCATCGCCGAGAAAGGACCTCTCTTCATCTAGAAAGTCACACCATCCGGTAGCCAAGGAAACGAGGCCTCATTCATTGGGATGTCTGCAAAGAAGAGCCATCTCAGACACATGTCCCAGGAGCAGCCGGCCGCCAAGCAACAAAAGACCACTGCTCCGTAACGGCGCAAATCATGCAGCTTATTGCAGCATCCCAGCAGGAACAGGAACTACCTACGGCAGCCTCCATCACGAGTTGTCGGATGCCGCTGGGTCGGTCCAGTCATCTGCGCGTTCAGATGCCGACGACCATGAGTCTTTTCTGATTCTGTCGGATGGTGAAAGGAATTTGGAGGAAAATGACCCTTCCGTTTCGGAACAACATATGGTAGCGATGGATTTAATCCATCAATACTTTCCAGAATTTGTTCCTGAGAATCAAGACTGCTGCGACCGCTCATGAGAAGCTGCTAGCGTCGTTAGACGCTGACTATATCCGGTCAAAGGAGGAGGCCCTTTCCTTTCCGGTGCAGTCTAAACAGGTGTCACAGACTTTTGCTCTTCTTAACGACACCATATTTAATCTTTCCAGTGGAAAGAAAAAGGGCAGCTTTTTATCATCATCTTCCATACGTCTACCGTTTATTGGACCACGTCCATTTAAAACGGTAGGGGAATGTTTCAGTGAGTTCCTCTGCGTTTGGATGAGCAGGCTGAGGACCTAGGTATGTCCTTACTTTCGTTCCGTCATTCACAATTTGCTCGGACACAATTGAGACAGCAATTTCTTCTAACTGAACGAATTTAGACGCTATGTCTTATGCAGATCACCTTACGAGAGCTATGGTGCAACGTTTTCAATGGGAAGGAAGTTGAGGACGTTCGTACCTCTTTACGAGTTCTTTCCAGGGTTATAATGTTTACCACGTATGACTCTGCCCTAACAGTGGCTAATTTGGAGTTAATTAGACGTGATGGAGCCCTTGCGTCGTCATCTTTGATAGATGACAGGGTGAAAAACTCTCTTCGAGTCGCTCCAGTATCGGGACACAAAATCTTTGACAACAAGCTTTCTTTGGTCTATGACCATGCCACAAAGAAAGCATCTAATACTCTGCTACTGAAGTCAGCGTCAAATAAACCTGCAACAGCAGAGAAGAGTAAAGGAGGAGGTTTTGGACAAAAATCTTCCAGAGGGAACTCCTCACGAGGATATAAAAGATCCTCATATACTTACTCTCAAAATCGTCAATTTAGTGAACCACATCGGGGGCTTGGGTCTGGTCGAGGCAACCGGTCAGATGCCCCCAAGCCGGCAGCTCGAGGCTCATCACGGGGAGGATGTGGTTTCACCTCCCACAGGCCTCGCAGGTCCTACAGGTGATGGTCAGGACCTCTATTGTGTTCCAGTTGGCGGAAGGTTATCAAGATTCATGAGAAACTGGATAACTATTATGGAAGATCAGTGGGTGAGAAGTGTGATCTCGGAGGGCCTAAGGCTATTGTTCCAAGCAAAACCACTGCTAACACGAAGTCCACATTGGACACAACTTCTGCCAAATCCTGTAAAAAGAGAGTCTCTCCTTTCGGAGGTAAAGTCGCTCTTGGAAAAGGAAGCAATAGAGGTTGTAGAGAACCAAGAGTCTCTAGGTTTCTACAGTCATCTGTTCCTCGTACCGAAGCCAGACGGCTCATTCCGACCGGTAATAGACTTGAGCTGGATAAACAAGCTTATCATAGCTCCAAAGTTCTATATGGAGACCATTCGGTCAGTAAGGGTGAGCATACGAGTGAACAACTATGTGGTAAGCATAGATCTAAAAGATGCATACTTTCATGTCCTGGTACATCCTGCATTCAGAAAGTACCTATGGTTCGCCATTCAAGGGATAGTATATCAGTTCCGCGCAATGTGCTTCAGTCTGAATCTAGCACCTTGGGCGTTCACTCGAATAATGAACTCGGTAATGTCTTATTTCTGAGCTCATTCGTCTGCGGTAACGTCGACTTACTTGGACAACATTCTTCAGAGGTACGGCAACAAAATTACGCTTCAGAACGATGTTCAGAGTCTGCTATTATTACTTCGACGTCTCGGTTTCATCGTAAACGAGAAGAAGTCAGATCTAACTCCGTCCAAGTCGTTCATTCACTTGGGGGTGAGCTTCGAGACTCACAACAATCTGGTTCATCGTCGTTACCCAGAGCAAAATTAGTCACTTGTTATGCACGCTTTTGTCTACACTCAGACGCATTAACAGCGAGGGAATTTATGCGACTGATGAGGTTGTGCAGAGCAGCTCCGGATCTCATTCCGATGAGTCGCTTATGCACATGTCCACTCCAGATATTCTTTACTCAGAACTGGAGTGTGAAGACACATTCGCTCGAGACCAGTATTGTTTTAACGGACCGAGTAAAACAAAAAGTTCAAATTAGGATAGACATTCAGTGGTTAACTCAGGGAGTTCCGCTGCAGCAGCCAGATCCGGCTTTCACGATTATGACAGATGCGAGTCAGACAGGTTGGGGAGCGACCCTGAACCCGACAGACTCGAAGTGCCAGGGTCTTTGGGACCCAGAGTTCCTGGGAAAACACATAATCATCAAAGAAATGATGTCAATATGGTTAGTGCTACAACAATGGATTCACATAGAGATTGCTCATGTTCAAATATTGTCGGACAACTCGAAGGTAGTAGCGTATATAAGAAACCAGGGAGGCACGCATTCGATTCCGTTATACAAACTAACGGAAAGGATCCTTTCATGTGTCTTGGAACGTCAAGTTCATCTATCGGTCCATCATATACCGGGTCATCTGAACGTACTAGCAGACTCGCTCTCTCGGAAAGGTCGCCTGTTGCCTTCAGAGTGGACTCTCAACAAGAGAGTGTTCAGACAGATTTGCTACCAGTGGGATCAACCTATGATAGACTTATTTGCGATATACCTCAACAATCAGTTGCAGACCTACGTGTCGCCATGCCCAGATCGTCGAGCGTACGCAGTAGACACTCTCTCAAGTCCATGGGACGGAATGATAGGATACGCGCATCCTCCAACTCCATTAATTCAACAGATCTTGTTAAAGATCAAGCAATCGCATTGCAAGATTCTGTTAGTAGCATCTCTGTCATCACAGAAACCATGGATCAATCTACTCAGGTGTCTGCTATGGGACATTCCCCGGAAGCTTCCTCCACTGGAGGACCTTCTTTATCAGGGGAAGTCACGCACACTGCATCACAACCCGCAAGGTCTCAACCTTCACGTATTTCCATTGTGCGGTCCTTCTTGCACGGCAAGCGTTTTACAGGACAAGCAGTGGACGCAATTTCTAACTGTAGGAGGACCTCCTCTCCGCTGAATTATGCAGCAAAGTGGAAGGTTTTCTTCCGTTGGTGTAAGGATCAGTCAATAGACGTTTATGATCTGTCCATACCGGATATTGCCAACTTTCTGGTCTACCTGTTTGACGTTCTCAAACTGCAGCCCGTCACTATTAAGGGCTGTAGGTCTATGCTATCAGACACTTAGGCCCATCATGATAGCTTGGCGATTGGATCTAATGCTTCATTATCCAAATTAGTTAGAAATTTCTCTATAAATAGACCTTTACATTTTACCCTCCGTGCATGCGCAGATGCCAGGAAGTCACCGAATCTGGCACCAGTAAATATTCTTTCTTTGGCCCTTGTCAGATAACAACAAACTGATATTTGTGCTTTTAAATCTCAATTAATAATGATGCCAGACACAAATCAATGGTTAAATTGGTGGATCCAAGGACAGAACTGGATGAAGGAAGGAAGAAACGGTGGTTTGAAATGTTCAATGCTGTAATTTTATAAGATTATTATAATTAGTTCATGTCCCCTAATTTCGAGACATGAGCCTGACGTTATCACTGATTGATTATGATCTATCCACTGTTTATTTAGTATTTCTTCCCTGCCTTCCCTTGATCCCCCAGTTAAGCTCCCAAGCTTTTTGGCTTGTTTTAATAAAAAAAATTTATAAAATTTATTATGAGTTTAAAGTTTTATACAGAAGATTATTCTGTACATCTCCAGGGTTACGTCCTCATCCTTAGGGTGTTCGGGTGTTTTGGTCATGTATCATACATCCAATGTTTTTTTTTCTTCTGAGGAAGATCTTGCTTTACATCAGATAGTCTTGTTTCTGTTACTGACTTCGGGCCGTGTTGCCTGGGGTCTTGTTTCCGGTGTTTTGTTTACTCGGCTGGTCCTCTCGTCAAAATGTCACTATAATTTTTTAGTTTCTATTTACAGAGGAACAAGAACATGGTGTGGCTTCATGATGCCGTCAGGGAGTGTGCTGCCGTTGTCGCAAATCAATGAAGAGCTAGCAGCAAAAGTGCTCAAGGAATTAGACAAGTGCCTAGATCCTTAGCAGGATTGACGACCTTGTCACCAGCTAGCTCATCTGGCAGATCTCACTCGCATTTTGGTGATGTGATGCCGGGTATGTCCGTAGTGGTCGAGCAGAGGAATAAGATTGTAGCGAGCTCTGTAAACATACGAACATGCTCACCTGGCGACGACGGAAAGGAGGAAGCACGGGAAGGAGGAAGTAGACAAGTTCTGAGGTATACTCGTCCAGGTCTTCCGTGATCGCAAGCAAGAGAGAGGCCTCTCTCTCTTATAACAACATTTGGGGTCAGAGGTTGTTGGTAGGAACTTGTGTCTGTCAGACAAGTTCTGAGGTATGCTCGTCCAGGTCTTCCGTGATCGTGAGCAAGAGAGCAAGAGAGAGGCCCCTCTCTCTTATAACAACATCTGGGGTCAGAGTTGTTGGTATGAACTTGTGTCAGTTGGAACTTACGTCCACAGGACGCTCCATCCATAGACTGCCAGGGTCGGCCAGTCTTATAGCTTCCTCTATGTTCAAAAAGCACACACAACCGCACAAGTCCATTGTCGCCAGTTAGCTCGACCAGTGAAGTAGTTACTCAGGCCTCTGAGAACTGTGATGCCGGGTATATACGATCTGGGCTAGGAGATAATATAGGGTGGAGCGAACAATATGATATGCAGTATGCTCACCCAGTGACGGCGGAAGGAGGAAACCGGCAAATTCTGAGGTACGCCCGTCCAGGTCATCCAGGACAGCGAGCAAGAGCTCTCTCTCTTACAGCATCATCTGGGGACAGATGTTGTTGGTAGGAACTTGCGTCAGTCGGAGTATACGTCTATGCCTCCTGTCCGGGACGTCACGTCTAATAGGCAGCCGGGGTCGGCTAGTCTTGTGGTTTCCTCTACATAACGGACAAAGTGATTTTTATATTGCACAGGGCTATAAAACCCGATGAGTGGTTTCAGTTCCCTGTCGCCGGTGAAACGGTTAAGGTAGAATACGAGGACCTTGACTCCGCATATGCATTGTATTTAGAGCTAGTCGAAAACTGCTCAATGATTTTAGACAAGGGCTAGGCTTCAAAAGAGGTTTACGTCCCTTGTCTACAGCTAGCTCAACCGGCAGATCTCACTCGTACGTGGGTGTTGTGATGCCCGTTATGTCCGTGGCAGTCGAGAGAGAATAAGGGTGTAGCGAGCACTGTTTGATCAAATCATGCTCACCCAGTGTTGATGGAAGGAAGAAGACAGCAAGTTCTGAGGTACGCTCATCCAGGTCTCTCCAGGCCGTGAGCAAGAGGGAGACCTCTCTCTCTCTTTCAACAACATCTGGAGCCATGTGTTGTTGGTAGGAACTTGCATCAGTCAGAGCTTACGTACATAGCTATTGTCCGGTACGCTTAGTTCAGTTCTTAGCCGGGGACGGCTACAGTTTTACTTCTTTAGCGTCTACCAAGCACTCCCGACCGCACCTTGGCTAAGTGACTCAGGATTTCCAGTCTGCATCATCAAAAGGTCCATCTTTTGTGAAGAAAGTCACACCATCTAGTAGCCAAGAAGATGAGGCTTCATTCATCGGATCATCTGCAGTAATAACTTTACTGGTCTCCCTGTCCTAGGAGCAGCCGGCGAAGAGGCTATTCATGACCGCTGCTCCTCAGACCTCTGTAACGGACTTGCTGTCGCAGTTGCGCAGCTAATCGCAGTATTCCTGCTAAGGCAGAAGCACTCAAGGTCAGTCTCAAATCTTGAGCTGTTGCATGGTGCTTATTTGGTCCAGTCACCTGCCTGTTTAGATGCTGGTGACTGTGATTCTAACTGATTTGAATGTATGATGGAAAGGATAACTTTTCCTTCCGGAACAACTCTTGGATGATATAGATACCATACATTATCATTTCCTTGAACTTGTTCCAGTGAATCAAAATGCTGCGAGCAATTATGAGAAACCGCTAGCGTAGTTGGACGCTGACTTCATCCAGGTAAAGAGCAGGGTAATAAGATCTCTTTCCGGTTAAGTCTACACGGGTGTCACAGGTCTTCGATTGTGTAGACGACACCATATTTAACTTCCTGCAGGAAAAAGTAATTTGGTTTCTTATCTTCTTCCTCTGTATTTTTAATCATTTGTGATTGTTCACATACTTTTAAAAACAACAGGGGAAGTTGTGGAGAGTTCCTCTGCATTGATTGAGCAGGCTGAGATCCTAGTTTTAGCCTTACCTTCATCATTTAGCTGTTCGCTCAGATGCAATTGAGAAGATAATTTCTTAGAGCGAATTTAGTCTCATGGTCTTATGTACTTTAATTTTATGTACTGTGATGCATCGTCTGTATGGAAAGGAATTTTGTGGTCATTTGTACCTTTTAAAATTCTTTTCAGACCTAGTATTTATATCTCGGTCTTAACTAATGTTAAGTGGGAGTTATTCTGATGCAACGAAGCCTTGTGTCTTCATCTTTGCATTTGACTAGGTGGAAAACTTGCCATAGGTCGCTTTAGTCTTCCAACTCTAGTCTTTATGGTAAGAATCAATTCTCGACTCCTTAAGTTGGGGTCTAATGTACCAACACCAGCAGAAAGAGTACGAGAGGTTGTCCTAGACTCAGATCGTCTATAAGGACTCATAGCAAAGGTATACCTAAGTCTTTGAGGGTAAGCTTTCATTATTGTAGGATTAAACTACAAGAAAGCTTCTATTCTCGACACTTTAAGTTGGGGTCCAATCGACCACAGCCAACAGAAAGAGTAGGATAGTTTGTCCTAGACTCAATTCGCTTATAAGGGCTCATAGCGAAGGTATAGGTATCTCTCCTATATATATTTCTTTAGGATTGTCTATACAGCCACTTGGATAGGGGTTTCTCGTCAGACTGAGTTACTGATCAAATTCCCCTGAGCCGGTGGTTCGAGGCTCTTCTAGAACTCGGTCTGGCTGATTTTGACTGGAAGTGGATAAATACGTTATTTATGATTATCTTTCAGTCGAAAAGTGAACGTTTGGCAATTGTAGCGAGTATAGTTCTTTAGATCACTTGTTTTGTGAACTAGATAATGTCTCATGGGATTTATGATAGGATACACGTATCCCACTATTCATTTGGCTGGTTCATCTGTTGTTTCACAGAGCGAATTAACCAGCTGTTTGGCTGGCTTTTATCTGTTATCTGACGCATTAACAGCGATAGTTTTATGCGCCAGATGGAGTGGTGTGGAGCAGGTTGGAATGTTATTTCGATGGATTGCTTACACACATGTCTACTCCAGCTATTAACTGGAGTGGTAGACGTTTTTCCCTTTTGACCTGTTTTGTTTTAGAGAATCTTTTAACATAAGGTCAAGTTTGGGCATATATTACGGTTTTCTCAATTATTTCAGACATGAGTTCATATATTGCATTACAATCCTGAGTCCGAGGGTCTCTCTATGCACATCAGAGTTTATCAGAAGAGAAGTAACGCTTCTGTTGTCATTATTTTTCAATAGAAGGGACGTTTATGTTCATTCTATTGTTAAATAAGTCAGTTAGCTATTCATACTGCTTGGATTATTTATCTTCCAATTAGCAGTCAATGCTTAAGATTTCAGCGCATAAGTAAGCGCACTGGCTATATCTTGCGCTTATTCTAACTGTTTGGCTATTACATGATCTTATATGGGATCTCTTCAGGATAGTTAAGTTTTCGGTGCATGGGAATAATAGTTTCCATTATTTGTGTCGCTAGTATAAGGCTTTTGAGCGCATACATTTGACGCTCAGCCGTTTTCATGGGAATGAATGATAGGATATGTGTATCCTTCAGTTCATTTGTTTCTATTGATTTCATTGAGGTTATGCGGTCTCCTATTGAGCATTCTCCAGAAGCTTCCCCATTAGAGGGTTTCCTTCTTTAAGGGAAGTTTTATTCTTCATGCCATTCTCCGCTCTCAGTGGCATTACAGAGTATTTCAGATGTGAAAGAGCTTTATGGTCACTATATTATTGCTGTCTGCACCAGCAATGATTAAGTAATGTGGGTGAGGAGGTTTCGACATTTACTTGAATCCCACCCCCCCCCACCCCCCCCCCCCTCCCACACACACACTCACGGTGTCGCGTATATATTTTTTAATACATACATACTTTGCGTCTGGGTTGTGTTGGATGGTGCCATCATAGGCATATATGCAGTTCTGTTGCATTTGTTTCCGGTATTTATTTTCTGATTTTAGAGCCGGTTTATCATACCTACCTCCATTTCTAGATCCTGGTCTCTATTTTGTTGGTTCTCAAATCGCATATTCTCACGTGTTTATAGTTGTAGATACCAAATAGTACATGTTGGAGAGTGTTTTTTACCGGATTTAATATTACAGAGGCCTCCTGTGAATGATCTTGGAGCGTGTTTTCTCTGCAGAGATTGTTCATCTTCTCCCGCTTTTGTATGTATATGTTATAATTGATTTCTCACTGATTTCATCGTACCTGTATACGTCGTCTTCGGTGCATATTTTGTAGCGGATAATGTTATTTACCCAAATCATTGCTATAGCCTTGGCTTGTGAAGTGGCGTTAAGCACCATTTATTATTCATGAATTAATTCTTAGCTCAACTTTGGCGAAGCCAAATTTGAGCTTATGCCATGGCCAGTCGTCCGTTGTCCATTTGGCCGTCTGTCCATCAACAGTTCAATACGGCTCGGGCTAGAGGCCATATTTATGAACCGATCTTTACGAAACTTCTTGGGTACCTTTATTATGACCGTGGGACGAGAATGAGTGTTTTTGGGTCCGATCCGAAATTCAAGTTGGCCGCTGGCAGCCATTTTGTACAAAATTAGGTGTAATCAGATTTTTGCGCAGAACTTCCATATGAAAACGCTGATTTGAATAATTTTTTGTATGAATGTTTAGTACCATGGGACACATCACATATAATACAGGTTTTTTTCTCGTGCGTAAATTATGTAAATTAGACTAACTTTGATGTATTTAGTGTTACTTTCAGCACTGTAAGTGCAAATGCCAATACGGCTCGGGCTTGAGGCCGTATTTATGAACCGATCTTTACGAAACTTCTTGGATACCTTTGGTATCACCGTGGGACCAAATCGTGTCCGGTTCAAAATTCAAGATGGCCGATGGCAGCCATTTTGTACAAAATTAGGTGCAATCAGATTTTTGCACAGAACTTCCATATGAACGTGCTGATTTGAATAATTTTTTGTGTGAATGTTTAGTACCATGGGATACATCACATATAATACAGGTTTTTTTTCTCATGCAGAAATTATTCAAATTAGATGAACTTTGATTTTTTCAGTGCTACTTACACACAGTAAGTACACATGTCAATACGGCTCGGGCTAGAGTCTGTATTTACAAACCGATCTTCATGAAATGTCTTGGGTACCTTTGTTATCACCTTGGGATGAGAACGAGTGTTTCTGGGTGCAGTCCAAAATTCAAGATGGCTGCCAGTGGTCATTTTGTACCAAAATTCGGTCTAATCAGTTTTTAGCTCATCTTGACAAAGTCAAGCTGAGCTAATCTCATCGCTTCCCGTCCATCGTCCGTCGTCCGTCAACACCATTTTGGTCTTCTCCTCCAAAGCCACTGGGCCAATTCAAGTGAAAGTTTGTGTGAGTGATGGTCCCAAAGGGGCATTTCATTTTTGTTCAACTCGGCATGCCCAGCCCCATAGGGAGGGAGTGGGGGAAAATGCTCCAAAATATTTTAAAAATCTTCTTCTGGTTTGTGGTAGTATTGGGTCATAAGTACTTGACCCATGCAAAAAAAAAAATTCCCGCATCCCCATGGGAACCCTGGGAGCTAAAAATAGAAATATTTTCAAACGCCCATATTTCCCAAACCCACGGAACAGAGAGCTTTTATTTGGTATGAAGTATCCTTATGACCAGTAGAATTGAATGGTAAAAAAAAATTGCCATCGGTTATGTTAGGGTGTTCTGTAATGGGCATCAAAAAAATGCTGAGTCAGCATATTTGCAAAAATTTAAAAAAATCTTTTCTCCAGAACCAATCATCAGAATCTTTTGATATTTGGTATACAGCATTCATAGGGGGGGGGGGGGGGGGGGGGGGGGGGGGGGGTCAGATAAAAGTTTGTTGAAATAAAGCTCATTGGTTCATATTTGGGCTCTCTACAGGAGCCCGAAGTTTTAACATAGGGTAATATGGGAAATATTCTTTAAAAATCTTCTTCTTCAGAACCACCAGTCAGAATCTTTTAATATTTGGTATACATCATTGTTATGAGGGTCAGATTCTAGATTGTTCAAACCAAGTCCCTAGGTTAATATTATTTTTTTTAATTTTATCTTTGTTCAATATGGAGGGTAATTTAAAAAAATCTTCTTCTTCAGATCCATCAGTCAGAATGCTTTGATATTTGGTATGCAACATCTCTATGGGGGACAGATTCAAGTTTGTTCAAATCAAATCCCTAGGTATATATTTGGGCTCACTATGGTAGCCCAAATTTTTACTTAGTGCAATATGAGAAAATTTCTTTAAAAATCTTCTTCTTCAGATCCACCAGTCGGAATGCTTTTATATTTGGTATACAACATCTCTAGGGGGGGTCAGATTCCAGGTTGTTCAATTCGAGTGCCTAGGTTAATATTTGGGCTCCATATGGGAACATGAAATTTAACTTAGTACAATATGAGGGAATTTCTTCAAAAATCTTCTTCTTCAGATTCACTTGTCAGAATGCTTTCACATTTGGTATACAACATCTCTAGGGGGGTCAGATTCAAGTTTGTTCAAATTGGATCCATAGGTCAATATTTGGGCTCACTATGGTAGCCCACATTTGAACTTAGTGCAATTCGAAGAAATTTCTTTACAATTTCTCTTCTTCAGATCCAACAGTCAGAATGCTTTCATATTCGGTACACAACATCTCTAGGGAAGTCAGATTTAACTGTGCCTGGGTTAATATTTGGGCTCTCTATGGGAGCCGGAATTGGCCATTTTGCTGAAGAATTAAAAATTTTGTATTCAATACCCTCTAGAGGTACTAAGATTAATCCACATAGGTTGTATCAAGGGGCTTCATAGGGGAGCTCTACATTTTACTTTTGATCAACTGAAGAAAAGGCATGATGCCCAGATTATTTTTGTCACTCCTGAGGGACTCCAGGATTGACAGTGTAGCCTATGGAGATGGCTTGCTTAATGTAGACTCATTCTTGGACTCTGTTTAAATTGTGTTCTGTACAAGATGAGCGCTTCAGGCCCCGTGGGGCCTCTTGTTTATACACAACTTCTGTACGGCTCAGGCTAGAGGCCGTATTTATGAACCAATCTTTACGAAACTTCTTTAGTACCTTTGTTATCACCGTAGGATGAGAACGAGTGTTTTTGGGTGTTGTCCAAAATTCAAGATGGCCACCAGCAGCCATTTTGTACCAAAATTAGTTCTAGGCCCTCCGCCTTTTTACGATTCAGTCTGGATCATTGGTTATAGTATAAAAATATGAAAAAATTTATAGTAATTTATATATTTTTTATACTTACCAATGACCCAGACAGGAATGGCCCTCCCATGAGTGGGCAGTACTGGGCACTCATACCTCCCTGCTGAATTATTAGTCCCCTACGGGAACCGTAAGGGGACTATAGGATTGCACTCCGTCCGTCTGTCTGTCCGGACCAACATTGGGGGTTTAGGGGATATTATTATTAGGGGCTACCTCCAAATTAATGTAGTGTTAGGGTTAGGAGTGGGGTGGGATTAGGGTTAGGGGTAGTCCCAGAGTACGGCTTAAGGTTGGGGGAGGGTTAGGTCCCGGGGGGTTAGGGTTGGGGTCAGGGGTGGGGTTTTAGTTTTAGTAGCCCCTAAACCGAAAAATAGCTTCTAATCCTATTGGTTTGGCTAGGGTGGGGTTGGGTCAGGGGTGGGGAGGGGAGGGGGGTTAGGGGTTGCCCCAGAGTAGGGCTTAAGGTTGGTGGGATTAGGTCCTGAGGGTGGGTGGGGGTTAGGGTCAGGGGTGGGCTTTTAGGGTTTAGGGTCAGGGTGGGGTAGGGTTAGGGTTAGGGTGTGGTTTTTGGATGGAGGGGTGGGGATTAGGGTTAAATATAAGTTCTAGGGTGAAGGGGGTGGGGTTCTGGGTAAAATAAGGTTTTGAACTTACAAAATGTTTTTTGGTAGCCCATAAACCCGAAATGTTGGAGCGTCCGTCTGTCCATCTGTCTGTCTGTTTTTATGTTAACACCTCTCCCTCCAACATGCTTTAAGCTACACCTTTCATATTTGATACATGGATAAATGGTTCTGAGGGGATGATGCACGCTCAAAATCTTTGTTTCAAAATCCAAGATGGCGGAATGGCGGCCATTTTTGTTGTGTTTTTTTAAGCTTTCTTCTCTATTTTCATGTTAGCACCCTTCCCTCCAACATGGTTCAAGCTACACTTTGCATATTTAGCACATGGATAGAGGATTGGGAGGGGATGATGCACGTTCAATATTTTTTTTTTCAAAATCCAAGATGGCGGCATAGCGGCCATTTTTGTTGTGTTTTTTTAAGCTTTTTTCTCTATTTTATGTTACCACCCCTCACTCCAACATGGTTCGAGCTACGCTTTTCATGTTTGGCACATGGATAGAGGATTGTGATGGGATGATGCACGTTCAATATTTTTTTTTCAAAGTTCAAGGTGGCGCCATGGCAGCCATTTTTGTGTTTTTTAAGCTTTTTTCTCTATTTTATGTTACCACCCCTCCCTCCAACATGGTTCAAGCTACACCTTTCATATATGGTACATGGATAAAGGGTTGTGAGGGGATTATGCACACTCAATATTTTTTTTTCAAAATCTAAGATCTGTCTGTCTGTCTGTTCATCTGTCTGTCTGTCAGTCTGTTTTTATGTTACCACCTCTCCCTCCAACATGCTTTAAGCTACACCTTTCATATTTGGTATGTGGATAAATGGTTCTGAAGGGATGATGTGCGCTGAATATTTTTTTTTCAAAATCCAAGATGGCGGAATGGCTTCCATTTTTGCTGTGTTTTTTAAGCTTTTTTTTCTCTATTTTTATGTTACCACCCCTCCCTCCAACATGGTTCAAGCCACTCTTCTCTCAATTCTCAATTTTTTTAGATTCCATTCACATTTGAAATCCTGTCTGATAGCCTGGATTTTACCCAAACCACCCCCCAGGTCTGACACTCCTGTTGACTGTTGTCATGAAACCCGAATTGTCCCCAAACCGAACCATCCCCAGGCCGAATCGTCCCCAATATTTTACCAAAACTGCCCCCCCCCCCCCCAGGTCTGATACTCCTGCTGACTGTGGTCATGTCTTATGTGACAAAAACACCTTATGTCACAAAAGCACCGTAGGGGACTAATACCACCTTGGTGGTCAAACACTTGTTATAATCTTTTTTTCTACAAAGAATGATATATTGGCACCAGATTCGGTGACTTCCTGGCGTCTGTGCATGCGCAGAGGGTAAAATGTATGGAGGGACAGATAGGACTTCTAATTTTCAGTTTTGCATGCAAATTTTGGGGATTGGGGGGGGCAAAATTTGTGTTTGGCCCTAGATATTTTTGGGTTAGTACCAGCAGCTAAATCTGTAAGTATAAAAAATATATAAATTACTATAAATGTTTTCATTTTCCAATTGTCACTAAACTTCATATGCATGTTCAGGTTCATGCCAAGATGAGAACATCCCTTTATGGTCATGGTTGGGTGGCCACAGTAGCCATCTTCGATTTCTTATCAACCTACCTTACAATTGTTTACTACAGGCTTGCACTACAGTGGAAGACCCTAACTCGGATAAAATACTCTCTATTTTAATCTTTCCCAAGAGATGTGGGAAAGAAAAGTGGTGTAAAAAACACCACGAAAAAATAAGCCCAAACTGGGGTGAGCGCCATCGGTGCACACCCAGTATGGGACGCTCTTCCCTTAGTACAATTCCACAACTTCCGTTAACCAATGTGCAGTGCAGTCATCAATGAATCATTTTTTTTTGTCCTCGACACGTGGAGGATGTGTCGCCATTTTGCATTACGAAACAGTGATAATTCAACTCGTCGATAATGGTTTTCCTGTGACTGGAATTATGGATCTGAAGATCGTATAATAACAGGACTGTGTTTTATATATTCTCATTAATATTTTCAGCCACATTCTCATTGAATTTTATTTATATATTACGATTTCGCGAATGTTTTTCGACATCGTGTCAACCCTGTTCGGAAATAAAATATTTTTATACTGTACCAATGACCCAGACATAGCTGGTGCTAACTCTTAAAAATATAGGGCCAAACACAAATTTTCCCCCCCAATCCCCAAAATTTGCATCTAAAACCAAAGAAAACATGTCCTGAATGGCCCTCCATACTTCACCTCTACTGCGCATGCGCAGTGTCAAGGACGTCCCGAAATTGGCGCCATTAATCATTCTATGTTTGGCCCTTCATCAGTTAACATCTGACTGATCTTTGTGCTTGTAAATTTCAGTTTAAATGATGCCAGACACATAAATATTAGTGAAATGGTGATTCTAAGGAGGATATAGAAGGAGGAGAGGAAAAATGAGTGACAGAAAATTATCAGGGCTGTAACTTAAAATTTTTTTATTGAAATTATGTTAAGTTACCTATTTTCGAGGCAACAGCCTGTTGTGGTCATTCTTGTTATCAAGTTACACTGCTTGTTCAGTGTTTTCCTCTCTCCCTTTCTTTTAAGTCCCTTCTTGCTATTCTCCCATGCTTTTGGCATATTTTCTGTAATATTATTACTAAAATTTCTTGGGAGTTTTAGCCAGATAACAGAATGAATTCTGTTCTTTTCCCCATGTTTACGTCTTCACCTATGGGTGGTTAGGCGTAGTGTTCTGCATCTACCATCTGATGTTCTGCAGTTTCTTCCCTGGAAGTCTCTGTTTTGCATCAGATAGTGTATTATTGGTAACTGATTTCGTGCCAGGGTGCCTGGAGTCTTGATCTGGTGTTTTTACACTTATTGTTTACATTTCCAACAGCCCTCTGTGTGAGGGGGGGATTTCTTGAAAATAATATCTTGATGTTAATTTAATCATAACTAGATACATTATTATTGTTCGTAAGTGTTGCATAAATTGTTTAAAATATTTTTAGAATTTTTGTCCACACTTAGGCTTGGGATCCATTGGGGCTCAACGTTACTTTTCAAAAACTTGGGCTGTTCTGAAAAAATATTTTTTCAAAATTTTTTGATTTCAATTATTTTTTCTATGTTAATGGATCATGTTATTATGTATTTTGATTGTCAGGGGTTGGTGCGAGTACTAGGACTTTGTTTTCTTTTCACAATGAAAGGATATTGTTCAATTGTAATAAGAGGAAATCTTCCTCTGACTTTCATAATCATTGTATAATGTAGTCAGTGTACTCGCACTAACTCCTGTTCTGTATGTGTTAATTTCGATGACAACATGCGAAGCGTGTGTCACGGTATGTTAGTGGGGAATTGGCCATTCCGGTCCTTTCCCCGCAGGGTCACTCTACTTTATCAATCTCTATTTCAGACGATCATGATCAGGGTGATGTATCCGTATCCGTGATGTCTTCCAAAAGTGTGCCTCCGTCGTCACAATTAATGAAGAGCTAGCGGAAAAGTGCTCATGTAAATATGTCAATTGCCTAAGAGGACCCTAGTAGGTTCGACGGCCTTTGACGTCAGCTAGCTCGCCCGGTGTAGCGTCCATTCATTGAATGGTTCGGCAGCCGGGTTCATCCGTTGTGGTCTAGAAGGAGTTTTGGGTGATGCGAGCACTATAAATCAATCAAATGCACACCCAGTGACGGCGGATTAGAGGAGAGAACGGAGGAAGGTTTTTAGTCCGGTTCCTAGCTCGTCCAGGTCCATCCGGACTGCGAGCGAGAGAGGCCCCTCTCTCGTACAACAACATCTGGCCCCAGATGTTGTGGTACAAAGTGTTTCGCATTCGGAGCATATGTCCGCCGCTTGGGACGCTCCGATATATAGTCAGTCTGGAGAGACTGTCAATAAGGCTTCCTCATCCTCATGGTAGCGCACAGGCCTCGGTGACGGACGTGCTATCCCAAATAGCACAGCTTATCGCAGCATCCCAGCAACGACAGAATCTCTGTAGCATTATGTATTATCCGACGACGCTGGGTCAGGACGCTCCGTGGAAGCAGGTACCGACGTCAGAGAATTTCATCCGGTCCGACGGGATACCGAAAGGGATTCGGAGGATTTCGAGCTTTCCCTTTCGGAACAACATAAGCTGCTGTGTATGTCATCTGACTTTATCTTCTATAGGTTCTTTCGTCGGACCAGAATGCTGCGATGCCGGATAAGAAACTGATAGCGTCGGTGGACACAGAAATTTTTTGGTTCGGTTCAGGGACATCGTCCCTCAGTTCCGACACAGTCCAATAATGTCACACAACTTTCGAATTATTGAACGACGCTATATATATTATTATATGCTTGCTATTAACAAGCATGTCTGGTTTCTTGTTCGCAAAGTTACTGAGATGTCTTTCAAAGTGTGCCTCTGTCGTCATAGTTAATGAAGAGGTCTTTCAAAGTGTGCCCCTGTCGTCATAGTTAATGAAGAGCTAGCGGCAATAAGTGCTCATGGAATACGTCAATCGCCTAAGAGGTCCCTAGTAGGATCGACGGAGTTGACATTCGCTAGCTCACCCGGTGTAGCATCCATTCATCGAATGGTTCGGCAGTTGGGTTCGTCCGTTGCGGTCTAGGAAGAGATTTGGGTGATGCGAGCACTATAATAGACTTTAGTACACACCCAGTGACGACGGATTAGAGGACAAATCGGAGGAAGCCTGTTAGTCCGGTTCCTAGCTCGTCCAGGTCCGTCCGGGCTGCGAGCGAGAGGGGTCCCTCTCTCGTACAACAACATATGGGACCGGATGTTGTGGTACAGACATTTCGCATTCGGAGCATATGTCCGTCGCTTGGGACGCTCCGTTATATTGACAGTCCGAGAGACTGTCGATAATGCTTCCTCATCCTCACAGCAGCGCACATGACCGCACATTGGCTACGTGACCTCGAGTATCCGGCCAGCTTCGTCATTCAGTGATTCTACGGTGAACAGGTCACGCCATCCGGTAGCCAAGGGACACGAGGCCTATACACTCCGTTCACTCGCATAGTGGAAGTATGCACGGGGTAACGAACACGGAGCTTCCAGCGGCAATGCATAGTAAGACCGCTTCTCCACAGGCCTCAGTGACGGACGTGCTATCCAAAATAGCACAGTTTATCGCAGCATCCTAGCAAACGACAATTCTTGGTTGGATCAGGAATAATCCGACGGCGCTGGGTCGGTGCGCTCCGCTGTTGCATCAGGTTCGGACGACCGAACACTTTATAGGGTCCGACAGGATGGCGAAAGGGATTCGGACGATTTCGAGCTTTCCCTTTCGGAACAACAGAAGCTGCCATACATTTCTTCCGGCATTATCTTCCAGAGGTTGTTCCGTCGGACTACATGGCTGCGATGCTGGATAAGAGACTAATAGCGTCATTGGACACAGAGTTTTTGATCGGTTCAGGGACATTGTCCCTGACTTACCGACACAGTCCAATAATGTCTTTAGAACATTCGAATTATTTAACGACGCTATATATAAGCTTGCTACCAAGCATGATAGTCTAGTTTCTTGTCCGCAATGCTCTATTCTGCCTTTTTTTCAATTCTAGGAAATAATTTATATCGGCAGAACAGGGCATACCGAGAGTTTATATGCGTCTAGACGGTGGTGCTGAAGACTGGGAATTATCTTTTTCGCCGTCTATGTCAATTCCAACCACGATGTTCTTCATAAATGACAATGTTGTCTAATAGGCTTAACTTAGACGCTTTATCATACGTAGACCACCTTACTGAGGCGTTATCATTACGTCTTCAAGAGAAAGAATTCCAGGATATGATCCTCAATGTGATTTCTTTCAAGGGCAGTAGTTTTTCCACGTTTAACTCCACCCTTCAGTGGCAACCTGGAGTTGGTTAGATGTGACGCAGCCCTAGTTACATCCACGCGCGTGGATAGTAAGGTGAAGAACTCTCTCAGAGTCGCTTCGGTCTCGGAGAAGCTTCTCTTCGACGGCAACTTTTCAGCAATCTATGAGTTGCTCGATATACACATTCTCTTGTCTATCAAGTGTAGCAAGAGATTCAGACTGGGGCAAACATTCGGTGGTTGACTCAGAGAGTGCCACTGCAGTTGCCGGATCCGAGTTTTATGATTATGACGGATGCCAGTCAAACAGGTTGGGGTACAATATTGATCCCAACGGATTCAAAGTGCCAGGGTCTTTGGGTTCCGCAGTTTCTAGGCAAGCACTTAACTTCCAGGAAATGATGTTATTTAGGCTTGCACTATGTCATTGAATGAACATTATTCAGAAACGCATGTCCAAATCCTGTTCATTAATACGACAGTAGTTGCATATCTCCGGAACCAGGGAGGCACCCATTCGATTCCGTTATTCAATTAACGGAAAGAATCCTTCTGTTTGTTATAGTACACCAAGTTCTGCTTCGGTCCGTCATATTCCGGGTCTTCTGATTGTATTAGCAGACTCCTTTTCACGTAAGAGTCGCTTGTTGCCGTCAGAATGGACTCTCATCAAACAAGTATTCAATCAGATTTGCTATCAATGGGAGCGCCCAATGATAATTTATTTGCGACACAACTCACTATTCAATTGCAGACGTATGTGTTTCCATGTCCGGATCCCTGAGCTTATGTTGTTAACGCTCTATTGATCTAATAGGACGGAATGATAGGATATGCGTATCCTCCAGCGCTGTTGATTCAGCAAGTATTGCTAAGATAAACATCTACAATACAATTCTGTTGATAGCATCTCTGTCTTCACAGAGACCATGGGTAAATTTACTCAGGTGTCTACTGTGGGACTTACCGCGAAAACTTCCTCCATGAGAGGATCTTCTTTCGCTGGGGAAATCGTGTCAACTCCATCACAACCCGCAAGGTCTCAACCTTCACGTATTCCGTTGTGTGGTCCTTCTTGCACGGCAAGCATTGTACAGGACGAGTTATTGACGCGATTTCTTACTGTAGGAGAACCTCTTCTTTGCTATACTATGCGGCTAAAGTGGAGGCTCTTCCGTCGTTGGTGTAGGGATCATTATGTTGATATTTTTGATCCCTCCATACTAGACATTGCAACTTTCTAGTATACTTGTTTGACAAGATCAACTGCAGCCTGTTACTATTAAGGTTATAGGTCTATGTTATCTCATACCTATGCACTCTATGATAGTTTACAATTGAGTCTTATGTCTCTTTATCCAAGTCAGTTAGTAACTTTTCGATAAATAGACCTAGAATCCTTAGATTAAATTCCTATACAGAATTTAGCTTCGGTTCTTATTTAGCTAAGTAATCATTTGAGCCTCTGGAAACAGTAGTTTTCAAATTCTGACCTTTTAAGACAGTTATTCTCTTAGTCTTCTCTTCTACTGAAGAGTCAGTGAGCTTCATGCACTATCGGTGGACGATTCTCACTTTCGTAGTATCGGAAACACTATTTCCTTTACTACTATTGTTGGATTTTTGGTTAAGAATCAGGCTCCTTATAATATCCGGAACCTATTGTTATTAAGGTCCTTCCGTCTTCGTACGGGCATAGGCCTTTACTCTGTCCGGTTAGAGTTTACGTATTTATAAACAGATATCAGTTTATTAGTAAGGACGTAAGCTTCTTCTGTCTTTGATGCCTAATAGAAGGATATTACGCTCCATTCTATTGCTAATGGATTCAATTAACTATCGGTACTGCTTATGGTGTATCATTAACTCAGCAGTTTGTGCTTGAGATTTCGGCTCATGAAGTAAGAGCTCTTTCTACATCTTGGGCTTACATTAATAGTGTCGCTATTATAGATTTTATGAAGGCTGCACATTGGGCTCAGCCATCCACATTCATGAATTTTTATCTCAGAAATATTGAGTCCATTTCTGGAGGCCTCCATTGTTAGGTCTATTATCTACTGCTCAGAATGTCATTTACTTAACAGTTGCTACTATAGCTAGGTAGGCTTTCTGTTCCGGCAGTGACTCCGTCCTGCTGCCCTCTTCGCTCTGGGCTATTTGACCCAGGGCAAGGAGAAGGGGGGGGGGGGGGGGGGAGGGTGTTCCCTTGGGTCACCTGTTTTATTATGAAAACAAGGGGATACCTCCTCCGGAGTTAGTAATTCTGAGCTGTTACTGGGATGGTTTTTAAGTGATAAGTTTATGTTTTAAAAATTCATTCAAGTCATAGTTTTTAAAGTATAGCTTTTGAATATATCACGTGTCAAACGGGCGTTATTATACAATCCTCAGACACTTTTAAGGAGTATAAAGAGTCTCTGTTCTCTTGACTAACTTTATTTATTGGCTTACTTTAAAAATTATTAGTATAAGGATTATACTGGATATTAATAGAGTACATGGATGTTATGATGCTCAATTATGGAAGGTGTTGTGTCTTTCTAATTTATCATAAATAAGAAAGATACATGTAAGGCCTAATACTCCTTTTCCCCTCGAGGGGATGACTCTATTTTATATAATTGAGCTTATTGGAATTTCCTCTATGTCCTAGGCCCTCCAGCCTTTTTACTATTCAGCTATGTCTGGGTCATTGGTACAGTATAAAAATGTTAAAAAGTTTATAGTAATTTATATATTTTTTATACTTACCAATGACCCAGACGGGGATGGCCCTCCCAGGAGTTGGGAACTCATACCTCCCCGCTGAGGACATAGCGCTTACCAGGCACTGGTTATAAGAATGATTAATGGCGCCCATTTCGGGACGTCCTTGACACTGCACATGCGCAGTAGAGGTGAAGTATGGAGGCCATTCAGGACATGTTTTCTTTGGTTTTAGATGCAAATTTTGGGTATTGGGGGGCAAAATTTGTGTTTGGCCCTATATTTTTAAGAGTTAGCACCAGCTATGTCTGGGTCATTGGAAAGTATAAAAAATATATAAATTACTATAAATTTTTTAACTTTTCAGTTGATAAATTTTATTATTATTATTGGAGTTAGGTGTCAATGAGGGACTGTATGGACAGGATTTCTTCACTCTGTTGAGGGCTGAATTTCTGTTTTTTAGGTCCCTGTCGGCCGTCTGGGTTCTGTCGTGTACCCACCGGTTATTTTTTCTGCCACCTTCTCTCGTAGTTGGGGGTGTTCTTCTACTTATGTATCTGTTGAGTTCACCTTTTTCTTCTACTGCTCTCACCTCTGTTATTTCCATTTCGGTTCCTTTAGGGCAATTCCTCCCGACACGACCACATCTGGTGAGAGTTATACCCCCTCTGTGGGAGATGTTCAGCTCCTCCCACACCTGCAGGGGGGGGGGGGGGAGGGGGAACGCTGTCATTTCGGGGCCTCCCAACATGACCACGTCTGGTGAGAGTTATTCCCCATCTGTGGGGATGTGCAGTTTTTTTTACCGTGGTGGATACTGCGGGAGCTGTTGGATATCTGGTGAAGAGATGCTTGGTTCCGGGAATATGCACCCTCTCCAGTCGACATCTGAGGTTAGGTTGCTCTCTCCCCTTTTCCGCCAATTTCAACAGCTCCCGTCACATCTGCTGCTACTGCTGTTCCGTCTACAACGTCATCGGTCACCGTTTTAGCCGGCCTCGGCTTAACCCTGCAGAGGTCTGCAGTGATGTCTGTAGTGTGGTTGTGGGGTATCTGTTTCAGCCTTCCCTGACTTCAACTTGGCGAAGTCGGAAGTGGCTGCCGACTGAACCCCCTGCTGTGTCCTCTCAGCCATTGAGCACAGCAGTTTTATCCCTGCAGGGGTCTGCAGAGGCGTCTGGTAGTGTTGACGTGGGCTTATCGGCCTCAGCCTTCCCTGACTTCAACTCGGCGAAGTCGGAAGTGGCTGCCAACCGAACCCCCTGCTGTGTCCTCTTGGTTGTTGAGCACAGCAGTTTTCCCCCTGCAGGTGTCTGCAGTATTGGCCTCAGCCTTCCCTGATTTCAACTTGGCAAAGTTGGAAGGGGCTGCCGGCCGGACCCTCTACTGTGGTCTCTCAGCTGTCGAGTACCTCAGTTTTTCTCATTGGATTCAGATGTTCATGGTGGGGTCACCATGAGCACTGTGGTGTTTCCGTCCGCGCACTCTGGTCCCATGGCCAGTTTTGTATGACCAACGCTTTTTGTGCAGCCTGGACCTTCTGTCCCGCAGAGGTCTGCGGCAACTCTCCTGAGTTTCCGCTCGGTTGATCCTCGGGGTATGTGATACCCCAATACACATCTGCCTTCAGATGTTTTCGGCTGCAGCCCGTCGCCCCACGTCGGGTGTATTTGTGTATTTGAGGATCATGACCCTTTGCTGGTAAATGGGTCAGGAGTGAAGCCACTTAGTCGGTTCGTTCCCATGTCGTTCCGTTCCGACAGTCATTGAGCTCAGGGAGGCCCTCTCCTTGCTCACTTAGGTTCTGTCCAGGAGCCTTTTCCGTTGCTTCCAGTGACGCTATGAGTGGTTTCCGGGCACCCTCTATGGTGCCGCCTCCCGGAATTGGAAACAGGCTGCTTTCTGATCCCCTGGTGTGCCTACACCATGGGAGGCGTCGGCTGGTTTGCCCATGATGGGCTATGTGTCTTCCGAGTCGTGGGATGAGTCTGACATTCCTGACGTCGAGAGCAACAGTCTTCTGACTTGGGGGCAGCTCTTGACTTTGTGTTTGGGTTCCTTCCAGGTCTCAAACCGTCAAACCAGCTGACAGTGTCAGCCCGGCTGCGATCATCGGTCGCACGCCTACAGCCTGTGGAGCAACATGCTTCTGGACGCCTTCGACCGTGCATGTCGGTACCGGTGGTTGAAGCATTGACCGCTTTGGTCTCTAAGCTGAGTTCCAAGGCTTTGAAGACGTCGTTCTTCATCAAGGTTGACCCTTTTTGCCTCTGGTGCGTTATCGTTCCTACGAGTTTGCCAATCCGTCAGTCTGCCAGACTTTGATGGTCTTGGATAGGGACTCCTCAGCCATATGGAGACTCTGGAGTCCAGGTTGGCTTATCGGGAGGGATGCTGGAATGTGTTCTCTCTTCAATCACGTCGTCTCTGCTTTGCTGCTTATCTGCTCCCAGATGAGTTTGATGACAAACAGGTTTTGTTTTGTGTGTGCTGTTCAAGGCGCTCATGCATCTTCTCACACACATGCCTGTAACGTGGCTAGCTTGGAATTAGTTCGCAGGTACGCTGTGCTGGACACAAGACGTCCCCCCCCCTTCTTGAGGGGCAGTGCGCTGTTCTTCGATCTGCCTCTTTCCTCTGCCTCATTGCTCCTCAGTTCAGCATGGAGGCTTTCAGATCGGTTCGCCGCTCCATTCCCCAGGATGTTTTCCAGTTCAAGGCCATTCCATTTGGCCTCGGCCTGGATCCTTGGGCCTTCACCTGTCTGATGTTGCATGTGTTGGTCTTACATCGCACACAGTCCAGGGTGTCTTCTTCAGCTTGTCTAGTTGATATCCAGAGGCAATCCAATGCTGCTTTTCTGAGGTCTGATGTCGTCACACTGTTGAGCCTACTCACGTCACTAGGGTTCAGAGTCAACAGAGAGAAATCAGACCTGGTCCCTTCTCCGTCTTGTCATCTGGGATGGTCTTCATCAGCTCAGAGTCTTCCCCGACAGCTTGGGCTCTGTGTTTCGGTGACGGATCTCATTCCTCTGGGTCAACTGCATGTCTGAACTCTCCAACACTTTTTACTCAATCGTTGGAGGCCGAATGTTGATCCTCTGGTTCTGGTGCTTCTGTTACTGGAGTCTCTTCCTCGTCACCTTCTCCCCTGACAGATGTTCAGTGGATTATGCAGGGAGTTCCGTTGGACTTCCCCACTTCCGATCGTGTTCTGACGGTAATCGCCAGCGATCTCGGATGGGGTGTGATGTTGGATCCTCTAGGTCTTTTCCTTCACGGGTCATGGGACCAGGATCTAGCAGCTCTTCATGTCAACCAGAAGGAGCTTCTTGCTCTTCTTCTGTGTTTCCGGCAGTGGATCCTCCGCTTTTCGAATTGTAAAGTCCTTCTGTGGTCTGACAATTCTACGGTGGTTGTTTACATTCGGAACCAGGGCGACACACACTATGTTCCCATGTATGCATTGGTTCATGATCTTCTACCACTCGCTCAGGATGTCAACGCCGGAGTGGTGGTCTGTCACTTTCCCGGTCGTCTGACCTTCCAAGCCAACTCCCTGTCCCGATAATTGTGGTAGGTATAATAAGAAAGGAAATTTACTGTAAAATTTATGTTTCTTAAGCACAAGCTGCAGGCCGCATTTATGCATCAATTTTCTTGAAACTCAGCAGGGTGACTTAGTATGATGAGTAGATGAGAACACCCAATTTTGATCATGTTCGGCTGCCCATAATGGCCGCCACGGTAGCCATCCAGGATTTAGCCTCAGGAAGCATTTATGCAATTATCCTGAAACTCTGCAGAATGACTTGGTACGATGAGTAGATTAGAATGTCCTATGTTGGTCATAGTCAGCCGTACATAATGGCTGCTAATGCAGCCATCTTGGATTTCTGTGACCACCTGTCCACAATGCATTTCGAATGGATTACAGCCCTCAGTTTTCTTCCGGTCATGACTGAATTTCTTACACGTGTTCATGTTCGTGCCCAGATGAGAACATCCCATTATGGTCATGGTCAGTTGCCCACAAGGGCCACCACAGCAGACATCTTCTTCTACACAGGCTACAGGTCACATTTATGCATCAATTTTTAGCGTAACTTGACAAGTAGGGGGTGCAGTGACATAACAACCCTCGGAAGTTGCAGTGCTTGTTTACAGCAGGTAGAATTGGAAGCAGTCAGGAAGACCTTCAATCAGTAACATCTCACTGATATCTGTGCTTATAATCTCAGTTAAAATGCTTACCCCTCCACTTTTTTCGCCAAGCGCAGTAAAAAAATACTATCATTTTAATTTTTGTATTGAACATTGCGGTGTAATGGTGGGTATGCTTAATTCCATATTCCCAAGTGCACTAAATCAGAGAAGTTTTTAAATAATGTTTGAGTGCCCCCCCCCCCCCTCCCCCCACACACACACACACATTAGCTGCAAACAACAAACAAGAGTCGAGGTCCCAAATTGCAACAAGGCGTGCCGCGTTCAAATGCTCTGAAACATACTGCTTAAGAGTATTCGAGGAATGCTAGAATCGAGAGCGTGCAACGCATCCGTTTGGAATGCAGCCTACTTTCATTTTCAATTTGAGTGTCGTTTGGTGCTTTGTGCTCGCACTTTACAACAGCGTTCTTCCGTTAAAATGTCACCATGACGACGTTTTCTATAACTGAAAGACCTAACCAATAAGTTTCAAAAGGATAAAACTGTTTTAATTTAATTGTCTGAGAATGCTCCAGTGAACACCATTTACAACGTAAGTTTTAAAAGTTTTTTCAACCCACCCCGGCTCGGCGCTTTGTGCCGAGGCCACCGCTGCGCGGCGGGCAATACCCAACTGTACCTCACTTCTGTAACTCTGGCGCCGCCACTGTACCCCCCTTGCTATTCTCCCATGCTTTTGGCATAATTTTTGTAATTTTTTTACTGAAATTTCTTGGGAGTTTTTGGCATAGTAACAGAATGTTTATTCTGTTTTTCCCCATGGTTACGTCTTCACCCTAGGGGTGGTTAGGCATTTTGGACATGCATCTACCATCCGATGTACTGCAGTTTCTTCTGTGGGAGTTTCTGTTTTACATCGGATAGTGTTTAAAATTGGTTACTGATTTCGGGCCATATTTTCAGTGCCTGGAGTCTTGTTTCCAGTTATTGTTCACTTTTGTTTACGTTGACAACGGTTTCTTCTGACAGTGATTCCTTGTCTTCTATTTGGTTCTGTTCATAGCCAGAAACATTCATATTGTCCATAAGTGTAGCATTAATTTTTAAATATGTTTTAAAATTTTTGTCCACACTTAGGCTTTTTAGCAAAGCTCAAGGTGAGCTATACTAATCGCTTTCCGTCCGTTGTCCATCCGGCGTCCTTCGTCTGGCGTCCGGTGGCCATCGTCTGGCATTCGGCGGCGTCCGGCATAAACTTTACAAAACCAACTTCTCCGAAGAAACCACAGGCCCAATATTTTTCAAATGTTGGGTAAATGTTTATTACCTAATGTCAATTCAGATTTGTTCAAATGAAGTTGCCCCTCCTCCTGGGTGGGGCCACGCCCCCAAGGGGCACCAAAATCTTTGAAAATCTTCTTCTCATGAACCAGCAGTAGCAGAGACTTAATATGTGGTATGCAGCTTCCTTTTGAGGTGTAGAATCAAGTTTGTTCAAGAGAAGTTTGTCGGGCATTATTTGCCTTCGTTATGGAAGGGGCAAAAATTTTGGCCACGCCTAAAATTTCTATTTTCTGAACCGTGAGGTCGATTTGAACCAAATTTGATATGAGATGATAATGGGTCATAAGTAGTTGATTGATGCAAAAAACATTTTTCTCATTGCCCCATGGGAACCTCGGGAGCTAAAAATAGGAAAAACCTTAAAACTGCCATATCTCCAAAACAACACGGCACAGAGAATTCTTATTTTGTATAAAGCTTACTTTTATCCAGTAAAATAGAATGGTTAAAAAAAAATCCCTATCGGTTTGATCACAAGGTACTTTTTTCAGGACTTTGAAAAAGTGCTGCGTCAGCACTTTTTAACACTGTAGGCAATGGGAAAAACATTAAAAAATCTTCTTCTCCAGATCCAGCAGGCAGAATCTTTTGATATTTGGTATGCAACATTGTAGGGTGGATCTGATTCAAGTTTGTTCAAATCGGCCCCCTGGGTTCATATTTGGGCTCAGTATTTCGAACTTAGTGCATTTCAGGAAAATTTCTTCAAAAATCTTCTTCTCCAGATCCAGTAGGCAGAATCTTTTGATATTTGATATGCAACATTGTGGGGTGGATCTGATTCAAGTTTGTTCAAATCGGCCCTCTGGATTCATATTTGGGCTCACTATAGAAGCTTGAATTCGAACTTAGTGCATTTCAAGCAAATTTCTTAAAAAATCTTCTCAAGATCCAGCAGACAGAATCTTTTGATATTTGGTATGTAACATTGTGGGGTGGATCTGATTCAAGTTTGTTCAAATCGGCTCCCTAGATTCATATTTGGGCTCACTATAGAAGCTCGAATTCGAACTTAGTGCATTTCAGGCAAATTTCTTCAAAAATCTTCTTCTCCAGATCCAGCAGTCAGAATCTTTTGATATTTGGTATGCAACATTGTGGGGTGGATCTGATTCAAGTTTGTTCAAATCGGCCCCCTGGGTTTATATTTGGGCTCAGTATAGGAGCCCAAATTTGAACTTAGTACATTTCAGGCAAATTTCTTTGAAAATCTTCTTCTCAAGATTCAGCAGGCAGAATCTTTTGATATTGGGTATGCACCATGCTTAGGGGGGTGAGATTCAAGTTTGTTCAAGCCAAGTCCCTGGGTTCATATTTGGGCTCACTGTGGTAGCCCGAATTATAACTTAGTTCAAAATGAGGAATTTTCTTTAAAAATCTTCTTCAGAATGTTTTGATATTTGGTATGCAGCATCCTTAGGGGTGAGATTCAAGTTTGTTCAAGCCATGTCCCTAGGTCCATATTTGGACTCACTGTGGGAGCTTGAATTGTAACTTAGTTCAAAATGATGAATTTTCTTTAAAAATTCTTCTTCTTCAGATCCAGCAGTTGGAATGTTTTGATATTTGGTGTGCAGCATCCTTAGGGGAGTGAGATTCAAGTTTGTTAAAGCCAAGTCCCTGAGTTCATATATGGGCTCCCTGTGGAAGCCTGAATTATAACTTAGTTCAATATGAGGAATATTCTTTAAAAATCTTTTTTTTTTAGATCCACTGGTTGGAATCTTTGGATATTTGGTATAAGCTTTTCTTAGGAGGAGCAGATGCAACTTGTTGAAATCAATTCTCTGGGTTGATATTTAGGCTAGCATGTCAGGTGAGCGCCCTCAGGCCCCTTGGGGGCCTCTTGTTTGGGATCCATTTGGGCTCATTGTTCCCTTTGGGAACTTGGGCTCATTTTGAAATTGTTTCGAAAAAATTTTTCTTTTGAATTACTTTTTGAAATTTTTGTAATGGATTATATTATTATTATATATCTTTGTTTTTTCAAGGGTTTGTGCAAGTACGATGACTGTTTAATATTTTTCCAAAATGAAAGAATATTGTTCAAATTGTTAATCAAGGAAATCTTCCTCTGATTCTCATGTTCGTTGTATTTGCTGTAGTCAGTGTACTTGCACTAATTCTTGCTCAGTGTGTGCCAATTCGGATGACAAACGTTGGAGACGTGAGTCACAGTATATTGTTAGTGGTGAGAGGTCCAGGCCAATCCTCTCGCCACAGGGTCACTCTAGTTTTTTCAGTCTCTTTTTCAAAGGAACAAGAACAGGGTGAAGTTTCCGTGATGTCTTCAAAAGTGTGCTTCCGTCATCGCAATGAAGAGCTAGCAGCAAAGTGCTCAACCAAATGCAGCAAGTGCCTAAGAGGTCCCTAGTAGGATCAACGGTCACTTGTCGCCCGCTAGCTCCCCCAGAGAGGAGAAGGGGTGTTGCGAGCACTATAATCTTGGATCATGCACACCCAGCAACAACGGATCGGAGGATGGAACGGAGGAAGCCAGTTAGTCCGGTAGCTAGCTCGTCCCGGTCTACCCGGACCACGAGCGAGAGAGGCCCTCCCTCTTACAACAACATCTGGGCCCAGATGTTGTGGTACGTATGTTTGTCAGTCGGAGCATACGTCCACTCCTCCTGCTCGGGATGCTCCGTCACATAGACAGTCCGGTGTGGCTAGTCTAATGGCTTCCTCATCCAACTCGTCAGCACACACGACCGCACCTTGGCTACGTGACCACAGATATCCAGCCTGCTGCGCCGTCCAGGGATTCCATGTCGACCAGGTCACGCCATCCGCTTACCAGTCGGGACGTTCGCATAAAAGAAGTATGCAGGAATTACTATCCCAAGAGCTTTCAACGGCTAAACTACGGAAGACCGCGGCTCCACAGGCCTCCGTGACGGACTTGCTATCACAGATAGTTCAACTCATCGCAGCATCCCAGCAACCTTCAGAAACTTTTTCAGAGCAGAAACTGTCTGAGGAAGCTGGATCGGTACGCTCCCCTGCACGGTCAGAAAGGGACGACAGATTCACATGTCCACTCGGATGGTGAAAGAGAATCAGCGGAGCTGGAATTTTTCCCTTTCTGATCAACATAAGGTAGCCGTAGATTTCATCCGACAACACCTTCTAGAAGTTGTTCCTCCGGACCAGAGTGCTGCGATACCTGATAAGAGACTGATAGTGTCTCTGGACAAAGATTTTTCGGCCGGAATAAGGATATTGCGCCTGAGTTTCCGACCCAGTCCAGATATGTCACACGGGAAACATTTGAACTTCTATATGTCGCTATATTTAAGCTAGCCTCTAAGACTGGCAAATCCAGTTTCTTATCGCCTCATGCTCTACATAATTCCAATGGTGAAATAGTTACTCAGCCCTTGAGATCTATGATGCCGGGTGTAGATGATCCGGGATAGATAAAGTGAGATCATATAGGTTGGAGCGATCTATATGATAGGCAAGTATGCTTATCCAGTGACGACGGAAGGAGGAAACTGATAAGGTTCGAGATCGGCTAGTCTTATGGTTTCCTCTTCATTCTGATAAGTGATCTTTATTTTACCCAGGGCTATGAAACCCAATGAGTGGTGTCAGTTCCCTGTCGCCGGTGTAACGGTTAAGATTGGATACTTGGATCGTGACTCCGAATGTGTTGCATTTGCATTGTATTTAAAGCTAGTGGGTAAGTGCTATGAATTTTAATAAGACAAGGGCTAAGTTTCACGGAGGCTTATGTCCCTTGTCTAAATCAGCTAGCTCATCCTGCAGATCTCACTCCTATGTGGATGATGTGATGCCGGGTATGTCCATAGCAGTCGAGAGAGAATAGGGTGTAGCGAGCACTGTGGATCGAATCCATGCTCCCCTAGTGTTGATGAAAAGAAGAAGATGACAAGTTCTGAGGTATCATGTCTGGTAAAGAGAAAAGAAGAAGATCAGGCATTCCCGACCTCACCTTGGCTAAGTGACTCAGTTTCCCGGTCTTCGTCATCAAAGGTCCATCTTTAGTAAGAAGTCGGACCATCTAGTAGCCAAGGAGATGAGGTTTCATTCATGGGGTCGTCCGCAGTAATAACTATATTGGACTCCCTGTCCTCAGGCCTCTGTAACGGACTTGCTGTCGCAGTTGCACAGCTATTCGCAGTATTCCTGCTAAGGCAGAGGCACTCAACGTCGATCTCAAAATTTTGAGCTGTTGCATAGTGCTTTTTTGGTCCAATCACCTACCTGTTTAGATGCTAGTGACTGTGATTCTATCTGATTTAATCATATTATGGATAGGATAACTTTCCTTCCGGAACAACTCTTGGATGATATAGATATCATACATTATCATTTCCTTGATCTTGTTCCAGTGATTCAAATGCTTCGAGCAATTTTGAGAAACCGCTAGCGTAGTTAGATGCTGACTTCTCCGGTTAAGAGCAGGGTAGTAAGATCTCTTTCCGGTTAAGTCTACATGGGTGTTGCAGATCTTCGATTCTGTATACGACACCATATAAATTATCTTCCAGCGGAAAAGTAATTCAGTTTCTTATCATCTTCCTCTGTATTTTTAATCGTTTGTGATGGTTCACATACTTTTAAAAACAGCACGGGAAGACGTTGAGAGTTCCTCAACGTTGTTTGAGCAGGCTAAGATCCTAGTTTTAGCCTTACTTCATTAGATGTTCGCTCGGATGCAATTGAGAAGATAATTTCTTTAGTCAGAGCGAATTTAGTCTCAGGGTCTTATGTACTTAATTTAAGTACTGTGACGCATTGTCTGTATGGAAGGAATTTTGTGGTCATTAAGTACCTTTTTAAAATTCTTTCCAGTCATAGTATTTATTTCTTGGTCTTAACTTATGTTAAGTGAGAGTTATGCTGATGCAAAGAAGCCTTGTGTCTTCATTTTTTGCATCTGACTATGTGGAAAACTTGCTGTAGGTCACTTTAGTCTTCCAACTCTAGTTTGTATGATAAGAATCTATTCTTGTCTCTTTAAGCTGGGGTCTAATGTACCATCACCAGCAGAAAGAGTACGAGAGGTTGTCCTAGACTCAAATCGTCTATTTGGACTCATAGTAGGCATAGATATACCTAAGTCTTTGATGGTAACCTTTCATTATTGTAGGATTATACTACAAGAAAGCATGTATTCTCGACTCTTTAAGTTGGGGTCTAATCGACTACAGCCAACAAAAGAGTAGGAGAGTTTGTCCTAGGCTCAATTCGCTTATAGGCTACATAGCGAAGGTATAGGTATCTCTCCTATACATAATTCTTTAGGTTTGTCTATACTACCACTTGGTTAGGGGTTTCTTGTCAGACTGAGTTACTGATCAGACTCCCCTGAGCCGGTGGTTTGAGGCTCTTATAGAACTCGGTCCGACCGATTTTGACTGGAAGTGGATAAATATGTTATTTATGATTATCTTTCAGTCGAAAAGCTAACGTTCGGCAATTGTAGCGAGTATAGTTCTTTAGATTGGGATTTATGATAGGATACATGTATCCCTCTATTCATTTGGATGGTTCATCTGTTGTTTCACAGAGCGAATTAACCAGCTGTTCGGCTCGCTTTTATCTGTTATCTGACGCATTAACAGCGATAGTTGTTCTTGCGTTGGAGGGAGTGGTGTGGAGCGGCTTGGAATGTTATTTCGATGGGTTGCTTACACACATGTCTACTCCAGTTATTAACTGGAGTGGTAGACGTTTTTCCCTTTTGACCTGTTTTGTTTTAGAGAATCTTTTAACATAAGGTCAAGTTTGGGCATATATTACGGTTTTCTCTATTATTTCGGACGTGAGTTAATATATTGCGTTACTATCCTGAGTCCGAGGGTCTCTCTACGCACATCAGAGTTTATCAGAAAAGAAGTATGCTTCTGTTCTTATTATTTTTCAATAGAAGGAACATTTATGTTCATTCTATTGTTAAATAAGTCAGTTAGCTATTCGTACTGCTTGGGTTATTTATCCTCCAATTAGCAGTCAATGCTTAAGATTTCAGCGCATAAGTAAGCGCTGGCTATATCTTGCACTTATTCTAACTGTTTGGCTATTATGATCTTATGTGAGATCTCTTCAGGATAGTTAAGTTTTTGGCGCATGGAAATAATAGTTTCCATTATTTGTGTCGCTAGTATAGGGCTTTTGAGTGCATACATTAACGCTCAGCTGTTTTCATGGGAATGAATGATAGGATATGTGTATCCTTCAATTCATTTGTTTCTATTGATTTCATTGAGGTTATGGGGTCTGCTATTGAGCATTCGCCAGAAGCTTCCCCATTAGAAGGTTTTCTTCTGTAAGGGAAGTTATATTCTTCATGTCATTCTCTGCTCTCAGTAGCATTATGTAGTATTCAGACGTAAAGTAGCTTTATGATAAAGTAATGTTGGTGAGGAGGTTTCGACATATAACTGAATCCCCCCCCCCCCCCCCCCCCCCCCCCACACACACGCACACACACACTCACTCACTCTGTCGCGTATTTTTAATACATACATACTTTGCGTCTGGGTCGTGTTGGATGGCACCATTATACACATACATGCAGTTCTGTTGCATTTGTTTCCGGTATTTAATTTCTGATTTTGGAGCCAGTTTATCATACCTACCTCCATTTCTAGATCCTGGTCTCTATTTTGTCGGTTCTCTAATCGCATATTCTCACGTGTTTATAGTTGTAGATATCAAATAGTACACATTGGAGAGTGTTTTTACCGAATTTAATATTCAGAGGCCTCCTGTGAATGATCTTGAAGCGTGTTTTCTCTGCAGAGATTGTTCATCTTATCCCACTTTTGTATGTTATATTTGATTTTCACTGATTTTGTTGTACCTGTATACGGCATCTGCAGTGCATATTTTTTAGCAGATAGTGTTATTTACTAAAATCATCGCTATAGCCTTGGCTTGTGAAGTGGAGTTAAGCACCATTTATTATTCATGAATTAATTTTTTGAGTGCCTGATCGATATTTTTATATCGTTTCCGGGTACTGCTTATTGATTCTAGAGCTATCCCCTCCTTCTTTTGAAGCTATGTTAAAAAAAAGGGGGGGGGGGCATCATTTTGTCCACTTCTCTGCCTTTTTGGGTATTTAACTACTGGGGAAGCTGTCTTATCCGTACTATGTTCGGCGATCAGCTGCAATATTATTGTGTGGCCTAGGTTTATTGGAAATTTTTCTCATTCTCAGTATGCCTTAATTATTTTTAGGGTCTAGACCAGACTAGTCTCTAAAATTGTTTATTTGTTACATCTTAATTAACATGATTTTATGCTTAGATTTAGGATGTACATAATTGATACATATTAGGTTATGTCTCTTCTATTATGGTATTAAGAGACATACATGTAGTTCTTATTTCTTCATCATGGATTGAAGGATTTGATCTATGTTGATCTACTATTTCCGAAGTTCTAGGCCCTCTGCCTTTTTACGATTCAGCTAAGTCTGGGTCATTGGTACAGTATAAAAATGTTAAATTTTTTTTAGTAATTTATATATTTTTTATACTTACCAATGACCCAGACGGGAAGGGCCCTCCCATGAGTGGGCAGTTCTGGGCACTCATACCTCCCCACTGAATTATTATAATCTTTTTATACAAAGAATGATTTATTGGCACCAGATTCGGTGACTTCCTGGAGTCTGCGCATGCACGGAAGGTAAAATGTATGGAGGACCAGATAGGACTTCTAATTTTCAGTTTTGCATGTAAATTTTGGGGATTGGGGGGCAAAATTTGTGTTTGCCCCTAAATGTTTTAGAGTTAGCACCAGCTAAGTCGGGGTCATTGGTAAGTGTAAAAAAATATAAATTACTAAAAAAAAATTAACTTTTAGCTCACCTCTCTCAATAGGCCATTTGAGCTATTGCCATCACTTGGCGTCCATTGTCCGGCGTCCATAAACTTTTCACATTTTTAGCTTCTCTGGAACTGCTGAGCTGATGTGAACCAAACTTGGGAAGAATGGGCTATGGGAGGTCCTCTACAAACGATCCTCATTTTGTTTCCATCAGATGAAAAACATGGCCATCAGAGGCATTCTTTGATTGTGATAGGTAGATTTTTAAAAATCTTCTCTGAAACTACAAGGCCAAATGTTTTGAAACCTCAAGTGATTGATGACTGGGACACCCTCTACCAACAATTTAATATTGATCAGGTTGCAAACATGGTCGGAATGGTGGCTCATAGTCAGCATGGAAACCCTTTGGGAAATCCCATTTTCATCTTATCTGAAACTACTTGGCCAATATGAACCAAACTTGGCGGGAATGTTATTTTCAAGTTTCTCTACAAACGATCCTCATTTTGTTCTGGTCGGATGAAAAACTTGGCCGCTAGAGGGATTCTTCAATTCTGATTTGCCAATCTCAAACTTCAAGGCCAAATGTTTTTGAAACTTTACAGGATTGACGACTGGGAATCCCTTGACCAATGATCCTAATTTAACCCTTTACCCAACATAACGGACAAAACCGGCCAGCGCTGTTCACAAAAATCGCCTATTAATTTTCATTTTTTGTCTCAAAACCATAGGTTATGACCCCTCTTTGGAATGAGCTCATCGAACTCGTTCCAATGAGGGGTCATAACCTATGTTTTTGAGACAAAAAATGAAAAAAATTAGTTAGTCAAGAATTTTATTTGCAAGTGTCGTCTGCTTTTCATGTTAGGTGAAGGGTTAACGCTGCTATGAAAGCAAACATTAATTCTCATTGAAACCCTATGGGAAATCACATTTCCATTTCTCTGAAACTACTTGGTCACTGTGAACCAAACATGGCATGGAAAGTCCTCTGAAAACAATCCTCATTTTGTTTCGATCAGATTAAGAAGCATGGCATCCAGCTGCATTCTTTGATTCTGATCAGAATAATTGAGGGATATGTAGTTCTACCAGGTGAGTTATATGGTACAGTATGAGGAATATTCTTTAAAACTCTTCTCACAAACCCCCCAATCAGAATTTTTTGATATATGGTATACACCATCCTTAAGGGAGTCAGATTCAAGTTTGTTAAAATCAAGTCACTGGGTTACCATTTGGGATCCCTATTTTAACTCTTAGAAGCCGGGGAATAGAATGAATTTATTGATCATGACATACGGCAAAAAACTTACAGTAAAGCAGGTGCTTCTAGTCAAGTGTTGACTGCCTATAAAGGCAGACAACACTTGACTAGAAGCACCTGCTCAGTGTTTAATTCTCCCCCAGCCCAAAGATAGCCAAACCATCACAGCCAGATTACCTGCCGTATTACATCACAGCCAAGAAAACTTGACCCCAGCTTCTAAGAGTTAACTTAGACCACTATGAGGAATAAGTTTGAAAAAATTCTGCTTTCTGAGATACAGTAGTCAAAATCTTTTGATATTTGGTATAAAGCATCTGTAGAGGGTCAGATTCAATTTGTTCAAATAGAGTCCCTGGGTTGATATTTGTGTTTCCTGTGGGATGGGAGTGGAGGGACCAAATTTTAACTTTGTTCTGTATTGGGAATATTCTCAAAATCGTCTTCTCCAGAACCACCAGTCAGAATCCTTTGATATTTGGAATACAACATCCCTGTGGAGAGTTAAGTTTGTTCAAGTTAAGTCCTCATGTTGATATTTTGACTCTCTAGTTTTGCATTACTGGAAATCTGGGCCTTATTTCTGTGGTGGCAACCCAATAGTAGAAAAATCATCTGACATGGACAACAGAGTTATAAATAATTAAATGACTTCATTTCTCTGTAGTGTTAGCAAGCCACAGATGATAATCAAATCCTTCTTTAAACAACTTTGGTCAGGTGAGTACATCAGGCCCCATGGGGCCTCTTGTCATTCTATAATTAGATTGAGTTGTTTACCTTAACCACTTACATTATTGGGGTTGCATGTCACCGCTATCTCTATGAGTTGGCATCAGAAAGCTGCATATGATTCTCTGCTGTACTGAAACTCGTAAATTATCAGCCATAGACAATTGAAAGTCTTTGCAGATTTTCTTTCAAACATTCCCTCTTCAGTTTAATAACCTTACGACATTGTGAAAAAAACAACAGTTTTCATTTTCGTGTTTGTGTAAAATTTAAAAAATTTTTGAGACTTGCAAACATATTTCGATTCTTCAAAATAAATACACAATGTCTTTCCAGAATAACAAATAATTGCCAGTACACAGTTCAACACAGCTATGTCACAAGTATCAATTACATTATATTTTAACTGGTTGAGTGCTAGAAGCCACTATCATGGCTCCACTGAAAATTGCTGAAAGCCACTATTGTGGCTTTACACTGTTTGCACTAATCTGTTGTTGGCTCAGCCATAGAAGAAAATATTAATATGAAATTATTTTGTTACAATTTATTGGAGAGTGCCAACTGACTTTCTCCAATAAATTGCAAGAAAGCACTTATTTATGATCAGTATCTTGCAAAACTAAATCTCCTTTTGCTGGTAGTGTGATATCTTTAAAAAAAATACTCTCGTTACAAATGACCATTGATAAGTAATATAGCACTCTAGCAGTTAACCCTTTACCCAACGCAAACGATATCAAAACTTATTATTTTAAATATAATTTGTTTTTAATTTTTCAAAAAAAATTCAACAAAACCATATCATGTGACCACTCATTGGAACGAGCTCAATGAGCTCGTTACAATGAGGGGTCATATGATATGGTTTTGTTGAAAATTTTTGAAAAATTTAATTTTTTCAACTGCTCAATTTGCATATTACGCGGGCGGATGCGGGTGATTCGTTAGGTAAAGGGTTAAGAAACTTCCTTGATGGTTTGAATCTGAATGTGTGCTGTGACAGAGAATTCCAGTGACATAAACAGTTATCATTGTTTTTTCTCCTTCTTGAACCAGTAGTCTGCTGTAAATGCATTTCAGTGCAATTCAATTCATGTACTTTCACGAAATCGAAAAAAACCCAAAACATCAGTGGTTTCTTAACATTTTTAATGATTGGTTTTTCCTGTTATTCTTTGGATGAATAAGAACACTTTTATTGCTTTTAAGAAACATTTGTCTTCTCAACCACAGAAGGTGGTGTACTACCATTATGGCAAGGTATTTTTTCCATCTGATGAAAATCAACCCACCATGATTTTGTAATTAGAAACTCCACATTGTAATAAACAGAGAATCTTAGGCTTTGTATGTTTTTCAAAACACTGAACAGTATATGGAAAAGAGTTTTGTTGTTTCAATGTTTTAAAACAGTGCATATCTTCTCAACTGCAATAATAGTACTGAGAAGGAAAATTACTACTAAATCATGATGGGCACCTCAAATTTGCATTTTCTGAGCTTTTTTAAAAAATTAGAACAAAACATATGAAGTGCCAGCAAACTTTCAGCTAATAAATCACCAGGTTATACCTAGTGGCCCATGAGACATAGAATTGTCAGTGTCGGTTTTTGCTTTGCAAACATGATAAAACTTGAAATAATTGTGGAGTGGAAAATCCAATCCACTGTGATTTTACAATAATGTTGCACTATTCGATTTGGAGAATCTAAGGCTTCCTTTACTCGCTACTGACCCTTTTTGTGTCAGGTTGTGTATGTTGGAGAGTCCGAGTTCGCTGCTACTCGGAGGTTCTCCTTGGTTATCCAGCTACCTCCTCCTGTAAAGCTGTTTGACATGAAAAAACAAACAAACAATCCTTATGTTTCCTAAAACTATTAACAAGCTGTGAAATACTTCATCTTTTAATGCCAGTGGTTATGATAGTTAGCTTAACTTGACAAAGTCAAGATAAGCTATTGCCATCACGCGTGCGGAAGTCTGTTAGTCTGTGAGTCTGTTCACATTTTTCTTTTGCACGGGCTACATCCCCCAGTTCTTGTCTGATCGTCACAAAATTTCATATGCAGGTTTGGGATCATGTCTAGATGAGAACGTCCCCTTTTGGTCGCGATCAGTCAACCGGTATGGCTGCCTGAGCCCAAAACCAGAAAACCATTAGCACAATCTGCAGGATGTATTTATGAAGGGATTTCATTGTAACTTGGTAGGATGCCTCTGTATAATGCCTAGATGAGAACGTCCCCTTTTGGGCATGATCTGTCAACCATGATGGCTGCCCAAGCCCAAAACCCAAAAACTTTTAGCACAGTCTGCAGGTCATATTTAATATGGAGGGATTTCATTGTAACTTGGTAGGATGACTCCTTACGATGTCTAGATGAGAATTTCCCCATTTGGGCATGATCTGCCAACCGTGACGACTGCCCAAGCCCAAAACCCGAAAACCTTTACCACAGTCTACAGGTCATATTTTTTTAAGAATTTCATTGTAACTTGGTAGGGTGACTTCATATAATGTCTTGTAACTTGGTAGGGTGACTTCATATAATGTCTAGATGAGAAAGTCCCCTTTTGGACGTGATTGGGCAACTGTGATTGCAACAGGGCCCCCGAAGCCCGAAAACCTTCAGCAGGTCAAACCCTTTTGAAGGAAAAATCGTATACTTTGTCAACATACGGAGGCCGTTGTTACAGCATTAGTGGTCCTAAACTTTTTAACAGCTTACCTGAATCCATCAAGTCTGCCCCTTCCATTAACTCCTTCAAATCCAAATTGAAAACATTACTTTTTGAAAAATATTTTTAAAGAACACATGGGGGAAGGACTGTATTCTTAAATTTTTATTCCTACTAATATCTTTGTAAAGCGCCTTGGAACTCTTTCAAAATTGTGATACGTGCGCTATATAAGTGTATATATTATTATTTTATTATTACAGTCTACAGGTCATATTTATGAAGGGATTTGATTGTAACTTGGTAGGATGACTTCAAATAATGTCTAGAACGTCCCATTTTGATCGCGATCATTCATCCTTGATGGGTGCCCGAGCCCAAAAAACCTTTAGCATAGGCAAAAGGTCATATTTATGGAAGGATTTCATTGTAATCTATTAGGTTGACTCCATATAATGCCTAGATGATGACATCCCCTTTTGGTCGTGATTGGTCAACTGTGATGGCTACAAGTGCCCGAAGCCCGAAAACCTTAAGCACAGTCTACAGGTCATATTTATGAAGGGATTTCATTGTAACTTCGTAGGATCACTTCAGATGATGCCCAGATGAGAATGTCCCATTTTGGTTGCAATCTTTCAACCATTATGGCTGCCCGAGCCCGAAGCCCGAATACCTTTAGAACAGTCTACAGGTCATATTTATGAAGGAATTTCATTGTAACTTGGTAGGTTGACTTCATATAATGTCTAGATGAGAACATCCCCTTTTGGACACAATTGGGCAACTGTGACAACTGCAGGGGCCCGAGTCCGAAAACCTTGAGAACAGTCTACAGGTCATAATTATGAAGGGATTTCATTGTAACTTGGTAGGATGCCTCTGTATAATGCCTAGATGAGAACCTCCCCTTTTGGTCGCGATCATTCAGCCTTGATGGTTGCCCGAGCCCAAAACCCCAAAACCTTTAGCATAATCTATAGGTCATATTTATGGAAGGATTTCATTGTAACCTGTAAGTTTGACTCCATATAATGCCTAGATGATGACATCCCCTTTTGGTCGTGATTGGTCAACTGTGACAGCTTCAAGGGCCCGAAGCCCAAAAACCTTGAGCACAGTCTACAGGTCATATTTATGAAGGGATTTCTTTGTAACTTCGTAGGATCACTCCAGATGATGCCCAGATGAGAATTCCTCTTTTCGTTGCGATCATTCAACCATGATGGCTGCCCGAACCCAAAGCCCAAAAACCTTTAGCACAGTCTACAGGTCATATTTATGAAGGGATTTCATTGTAACTTGGTAGGTTGACTTCATATAATGTCTGATGAGAAGGTCCCCTTTGGACGCAATTGGGAAACTGACGGCTGCAGGGGCCCCGAAGCCCGAAAACCTTTAGCACAGTCTACAGGCCATATTTATGTGAAGGGATTTCAATGTAACTTGATAGGATGACTCGTTTTGGAATAATTTCACTGTAACTTGGTAACTTTTGTTTATATATGTTAACTGTGAGGACCACATACATTAACTGTGAGGTCACATTAACCCACCCCTCACCTCTTTAGTACAGTGTACACCTCATATTATTTTTACCTAAAACATAGCATACAGGGAACAGAAATGAACATATTCCCAATTATCACAATTCTTGTCTTATTTCATAATCTTTTCATAAACATTGAACATTATCCTTTTCATCAAACACACCACACAAGTTAAGCTACAATGTCATTGACACTTTCATTTTTTTTTCCTTGTTGTGCATTTTTAGCTCAACTTGACAGTGTCAAGTATGAGCTATTGGGATGGGTTGTGATCCGTCGTCCATCCATACGTCCATACGCCTGTAGGTCCACCCATACATCTGTTCGGCCACAATTCCTTTAGCACACCCTACAGGCCACAGTTCTCACCCTATCAGTTCAAATTTTCATATGTGGCTTTGGGGCAATGTCTAGATGGGAGCTATCAAGTTTTTTTTTAATTTCATTCAAAAACATGGCCGTCAGAGGCCATCTTGGATTTGGATATAAATTGTCCAACAATTCCTTTAGCACACCCTACAGGTCTCAAATCTCACCGATCAGTCTCAAATTTCATATGTAGCTTTGGGGCAATTACTAGATGGGAGCTATCAAATGTTCCGAATTTTGTTGAATAACATGGCTGCCAGCATCCATCTTAGATTTGGCATATAAATTTCATTGAAAACCATGGCGGCCAGTGGCAATCTTAGATTTGGCATATAAATTGTCAACAATTCTATTAGCACACCCTATACGCCTGTAGGTCCGCCCGTACATCTGTCTGTACATCTGTCCGGCCACAATTCCTTTAGCACACCCTACACAGGCCACAGCTCTCACCCTATCAGTTCCAATTTTCATATGTGGCTTTGGGGCAATGTCTAGATGGGAGCTATCGATTTTTTTCAAATTTCATTCAAAAACATGGCCGTCAGTGGCCATCTTGGATTTGGATATAAATTGTTCAACAATTCCTTTTGCACACCCTACAGGTCTCAACTCTCACCGATCAGTCTCAAATTTCATATGTAGCTTTGGGGCAATGTCTAGATGGGAGCTATCAAATTTTTCTGAATTTTGTTGAAAAACATGGTCACCAGCGGCCATCTTAGATTTGGAATATAATTTGTCAACAATTCCATTAGTACACCCTACAGGCCGCATCTCTCACCCAGTATTTTTCAAATTTCATATGTAGCTTTGATGTGATGTCTAGATGGGAGCTATTGACATTTTCTGAATTTTGTTGAAAAACATGTCTGCCATCAGCCATCTTGGATTTGGATATAAATTGTCCAACAATTCCTTTAGCGCACCCTACAGGCCGCGGCTCTCACCCGATCAGTCCCAACTATCATATGTGGCTTTGGGGTAATGTCTAGATGGGAGCTATCAAATTTTTCCAAATTTCATTGAAAACCATGGCGGCCAGTGGCCATCTTAGATTTGGCATATAAATTGTCAACAATTCTATTAACACACCCTACATGTTGCATCTCTCTCTCAATCTTTTTCAAATTTCATATGTAGTTTTGGTGTGATGTCAAGATGGGAGCGTTCAAATTTTTCTGAGTTTTGTTGAAAAACATGGCTGGCAGTGGCCATCTTGGATTTGGCATATAAATTGTCAACAATTCCATTAGCCTACCCTACAGATCGCTCCTCTCACCTGATCTTTTTCAAATTTTATATGTAACTTTGGTATGATGCCCAGATGGGAGTTATCAAATTTTTCTGCATTCTATTGAAAAAGATAGCCTCCACCAGCCATCTTGGATTTGACATATAAATTGTCAACAATTCCATTAGTACACCAAGCAGGCCCTATCCCTTTTCTGATTTTTTCAGATTTCATTTGTAGCTTTGGTGTGATGTCTTTTCTATAGAAACTTGAGTGAGTGACATGGCATTACTGGATCTTTCTATTAGTTCAGTTCCTTCTTGGACAAGTTGAGCTGCAGTGTCATTGACACTTTCATTTAGGAGTTCTTTCCTCTGTTATTTATCTTCCCTCTCCAAGAATTCCATAAACTGTTTGAGTGGATTTCAACGGTCATGGTCATATATGTAAGACTATTTTAACAATTTCAGTACTCATGGTCATATATGTTAGACTATTTTAACACTTTCAACAGTCATGGTCATACATGTCAGACTATTTTTTAACACTTTCTGTAGTCATCAGGCCTGGCATTCTTTAGGCATGCAGGCGTGTAGCACGCCTAAAAACAATCGAGGTAGGCAATTTATTGCACGCCTGCAAGATTGTCACACAGCCTGATGAGTTGACATTGCATATTATTATTGGAAATAGTCAGCTTCTTATTTTGAATTATGAAATCCATTTAGGCCAAATTCATCTCCCAAACATCATCAGGTCAGACAATCAAGAACACCCATGTAAAACGGTGCCCCCCTTTATCACTCATTGACATAACAAAAAAGGTCCGCTTGCCATAGAACTGAAGTCACTCCATGAATACTGCAAAGTTTTTTCCGGAACTTATTTCAACTGTGATTTTTTCTCCCAAGAAAGACAATACTGCTAAACGGTGCTTTCTTCAGAGCCTCGTATTGATTCAGAGAACAAAAAGTTCCAGTTGGAAAGTTAACACTTGTGAATCCATCCACACTGCAGCCTACTGACCGGAACTTATTTTGATATGGAACAGTTTTAGAGGTCATTTATTTTTCACTTCATGCTGTGCATTTCATGGATACAGAATCTGTATTTTGAGCACGATCATGTCGTGATCTAAGTCAAACCTGTGGGCTTTGAATAAACAACAGGAAAAATTATCAAATGACAGTCGATTTCTTTCTGATTACGATTAGCATTGGGCAATAAAGTAAAGAATGTGAGCAACTATTTCTGAGCTTTGGAAAAAATCACACCCCTACAATTTTTCACACTCGTGAAATGGAAACAGTGACTGCAAGTGTGATTTTTCACAAGCCTGCATTTTTTCTCAAGATGTCACTGTGGCTGTGCTGAAGACAGTCACATATTAATTAACTGGTAGAGTGCAAAATTATTTTTGGTCCTTAAAATTTCTTTGAGCATCTTTGCCTTGTTACAATTTATGGGAAAGTGCCAGGCACGCTCCCATAAATTGTAACAAGGTAAATCGTAACAAATAAAATAATATCACTTCAAAGGTAATATGAAGCACATCCACAGAATATGAAGCCTTTAAATTGTGGTACCAGCACTTCAGAAGAAAGCCCAAATATGGGCTTCCAGCATTCTACGAGTTAAATGATGCATATCATGCCATGGATAATAATGAGATAAGTTGTATGTGTCCAAATAGTTACTAATTATTAGTAGTTATTTGGACACATATAAGTTAGTACAATGGCCACTCACCTTAGTAATAACTTCCAAGAGTATTTAAGCCAAAATAGCATTCCTGCACATGCATTGAAATTTGTGTGTGCAATTGCACTCCTAGGCAATCTGAGGGGGGTAATTTTTTGCACTCCTTGATTTTCTAGAATGCCAGGCCTGAGTCATGGTCATTTATCTAAGACTTTTTAACACTTACAGCAATCATGGTCGTATGTGCTGTTCTATCTATTTATTACAAAATCATAACATACAGGGTTCATTTGGGTGCTTAAAACTTAAACTGAACTCTATTATATAAGTGTATTGAATAACAAGAAAAAAAAAGAGGATTGCTTCGTCCTTGATAGGTGAGATGTTTTAATCCCACTTAAGGCTGAAATGACCACAAAAAAAAAGAAAGAAAGTGGCTGTAACAGCCCCAAGCAAAATGACCCTGAATCATGAGAGTAAAAGATGTGCCATGTAATTTAAATATTTTTGAATTCCACATTTAGTCCAGCCGCCAAATCCCGAATTTTTGCCGTACCATTTTTAGCTCAACTTTGGCGAAGCCAAATTTGAGCTATTGTCATGGCCCGTCGTCCGTTTGTCCTTCCGTCCATCTGTCCGTACGTCAACAATTGGCTACGGCTCGGGCTAGAGGTCATATTTATGAACCGATCTTTACGAAACTTCTTGTGTACCTTTGTTATGATCCTGGGACGGGAACGAGTGTTTTTACGTGTGGTCCGAAATTCAAGATGGCTGCCAGTGGCCATTTTGTACTGATGATGCAAAAATCAGTTTTTTGTACAGAACTTCCATATGAAAGCTCTGATTTGAATAATGTTTTGTATGAATGTTTAGTACCATGGGATACATCACATATAATACGTTTTTTTTTCTCGTGCGTAAATTATGCAAATTAGACTAACTTTGATGTTTTTTGGTGTTACTTTCAGCACTGTAAGTGCAAATGCCAATACGGCTCGGGCTAGAGGCCGTATTTATGAACCGATCTTTACGAAACTCCTTGGGTACCTTTGTTATCACCGTGGGAGGAGAACGAGTGTTTTTGGGTCCGGTCCGAAATTCAAGATGGCCGATGTCAGCCATTTTGTACAAAATTTGGTGCAATCAGATTTTTGCACAGAACTTCCATATGAAAGTGCTGATTTGAATAATTTTTTGTGTGATTGTTTAGTAGCATGGGATACATCATATATAATACGGGTTTTTTCTCGTGCAGAAATTATGCAAATTAGATGAACTTTGATTTTTTCAGTGCTACTTACACACAGAAGTACACATGTCAATACGGCTCGGGCTAGAGTCTGTATTTATGAACCGATCTTCACGAAACGTCTTGGGTACCTTTGTTATCACCTTGGGACGAGAACGAGTGTTTATGGGTGCGGTCCAAAATTCAAGATGGCTGCCAGTGGCCATTTTGTACCGAAATTAGGTCTAATCAGTTTTTTGTACACAACTTCTATACGGCTCAGGCTAGAGGCCGTATTTATGAATCGATCTTTACGAAACTTCTTGGGCACCTTTGTTATCACTGTGGGATGAGAACGAGTGTTTTTGGGTGTGGTCCGAAATTCAAGATGGCCACCAGCAGCCATTTTGTACCAAAATTAGTGCAATCAGTCTTTTGTACAGAACTTCTGTATGAAAGTTCTGATTTGAATAAATTTTTGTATGAATGTTTAGTAACATGGAATACATCACATATAGTACGGGTTTTTTTTCTCGGCAGAAATTATGCAAACTAGACTAACTTTGATGTTTTTTGGTGTTACTTTCAGCACTGTAAGTGCAAATGCCAATACGGCTCGGGCTAGAGGCCGTATTTATGAACCGATCTTTACGAAACTCCTTGGGTACCTTTGTTATCACCGTGGGAGGAGAACGAGTGTTTTTGGGTCCGGTCCGAAATTCAAGATGGCCGATGTCAGCCATTTTGTACAAAATTTGGTGCAATCAGATTTTTGCACAGAACTTCCATATGAAAGTGCTGATTTGAATAATTTTTTGTGTGATTGTTTAGTAGCATGGGATACATCATATATAATACGGGTTTTTTCTCGTGCAGAAATTATGCAAATTAGATGAACTTTGATTTTTTCAGTGCTACTTACACACAGAAGTACACATGTCAATACGGCTCGGGCTAGAGTCTGTATTTATGAACCGATCTTCACGAAACGTCTTGGGTACCTTTGTTATCACCTTGGGACGAGAACGAGTGTTTATGGGTGCGGTCCAAAGTTCAAGATGGCTGCCAGTGGCCATTTTGTACCGAAATTAGGTCTAATCAGTTTTTTGTACACAACTTCTATACGGCTCAGGCTAGAGGCCGTATTTATGAATCGATCTTTACGAAACTTCTTGGGTACCTTTGTTATCACTGTGGGATGAGAACAAGTGTTTTTGGGTGTGGTCCGAAATTCAAGATGGCCACCAGCAGCCATTTTGTACCAAAATTAGTGCAATCAGTCTTTTGTACAGAACTTCTGTATGAAAGTTCTGATTTGAATAAATTTTTGTATGAATGTTTAGTAACATGGAATACATCACATATAGTACGGGTTTTTTTCTCGGCAGAAATTATGCAAATTAGACTAACTTTGATGTTTTTTGGTGTTACTTTCAGCACTGTAAGTGCAAATGCCAATACGGCTCGGGCCGTATGTATGAACCGATCTTTACAAAACTCCTTGGGTACCTTTGTTATCACCGTGGGACGAGAACGAGTGTTTTTGGGTCCAGTCCGAAATTCAAGATGGCCGATGGCAGCCATTTTGTCAAAATTTGGTACAATCAGATTTTTGCACAGAACTTCCAAATGAAAGCGCTGATTTGAATAATTTTTTGTGTGAATGTTTAGTATCATGGGATACATCACATATAATACAGGTTTTTTTCTCGTGCAGAAATTATGCAAATTAGATGAACTTTGATTTTTTCAGTGCTACTTACACACAGTAAGTACACATGTCAAAACGGCTCAGGCTAGAGTCTGTATTTATGAACCGATCTTCACAAAACTTCTTGGGTACCTTTGTTATCACCTTGGGACGAGAACGAGTGTTTCTGGGTGCGGTCCAAAATTCAAGATGGCTGCCAGTGGCCATTTTGTACCGAAATTAGGTCCAATCAGTTTTTTTGTCACAACTTCTACACAGCTCATATTTGTGAACTGATCTTCACGAAACTTCTTGGGTACCTTTGTTTTCACCTTGGGACAGGAATGAGTGTGTTTTGGGGTGCCTTTGTTATCACTGTGCTATGAGAACAAATATTTTGAGGTTCAGTCAGACCCACTCTGGGACTCAAAGATTTCTTTTCTAGTTTAGCATCTGACTGTCACCCACCTTTACAATACTTTACCTATACATTTGTTACAGGCAACGGTCAGTATTTATGTACAGACCGTTACAATACTTTATATGAACCTTTGTTATCAGGTCATTACCTAGATGTTTGTCATTGCTGTGTTACATACTATACATGTACATGTCTTTGTCTTGACAAGTTGAGCTACAGTGTCATTGACACTTTCATTTGGTATATAAAATTTTTCACTGAGTAGTTATGGAGTGTTAATAATATTAAACATTCCTCTTGATGAAAAATTTTATTGAACAGCTAACAGCCTCAAGCATTTTGGGAAAAACGGCCTAAAAGTGACCCACCCACTTAGCATTAGAAAAAATCCACCAGAATGGATTAGGTCAGTTAACATTCATGATAACCATTTATTCTGACTTCATATTAACTTTTTTATTGCTTGGCCATCTTATTCATATAATAGGTCTAATATGATGATTATATAAACAGGTAGATACCTTTCAACTCATATAAAGAGTGTTCATGGAAATAATTTTACATAAGATTATTAGAAACATAAAAAAAAATCAATATTTATAATAACATAGCAGTCCGCAACAAAGAAAACATCACTGTTTAACTATTCTCTGTCATTGTCGCCATTGAGTGAGGATCCATTTTTTGCAATCCGATTTTTTTTTAGCTCACCTGACTTTCAGTCAGGAGAGCTATAGTGATCACTCACCGTCCGTCGTCCGTCGTCTGGCGTCCGTCGTCCGTCGGCCGTGAACATGGTGTTTGCGTCTTCTCCTCCCAAACCGCTGAACCAATTTAATTGATATTTGAGATAATAGTTTGTTATGACATCGCAATTTGATTTTGTTCAAATCAAGTTGCCCCGCCCGTGGGTAGGGCCACACCCCAAAAATGAGCTGAAATCTTAAAAAATCTTCTTCTCATGAACCAGCAGTAGCAGAGACCTGATATTTGGTGTGCAGCTTCCTTTTGAGGTGTAGACTCAGATTTGTTCAAGAGAAGTTTGTGGGGCTATACTTGGCGTCGTTATGGGAGGGGCAAAATTTTTGGCCCCGCCCGAAATTTCTATTTTCCAAACCGAGAGGCTGATTTGAACCAAATTTTATGTGAGGGCTTATTGGGTCATAAGTACCTAATTTATGCTGATTTTTAACACTGTAGGCAATGGGAAAAACATTAAAAAATCTTCTTCTCCAGATCCAGCAGGCAGAATCTTTTGATATTTGGTATGCAACATTGGAGGGTGGATCTGATTCAAGTTTGTTCAAATCGGCCCCCTGGGTTCATATTTGGGCTCAGTATAGGAGCCCGATTTCGAACTTAGTGCATTTCAGGCAAATTTCTTAAAAAATCTTCTTCTCCAGATCCAGCAGGCAGAATCTTTTGATATTTGGTATGCAACATTGTGGGGTGGATCTGATTCAAGTTTGTTCAAATTGGCCCCCTGGGTTTATATTTGGGCTCAGTATAGGAGCCCAAATTTGAACTTACTGCATTTCAGGTAAATTTCTTTGAAAATCTTCTTCTCCAGATCCAGCAGGCAGAATCTTTTGATATTTGGTATGCAACATTGTGGAGTGGATCTGATTCAAGTTTGTTCAAATCGGCCCCTTGGGTTTATATTTGGGCTCAGTATAGGAGCCCAAATTTGAACTTAGTGCATTTCAGGCAAATTTCTTTGAAAATCTTCTTCTCAAGATCCATCAGGCAGAATCTTTTGATATTGGGTATGCAACATTGTGGGGTGGATCTGATTCAAGTTTGTTCAAATCGGCTCCCTGGGTTTATATTTGGGCTCAGTATAGGAGCCCAAATTTGAACTTAGTGCTTTTCAGGCAAATTTCTTAAAAAATCTTCTTCTCCAGATCCAGCAGGCAGAATCTTTTGATATTTGGTATGCAACATTGTGGGGTGGATCTGATTCTATTTTGTTCAAATCGGCTCCCTAGATTCATATTTGGGCTCACTATAGAAGCTCGAATTTGAACTTAGTGCATTTCAGGCAAATTTCTTCAAAAATCTTCTTCTCCAGATCCTGCAGGCAGAATCTTTTGATATTTGGTATGCAACATTGTGGGGTGGATCTGATTCCAGTTTGTTCAAATCAGCCACCTGGATTCATATTTGGGCTCACGATAGAAGCCCAAATTCGAACTTAGTGCATTTCAGGCAAATTTCTTTGAAAATCTTCTTCTCAAGATCCAGCAGGCAGAATCTTGTGATATTTGGTATGCAGCATCCTTAGGGGGGTGAGATTCAAGTTTGTTCAAGCCATGTCCCTAGGTTCATATTTGGGCTCACTGTGGGAGCTTGAATTGTAACTTTGTTCGAAATGAGAAATTTTCTTAATAAATCTTCTTCTTCAGATTCAGCAGTCCGAATGGTTTGATACGTGGTGAGTAGCATCCTTGGGGGGAGGGGGGGATTCAAGTGTGTTAAAGCCAAGTCCATGGGTCCATATGTGGGCTCCCTGTGGGAGCCCAAATTATAACTTAGTCAATATGAGGAATTTTTCTTTAAAAATCTTCTTCTTCAGATTCAGCAGTTGGAATGTTTTGATATTTGGCATGGAGCAACCTTGGGGGCTGAGATTCAAGTTTGTTCAAGCCAAGTGGTTCATATTTGGGCTCACTATGGGAGCCTGAATGACAACTTAGTTCAAAATGAGGAATTTTCTTTAAAAATCTTTAGATCCAGCAGATGAATGCTTTTGATATTTTTTATGCAGCATCCTTAGGGGGGTAAGATTCAAGTTTGTTCAAGCCATGTCCCTAGGTCCATATTTGGGCTGATTGTGGGAGCTCGAATTGTAACTTGGTTCAAAATGAGGAATTTTCTTTAAAAATCTTCTTCTTCAGATCCAGCAGTCGGAATGTTTTGATATTTGGTGTGCAGAATCCTTAGGGGTGTGAGATTCAGGTTTGTTAAAGCCAAGTCCCTGGGTTCATATATGGGCTCCCTGTGGGAGCCCGAATTATGACTTAGTTCAGTATGAGGAATATTCTTTAAAAATCTTTTTTTAGATCCACTGGTCAGAATATTTGGATATTTGGTTTCAGCTTTTCTTAGGAGGAGCAGATGCAACTTGTGGAAATCAATTCTCTGGGTTGATATTTAGGCTACCATGTCAGGTGAGCGCCCTCAGGCCCCCTGGGGCCTCTTGTTTTAAAATGCGGTTCAGATTTTATATATAGTTGTTGTAGTTCTTCATAGTCTTTGAAAATATGATTTTGTTTGTTTATTGTTGTTTTATTTCTGGCATTTGCCCAATCCAATAATTTCTCTAGTTCGACTTCTCATAAGCTTTTAAGCCATGAGAAGTTGTTTTTTCAGTGACCTTTTCCAATGTCAGGAAACTAAGAGTAATGATTCTCTTATTAATGTCACTGCTAAGTCCACAGAGAACTTCATTACCGGTAGGTGCATTAAGCTATACCAGGATGATCTATATGTAGATCTGCAATGTCGTTATGAGAATGATACTTCCCTGGTTCTGAGGTGCCATAAATACTGTGTCGAGAAGAATTTGCACTCAAAATGTGTGAATCAATTCTCTGCAAAGCAATCTTCCTGTGAAGATGCAAAAGTTCCACCCGAAAAAAGGGAGGACCACCCACATAATGTTGATTAGTTCGATTTTATTCAACACTGCTTTTTCTGTGGTAATGTATACCACCTTGTAAAGGACCAAAAAAACCCAAGTCGATGGAGACCTGCTTATCTATTTCGGCAGGTAGACAACCCAAAGACCAATCTGCGATTCTGAACATTTGTGATCGTAGACTGGAACAATGGGCCGAAGATGTGAGTTCATGCTGCTGACGGGCTGGTACAAGTCATTGTTGACAATTTCAATGCAGACATCTCCTCTCAGAATGGGAAGGTTAATACTCATTCCCTGGCAGTCATAATTGTCCAATCTGACACCAAAACTGATTCAGAGCCTCCTGCCATTCCCATAGTATCCAAAGCTAAAATGGATAAACCCTTTCACTCTGATTCACCTGTGGTACATTATAATGGCCCAAAGCGACCAGAAATGCCTGCTTCACACCCCACGAGACAGATACCATCTCTTTCTATGCTCTGTTTTACTGCAATTGCAAAGTGTAGAGCAACTAAATCGGATTTTCTGTTTCTGAAAAATATTTTGATGTCAGAGAAGTGCAGCAGAGTTCAAAGGTTACAACACTCATTTAACTGGTAAAGTGCTGATTTTTTTCTGACAACAAATCAAAGCTCATCATTTACTGCTCTATTACATTTAATTGGATCGTGCCTTATAGGCACTATCCAATTAAATGTCAGAGCAAGGTATTGTATAAAAAATCTGATTCATATCAGGGACAATAAAGGCTTCCTCAGGCAGAATGTAGCTACAGACTGTTATTGCCTGTCACTTTTAGTAAAGCCCAAAATAAGGCTTCCAGCACTCTACCAGTTAACCTGCGAGTCAGGACAATCACCTCAACTCAGAACAAAATTGCTCTATCTTCCCCTGATTCACATGATGCTGGCTGATCCCAAAACCATCATTACAGCCTCTGAAAAGCACAAGAGGTAAGTTCGTAATCTGTTCAGAAATACACTGTCCAGCAGTTATTTTAGGTGACATGGTTTAAATCTTGTGGGCATTTCCCAATAAGTTTCAGTCCTTCTATCCCAGGTTGGGAGGGATGCATCTAATCATGAGTTTTGTTAGGGCTGTTGGGTCATTGATGATCAACCCTGGCTTAGCCAAGATTCTGGGGTCTGTATTCGGCAGCATCAGTAAAATACTTCTCGGTAAAAAAGATCCCAATGAACATCAGAGCCATATGATTGTTAGCAGAAGCGTTATTGAAGCCTTTTTTTAGCATGAAAACATGCTGTGTCCTGAACATCTCTTATCACTGCTAGATGATTCAGCAATGGAAAGTTGAACCACTAAAAATGGTGAATTCATTTCTGAAGCCTGTACTCATCATGATGTTAGAAAGTATCTTGGATTTTGTCTAGAATCTCGGAATGCTCAACTTCTCAGCTTTCCAGTCAATAAATTATTTGTAGGGCCATGCTAAACTATAGAAAACCACCGAGAAAAAACCTTTTAAATGCCAAAACCTGGTTTGGTACCCTGGCAGCCAGACTAATTCAGAACATTCATTGTTGTCTTGATGCTTATTATTAGAAGTTGCATATACATGACTTAAATGTAAAACTTTCACAGTTACATCTACATATATAAGCCATATATGATAAATAAATTTTAAATGCTTGCCTACCCAGTGGAACTGCAGAAGGTGGAGCAGTGTTTGTTTAATGTTGTAAACAAGTTCTGCTTTACTGGTAAAATAGGACCTGGTAACCAACACCTAGGGTGAAAGTCCTCACAAATGTGTAGCTTACGTATAAACAATTGTCGAACTTGATTTCGTACCTAAGTTATGGTCACACTGTAGCCACATATTCTGGATTTGACCTTAAGCACCAATAAATAAATAAATGTCTTTTGACACCGTCTAAGGCCAGCATTGGTCACGAAAACTGGCAGTCAAATTTATTTATTTTTAGCTCACCTGGCCTAAAAGGCCATGTGAGCTTTTCTCATCACTTGGCGTCCATTGTCCGGCATCCGTAAACTTTTCACATTTTCATCTTCTCTGTAACTGCTGAGCCCATGTGAACCAAACTTGGCAGAAATGGTCTATGGGGGGTCCTCTACAAACGATCCTCATTTTGTTCCCATCGGATAAAAAACATGGCTTCCAGAGGCATTCTTTGATTCTGGTTGGTGGATTTTCAAAAATCTTCTTCTCTGAAACTGCAAGGCCAAATGTTTTGAAACTTCACATAAATGATGACTGGGACCCCCTCTACCAACAATCCTCATTTAATGTTGATTGGGTCACAAACATGGCCGCAATTGCAGCTTATAGTTACTGTAGAAACCCTATCAGAAATCACATTTTCATCATCTTCTCTGGTACTACTGAGCTGACATGAACCAAACCTGGCAGGGATAGTCTATGGGAAGTCCTCTACAAACGGTTCTCATTTTGATCCCATGGGTTTGAAAACATGGCCACCAGAGGCATTCTTTGATTCTGATTGGTGGATTTTGAAAAATCTTCTCCTCTGAAACCACAGGGCCAAATGTTTTGAAACTTTGCATGGTTGATGACTGGGACCCCCTCTTCCAACGATCCTCATTTAATGTTGATCGGGTTGCAAACATGGCAGCTTCAATTGCAGCTTATAGTTACTATAGAAATCCTATGAGAAATCACATTTTCATTTTCTTCTCTGGAACTACTGAGCTGACATAACCAAACCTGGCAGGAATGGTCTTTGGGAGGTCCTCTACAAACGATCCTCATTTTGTTCCTGTGGGTTGAAAAATATGGCCGCCAGAGGCATTCTTTGATTCTGGTTGGTGGATTTTCAAAAATCTTCTCCTCTGAAACTGCCAGGCCAAATGTTTTGATACTTCACATAAATGATGCCAGGGACCCCCTCTACCAACGATCCTCATTTAATGTTGTTCAGGATTTAAACATGGCCATAATTGTGGCTTATAGTTACTACAGAAACCCTATGGGAAATCACATTTTCATCTTCTTCTCTGGAACTACTGAGCCGACATAAACCAAACCTGGCAGGGATAGTCTATGCGAGTTCTTCTACAAAGGCTCCTCATTTTGGTTACCATCCTTCGAAAAACGTGGCTGCCAGAAGCATTTTTTGATTCTGATTGGTGGATTTTGAAAAATGTTCTCCTCTGAAACCACAGGGCCAAATGCTTTGAAACTTTGCATGGTTGATGACTGCAACACCCTCTACCAATGATACGCATTTAATGTTGATCAGGTTGCAAACATGGCTGCAATTGCGGCTTATAGTTACCATAGAAACCCTATGGGAAAATCACATTTTCATCTTCTCTGGAACTACTGAGCCAACATGAACCAAACTTTGCAGGAATGGTTTATGAGAGGATGGAAATATGTGGCCGCCAGAGGCTATATTCTAATGCTTAACCAATGCTCTCCTGTCTGCATGAAGATCGGTACTGTCAGCAAAATACTTGTTTTTTGAGAATCGGGTAAGGGTTGGTTCCAGTTTTCTCCATTGAGAACCGGGAAAAAAACCCAAAAATATTGTGTATACAGTACAAGTCAAAAATAAGTTGTAGCATAACTGCAATAAACTAAGTAAACTACTGCACCTGCACTGACAAGATCAGAATCTGACATTTTCTGGAAAGCTACCAGTGAGAGCTTTCCAGAAAATGATGTCAGCTTCTGGTCTTATCAGTGTAGGAAGAGAAAAGATACATAGTTTATAGGATTATCCTACAACTTATTTTGACTACTACTGTAAACAAGTGCAGCAGTAATTATGTTAATACATCTTGCATTTCTTTAACATTCATATAGATGATACTCAGTTTCTCAAAAACCCAGTCTCACAGAGCAACTGGTCTCATCAAATTAATTCAGTTTGAAAAAAAAAAATTGCATTTTTAACTGTTTTCATTTGTAAGATATGTTGTTTTAAAACTTGTTACTTGTTGTACACTCCACCATTATTGGTGTAAGAGTGCATATACAATAAATAAATAAATTACTCTCAAGTTGCTTATCTGAAATACTGATTGATGACAGGTGTTTGGAAAAGCATAGAAGTTTTGTTTATTAGCTTAACTTGACAAAGTCAAGATAAGCTATTGCCATCACGCGTGCGGAAGTCTGTTAGTCTGTGAGTCTGTTCACATTTTCCTTTAGCACAGGCTACACCCCGTAGTTCATATCTGATTGATCCTAAAACCATTAGCACAGTCTACAGGTCGTATTTATGAAGGGATTTCATTGTAATTGGTAGAATGCCTCTGTGTAATGTCTAGATGAGAACGTCCCCTTTTGGTCATGATCTGTCAACCATGATGGCTGCCCAAGCCCGAAACCCAAAGACTTTTAGCACAGTCTGCAGGTCATATTTAATATGGAGGGATTTCATTGTAGCTTGGTAGGATGACTCCGTATGATGTCTAGGTGAGAACTTCCCCATTTGGTCGCGATCTGTCAACCTTGACGACTGCCCGGGCCCAAAACCCGAAAACCTTTAACACAGTCTACAGGTCATATTTATGGAAGGATTTCATTGTAACTTAGTAGATTGACTTCATATAATGTCTAGATGAGAACGTCCCCTTTTGGACGCGATTGGTCAACTGTGATGACTACAGGGGCCCGAAGCCCAAAAACCTTTAGCACAGTCTGCAGGTCATATTTATGAAGGGATTTCATTGTAACTTCGAAGGATCACTCCAGATAATGCCCAGATGAGAACATCCCCTTTTGGTCGCGATCATTCAACCATGATGGCTGCCCGAGCCCAAAACCCCAAAAACTTTAGTACAGACTACAGGTCGTATTTGTGAAGGGATTTCATTGTAACTTGGTAGAATGGCTCAGTATAATGTCGAGATGATGACGTCCCCATTTAGTTACAATTGGTCAACCGTGATGTCTACACAGGCGTGAAGCCCGAAAACCTTTAACACAGTCTACAGGCCATATTTATGAAGGGATTTCATTGTAACTTGATAGGATGACTCATTTTGGAATAATTTCACTGTAACTTGGTAACTTTTGTTGACATACATTAACTGTGAGGGACACATACATTAACACATACACTAACTGTGAAGGCCACATTAACCCACCCCTCAGTTCTTTAGTGCAGCCTACACCTCATATTATTTTTATTAAAAACATAGCATGCAGGGAACAGAAATTAACATATTCCCAATTATTTCATAATCCTTTCATAAACATTGAACATTATCCTTTTCATCAAACACAACACATAGACAAGTTAAGCTACAGTGTCATTGACACTTTCATTTTATTTTCCCAGTAGCTGTCCAGTAAAAATAAATCTTTTAAGATATGACAAAATAGGAGTAAAAATGTGTTTCCTGTAACTCTTTACCTATCCAAAGCTATTTGAAAGAGAATACTGTCTGAAAAAATTGTAATTTTCAAAATATTTATCCTTCTTTTACTGATTTTTTTGTTGAAACAGAATTAATAAATGTGTGCATTTTCAAGAAATCTTCATTGAAACTACAAGGCCAAATGTTTTGAAACTTAATGTGACTGATGACTGTAACCCCCTCTACCAATGATCATCATTTAATTTTTATCGGGTTGCAATTATAGCTACAATTGTGGCTTACAGTTACTATAGAAACCCTATAGGAAATCCCATTTTCATCATCTTCTCTGAAAGTACTGAGCCAATGTGAACCAGACTTGGCAGGCATGGTCTATGAGAAGTTCTCTACAACTGTTACTCATTTTATTCCTTTTGGATGAAAAACGTGGCCGTCAGAAGTATTCTTTGATTCTGATTGGTCAATTTTGAAAACTCTTCTCCTCTGAAACCACAGGACCAAATGTTTTGAAACTTTGCATGGTTGATGACTGGGACACCCTCTACCAACATTCCTCATTTAATGATGATTGTGTTGCAAACATGGCCACAATTGTGGTTTATAGTCACTATATAAAAAACCCTATGGGAAATCCCATTTTCATCGTCTCTCTGGAATTACTGAGCCAACGTGAACCAAAACTTGGCAGGAATGGTCTATAGGAGGCCCTCCACAAACGATCCTCTCTTTGTTCCTGTTGATTGGAAAATATGGCCACCAGAGACATTCTATGATTCTGTTTGATGGATTCAGATGTTTTGAAACTTCACATGATTGAGGACTGGGACACCTTCTCCCAATGATGCTCATGTAATGTTGATGTAATGTTGCAAACATGATCACGATTGCAGCTTATAGTTACCATGGAAAGCCTATGGGAAATCACATTTTTTAGTCCCCTACCAGCATCGCCGGAGGGGACTATAGGTTTGCACTCGGTCCATCCGTCAGTCTGTCAGTCTGTCTGTCAGTCTGTCAGTCACACTTTAGTTTTCCGGAGTTTTTTTTGGAAACGCTTCAACGGAATGATTTCATTTTTGGTAAACTACTATAGAACGATGACTTACAGATCAAGTTTGAGTTTCATGCTGATTGCATTATTTTTGTGTGAGTTACGGCCCTTGGAAATATGGAAAGCACCAAAATATCAGTTTTCCAGAGTTTTTTTGGAAACACTTCAACGGAATGATTTCATTTTTGGTAAACTACTATAGAACGATGACTTACAGATCAGGTTTGAGTTTCATGCTGGTTGCATTATTCTTGTGTGAGTTATGGCCCTTGGAAATATGGAAAAGCGCCAAAATATCAGTTTTCCAGAGTTTTTTTGGAAACGCTTCGATGGAATGATTTCATTTTGGGTAAACTACTATAGAACGATGACTTACAGATCAAGTTTGAGTTTCATGCTGATTGCCTTATTCTTGTGTGAGTTATGGCCCTTGGAGATATGGAAAAGCACCAAAATATCAGTTTTCCGGACTTTTTCTGGAAACGCTTCAACGGAATGATTTCATTTTTGGTAACCTACTATAGAACGATGACTTACAGTTGTATAATTATTAATGCTCATTAGTCCGGTAGGGGACATTTTATTGCTTCAGCGATACATGCGCTCTTGTTATATGTAGTTCCAGGTGAGCGATTGCAGGCTCTTTAGAGCCTCTAGTTCTCAATCCCCCCCCCCCCCCCCTCCAAATAGATTTGACACCAATAAGTGGGACCGGCCCAGTGAGCTCATTCCACTGCAAAGTCATAAGTTATTTTGGAGGCAAAATATGAACAATTTTAGTTATTCAAAATTTTTTGGAGGGAATGTCATGTTGTTGCTGTGTAGGTAAATGTTTAAGATTGATGGCAACCTATTCACTTTTGTACCAGACAGCATGCTTGGTGTTTTAAAAACTTCAACACAGTATGAAGAAGAATGACAGAACATGTACAGTACATTTTATATCAAAGACTGAATGCTATAAAGTGCTATCCACTAATTGAAAAGTTGTATAGCAGAACACTGTTAATTGAATAGACACTTTGCATGTGAAAAATGTTCTATCAACAGGAGTATTCAATTAACAGGAATCTGGTTATTTTGCTATATTCTGGTGTTAAAATGAACATTTATTCAATTAAATCTTGTTTGACTGAGCTCATAAAACATGTTTATGCAGGATGAATTGAGCACAAATTTGCACTGAATGTATGGTAAATGGTTTGGTGTTTAGAAATTATATTCAGTAAACCAGGTTACTCAAGAGGTCTACAATTCAGTTGGCTCCACTGTACGTAATTTGCAACAGTATTTATTTTTCCCATTTACTGTGGTAAACAAGCTCTGTTTTACTGGTAAAATAGGACCCAGTCACCATTGCTTGGTGTGGAAGAAATAAATAAATAGTATTTATTTGTGATGATAATGCTGGTCAGCTGTGGTATTCACCATCATATTGCCGATGGCTTTGTCGAATTTCTAAGTTTCTTTTCTTGAGGGAATTTGATATTATATTCTTTCTTTATTTCAGTATGAAGTTTGAACACGCCAAGACATTACTGGAAAAATTCAGCAAAATAGACAAAAAAAAATTTGGACATATTACAGTTGAGGAGTTTGCTGAGTATCTACATCTGCCCAAATCTGATGTTCTACAAGAAGTCTTTCAACTGTATGATAGAGTAAGTTTACCACATAGCAATTCAAATTTTATATGATAGAGAGATTCCAAAAAAAAATGGCTATTACCTGATGGAATAACCCTGTTAATTGCATATAAATTTCAATTAAAATGCATTTACCATACCTTTAGTGTACATTTGACTTGTTAATTGCATATGCATTATAGAGTAATTCCCTGTTAATCGAATAAACAATTTTGTAATTGAATTCTGTGATCTGTTAAAAAATTATAATGAAAAACCTCCAATTCACCAACTTCAGAGATCTCTTTGGCATTAGTACTTGAGGCATAAGCTTTTGAACTATATATTGTTTAACAGCTTAATTGTCCATTCTGTAACCTTTGTAGAAAAGACCATGTAATTATGATATGATGTCATATTGGTCGTACAAGATTTACACGTTCATTTTTAGCTCAACTTGTTGTCAAATATGAGCTATTGGGATGGGTTGCGATCCGTCATCCATACCTCTGTACCTCTCTGCAGGCCATATCTCTCACCTGATCAGTTTCAAGTTTCATACATGGCTTTGTGGTAATTTCCAGATGGGAGCTATCAAAGTTTTCCAAATTTTGTTGAAAAAGATGGCCACTAGCAGCCATCTTGGATTTGGTATATAAATTGTCACCAATTCCAACATCCTACAGGCCACATCTCTCACCCAATCTTTTTTAAAATTTCATATGTAGCTTTGGTGTGATGTCTAGATGGGAGCTTTCAAATTTTTCTGAATTTCATTGAAAAACATTATCACCAGTGGCCATCATGGATTTGGCATATAAACTGTGAACAATTCCATTAGCACACCCTGCAGGCCGCATCTTTCACAAGATATTTTTCAAATTTCATATATAGCTTTTTCTGAATTTCATTGACACACAAGTCCACTTCTCTTTTTGACCATCAACCAAGGATCAAACTAAAGCTTCAGAAATTATCGAATCATGTATTTCGGACATTTGCACTTGGATGATTTCCAACAAATTAATGATAAATAATGATAAGACTGAATTCCTAATAATTGGTTCACGCCAACAACTCACTAAAATTGACATCAACTCATAGAAGGTAGGAGATTTCACCATCAGGGCAATTGACAGTGTACATAATCTTGGTGCCCAGACTTGAACATGTCTATGGATAAACATGTTACAAATATGTGCATCATGGCTTTCAGAGGTCTATACAAAATTAAACAGATAAGTTAGTTCCTTACAAAAGACTCCACAAAAACTCGAGTTCATGCCTTTGTAACTTCACATTTTGGATTATTGTAATGCTTTACTGTTAACCTTCCACAATACCAGTACTCTCACCTGCAGAAAGTATTAAATGCATCAGCCCGAGGGGTATGAAGAGTATCTTGATCTCAACACATCACTTCTGTTTTGATGGATCTTCGCTGGTTGCCAGTAAAGTACAGAATCATTTTCAAAACTTTAGTATTAGTTTTCAAGGCACAAAATAACATGTCACCAGCCTACTCAGAAGAACTCATCAATACCAAGAATGTGTGTCAATACAACCTGAGGTGTGATGGTAAAATGCTACTAAATGTTCCAAAAAATATGTGTAAGACATTTGGAGATAGGTCATTCTCATTTGCTGGTCCTCACTTGTGGAATAATTTACCTGTTGATCTAAAATGGCTGTCAAATGTCGACACTTTCAAGAAAGATCTCAAAACATTTCTATTTCAAAAAGTTCTATTTCAAAAAGCCTATAAGTGATGTTCTGGACTGTAAAATACTGTATATATTCTCTTTGTATATTTGCACAAGCTCAATAACATGTACAATGCCTTAGAATATGGTTCTTTATCCATTGAACTATAATTTTGGCGCTACGTAAATGGGTATATTATTGTTAGCTCACCTGACTGCAAGTCAGTGTGAGCTATTGCCATCACTTGGCATCTGTCGTCCGTTGTCTTTTAACTTTTGGAAACTTTTCTTCTTCACAACCACTTGGCCAAATTCAAACACATATTGCAAAGACCATCTATGGAGTATACCCTTTCTATTTTGTTCAAATTAAGCAACTGCCATCTTCCGGCCCTGATTAATGCCCCAAAAGCCTAAAAACCTTTAAAAATCTAAAATCTTCCCATGAACCACCAGAGAGAATGCCTTGCTATTTGGTATGGAACATCCTTTGGTGTTGAAGCTTGAAGTGTGTTCAAGGGAAGTTGGTAGGTCAATATTTGGGCTCTCTGTGGGAGCACATCCATCCAAATTTAGGACCAGTAGAATGGAATGGTAAAAGAAAATGCCATCGGCGGTGTCAGGGTGTTGTGTAGTAGGGGGGGGGGGGGGGGGGGGGGGGTGGCATTGAAAAAATGGTGAGTCAGCATATTTGCAATAATTTATCCTGAAGCAATATGTGTTATATTTATTCACACTAGAGAACAATGTAAACAATCATATTATATAGAAGTGGAGTTAGTTGTCAAACATGACATGTTATCTATTATTTTAATTAGGTGTCAATTTCATTGAGAGAAACCCTTAGCTTTACATGGAGATGTATAAATGATTCAGTTCAATGCTTTTAACCCTCTCAAGACTTCAATGTGGGTTCCAATGATTTTATTTCAAATAACGTGAGAATAATGATAACCCTTTCCATACTCACATTACTGCTTGAAACATCATTCAGATAAGTGGCAGAGCCCAAAATTCCCATTTCTTATTCCTTGATCGAACCCTTTCAATGCTGTGCACATATATGTTTTTTTATGGTTTCGTGGAAAAATTGTATCTGATTCCTATATGAATATTTTTAATTTAACACTCTCAAGACTTCAATGTGGGTTTCAAAGATTTTATTTCATGTAATGGGAGAATAATGATAACCCTTTCCACACTTGCATTACTGCTCTAAACATCATTCAGAAAAGTGGCAAAGCCAAAAGTGTCCATTTCTGATTCCTTGATCAAACTCTTTTAATGCTGTGCACATATGTTTTTTCTGGTTTCTTGGAAAATTTTATCTGATTCCTGTATGAATATCTTTAAATGTTGTTATTGAAATCAATCAGAATCTGTTGATATTTGTTGTACAGCATCGTTAGAGGGTTATATATCATTGGGCCTCTTGTTTGAGATTGCATCCCCTGGCTTGTACTTGCATAAAAAACATTGGTATTTCATTGTGTTCTTTTTTTTAAAAGATCTATAAACTTCCTGAACAAATTTTGCTGTGCCGCAGCTAAGTTTATAAGTTTTTAAATGTCAGCTTTACATGTGGCCTAGAGTAGAGAGAGGGTGAGCAGTGAGTATATTTAGTTTAAACAATATTTATTTCCAATTAAGAATAGATATATACATGTAACAAAAGAGATACATAAGTTGCATAACACAAAACCTGAAATTGGATTCAGCATCAATCATTATGCTCATGTACACTCCAAAATATTAGATTGTAGTGAGAGTTACAAAATACAAATATCTGTTTTTACTGGTTGAGTGCTAGAAGCCATATCATGGCACTTTTGAAAAGTGCTAAAAGCCACTGTACAGACCATAGTCCATAGTCAAAGAAATGGGCCCCAAAATAATCTTGAGTGTGAACAAATTAAGCAGTACACAAATTTTAGTTTTTTCATGTGTGGAATATACCCTTCTTCCGTAAAATGAAATGTTTCACTGAAAAAAGTTGCAAATTTGGTAGATTTTGGGGTAAAAATGTGGGTTTTTAACAAAAAATTAGAGAAAATTGGAATTTCACTATATGTTTATGTTACGGTCATTTTGTGGTACTTTTTCAGTTTTTGTTGCTTAATTTGTGCATTACTAATGTGATGAGGTAAGAAATTAGGTAATCTATTGCAAATTTGCTGCGGAATTTGGGAAATTTACCTTTAACCACTAATTTGGTTGAAAACTCAAAATATGTAAAAATTGGAATTTTGTCAAAAAAATTCACAGTTTCTAATTTTTACTGTACTTATTCAGTTTGTGAAGAGGTTAATATATTGTTTAACCAAACTCAGTTATATCACCTATACCATCATTTTATAAGCAAGCTATCTTAAAATTCGATTTCTGACCATAAATTTGGCACTCGAAACTCTAGAATGTCAATTTTTATTGCCATATCCCTGGAGGTACCAAAACTGGAAAACAGTTTAATGAAATCATCAGATTCCCACATAATTTTCAGTGCTTTCACCTTCCCTTTCCCCTTCAATCAGCTGACACTGTCACACTGTCTCACTGTTATTTCCCAGTGAGACCCCCATCTCCTAGTCTCAGTAAGGCTACTTATAATCTTAGGCTTTCCTGGGCTCGCTGCCCAAGTAGACCTAAGGCAGGATGCATTCTTACTGAGAACTGGGATCATTGTCCTCCCTGAGAGATGTAGTAAGGCCACAAAAATACTTGTTTCCGATTGCCGACTGACCTGGAAAAAGTTATCGACCTGAAACAATCGCACCAGGCATTGACATGAAAATACTCATTATCGTGATGCCGTAGCAATGTTTTTTGGGTTTTTTTTAGAAGACAAGTTCAGGACGTTTTTTGAAAAGTGAAAAGAGAGAAGAAAACCAACTGATTTTGAAATGGATTTATCTATTAAAACAATTATCTAAAGGACAACTGAAGCCAGGAAGCTTGGGGGTTATGTTTGGGATGAAGTGTCGTTTGAGGTTTATGACACAGGGTGTGATTGGTTGAAAATCAGAGAGCAACCTTGAGGCATGATTATACATGATTTTCGAGCGATGTGTGGAACGTGCCACATGGTTTCTGACAGAGATAAAACAAATATCGAACTACCGAAATGACCACATGACACCTCATTTGCAACTCTAACTTCAGAGTGTGAGCATCTTGATTGACTGCAAGTGATGGATTTCCTTACACCTCAATTGAAAAAAGTCTTTGATAGTACTGAATGTTGGTCCATTACTCAACTGGGATGTCAATGGTGATGGTGACAGCATTCAGCTTACCATAAAATGCCAGCAGAAACTCATCTTTGGGAATGGTAGCACCTAAACCCCTCCCCCCCCCCCACCCCACACACACACACACACACACACACACACACACTGGTCCCCACCAGAGGAAGGGTAAAAAGTCATCCTCGACCACTGCCAGTCACCATCAACCAAGCGTTGGGAAGCCAGGCAAATGGAGGCGTGGCTTGAGAGGAAAAGGGCTGAGACTGGGAAACAGGATAAGGGGAGGGTGACAACTGTTGACTCACCTCCAAAACTTGCATCGCTGACCCCAAGCTGTTCACCTACACCTAAGAGGTCGGAGGGAAGGAGACTACAAATCTAATTCAAACCTGGACTCCGACCGATGTTATAATAGTAGAGGAAATGTCCCTGAGAACCTATATTGAAGGCCTAGATGAACTTGCCATTGAGCTCTTTGGTGAACTCAAATTGGATTTCAAAGAACCACAGAAGACTTCTTGGCCTATCTTAAGACACAGAAGGGATGGAATGTTAGGAAACTATGACTGAATCGTGAACAAACCAGAACACAGAACACCTAGAAGCAGTCAAGGTCCGCAACTCATACTCCCATAAATGGTTCCAAGTAAAATCAACAACTGCCATGACCTCTCCTTCCCAACCACCTCCTCCTAAGAAGAAGAAGCAGAAACAGCACACGCAACACTGAACTCCAACACTTTCCTCCTCTGCTGGTCACTGTCACAACTTTCTATGTATACTTTTGAAAGAATGTTTTAAAAAGTGTACATCATACTTGCACAAATGGCATTTTCAAGAATGGCATTTTCAAGACAGTTGGCCAAGATTTGAGGCTTTTAGTATCAATGCATGAAAACCAACACATTATTCATTAATATTCATGACCTGTCAACACCAACGGTAAATCATGGTTCATCAGTTTATCAATTGTGGTTTCCTTTGCTGATGTGAAACTTGCTTCACACCTATACTGTCCAATATGCTTATTTCTACACATATTTTTGAACGCTTGAACTCTGCCATGAGTGCCAAAGGCACGAGCATACCGGGGAGGGAGGGAGCTTTTAAATTTAGTATCAAATGAAGCTCTCTGCTGACCTTTCATGGATTTATTTCATTCTGTGCTCTTGCAAAAATGTAAAGGGGTTCGTTTACTTGCTCCCCTCCCCGGCGACGCCTATGCGTAGGTATTTTTAGCTCAACTTGACAAAGTCAAGCTGAGCTATTGCCATTACTTCTCGTCTGTCGGCATACGTACGTACGTACGTTAGTATGTACATACGTTAGTACGTTAGTACGTACGTCTACAATTTCCTGTGGCACACCTCACAGGTTGCATTTATGATCAGATTACTTTGAAACTTGGTATGCTTGTTTGGAGTGACCTCTCGATGGGAGCTATTGATTTTCTTCAATTTCCATCAAAAAATGTTGCCACGGCCAATGTTCTTAGAACTTAGTTTAGTCAAACCACATTATTTCCCTTTGGCACACCCTACAGGGCACATTTATGATTTGATTGCTTTGAAACCTGGTATGCTTGTTTAGGGTGACCTCTAGATGGGAGCTATCGATTTTCTTCAATTTCCGGCAAAAAATGTTGCCACGGTCAACGTTCGTAGAACTTAGTTTAGTCAGACCTCAATTTTTCCCTTTGGCACACCCTACAGGGCACATTTATGATCAGATTGCTTTGAAACCTGGTATGCTTGTTTGGTGAGACGTCTAGATGGGAGCTATCGATTTTCTTCAATTTCCGTCAAAAAATGTTGCCGCGGCCAACGTTCTTAGAACTTAGTTTAGTCAGAAGACTCAATATTTCCCTTTGGCACACCCTACAGGGTACATTTATGATCGGATAGCTTTGAAACCTGGCATGCTTGTTTGGGGTGACCTCTAGATGGGAACTATCGATTTTCTTCAATTTCCGTAAAAAAATGTTGCCACAGCCAACGTTCTTAGAACTTCGTTTAGTCAGACCATAATATTTCCCTTTGGCACACCCTACAGGGCACTTTTATGATTTGATTGCTTTGAAACCTGGTATGCTTATTTAGGGTGACCTCTAGATGGGAGCTATCGATTTTCTTCAATTTCCGGCAAAAAATGTTGCCACGGCCAATGTTTGTAGAACTTAGTTTAGTCAGACCTCAATATTTCCCTTTGGCACACCCTACAGGGCACATTTATGATCGGATTGTTTTGAAACTTGGCATGCTTGTTTGGGGTGACCTCTAGATGGGAGCTATCGATTTTCTTCAATTTCCATCAAAAAATGTTGCCTCAGCCAACATTCTTAGAACTTAATTTAGTCAGACCACAATATTTCCCTTTGGCTCACCTTACAGGGCACATTTGTGATTAGATTGCTTTGAAACCTGGTATGCTTATTTACGGTGACCTCTAGATGGGAGCTATCGATTTTCTTCCATTTCCGTCAAAAAATGTTGCCACGGCCAACGTTCTTAGAACTTGCTCTAGTGAGACCTCAATATTTCCCTTTTGTACACCCTACAGGGCACATTTATGATCGGATTGCTTTGAAATCTGGCATGCATAGTTGGGGAGGCCTCTAGATGGGAGCTATCAATTTTCTTCTGTTTCCATCAAAAAATGTTGCCACTGGCAGTGACTTTCAATTAACTTAGTAAAAACTTAGTGCAGTTAAGCATCAATATTTCCCTTTGACACACCCTGCAGGGCACATTTATGATTGGATCACTTGCAAACTTGGTGAGCTCTATATGGGAGCTGTCGATTTTCTTCCATTTCTGTCAAGAAATGTTGACCTTTGAACTTAGTTTAGTCAGACCTCAATATTTCCCTTTAACATGTTTATGATCGGATCACTTTGAAACTTGGTATGTGTGTTCCGTGTGACCTCTAGGTGTGAGCTATTGCTTTTTTTCATTTCCATAAAAATTTATTGTCGTTATCACCAACCTTTGAACTTACTGCATTTGTGCATCAACTTATCCCTTTTGCACTCTCTGCAGGGTATATTTATGTATTTCCATAAAAAAAACCCATTGCCACAAGCAGTGACCTTCTACTTAGTGCATTAACATCTTCCTTTGGCATGCCTCAGTGGACACATTCATTATCAGGTTGTTTTGAAACTTTGTATGCTTATGCAGGGTGACAAAGATAGGAGCTATTGATTTTCTTTTCATTTCAATCAAAAACTGTTGCTGTTAGCAACAATCTTTGAATTTATTGCATTTGTGCATCAACATTGTTTGATATGGCCTACAGGCCACATTTATCATAGGATTGTTTTTGAACTTGGTGTGCTCATTAGGCAAGAACTTTAGATAAGAGCTATTGATAAGTATTCATTTCGGTGAAAAAAGTTGCCATTTACAATAACCTCTGAACATACTGCATTTGTGTATCAACATTCTTCCTTTAGCCAGTCTTACAGTTTACATTTAAAAATGCATGGATTACTCTTGACGTTGTGCACACACAATGCTGTTATGTTGAAATTTCAAAAAATAACATTGGTACCAATGATCTTCAATTTTGCCATTTCATTTATAACTTACCAAGTTCAAGTTTGTCAAGTTGAGCTACAGTGTCATTGACACTTTCATTAGATCACCTGGTCTAAAAGGCCATGTTAGCTTTTCACAGCACTTGGCATCTGTTGTCATCCGGCATCCATATACTTTTCACATTTTCATCTTCTTCTCTGTAACCTCTGAGCCGGTGTGAGCCAAACTTGGCAGGAATAGTCTATGGGAGGTCGTCTACAAACGATCCTCATTTTGTTACCATCGGATGAAAAACATGGCTTCCAGAGACATTCTCTGATTCTGATTGATGGATTTTGCAAAAATCTTCCCCTCTGAAACTACAAAGTCAAATGTTTTGATACTTCACATAAGTGATGACTGGGACCCTCTCTACCAACGATCTTCATTTAATGTTGATCAGTGTACAAACATGGCCACAATTGCAGCTTACAGTTACTATAGAAACCCTATGGGAAATCACATTTTCATCTTCTCTGGAACAACTGAGCCGACGTGAACCAAACCTGGCAGGGAAAGTCTATGGGAGGTTTTGTACAAACAATCCTCATTTTGTTCCCATGGGTTTGAAAACATGGCTGCCAGAGGCATTCTTTGATTCTGATTGGTGGATTTTGAAAAATCTTCTATTCTGAAACTACAGGGCAGAATGTTTTGAAACTTTGCATGGTTGATGACTGGGGCCCCCTCCACCAACACTTCTTATTTAATGTTGATCGGGTTGCAAACATGGCTTCAATTTACTATAGAAACTCTATAGGAAATCACATTTTCATTTTCTTCTCTGGAACTTCTGTGCCGAAGTGAACTAAACCTGGCAGGAATGGTCTATAGGAGGTCCTCTACAAACAATCCTCTTTTTGTTGCCGTTGGTTGGAAAATATGGCCACCAGAGACATTCCCTGATTCTGATTGATGGATTTTGTAAAACTCTTCCCCTCTGAAACTACCAAGTCCAATGTTTTGAAGCTTCACATGATTGAGGACTGGGACTCCTTATACCAATGATCCTCATGTAATGTTGATGTGATGTTGCAAACATGGCCTCAGTTGCTGCTCATAGTTACCATGGAAAGCCTATGGGAAATCACATTTTTATATGTAGTTCCAGGTGAGCGATTTTTTATTTATTAGCTTAACTTGACATAGTCAAGATAAGCTATTGCCATCACGCTTGCAGAAGTCTGTTAGTCTGTGAGTTCTGTGAGTATGTTCACATTTTCCTTTAACATGGGCTACACTCCGCAGTTCTTGTCTGATCGTCACGAAATTTCATATGCAGGTTTGGGGTCATGTCTAGATGAGAACGTCCCCTTTTGGTCGCGATCGGGCAACCGGTATGGCTGCCCGAGCCCAAAACCCGAAAACCATTAGCAGAGTCTACAGGTCGTATTTATGAAGGGATTTCATTGTAACTTGGTAGGATGCCTCTGTATAATGCCTAGATGAGAACGTCCCCTTTTGGGCATGATCTATCAACCGTGATGGCTGCCCAAGCCTGAAACCCAAAAACTTTTACAACAGTCTGCAGGTCATATTTATTGAGGAATTTCATTGTAACTTGGTGGGTTGACTTCATTCAATGTCCAGATGTGAAAGTCCCCTTTTGGTCCTGATTGGGCAATATGGAGGGATTTCATTGTAACTTGGTAGGATGACTCCTTATGATCTCTAGATGAGAATTTCCCCATTTGGGCGTGATCTGCCAACCGTGCCGACTGCCCAAAACCCGAAAACCTTTAGCACAGTCTACAGATCATATTTATTGAGGAATTTCATTTTAACTTGGTGGGTTGACTTCATACAATGTCTAGATGAGAAAGTCCCCTTTTGGTCCTGATTGGGCAACTGTGACGGCTACAGGGGCAAGCCCGAAAACCTTTAGCACAGTCTACAGGTCATATTTATGAAGGGATTTCAGTGTAACTTCGTAGGATCACTCCAGATGATGCCCAGATGATGAAGGGATTTCTTTGTAACTTGGTACGATGACTCCAAATGATGTCTAGATAGATGAGATTGTCCCATTTTGATCACGATCATTCAGCCTTGATGGGTGCCTGAGCCCAAAAACCTTTAGCATAGGCAAAAGGTCATATTTATGGAAGGATTTCATTGTAACCTGTTAGGTTGACTCCATATAATGCCTAGATGATGACATCCCGTTTTGGTCGTGATTGGTCAACTGTGATGGCTACAGGTGCCCGAAGTCCGAAAACCTTGAGCACAGTCTACAGGTCATATTTATAAAGGGATTTCAGTGTAACTTCGTAGGATCACTCCAGATGATGCCCAGATGAGATTGTCCCCTTTGGTTGCGATCATTCGGCCATGATGGCTGCCCAAGCCTGAAGCCCAAAACCCTTTAGCACAGTCAACAGGTCATATTTATGATGGGATTTCATTGTAACTTGCTAGATTGACTTAATATAATGTCTAGATGAGAACATTCCCTTTTGGACACAATTGGGCAGCTGTGATGGCTACAGGGGCCCAAAGCCCGAAAACCTTTACAACATTCTACAGGTCATAATTATGAAGGGATTTCATTGTAGCTTGGTAGGATGACTCCAAATAATGTCTAGATGAGAACATCCCCTTTTGGTCGCGATCATTCAGCTTTTATGGCTGCCCGACCCCAAAGACCTTTAGCATAGTCTATAGGTAGTATTTATGGAAGGATTTCATTGTAACTTGTTAGGTTGACTCCATATAATGCCTAGATGATGACATCCCCTTTTGGTCGTGATTTGTCGACTGTGTTGGCTACAGGTACCCGAAGCCCGAAAACCTTGAGCACAGTCTACAGGTCATATTTATGAAGGGATTTCATTGTAACTTCGTAGGATCACTCCAGATGATGCCCAGATGAGAATGTCCCCTTTTGGTTGCGATCATTCAACCATTATGGCTGCCTGAGCCCAAAGCCCGAAAACCTTTAGCACAGTCTTCAATTCATATTTATGAAGGGATTTCATTGTAACTTGGTAGGTTGACTTCATATATTGTCTAGATGAGAGCAGCCCCTTTTGGATACCATTAGGCAACTGTGACGGCTACAGGGGCCTGAAGCCTGAAAACCTTTAGCACAATCTACAGGTGATATTTATGAAAGGATTTCATTGTACCTTGGTAGGATGACTCCAAATAATGTCTAGATGAGAACATCCCCTTTTGGTCGCGATCATTCAGCCTTGATGGCTGCCCAAGCCCAAAACCCCAAAACCTTTGGCATAGTCTATAGGTCATATTTATGGAAGGATTTCATTGTAACCTGTTAGTTTGACTCCATATAATGCCTAGATGATGACATCCCCTTTTGGTTGTGATTGGCCAACTGTGACGGCTTCAGGAGCCCGAAGCCTGAAAACCTTGAGCACAGTCTACAGGTCATATTTATGAAGGGATTTCATTGTAACTTCGTAGGATCACTCCAGATGAGAATGTCCCCTTTTGGTTGCGATCATTCAACCATGATGGCTGCCCGAGCCCAAAGCCCAAAAACCTTTAGCACAGTCTACAGGTCATATTTATGAAGGGATTTCATTGTAACTTGGTAGGTTGACTTCATATAATGTCTAGATGAGAACGTCTCCTTTGGATGCAATTGGGAAACTGACGGCTACAGGGGCCCAAAGCCCGAAAACCTTTAGCACAGTCTACAGGCCATATTTATGAAGGGATTTCAATGTAACTTGATAGGATGACTCGTTTTGGAATAATTTCACTGTAACTTGGTAACTTTCGTTGATATACGTTAACTGTGAGGGCCACATACATTAACTGTGAGGTCATATTAACCCACCCCTCAGCTCTTTAGTACAGTGTACACCTCATATTATTATACCCCACGCAACGAAGTTGCAGGGGTATAATGTTTTTGACTGGTCAGTCCGTCAGTCTGTCAGTCCATCAGTCCGTCAGTCAGTCCTACTTGTTTTCCGGACTTTTTTTCTACACGCTTCCAGATATTGAGCTGATTTTTGGTATGTGAGTCTAACATGGTGGCCTACAGATCAAGTTTGCATTTTGTTCCGCTCCACTGATTTTTACCAAAATTACGGCCCTTGGACTCTGAAAAATTCATCAAAATTACAGTTTTCCGGACTTTTTTTCTACAAGCTTTCAGATATTGAGCTGATTTTTGGTATGTTAGTCTGACATGGTGGCCTACAGATCAAGTCTGCATTTTGTTCCGCTCCACTGATTTTTACCGAAATTACGGCCCTTGAACTTTGAAAAGTTCATAAAAATTACAGTTTTCCGGACTTTTTTCCTACACGCTTCCAGATATTAAGCTGATTTTTGATATGTTAGTCTAACATGGTGGCCTACAGAACAAGTTTGCGTTTTGTTCCGCTCCACTGATTTTTACCGAAATCACGGCCCTTGGACTCTGAAAAATGCATCAAAATTACAGTTTTCTGGACTTTTTTTCTACACGCTTCCAGATATTGAGCAGATTTTTGGTATGTTAGTCTGACATGGTGGCCTACAGATCAAGTTTGCATTTTGTTCCGCTCCACTGATTTTTACCGAAATTACGGCCCTTGAACTTATTAGTCTAACATGGTGGCCTACAGAACAAGTTTGCATTTTGTTCCGCTCCACTGATTTTTACCGAAATCACGGCCCTTGGACTCTGAAAAATGCATCAAAATTACAGTTTTCTGGACTTTTTTCCTACACGTTTCGAGATATTGAGCTCATTTTGGGTATGTTAGTCTAACATGGTGGCCTACAGAACAATACCGTTGAAACTACAGAACACTGTTTTCTGCAGTATTCCTAGAATCTATGTTTATTTTTAAAAAATGATTAGAGCTTGAAATATCGGTGTGCGTGGGGTATGTGACCGTGCTCACTAAGGTTCTATATTTTTTTTATCAAAAACAGCATACAGGGAACAGAAATGAACATATTCCCAGTTATCACAATTCATGTCTTATTTCATAATCCTTTCATAAACATTGAACATTATCCTTTTCATCAAACACAACACACAAGTTAAGCTACAGTGTCATTGACACTTTAATTTTTTTTTTTGCCTGATATTTTACAACATTTCACCTTCAACAATTTTTTTTTCCCGATGATGTGCAATGCTACCATGGCATCATCCTCGGCATTGCCAATGGTGAATTGGGCACAGGACTGCATATTGGTATCTTTTTAGCCGACGCCAAGTAATATAATTAGCATCAGTGGAATTAATAAACAGAACACTGAGAAAGCTATATTCCCTGGGTCGAAAGGGGCTTGCCCACAGCGTCCCTACGCACCCTCGGCGCGCGAAACCATTTCATCCAAGCTATATTCGCATAGTTTTCTTATTTTTTTTCAATAAGAGAAAATAAATGAAGAAACTATGCAAACATTGATGACCGTGGAACAGGCCAGTCTTGTTGAAAGATTTCCAATGGTATGCATAGTTATTTGTATACATCCTATTTTTCCTTTCAAACAGTTTGAGGGGATCTTTATTAATAATTTAAATTTAATATAATAAATGAGTCCCCAATTCATCAACATTTAAGTAAATGTACCACTCCAAGAATACTGTGGAGCCATGTCGATTGGTTAAAAAAAAAAATCCCCATGCCCCTCCCCCCCCCCCCCCCCCCCCCACCTCCCAAAAAAACATTTCCCCATCTACCTACCTATTGAAATTTTCTGGCCAACAAATCGGAAACAAGTATGTTTTGGCCTAAGAAGACTTGCAGGGAATGCTCCACCTGTGTCCTTTCTTGCCTCCATTTTAGCTCACCTGACTGAAAGTCAGGGTGAGCTTTTCTTATCACTCGTCGTCCGTCGTTCTGCATGAAGGTGGTGTTTGAGCCTCTTTCTCCTAAACCATTGGTCACATTTTAATTAAATTTCATGTAAGTAGTGGTTATATAGGGGCATTTTGATTTTTATGCAAATTAGGTTTCAGCTCATATTGAGCAGAGGGGTGTGGAAAAAATGGCCTTATTTTTAGCTCGCCTGAGCAAAGCTCAAGGTGAGCTTTACTAATCGCTTTCCGTCCGTCGTTCGTCGTCGTCCGGCGTAAACTTTACAAAACCAACTTCTTCGAAGAAACCACTGGCCCAATATTTTTCAAATGTTGGGTAAATGTTTATTACCTAATGTCAATTCAGATTTGTTCAAATGAAGTTGCCCCTCCTCCTGGGTGGGGCAATGCCCCCAAGGGGCACCAAAATCTTTGAAAATCTTTTTCTCATGAACCAGCAGTAGCAGAGACTTGATATTTGGTATGCAGCTTCCTTTTGAGGTGTAGAATCAAGTTTGTTTGTTCAAGACAAGTTTGTCGGGCATTATTTGCCTTCGTTATGGGAGGGGGAACAATTTTGGCCACGCCTAAAATTTCTATTTTCTGAACCGTGAGGTCGATTTGAACCAAATTTGATATGAGATGATAATGGGTCATAAGTAGTTGATTGATGCAAAAAAAAATTTTCTCATTGCCCCGTGGGAACCTCGGGAGCTAAAAATAGGAAAAACCTTAAAACTGCCATATCTCCAAAACTACATGGCACAGAGAATTCTTATTTTGTATAAAGCTTACTTTTATCCAGTAGAATAGAATGGTTAAAAAAAATCCCTATCGGTTTGATCACAAGGTACTTTTTTCAGGACTTTGAAAAAGTGCTGCGTCAGCACTTTTTAACACTGTAGGCAATGGGAAAAACATTAAAAAATCTTCTCCAGATCCAGTAGGCAGAATCTTTTGATATTTGGTATGCAACATTGTGGGGTGGATCTGATTCAAGTTTGTTCAAATCGGCTCCCTAGATTCATATTTGGGCTCACTATAGAAGCTTGAATTCGAACTTAGTGCATTTCAGGCAAATTTCTTCAAAAATCTTCTTCTCCAGATCCAGCAGGCAGAATCTTTTGATATTTGGTATGCAACATTGCGGGGTGGATCTGATTGAAGTTTGTTCAAATTGGCCCCCTGGATTCATATTTGGGCTTACTATAGAAGCCCGAATTCGAACTTAGTGCATTTCAGGCAAATTTCTTAAAAAATCTTCTTCTCCAGATCCAGCAGGCAGAATCTTTTGATATTTGGTATGCAACATTGTGGGGTGGATCTGATTCAAGTTTGTTCAAATCGGCTTCCTAGATTCATATTTGGGCTCACTATAGAGGCTCGAATTCAAACTTAGTGCGTTTCAGGCAAATTTCTTAAAAAATCTTCTTCTCCAGATCCAGCAGGCAGAATCTTTTCATAATTGGTAAGCAACATTGTGGGGTGGATCTGATTCAAGTTTGTTCAAATCGGCCCCCTGGGTTTATATTTGGGCTCAGTATAGGAGCCCAAATTTGAACTTAGTGCATTTCAGGCAAATTTCTTAAAAAATCTTCTTCTCCAGATCCAGCAGGCTGAATCTTTTGATATTTGGTATGCAACATTGTGGGGTGGATCTGATTCAAGTTTGTTCAAATCGGCCCCCTGGGTTTATATTTGGGCTCAGTATAGGAGCCCAAATTTGAACTTAGTGCATTTCAGGCAAATTTCTTAAAAAATCTTCTTCTCCAGATCCAGCAGGCAGAATCTTTTGATATTTGGTATGCAACATTGTGGGGTGGATCTGATTCAAATTTGTTCAAATCGGCTCCCTAGATTCATATTTGGGTTCACAATAGAAGCTCGAATTCGAACTTAGTGCATTTCAGGCAAATTTCTTAAAAATCTTCTTCTCCAGATCCAGCAGGCAGAATCTTTTGATATTTGGTATGCAACATTGTGGGGTAGATCTGATTCAAGTTTGTTCAAAGCGGCCCCCCTGGGTTCATATTTGGGCTCACTATAGAAGCCCGAATTTGAACTTAGTGCATTTCAGGAAAATGTCTTAAAAAATCTTCTTCTCCAGATCCAGCAGGCAGAATCTTTTGATAGTTGGTATGCAACATTGTGGGGTGGATCTGATTCAATTTTGTTCAAATCGGCCCCCTGGGTTTATATTTGGGCTCAGTATAGGAGCCCAAATTTGAACTTAGTGCTTTTCAGGCAAATTTCTTTGAAAATCTTCTTCTCAAGATCCAGCAAGCAGAATCTTTTGATATTGGGTATGCACCATTCTTAGGGGGGTGAGATTCAAGTTTGTTCAAGCCAAGTCCCTGGGTTCATATTTGGGCTCAATGTGGTAGCCCGAATTATAACTTAGTTCAAAATGAGGAATTTTCTTTACAAATCTTCTTCAGATCCAGCAGTCGGAATGTTTTGATATTTGGTATGCAGCATCCTTAGGGGGGTGAGATTTAAGTTTGTTCAAGCCATGTCCCTAGGTCCATATTTGTACTCACTGTGGGAGCCCGAATGATAACTTAGTTCAAAATGAGGAATTTTCTTTAAAAATCTTCTTCAGATCCATCAGTCGAAATGTTTCGATATTTGGTATGCAGCATCCTTAGGGGGTGAGATTGAAGTTTGTTCAAGCCATGTCCCTAGGTCCATATTTGGACTCACTGTGGGAGCTCGAATTGTAACTAAGTTCAAAATGAGGAATTTTCTTTAAAAATCTCCTTCAGATCCAGCAGTCGGAATGTTTTGATATTTGGTGTGCAGCATCCTTAGGGGGGTGAGATTCAAGTTTGTTTAAGCCAAGTCCCTGGGTTCATATATGGGCTCCCTGTGGGAATCTTTGGATATTTGGTATAAGCTTTTCTTAGGAGCAGATGCAACTTGTTGAAATCAATTCTCTGGGTTGATATTTAGGCTACCATGTCAGGTGAGTGCCCTCAGGCCCCTTGGGCCTCTTGTTTGAAAATCGTCTTCTAATGAACCACCAGTAGCAGAGACTTGATACGTGGTATACAGAGTCCTTTTGAGGTTTAGAATCAAGTTTGTTCAAGAGAAGTTTGTGGGGCATTATTTGCCTTCGTTATGGGAGGGGCAAGAATTTTGGCCACGCCTAAAATTTCTATTTTCAGAACCGTGAGGTCGATTTGAACCAAACTTGATATGAGATGATAATGGGTCATAAGTTGATTGATGCAAAAAAAATTTTCTCATTGCCCTATGGGAACCTCGGGAGCTAAAAATAGGAAAAACCTTAAAACTGCCATATCTCCAAAACTACATGGCACAGAGAATTCTTATTTTGTATAAAGCTTACTTTTATCCAGTAGAATAGAATGGTTAAAAAAAATCCCTATCAGTTTGATCACAAGGTACCTTTTTCAGGACTTTGAAAAAGTGCTGAGTCAACACTTTTTAACACGGTAGGCAATGGGAAAAACATTAAAAAATCTTCTTCTCCAGATCCAGCAGGCAGAATCTTTTGATATTTGATATGCAACATTGTGGGGTAGATCTGATTCAAGTTTGTTGTTTGCAAATTTCTTAAAAAATCTTCTTCTCCAGATCCAGCAGACAGAATCTTTTGATATTTGGTATGCAACATTGTGGGGTGGATCTGATTCAAGTTTGTTCAAATCGGCCCCCTGGGTTCATATTTGGGCTCAGTATAGGAGCCCGATTTCGAACTTGGTGCATTTCAAGCAAATTTCTTCAAAAATCTTCTCCGGATCCAGCAGGCAGAATCTTTTGATATTTGGTATGCAACATTGTGGGGTGGATCTGATTCAAGTTTGTTCAAATCGGCCCCCTGGATTCATATTTGGGCTCACTATAGAAGCCCGAATTCAAACTTAGTGCATTTCAGGCAAATTTCTTAAAAAATCTTCTCAAGATCCAGCAGGCAGAATCTTTTGATATTGGGTATGCACCATGCTTAGGGGGGTGAGATTCAAGTTTGTTCAAGCGAAGTCCCTGGATTCATATTTGGGCTCACTGTGGTATCCTGAATGATAACTTAGTTCAAAATGAGGAATTTTCTTTAAAAATCTTCTTCTTCAGATCCAGCAGTCGGAATGTTTTGATATTTGGTGTGCAGCATCCTTAGGGGGGTGAGATTCAAGTTTGTTAAAGCCAAGTCCCTGGGTTCATATATGGGCTCCCTGTGGGAGCCCGAATTATAACTTAGTTCAATATGAGGAATATTCTTTAAAAATCTTCTTTTTTTAGATCCACTGGTCAGAATCTTTGGATATTTGGTATAAGCTTTTCTTAGGAGGAGCAGATGCAACTTGTTGAAATCAAATCTCGGGGTTGATATTTAGTCTACCATGTCAGGTGAGCACCCTCAGGTCCCCTGGGGCCTCTTGTTATGTGTACCCATACCATGTATGGTACACATAATGCTGGCATCCGGGATGGACCTCCGTCGTTTGTCCATCCTTGTCTGTCCATCTGTCCATCCATCCGGCATCCTTATCCATTTCTTTGGCATTCGATAACTTGAAAAATATTACTTTATATTTGTGTTCAGGTTACTGATGTGCCGAGCTGTATAGTTTTTGGTGTAAATCTGATAATTTGATCCTGAGATATTAATTCTTTATCCTTCAAATTGAGAATTCTTCCAATCTCTTTGGCATGAGATAACTCAGAAAATATCAATCCAATTGTCATGTTACGTTATATATATCTTCAGGTTACTGATGTTCCGAGCAGTATAGTTTTTGGTGTAAATCTGTTATTTTGATCTTGAGATATTAACCCTTTATCCTTCAAATTGAAAATTCCTCCAATCCCTTTGGCATTCGATAACATGAAAAATATTGCTTGGATTGTCAAGTTACTTTATATTTGTGTTCAGGTTTCTGATGTGCTGAGCTATATAGTTTTTGGTGTAAATCTGATAATTTGATCCTGAGATATTAACCCTTTATCCTTCAAATTGAAAATTCCTCCAATCCCTTTGGCATGAGATAACTCAACAAATATCAATCCGATTGTCATGTTACTTCATATATGTGTTCAGGTTACTGATTTGCCAAGCTGTATAGTTTTTGGAGTAAATCTGATAATTTGATGCTGTGATATTAACCCTTTATCCTTCAAATTGAGAACTCCTCCAATCCATTTTTTCGGCATGCGATAACTCAAAAATTATTAATCCGATTATCAGGTTACTTTATATATGTATTCAGTTACTGATGTGCTGTGCTGTCTAGTTTTTTATGTAAATGTAATAATTTGATCCAAAGATATCAACCCTTTATCCATCAAATTAGGCACTCCTCCAATCCATTTCTATATGTTATGTACCCATACTATGTATGGTGTACATAATGTTGGCATCCGGGGTGGCCCTCTGTCATACAGCTTTCTACTAGTTGCATGTATGGGTACACATCTGATGATTTAATCAGCCTATTTTTGTCCTATTCATTTGCTGGAACCCCCTCCCTGTGTCGCCCTCCAGGAATGTCGAGATAAATCCCGGGCCCCAGGTTAGAAATTTATGTTCACACATGCAGAAGTAAGCATCGCTGAACCGTATGAACACCTATATATATTTCCTGTTGTGTGTTTGAAAGCCAGAGACTCGACAAATATGTCACTGGTGATATTTCTCTAGCGCATGCAGGATTTCTTGCAGAATATTAACTCTTCCCATTTGACCTATGCTACAGAGAGGGTACAAACACTGCTAGTGGGCCTTTGGGGGTCACCCCGGTGGTCTGTTTGTAGGATCTTCGCTTCAGCTATTTATGAATTCTGATATTTTTATACTGTACCAATGACCCAGACTTAGCTGGTGCTAACTCCACAAAAACCAGGGCCAAACACAAATTTTGCCCCCCAATCCCCAAAATTTGCATCCAAAACAAAAAGAAATCATGTCCTAAAGGACCTCCATAGTACGACTCTACTGCGCATGCGCAGTGACGCAGTCGTCCCGAAATTGGCGCCAAATATCATTCTCTGTTTGGCCCTTCATCAGTCAACATCTCACTGATCTTTGTGCTTGTAAATCTCAGTTTAAAGGATGCCAGACACGTAATTCTTGGAGAAAATGTGATTCTAAGGAGGATAGAAGGAGGAGAGGAAAAAAGAAGTGGCAAAAAATAATCAGGGCTGTACTTAAAATTTTTTGTTGAAATTATGTTAAGTTGCCTATTTTCGAGGCAAACGCCTCTTGTTGTCATTCTTGCTAATTGTTGCACTGCTTATTCAGTGTTTCCTCTCCCCTAACCTTCTAAAGTCCCCCCTTGCAATTCTCCCATGCTTTTGGCATATTTTTGAGAAGTTTCATTTCTAAAAATTCCCTGGGAGAGTTGCTTGGTTACAGAATGTTTTCTGTTATTTTCCCCATAGTTACGTTTTCACCCATGGGTGTATAACGTTTGTGTTCTGCATCTTCCATCTGATGTTCTGCAGATTCTCCACTGGGAGTCTCTGTTTTGCATCAGATAGAGTGTAATTGATGACTGATTCCGGGCCAGTTTTTTCAGTGCCTGGAGTCATGTTTTCTTCTGTGTTTACACTGTTTGTTTTCATTGGCAACAGCCTTTTTTGAGGGGGGCTGTTTGCCTTTGAGGTAGTTTATCTCATTATAAGATACATTTATATTATCCGAAAGTGTCTCATTAATTATTTTATATAATTTTAAAATTTTTGACCACACTTTGCCATCGGATCCATCGGGGCTCAACGTTACTTTTCAGCAACTTGGGCTTCTCTGAAAAAATATTTTTTCAAAATTATTTTGTTTTGCAATTGTTTTTTTCATTTATTAATGGATCATGTTATTATGTATCTTTGTGTCAGGGGTTTTTGCGAGTAACTAGGACTTATTGTTGTTCTTTCACAATGAAGGGAACTTGTTCAAATTGTAATAGGAAGAAATCTTCCTCTGACTTTCATGATTATTGCATTAATTGTAGTCAGTGTTCTCGCATTAATCCCTGTCCTGTATGTGAACATTGGGATGAGAAACATTGGAAACGTGTGTCACGATATGTTGTTTCTGGAGAAAGAGCGATGCCGGCTCTTTCTCCACAAGGTCACTCTACTCTCTCAGTTTCTATTTCAGAGGAACCAGAACAGGGTGATGTTTCCATGTTATCTTCTTCAAGTGTGCGTCCGTCGTCACAAATAAATACAGAGCTAGCGGCAAAAGTGCTCATGGAGATTAGACAAATGTCGTCCGCTAGCTCGCCCGGTGTAGCGTCCATTCACCGAATGGTTCGGCAGCCGGGTTCGTCCGATGCGGTCCAAGAGGAAATTTTGGGTGATGCGAGCACTATAAAAATAATAGATGCACACCCAGTGACGGCGGATAGTGAACGAGAACGGAGGAAGCCTTTTAGTCCGGTTCCTAGCTCGTCCAGGTCCAGCCGGGCCGCGAGCGAGAGAGGCCCCTCTCTCGTACAACAACATCTGGGACCAGATGTTGTGGTACAAAATGTGTCTTTAGCGGAGCATACGTCCGTCGCTCGGGACGCTCCGTTGTATAAGCAGTCCGCAGAGACTGTTAAGGCTTCCTCTTCTCGCCGGCGCACACGACCGCACCTTGGCTGCGTGACCTCCGATATTTTGCCAGCTTCGCCGATGAAGGATTCTTCGGCGACCAGGTCACACCATCCGGCAGCCAGGGATTCGAGACCGATGGACTCCGGACGTTCGCATAGGAAAAGTATGCGGGAGCCATCTGATGCGGAGCTGCCCTCGGCAAAGCAGCGAAAGACCGCTCCTCCGCAGGTCTCGACGTCGGACATTCTAGTGCAGATAGCACAGCTTATCGCAGCATCCCAGCAGCCGACAGAGACGGTGTCGGATCGAGAATTATCCGACGGCGCTAGGTCGGTACGCTCCGCCGAAGCATCGGGGGCGGACGACCGGGAACATCGGGAGGTCCGACCGGATGGTGAAAGGGATACGGATGAATTGGAGCTATCCCTTTCGGAACAACACAAAGCTGCCGTGGACTTCATCCGGCACTTTCTTCCTCAAGTTGTTCCGTCGGGCCAGACTGCTGCGCTTCCGGACAGGAGAATTATAGCGTCATTGGACTCTGATTTTTTCGAGCGGTTCAGGGACATCGCTCCCGAGTTTCCGTCGCAGTCCAATAATGTTGCAAGAACATTTGAATTATTGAACGACGCTATTTTTAAACTTGCTTCCAAGACGGGGAAAGCAGGCTTCTTGTCCGCAAATACTCTCAACCTGCCTTTCATTAATGCAAGGAATAAATTCGACACGGCAGGTCAGGGTATACCGAGAGTTCCTCTGCGTATGGACGACGAGGCGGAAGACTTAGAGCTATCATTACCGTCGTCAGCTTCTATTCCAACCGCAGTGTTGGAAACAGCTATTGCGTCTAACAGAGCCAATTTAGATGCCTTATCTTACGCAGATCACCTTACGAAGGCGTTATCACTGCGTCTTCAAGGGGAAGAGTTTCAGGATATACAATCCTCCTTAAGACTTCTTTCAAGGGCAGTAGCTTATTCCACGTGTAACTCCGCCCTTTCAGTGGCAAATCTGGAGTTGGTTAGACGTGACGCAGCCCTGTCTACATCCACACTAGTGGATTCTAAGGTGAAGAACTCTCTTAGAGTCGCTTCGGTCTCAGGAGATCTTCTCTTTGACGGCAAGCTTTCCGCTATTTATGATAATATTAAAAAGAAAGCTAGTGATTCTCTGTTGTTTAGATCCGCTTCTAAAAGGTCGGATACAGCAGACACGAATAAGGCGGGCACTTCTGGGTCTTATCCGCCCAAGAGAGGTTCCTATAGAGGTTCCGGTGCGTCCTCTAGCTCTTATTCGAGAGACCGTCAGGATAGCGACTCTCGTTCGGGACGTCCTTCAGGCCGGGACAATCGGTCGGACGCCCCGAGGTCGACGAGGCGAGGTGCGGGTCGTGGAAGACGTGGTTTCTCCTACCGCAGGCCTCGCAGATCCAGGAGGTGATGGCTCAAACCTCTATCGCGTTCCGGTTGGCGGAAGGTTGTCGAGTTTTTCTCAAGAGTGGGCGTCGATTACGGACGACCCGTGGGTGAGAGGAGTGACTTCGGAAGGTCTAAAGATATCCTTCAAACGAAAGCCTCCATTAACTCGAAGTCCAAAGTGGACTCATCTTCCGTCAAACCCTCAGAAAAGAGACGCTCTGCTATCAGAGGTGCAGTCTCTTTTAATGAAGAACGCGGTAGAGGTCGTAGAAAACCAGGAATCGCTGGGATTCTACAGCCATCTGTTTCTGGTTCCGAAACCAGACGGCTCGTTCCGTCCAGTCATAGATTTGAGCTGGATAAACAAGCTGATCGTCGCTCCGAAGTTTTATATGGAGACGATTCGATCGGTCAGAGCGAGTATTCGGGTGAACGATTATGCAACGAGCATAGATCTCAAAGATGCGTACTTTCACGTCATGGTACATCCGACATTCCGAAAGTATCTACGCTTCGCAGTCCTAGGAGTGGTGTATCAGTTCCGGGCCATGTGCTTCGGATTGAATCTAGCACCCTGGGCTTTCACTCGGGTAATGAACTCGGTAATGATCTACTTCTGAGCTCATTCGTCTGCGGTAACGTCGGCCTACCTGGACGACATTCTTCAGAGGTACGGCAACGAGTTAACGCTTCAGAACGATGTTCAGAATCTTCTTCTATTGCTCTGACGTCTCGGTTTCATAGTAAACGAGGAGAAGTCGGATCTGGTGCCGTCCAAGTCATTCACTCATCTGGGAATGAGCTTCGAGACGCACAACAATCTCGTTCGTCTGCCGTTAACCAGAGCGAAATTAGTCAGTTGTTACGCTCGCTATTGTCTGAATACAGACAAAGTCACAGCGAGAGAATTTATGAGACTGATAGGTCTGTGCGGAGCCGCCGCGGATCTCATTCCGATGGGACGGCTACGCACACGGCCTCTTCAAATTTTCCTCACTCAGAATTGGAGTGTGAAAATTCATTCGCTCGATGTAGACGTTCTCTTGTCAGATCAAGTGAAACAAGAGATTCAGACTTGGGCAAACATTCAGTGGTTAACTCAAGGAGTTCCGCTGCAGTTGCCGGATCCGAGTTTTACCATTATGACGGATGCCAGTCAAACAGGTTGGGGTGCATCATTAATCCCAACGGATTCGAGATGCCAGGGTCTTTGGGATCCGCAATTCCTGTGCAAGCACATAAACATCAAGGAAATGATGTCAATTTGGCTTGCGTTACGTCACTGGATGGACATTATTCACGATGCTCATGTCCAAATCCTATCCGACAATACGACAGTAGTGGCGTATATACGGAATCAGGGAGGCACTCATTCTGTTCCGTTGTTCAATCAAACGGAAAGAATCCTTCTGTTTGCGTTGGAACATCACGTTCTTCTTTCGGTCCGTCACATACCGGGTCGTCTGAATGTGCTAGCAGACTCCCTTTCACGAAAGGGTCGCTTGTTGCCGTCGGAGTGGACTCTCAACAAACAAGTATTCAATCAGATTTGCTACCAATGGGAACGGCCAATGATAGACTTATTTGCGACACATCTCAACAATCAGTTGCAGACGTATGTGTCCCCGTGTCCGGATCCAAGAGCATTTGCAGTAGACGCTCTATCGATCCCTTGGGACGGAATGATAGGATATGCGTATCCTCCAGCGCCGTTAATTCAACAAGTATTGCTAAAGATAAAACAATCTCAATGCAAGATTCTGTTGGTAGCATCTCTGTCGCCACAGAGACCGTGGATAAATCTACTCAGGTGTCTGTTGTGGGACCTACCGCGGAAGCTCCCTCCACGAGAGGATCTTCTTTGGCAGGGGAAATCGCGCCAACTACATCACAACCCGCAAGGTCTCAACCTTCACGTTTTTCCGTTGTGCGGTCCTTCTTGCATGGCAAGCACTTTACAGGACGAGCAGTGGACGCGATTTCTAACTGTAGGAGGACCTCCTCTTCGCTAAACTATGCGGCTAAGTGGAAGGTTTTCCGTCGTTGGTGTAGAGATCATTCTGTTGATATATTTGATCCCTCTATACCAGACATTGCTAACTTTCTAGTATACTTGTTTGACGAAATCAAACTGCAACCTGTTACTATAAAGGGTTATAGATCTATGTTATCTGATACCTATGCACATCATGATAGTTTACAAATTGGATCTAATGTCTCTTTATCGAAATTGGTTAGAAACTTTTCGATAAATAGACCCAGAACTCTTAGATTAATTCCTAAGTGGAATTTAGCTTGGGTTCTCCTTAAATTGAAGGAAAAGCCATTTGAACCTCTTGGGACAGTAGATTTCAAATTCTTATCTTATAAGACAGCTTTTCTCTTAGCTTTCTCTTCTGCCAGAAGAGTCAGTGAGCTTCATGCACTATCGGTGGATGATTCTCATTATCGTAGTGTTGGGAACACTATCACCTTCACTACTAATGTCGGTTTTTTAGCTAAGAATCAGGCTCCTAATAAATATCCGGAACCTATTGTTATTAAGGCTCTTCCGTCTTCAGACGGGCGTAGGCCTTTACTCTGTCCTGTTAGAGCACTACGTATCTATAAACAGAGATCTCAGTTCATCAGAAAGGGACGGAAACGTTTCTTTCTGTCTTTGATGCCTAATAGAAAGGACATTTCAGTCCATTCTATTGCTAGATGGATTCAGTTAACTATCCGTACTGCGTATGAAGATTTATCTTCTTCTCAGCAGTCTGTGCTTAAGATTTCTGCTCATGAAGTAAGAGCTCTTTCTACTTCCTGGGCTTATGCTAATAGTGTTGCTATTACAGATTTAATGAAGGCTGCTTATTGGTCTCAGCCATCCACATTTACTAATTTTTATCTCAGAAATATTGAGTCCATTTCTGGAGACCTGCATTGTTTAGGTCCGTTATCTGTTGCTCAGAATGTCGTCCACTAAACAGTTGCAACTATAGTTATGCAGGCTTTCTGTTCCGGCAGTGACTCCGTCCGGCTGCCCTCTTCGCTCTGGGCTATTTGACCCAGGGCAAGGGGAAGGGGGGGGGGGGGGGCGGGTGTTCCCTTAGGTCACCTGCTTTATAGTGAAAAGCAAGGGAATGCCTCCTCCAAGACAGTATTTCTGAGTCGCTTCCGGGATGGTTTTAAAGTGTAATATTAATGTTTAATTTCATTCATGTCTTATTTTTAAAGTGTAGCTCGGTGTGAAGCATTTGTATATGTCAAGTGTCAAACGGGCTTTAATATACAATACTCGGACACTTTTAAATGATTATAAAGAGTCTCAGTTCTCTGGACTACTTTATTTATTGGCTTGCTTTAAAAATAATTAGTATAAAGGTTATACTGGATGTTAATAGAGAACATGAATGTTATTGTGCTCAATTATTAAGGGTAGTGTATCTTTCTAATTTAAATATTAAATAAGAAAGATACATGTAAAGCCTAATACTCCTTTTCTCCTTAAGGGGTTACCTCTTTATTTTATAATTGAGCTTATTGGATTTTCCTCTATGTCCTAGGCCCTCCAGCCTGTTTACTATTCAGCTAAGTCTGGGTCATTGGTACAGTATAAAAATGTTAAAAAATTTATAGTAATTTATATATTTTTTATACTTACCAATGACCCAGACGGGGATGGCCCTCCCTGAGTTGGGAACTCTTGCCTCCCCGCTGAGTACATAGCGCTGACCAGGCACTGCCAGTAAGAATGATATTTGGCGCCAATTTCGGGACGACTGCGTCACTGCGCATGCGCAGTAGAGTCGTACTATGGAGGTCCTTTAGGACATGATTTCTTTTTGTTTTGGATGCAAATTTTGGGGATTGGGGGGCAAAATTTGTGTTTGGCCCTGGTTTTTGTGGAGTTAGCACCAGCTAAGTCTGGGTCATTGGTAAGTATAAAAAATATATAAATTACTATAAATTTTTTAACATTTTTTTCAAGATTTGGGTTCATTTTTCTTCCACCCCCTCCCCAGTGCTGGCAGCACACTTCGGTTAAATTTAAAATTGACTGATTTATCACAAGCAGAACCAAAGGTGGGTGGGGGTATGAAAATTTAAGACTGTTTCCCATGAATCCCCCCATCTCTCTCTCTCCATCCTTCGATGTGCCAAGTTCCATTGGAGCATTGCAACCTGACAATACATGATTACAAATGATTAGTTTAATTTAGCCAGTAGCCATGCGCTAACACTGCAGAAGTTGATCTCTTATTCACAAATTTCAAGAGCGACTATAATTCAATAGCCTGTAATTTGATCAATAATATCAACTTCTGCCATCTTTGTGCATGCTGGGCTATTGACTCAGTTGACAAGTTTCGGTATGGTTACCCAGACTTATTTTCTGACAGCAAGCAAAAATTTCCGGCAGGAACCTGCATTGGGGGTAGGGGCAAGGCGGCACCCCATCAGCTTTAAGCCGGCCCACACACACATATATATTGTAAGTCCGATGTGTTTGAATTTAACCCAGTATTTTTAGATAATATAACTGAAAAAGAATTTTAACCGAAAATCGGGACTCGGCAATTTTCTCATTAAAACCAGTTTGGCTACACCACTCCAGCATAAAACAACATATCATTGTGACTGCTTTGAAGATGTCCAATCGGTGACATTTAGCGTAGAACAGTGACCGTGAAGTGTTACTAGGGTCCCATTGCCACAAAGCTTTTAATTGATGAGCTATTCAACTTCACCATAGCTCAATACTATGGCGACATAAGAGAGCAGAGGCTGACATCTTCGTCCTAAGTGTGCAGTAAGCTGGGGCCTGTATCGATGAAACACTACTGAAATGAAATTAGGAGTGATTTTTGTAGATGTACCAGTTTTTAGCACTGTTCCATTCCGTTTCCTGTTCAGTATTGAAAAAACAATTTCCTGTTCGGTATTGAAAAAACAAAATTGCATGGATATATAACAATGCATTTTATGAGAAAATTTCCGATTTTTGTGCTTAACTGTTGAATAGTTTTCAAGATTCTAATGACCTTTGCATCATTTTAATAATTTGTAATGACTTTTAAACTGATTAACAGTGATTTGGGGTGTAATTAGTTTGGGAAATTCACCTTCAGTGATAATGCTGATGAGGAACATTTTTGATGTATTTAGTCAATGTCCCGAGCAATTACCTAACACCTTTCATTGATTAATGCGATCTTTGATGTGACAAGGCTGTTATCAGGTGACTTTATTAAAGTGTTATTTTCAGTTTTGGAGGGTACTAAATATATCGTGCAGATGCCCTTCATTTCTGTTTCACTGACAATGCAAACCGTTAGAACAGACACACACGTTATGTGGATCTTCGTGTTGTGCAAAATCCTGGTGTTTCACTAGATTTTGTCAGCTGTTTACTTTTTTATGTGCAACTTTTTCAAGTGAAACATTTGGAATTCTCAAAAAGTGACACCTAATGTACATATTATAAAAATATTGAATCCTGCGAAATTAGCTCACACTGAGGTGAACAATTTTAGCCTAGGGACTATGGTCTATATAGTGGCTTTACACCATATATATTAGCTTGTTGTTTGCTCAGCAGTAGAAAAAAAGCGTTGACACAAAGCCATTTTGTTACAATTTTTTGGAGAGTGAAAATTCTTGCTAAACTAAGGTTCCACTTGTTGGTAGGATGGTATCTTTGAAAGAAACACTTGTTACAAATCACCACCTTTGAAAAATAATTGAGCACACTATCAGTTAATAGATGTACTGAAACTAGGAGATGTTTAGACTTTTCCAGTTGTTGCACATAGAAAGAAAAATAAAATGCAGTCTAACAACAATCCTCAAATGTAGAATAAACTATAACACAATCTGACTCCATTGTGTGGAAGAAATTAATTAGTCTGCAGGCATTTAGAGAACTGTACATATATTAAGAGTGAGTCGGAATTGCGAGAACCAACCGTGTTAACAGTGGAGCACATTCTTTTGCACTGTACAGATTTTAATCATTTCAGACGACAGTATTTTAATGCAATATCTTAAGACCAATTTTCCAACACAAGCTCCAACAAAATTCTGTCCTTTCTTAAGGAAATCAATCACTTAAATAAATTTTAAATTGCTTTTTATTCTTTTAAACTCTCATCTATTCATATCTATTCAACAGGTTGATTTACACAGTATTCTTATCATTAGGCTTTCCCAAACACAGTTTGGGAAAGACTCTTGTTATTCTTATTTTTCAAAATTTTTCTTCTCTATTTTTTTTTTCCTCCCTAAATTTTGTCTGTTGAACTGCTCAAAAACAAGCAGTATGATTTTGACCAAATTTGGCATACTTATGTAATGTCATACAGTCTAGTGAAATGCAGTATCGTCATATCTGTGAAAACGCGTATTTTCAAAATATTCTGCCAAAACCTTCAAAATTTCACCATTTTTTGAATGTCTTAAAATTGTTTACAGTTATTTAGCTCAAATTTTCCACACATTTAGAGCATTATATGATACACCACAGTCACCACTCAAATCTTTCAACATTAACCCCCACTGGCCAAAAATGACATGAATATAGATTTTTTCTTCAAAATTAACCAACTTCAAGGGCAAATTTCTCTAATTACAAGGTTGTTGTAACAAGTATTTTGGTTTGGATTGATGCAACAATGATTGTGGAAGAAAGTTACTGTTTACTTTTTAATCTCAGCGTTAACCCTCAAGCACAATGAGGGTGAGAATAAGAGTACCGTTTGAAAATGCCAAAATTAGCTAACTTTGGTTGCTTTTTCCATCATTTTTGGAAAGGGTTAATTTCAAACACTTTTCGTGTGCGTATTCACAATTGACTACTGAGCATATTTGCTGTTGTAAGTTTGGTTGTAAAGTTTAACCCTATCCCATTCTGGTTGCATAAAAGTACCGTCCAAAAAAACTCCAATTTTTGCAGAATTTGGTAAGTTTACGTGATGATTTACTCCATTTTTAATTGCTTGAGCTCTGAATGTTTTCTATAGCTGCTTGCAGCAGTCAAAGTATGACAAATTTTGTTCTATATGTTAGTATTAAAAATTTAACCCTTGGCAGATTTGAGACTTCCCATAAGGGTACTGTCGGAATAATTGTTATTTTCGCCAACGTTTACATGCACTTTCTCCGCACTGGAGCCATATTGTCTCAAAACCTTTTCCATGAGAGGATTGGGCCTTCATCCAAGAACAATTTTGCTGTTATATATTTTATTCAAAGTTTTAACCTTCACCCAGTTTTCGGGCCTTGAATTTGAGTGCCCTAAAATTCTTCATAAAATTGGCTAATTTGGAGCTCACTTCTCTTCCATTTTCGAAAGGAATATCTAAAAATGATTTACATGTTCGTATTTACAATTGCCTACCGAACATATTTTCTGTTGCAAGTTTGGTTGTAAAGTTTAACCCTATGCTCGTTCTGTTTGCATAAAGATAGGTGCAGTCCGAACAAACTCTCGTTTTTCAGAATTTGGTAAGTGTAAGTGACGATTTACTCCTTTCCTAAATGATTGAGCATTGAACGTTTTCTATGGCTGTATGCAGCAGTCATAGTATGACAACTTTTGTTTTATATGTCGTCATTAAAAGTTTAACTGTTGGAAGATTCGAGACTGCCCATTTGGGTACGATCGGAATAATTGATATTTTCATAAAATCACTGAATATTGATAAGCGTGCAGTGGTAGTTTGGAATAGAATATCCGAAAATGCTTTGAAAATTCGGATTCACAGTTCAATTCCAAGAATATTTTCTGTTATAAGGTTGCTGTAAAGTTTAATGCAATCCCTGTCTCAGATGCATAAAGATAGGTGACGTCGAAAAAAACTCTCATTTTTAGCTCAACTTTGGCGAAGCCAAATTGAGCTTTTGTCATGGCACGTCGTCCGTCTGTCCATATGTCAACAATTGGATACGCCTCAGGCTAGAGGCCGTATTTATGAACCGATCTTTACAAAACTTCTTGGGTACCTTTGTTATGACCGTGGGACGAGAACGAGTGTTTTTGGGTGCGGTCCGAAATTCAAGATGGCTGCCAGCCGCCATTTTGTACCAATGATGCAGAAATCTGTTTTTTGTACAGAACTTCCATATGAAAGCTCTGATTTGAATAATTTTTTATATGAATATTTAGTACCATGAGATACATTACATATCATACGGGGTTTTTTCTCGTGCTTAAATTATGCAAATTAGACTAACTTTGATATATTTAGTGTTACTTTCAGCACTGTCAGTGCAAATGCCAATACAGCTCGGGCTAGAGGCCGCATTTATGAACCGATCTTTACGAAACTTCTTGGGTACCTTTGTTATCACCGTCGGACGAGAAAGAGTGTTTTGGGGTCCGGTCCGAAATTCAATATGGCCGCTGGCAGCCATTTTGTTCAAAGTTAGGGGCAATCAGATTTTTGCACAGAACTTCCACAGAAAGCTCTGATTTGAATAATTTTTTGTATGAATGTTTAGTACCATGGGATACATCACATATAATACGGGTTTTTTTCTCGTGCAGAAATTATGCAAATTAGATGAACTTTGATTTTTTCAGTGCTACTTACACACAGTAAGTACACATGTCAATACGGCTCGGGCTAGAGGCTGTATTTATCAACCGATCTTCACGAAACTTCTTGGGTACCTCTGTTATTACCTTGGGATGAGAGTGAGTGCTTCTGAGTGTGGTCCAAAATTCAAGATGGCTGCCAGTGGCCATTTTGTACCGAAATTGGGTCTAATCAGTTTTTTGTACACAACTTCTATACGGCTCAGGCTAGAGGCCGTATTTATGAACCAATCTTTACGAAACTTCTTGGGTACCTTTGTTATCACCGTGGGATGAGAACGAGTGTTTTTGGGTGTGGTCCAAGATTCAAGATGGCCACCAGCAGCCATTTTGTACCAAAATTAGTGCAATCAGTCTTTTGTACAGAACTTCTGTATGAAAGTTCTGATTTGAATAAATTTTTGTATGAATGTTTAGTAAAATGGAATACATCACATACAGTACGGGTTTTTTTCTCGTGCAGAAATTATGCAAATTAGATGAATTTTGATTTATTTAGTGCTACTTATACACTGTAAGTGCACATGTCAATACGGCTCAAGCTAGAGGCTGTATTTATCAACCGATCTTCACGAAAACTTCTTGGGTACCTTTGTTATCACATTGGGACGAGAACGAGTGTTTCTGAGTGCGGTCCAAGATGGCTGCCAGTGGCCATTTTGTACCGAAATTAGGTCCAATCAGTTTTTTGTCACAACTTCTATACAGCTCGTATTTATGAACTGATCTTCACGAAACTTCTTGGGTACCTTTGTTTTCACCTTGGGACAGGAATGAGTGTGTTTTGTGGTGCCTTTATTATCACTGTGCTATGAGAACAAATATTTTGGGGTTCAGTCAGACCCACTCTTGGACTCAAAGATTTCTTTTCTAATTTAGCATCTGACTGTCACCCACCTTTACAGTACTTTACCTATACATTTGTTACAGGCTATGGTCAGTATTTATGTACAGACCGTTACAATACTTTATATGTACCTTTGTTATCAGGTCATTACCTAGATGTTTGTGATTGCTGTGTCACATACTACTTTCATTTCAGAATTTTGTAGGTTTAAGTGACAATTTACTCCATTCCTAATTCATTGAGTGCTGAATGTTAGCCAAATTACCGCCTTTTCGCTATTAACCCATGCGCGATATTTTATACTGTACCAATGCGGAATGTCCCACAACAGACACCTGATTAGATTATCCATGGTCTCTGGGGTGACAGAGATGCTACCAACAGAATCTTGCAGTGAGATTGCTTGACTTTTAGCAATATCTGTTGAATCAACGGAGCTGGAGGATACGTGTTTCCTATCATTTCGTCCCAAGAGATTGAGAGGGCATCTACTGCAAACGCTCGAGGATCTGGGTATGGCGACACATAGTCTGCAACTGATTGTTGAGATGCGTCGCAAATAAGTCTATCATAGGACGATCCCATTGATAACAAATCTGATTGAATACTCGTTTGTTGAGAGTCCATTCTGACGGCAACATACAACCTTTCCGAGACAGGGAGTCCGCTAGAATGTTCAGCCGACCCAGAATATGACAGAATGGCAGAAGAACTTGATGCTCTAGGACAAACAGAAGGATTCTTTCCGTTACATTGAACAACGGAATGGAATGAGTGCCTTCCTGGTTCCGAATATACGCTACTACTGTCGAATTGTCGGACAGAATTTGAACATGCGAATTCTGAATAATGTTCATCCACTGACGTAGCGCAAGCCAAATTGATATCATCTCTTTGATGTTTATGTGCTTGTTTAGGAACTGCAGATCCCAAAGACCCTGGCACCTCGAATCTGATGGGCTCAAAGTTGTGCCCCAACCTGTTTGACTCGCATCCGTCATTATCGTAAAAATCGGATCCGGTAGATGCAGTGGTACTCCCTGAGTTAACCACTGCAAATCTGCCCAAGTCTGAATCTCTTGTTTCACATGATTCGACAAGACGATGTTCGTTTCAAGTGAATGAGTCTTCACACTCCAATTCTGAGTAAAAAATATCTGGAGTGGATGAGTGCGTAGCCGCCCCATCGGAATAAGATCCACAGGGGCTCCGCACAAACCTGTCAGTCTCATGAATTATCTCGCTGTTACTACATCTGAGTGACGACAAAAGCGAGCATAACAACTGACTAATTTCCCTCTGGTTAACGGCAGACGAACGAGATTGTTGTGCATCTCGAAGCTCATTCCCAGGTGGGTGAATGACTTGGACGGCACTAGATCCGACTTCTTTTTGTTTACTATGAAACCGAGACGTCGGAGCAATTGAAGCAGACTCTGAACCTTCCTTCTGAAGCGTTAACTTGTTGCCGTACCTCTGAAGAATGTCGTCCAAGTAGGCCAAAGTTACCACAGACGAATGAGCTCGGAAATGAGTCATTACCGAGTTCATTATTCGAGTGAAGGCCCAGGGCGCTAGATTCAGACCAAAGCACATTGCTCGGAACTGATAAACAAGTCCTAGGACAGTGAAGCGAAGATACTTTCTGAACGCCGGATGTACCATGATGTGAAAGTACGCATCCTTGAGATCTATGCTCGCAGCATAATCGTTCACTCGAATGCTCGCTCTGACCGATCGGATGGTCTCCACATAAAATTTCGGAGCCATGATCAGCTTGCTTATCCAGCTCAGATCTATTAATGGATGAAACAAGCCGTCTGGTTTTGGAACCAGGAACAGGTGACTGTAGAAACCTGGAGATTCCTGGTTTTCTACGACGTCTATAGCGTTCTTGTCTAGAAGAGATTGAACTTCTGATAGAAGCGAATCTCTCTTCTGAACGTTTGACGGAGGCTGAGTCCAACATGACCTTTGAGTTAACGGAGGTTTTTCCTTGAAGGACAATTTAGACCTTCGGAAATAACCCCTTGCACCCATGGGTCATCCGTAATTGACAACCGATTGGTTAAGAATCTCGATAGCCTTCCGTTCACTGGAACGCAATAGAGGTTTAGACCATCACCTCCTGGCCCTGCAAGGCTGGCGGGAGGAGAAACCATGTCCTCCACAACCTGCACCTCGCCCAGTCGACCTAGGAGCGTCTGACCGGTTATCTTGGCCAGCATTACGACCTCTACCTGAGTCGCTACTCTGATGGTCTTCGGAGTAAGACGTAGAGGCTTTCTTCGATCCTCTATAGGAACTTCCATTGGAAGTGCCTGCCTTACTCCTCTCTGCTGAGTCCGACTTTTTCAAAGTGGATTTAAAAGCAGAGAATCCAAAGCTTTCTTAGTAATCTAATCATAGATTATAGAAAGCTTACCGTCGAAGAGAAGCTCTCCTGAGACCGGAGCGACTGGGAGAGAGTTTTTCACCTTACTATCCACTCTTGTGGATACAGCCAGGGCAGCATCACGTGTGACTAACTCCAGATTGCCACTGAAGGGCGGAGTTATATAGAAGGCCCTCGAAAGAACTCTCAAGGAAGTTTTGAACATCCTGGAATTCTTTTCCTTTCGAGACGTAATGATAACGCTCTGGTAAGGTGATCTGCGTAAGATAATGCATCTAAACTGATTCTGTTAGACGAGATAGTCGTCACCAGCGTACTAGAATAAATCGACATAGACGCCGGCAATGACAACTCCAAGTCGTCTGTCTGGTCGTCTAAATGCAGAGGAACTCTCGGCACGCCCTGTCCTGCCATTTCAAATCTATTTCTATGATTGATTATAGGCAGCTGTAGAGCATGAGACAATAAGAAACCTGATTTGCCAGTCTTAGAGGCTAGCTTGAATATAGCGTCATTAAGAAGATCAAATGTCCGCATGACATTTCTGGACTGGGTCGGAAACTCAGGTGCAATGTCCCTATTCCGGCCGAATAAGTCTGTGTCCAGTGACGCTATCAGACTCTTATCACGTAATGCAGCATTTTGGTCCGGAGAAACAACTTCTGAAAGGTGTTGCCGGATGAAATCTACGGCCACCTTAAGTTGTTTGGAAAGGGAAAATTTCAGCTCCGCTGATTCCCTTTCACCATCCGACTGGACCACATGAGAATCTCGGTCGTCTCTTTCTGACTCTGCAGGGGAGCGAACCGACCCATCTTCCTCAGACAGTTTCTTTTCTGAAAAAATTCTGATGGCTGCTGGGATGCTGTGATGAATTGAGCTATCTGTGATAGCAAGTCCGTCACGGAGGCCTGTGGAGCCGCGGTCTTACGTAATTTAGCCGCTGGAAGCTCCTGGGACATTAATTCCTGCATACTTCTTATATGTGAACGACCCGACTGGAAAGGCCTTGTGTCCTTGGCTAGTGGATGGCGTGACCTGGTCGACGTGGAATCCCTGGTCGGTCACATGGCCAAGGTGCGGTCTTGGGTATTGACGTGAGGATCAGGAAGCCAATAGACAAGCCGCGTCGGACTGTCTATGCGACGGAGCGTCCAGAGCAGGAGGAGTGGACGTATGCTCCGACTGATGAACGTTGCATACAACATCTGGGCCCAGATGTTGATGTAAGAGAGAGGTGGCCTCTCTTGCTCGCGGTCCGGGTAGACCTGGACGAGCTAGCTAACGGACTGACTGGCTTCCTCCGTTCCATCCTCCGATCCGTCGTCCCCAGGTGTACGTGATCCGAGATTATAGTGCTCGCAACACCCCTTCTCCTCTCCTGGACTGCAACGGACGAACCCGGCGTCACAACCATTTCGTGAATGATTGCTTCACCGGGGGGAGCTAGCGGGCAACAAGTGACCATCGATCCTACTAGGGACCTCTTAGGCACTTACCGCATTTCTTTGAGTACTTTGCCGCTAGCTCTTTATTGCGACGACGGAAGCACACTTTTGAAGACATCACGGAAACATCACCCTGTTCTTGTTCCTTTGAAAAAGAGACTGAAAAAACTAGAGTGACCCTGTGGAGAGAGGACCGGCATGGACCTCTCACCACTAACAATATACCGTGACACACGTCTCCAACGTTTGTCATCCGAATTGGCAAACACTGAGCAAGAATTAGTGCGAGTACACAGACTACAGCAAATACAATGAACATGAAAATCAGAAGGAGACTTCCTCGATTTACAATTGAACAATAGTCTTTCATTTTGAAAAAATATTAAACAGTCATCGTACTCGCACCAACCCTTGAAAACAAAGATACATAATAATAATAATCCATTACAAACATTTCGAAAATTAATTCAAAAGAAAAAAAAAATTTCAAAAAAATTTCAAAATGATCCCAAGTTCCCAATGGGAACGATGAGCCCAAATGGATCCCAAAAAGCCTAAGTGTGGACAAAAATTTTAAAACATGTCTAAAAATTAATGTTACACTTACGGACAATATTAATGTATCTGGCTATGAGCAGAACTAAAAGAAGACAAGAAATCACTGTCAGAAGTAACCGTTGTCAACGTAAACAAAAGTGAATAAAAACTGGAAACAAGACTCCAGACACTGGAAATATGGCCCGAAATCAGTAACCAATTTTAACACTATCCGATGTAAAACAGAGGCTTCCTGAGAAGAAACTGCAGTACATCGGATGGTAGATGCATGACTGAAATGCCTAACCACCCTAGGGTGAGGACGTAACCATGGGGAAAAACAGAATAAACATTCTGTTACCAAGCCAAAACTCCCAAGAAATTTCAGTAAAACACTTACAAAAATTATGCCAAAAGCATGGGAGAATAGCAAGGGGGGGGGGGGGGGGGGGGGGGGAGGGGGGGGTATAAAGGAAAGGGAGAGAAGAAACACTGAACAAACTGTGGAAATTACATAACAAGAATGTAAACATCAGGCCCATGCCCCGAAATTAGGAACATGAAATAATTTTGCATAAAAATTATAAGTTACAGCCCTGAACACATCCTTCCACTGTTTCTTCCTCTCATCCTCTTATTTCATCCTTAGATCCACTATTTCTTTCATGATTTTGTGTCTGGCATCATTTTAACTGAGATTATAAGCACAGATATCAGTGAGATGTTACTGATTGAAGGGCCAAACAAAGAATGAGGATTTGACTCCAATTTCGGACTTCCTTGACACTGCTCATGCGCAGTGGATAAAAGTATGGAGGACCACATAGGACATCTATTTTTTTGGATTTTGATGCAAATTTTGGGGATTGGGGGGGCAAAATTTGTGTTTGGCCCTAGAATTTAAGAGTTAGCACCAGCTAAGTCTGGGTCATTGGTAAGCATAAAAAATATATAAATTACTATAAATTTTTTAACTTCTGTCCACTTCTCATTTTTGGCAATTATCTAACTGTTATCCAAGAACAATTTTGCTGTTATATGTTTTATTCCAAGTTTTAACCCTCATCCAGTTGTCAGGCCTTGAATTGGAGTACCCTCAACTTAAACATGTTCATTCAAATACCAAGATTCAAGATTAGTCCATGTCTCTTTTCAGACACTCAGTCTGTGATCAATGTTTACACATTAAGAGCATAATATGATACACTAAAATCACCACACCAATATTTCAAAATAAACCCCCATTGGCCACAAATGATATGAATATATCATTCTATCTTCAAGATTTACTAACTTCAAGGACAAATTTCTCATAATTGTGAGGTTGTAGTAACAATTATTTTTGTATGCATAGATGCAGCAATGCTTGCAGAAGAATGTTACTGTTTAGTTTTTAATCTCATCTTTAATCCTCAAGCAAATGAGGGTAAGAGTACCATCCGAAAATGCCAAAATTAGCTAACTGTGGTTGCATCTTCCTGTCATTTTGGAAAGGGTTAATTCTAAACACTTTGTTGTGCTATAGGTAGTACTTTGTTTTGCTCTAGGTAGAGATGCCTAATGAACAAATCCTCTGCAGTAAGTTATGCTTTGGGGTTTAACATAACATAAGCTTTGGCCATGTAAAGAATAGTACTGTCAGAAAACAAAATTGATTTTCAGTGAATTTTGCAAACATCAGTACTCATTTCCTCAAATTGCAAGGTTGTTGTAGCAATTATTTTGGTATGGATAGATGCAACAATGATTGTAGAAGAAAGTTACTGTTTACTTTTTAATCTCAAGATTTAACCCCCAAGCAAAATGAGGGCGTGAATAAGAGAACCGTGAGAAAATGCCAAAATTAGCCAACTTTGGATGCTTTTTGTCTATTATTTTGGAAATGGTTAATTTCAAACACTTTGCTTTGCTCTTTGTAGTCTGCATTTTCACATTGGAAAGATGGGAAAGCCCGTAATTTGTCTAACAAATTACAATTCTCTAGTTTTCTCATTACTATTCTCACTACTTATCGTCCCCTGACAAATTTTGTCAGAGGACTGTTGTAATCAGCTGTGTCCATCCAGAGTGATAACTAAAGTTTGGGTCATCATATCAAAACCAAATTTGGTGTGTATGTCCCTTATTCCGAATATCAACTGGATCCGATCATTTTTGTTGGAGTTATACCCCTTTTTCGACGCTTTTCCTCCCATTTTCGCAACTTTGGAAATTTGGTGTCCAGATGATAACTTCGGTTTGAGTTATTGAATCAACACCAATTTTGGTTGGGGTATGGCACTTTTACCATTTTTTGGACTTTGAAAATTTGGTTTCCGGATGATCACTTCAGTTTGAGTTATTGAATCAACACTCAATTTTGTACATAGGTTTGTCTCAAAAATACACATAGGTCAAGTTCGAATGTGAGTTCGGTCCAATCAATTTTGGAAGAGATATCAGGAGTTATGGCCTTTTTATCCCCGCATGATATTGTCATGATCTCCATCCGTACGGCAGTACGTCCATACTTTCGTACGTCCGGTTTTGTAATTCGAAACGCTGTAACTTTCTACAGTTGTTCGATAGGGTCTGTGCAACCCAAAAATACAACTTAAATTTTTGTGCCACCAGGTGGCTTCTGTGGAGCCACTTAAAAAATGCGTTATTTTTTCACTTTTTTGCTGAATAGTCCCAACCTATGTAATTCGGAGTTCTAAAATTACACTAGGGTGTTGCTAAATGATCTGTAGATATGTAGGAAGGTTTCGGATTTTTCGGGTGCCACGTGGCTGTGCCACCGTAGCCACTTTTGTGTTTTCTTAGACCGTTTCCGACAAAAGGCTCGTAGGATATGTAATTCGAAATGCTAAATCCATGCTCAGATGTTGCAGTAGGGTCTATAGATGCGCACGAAGGTTTCGGATTTTTCGGGTGCCATGTGGCTGTGCCACCGTAGCAACTTTTGTGTTTTCTTAGACCGTTTCCGGCAAAAGGCTCGTAGGATATGTAATTCGAAACGCTAAATCCATGCTCAGAAGTTGCAGTAGGGGCTATAGATGCGCAGGAAGGTTTCGGATTTTTCGGGTGCCACGTGGCTGTGCCACCGTAGCCACTTTTGTGTTTTCTTGAACCATTTCCAGCGAAAGACTCGTAGGGTATGTAATTCGAAATGCTAAAACCATGCTCATATGTTGCAGTAGGGTCTATAGATGCACACGAAGGTTTCAGATTTTTCGGGTGCCACGTGGCTGTGCCACCGTAGCCACTTTCGTGTTTTCTTAGATCGTTTCCGGCGAAAGGCTCGTAGGGAATGTAATTCGAAATGCTAAAACCATGCTCATATCTTGCAGTAGGGACTATAGATGCGCACAAAGGTTTCGGATTTTTCGGGTGCCACGTGGCTGTGCCACCGTAGCCACTTTTGTGTTTTCTTAGACCGTTTCCGACGAAAGGCTCCTAGGGTATGTAATTCAAAATGCTAAAACCATGCTCACATATTGCAGTGGGGTCTGTAGATGCGCACAAAGGTTTCTGATTTTCCAGGTGCCACGTGGCTGTGCCACCATTGCCACTTTTGTGTTTTCTTAGACAGTTTCCGGTGAAAGGCTCCTAGGGTATGTAATTCGAAACGCTAAAACCATGCTCAAATGTTGCAGTGGGGTCTGTAGATGCGCACGAAGGTTTCCGATTTTTCGGGTGCCACGTGGCTGTGCCACCGTTGCCTCTTTTGTGTTTTCTTAGACCGTTTCCGGCGAAAGGCTCCTAGGGAATGTAATTTGAAACACTAAAACCATGCTCAAATGTTGCAGTGGGGTCTGTAGATGTGCACAAAGGTTTCGGATTTTTCAGGTGCCACGTGGCTGTGCCACCGTTGGCACTTTTGTGTTTTCTTAGACCGTTTCCGGCGAAAGGCTCCTAGGGTATGTAATTCGACATGCTAAAACCATGCTCAAATGTTGCAGTGGGGTCTGTAGATGCGCACGAAGGTTTCAGATTTTTCAGGTGCCACGTGGCTGTGCCACCGTTGCCACTTTTGTGTTTTCTTAGACCGTTTCCGACGAAAGGCTCCTAGGGTATGTAATTCGAAATGCTAAAACCATGCTCAAATGTTGCAGTGGGGTCTGTAGATGCGCACGAAGGTTTCCGTTTCCAGGCGAAAGGCTCCTAGGGTATGTAATTCGAAACGCTAAAACCATGCTCAAATGTTGCAGTGGGGTCTGTAGATGCGCACGAAGGCTTCGGATTTTTCAGCTGCCACGTGGCTGCGCCACCATTGCTACTTTCGTGTTTTCTTAGACCGTTTCCGGCGAAAGGCTCCTAGGGTATGTATGTAATACGAAACGCTAAAACCATGCTCAAATGTTGCAGTAGGGTCTGTAGATATGCACGAAGGTTTCGGATTTTTCAGGTGCCACGTGGCTGTGCTACCGTTGCCACTTTTGTGTTTTCTTAGACCGTTTCCGGCGAAAGGCTCCTAGGGTATGTAATTCGAAATGCTAAAACCATGCTCAAATGTTGCAGTGGGGTCTGTAGATGCGCACGGAGGTTTCGGATTTTTTAGCTGCCACGTGGCTGCCACACCATTGCCACTTTCGTGTTTTCTTAGACCATTTCCGGCGAAAGGCTGCAAGGGTATGTAATTCGAAATGCTAAAACCATGCTCAAATGTTGCAGTAGGGTCTGTAGATGTGCACGAAGGTTTCCGATTTTTCAGGTGCCACGTGGCTGTGCCACCGTTGCCACTTTTGTGTTTTCTTAGACCGTTTCTGGTGAAAGGCTCCTATGGTATGTAATTCGAAACGCTAAAACCATGCTCAAATGTTGCAGTGGGGTCTGTAGATGCGCACGGAGGTTTCGGATTTTTCAGGTGCCACGTGGCTGTGCCACCGTTGCCACTTTTGTGTTTTGTTAGACCGTTTCCGACGAAAGGCTCCTAGGGTATGTAATTCAAAATGCTAAAACCATGCTCAAATGTTTCAGTGGGGTCTGTAGATGTGCACGAAGGTTTCAGATTTTTCAGCAGCCTAGTGGCTGTGCTGTTGCCACTTTCATGTTTTCTTAGACCGTTTCCGGCAAAAGGCTCCTAGGGTATGTAATTCGAACTCCTAAAACCATGCTCAAATGTTGCAGTAAGGTCTGTAGATGCGCACAAAGGTTTTGGATTTCTGGGGTGCCACGTGGCTGTGCTACCGTTGCCTCTTTCATGTTCTCTTAGACCATTTCTGGCGAAAGGCTCCTACAGTATGTATTTCGAAATGGTAAAACCATGCTCAAATGTTGCAGTAGGGTCTGTAGATGTGCACAAAGATTTCGGATTTTTCAGGTGCCATGTGGCTGTGCCACCATTGCCACTTTCGTGTTTTCTTAGACCGTTTCCGGCGAAAGGCTCCTAGAGTATGTAATTCAAAATGCTAAAACCATGCTGAGATGTTGCAGTAGAATCTGTAAATGCGTAGGACGGTTTTGGATTTTTTGGGTGCTAAGTGGCTGTGTCACTGTTGCCACTTTTGTGTTTTCTTAGACCGTTTCCGGCGAAAGGCTCCTAGGGTATGTAATTCGAAATGCTAAACGCATGCTTAAATGTTGCAGTAAGGTCTGTAGATGCGTACAAAGATTTCAGATTTTTCAGATGCCACGTGGCAGTGCCACCGTTTTTCTTTGGTGTTTTCTTAGATCATTTCCGGCAAAAAGCTCCCAGAGTATGTAATTTGAAATGCTAAAACTATGCTCAAAAGTTGCAGTAGGGTCTGTAGATGTGCACGAAGGTTTCGGATTTTTGGGGTGCCACCGTTGCCACTTTCATGTTTTCTTAGACCGTTTCCGGCGAAAGGCTCCCAGGGTACATGTATGTAATTCGAAACGCTAAAACCATGCCCAAATGTTGCAGTGGAGTCTGTAGGTGTGCACGAAGCTGTGTCACCTGTGCCACTCAATATGATTTTAGTGTGTCATATAATACATTTCATCTTTGTATCAAGCATTCATACAAAGTCAAGGATGCAAATGCGGGGATACACTATAGTGTGCTTTGCACACAAGTGACACCATCTAGTTTCCATTTTTTTTACTTTGAAAATTTGGTGTCTGGATGATAACTTTAGCTTGAGTTATTGAATTAACACCAAATTCTGTACATAGGTTTGTCTCATGAATACACAGGTCTAGTTCGAATTTGGGTTCAGTCAGGCCAATTTTGGCTGAGTTATGGCTTTTCTTCAATTTTTTCGACTTTGAAAATTTGTTGTCTGGAAATATGTCCAGTGTAAGAACTTGCTGTCGGGGGAATAGCCCATGCCTGGCAGTGCAATTGTTTATTTCTCATGTTCTCTCCAAATTCAATAAGTCATTTTACCCATCGAAGATGGTTACTCGTTTTAGCTTACATACTATTTTTATTACCACAATATATAGCCCTGGATGCTGATGTGGCATTAAGCACATGTAAATAAATAAATAATAAATATAAATAACAGAGCTCCATCACCTCTGTCAACAAGATTTAAATGAATAAATACTAAATATTTAGAATGCATTTCTGAGCATGATGTGTGTGTGGCACTTTTATTGTCTATATGAGTCATAGTACTGTAGACTTCCAACAAGAGCATCAACAACTAGTGACACCACACTATCAGTGGTGCACTCCTTGTTGACAAGTCTGTTGGATCCAAAAAAGTACTGCAGTGCTTTAATGTTAGCCATGACTGAGAAGCTGGGGTATATAAAGCTGTGCACAGCAGACAAATGAAAAAGTGAGTGTGATGCGAATGGCAAGAAGCTGAATATTTGTGAATTATGACAGATCAGTTGACAGCTGACAACTCTACCAATCACTTCTATAAATGTAAAATTTACTGCTGAAAAATTGGCCATTTATTATATTCTGCTACAATAATACTCAAATCATTATTGCCACTGTTGATCAGATGTTGCCTCAATAACAAGTATGGATTTTTCAGATTTTATTGTTTAATTTCAATTGATGAATAAACCAGAAGATTCACTTTTCAGAGCAAATCAGGAACTATAGATTTTCGAGAATATGTGATTGGACTGTCTCTCATATCTGAACCTGTTAACACCGAAGATACCTTACAGCTTGCATTCCAGGTATTTTTGCATTTACTGTCTACTTGTTGTATAAAACATGCCATCTTAATCCATTAGAAACAGTTATAAGACCCCCACATCAAATATCCTGACAGGGTTCTAAAATTGCAGGTAAAGTTTCTTTTTAAAGACAGTTCCTTTACTAGTTATCTACATCACATTGTTTCATCAATTGATAGGGAGTGATTGACAATGTTCAGTTAAATGATTGATTTGTGTAATAGAGAAGTTTTAAGAAAATTCATCTTTCCATCACACATATGTTTGGGGTATTAGTTGAAAGTTTCTTCGACATTTTCCATACACAGTTATTCGCTCACCTGACTGAAAGTGAGTTGGAGCTTAAGTGATCACTTTTTGTCTGTCATCCGTCCATCCATCTGTTGTCCATGTGGTGTGAACTTTACATTATCGACTTCTCCTAAACCCCTGGGCTGAATTGAACCAAATTTGATATGCATGATCCTTATCAAATGTCAATTAAGCTTTGTTCAGATAAAGTTGCCACGCTCCACATGGAGGGGGTGGGGGAAAATGCTCCAAAATTCGAAAAAAATCTTCTCATGAATCATTGGGTACAGTGACTTAATATTTGGAATGGAGCTTCCTTTTGAGGTGTAGAATTAAGTTTGTTCAAACAAAGTTTGTGGAGCCATATTTGTCTTCGAAATGGGAGAGGCATGATATTTTTATACTATAAACCAATGGCCCAGACTAGCTGGTGCAAATTCAAAGTTATTAAGGGCCAAACACAAATTTTGAACCCCCCCAATCCTCAAAATTTGCTTGCAAAACCGAAAATTAAAAGCCCTATCTGGTCCTCCATACTTTTACTCTCCGCACATGCGCAGCCGTCAGGAGTTGACCGGAATTGGTGCCAACATCATTCTTTGTTTGGGGTCATGTCTAGATGAGAACGTCCCCTTTTTGGTTGCGATCGGTCAACCAGTATGGCTGCCCGAGCCCAAAACCATTAGCACAGTCTACAGGTCGTATTTATGAAGGGATTTCATTGTAATTTGGTAGGATGCCTCTGTATAATGTCTAGATGAGAACGTCCCCTTTTGGTCATGATCTGTCAACCGTGATGGCTGCCCAAGCCCAAAACCTAAAAACTTTTAGCACAGTCTGCAGGTCATATTTAATATGGAGGGATTTCATTGTAACTTGGTAGGATGACTCCGTATGATGTCTAGATGAGAACTTCCCCAATTGGTCGCGATCTGTCGACCATGACAACTGCCTGAGCCCAAAACCTGAAAACCTTTAGCACAGTCTACAGGTCATATTTATGGAGGGATTTCATTGTAACTTGGTAGATTGACTTCATATAATGTCTAACTGTGAAGGTCCCCTTTTGGACGCGATTGGTCAGCCGTGACGGTTACAGGGGCCCGAAAACCTTTAGCACAGTCTGCAGGTCATATTTATGAAGGGATTTCATTGTAACTTGGTAGGATGACTCCAAATAATGTCTAGATGAGAATGTCCCCTTTTGGTCGTGATCATTTAGCTGTGATGGCTGCCCGAGCCCAAAACCTTTAGCATAGTCTATAGGTCGTATTTATGGAAGGATTTCATTGTAACTTGTTTGGTTGACTCCATATAATGCCTAGATGATGACATCCCCTTTTGATCGTGATTGGTCAAATGTGACGGCTACAGGTGCCCGAAGCCCGAAAACCTTTAGCACAACAGTCTATATTTATGAAGGGATTTTTCATTGTAACTTCGTAGGATCACTCCAGATAATGCCTAGATGAGAACGTCCCCTTTTGGTCGCGATCATTCAACCATGATGGCTGCCCGAGCCCAAAACCCAAAAAACTTTAGTACAGACTACAGGTCGTATTTGTGAAGGGATTTCATTGTAACTTGATAGAATGACTCAATATATTGTCAAGATGAGAACATCCCCTTTTAGTTGCAATTGGTCAACTGTGATGGCTACACAGCCTGAAACCTGAAAACCTTTAGCACTGTCTACAGACCATATTTATGAAGGGATTTCATTGTAACGTGATAGGATGACTCGTTTTAAAATAATTTCACTGTGACTTTCGTTGACATACATTAACTGTGAGGGCCACATACATTAACTGTGACGGCCACATTAACCCACCCCTCAGTTCTTTAGTATAGTCTACACCTCATATTATTTTTATTAAAAACATAGCACACAGGGAACAGAAATTAACATATTCCCAATTATCACAATTCTTGTCTAATTTCATAATCCTTTCATAAACGTTGAGCATTATCATCAAACACAACACACAGACAAGTTAAGTCATAGTGTCATTGACACTTTCATTTTAGGATGCCAGACACAAATCAGTGGAAGAATTGGTGGATCCAAGGCTGTTATTGGATGATGGAAGTGTTCAACCGTGGTTTTAGATGTTCAGAGCTGTAACTTTATAATAATTATAAAATTATTTCATGTTTCCCAATTTCGGGACATGCGCCTGACATCTTCATTTTTGATAATGATTATTCCACTGTTTGTTAAGTATTCCTTCCTTATCCTTCCATGCACCCTTCCTGTTAAACTCTTAAGCTTTTCATCTATTTTTATGTGTACCCATACTATGTATGGTACACATAATGCCGGCATCCGGGGTGACCATCCGTCGTTCGTCCATCCTTTGTCTGTCCGTCTGTCTGTCCATCCGTCCGGCGTCCGTATCCATTTCTTAACTTGAAAAATATTGCTTGGATTGTCAAGTTACTTTATATTTGGGTTCAGGTTACTGATGTGCAGAGCTGTATAGTTTTTGGTGTAAATCGGATAATTTGATCCTGAGATATTAACCCTTTATCCTTCGAATTGAAAATTCCTCCAATCCCTTTGGCATTCGATAACTTGAAAATTATTGCTTGGATTGTCTAGTTACTTTATATTTGTGTTCAGGTTACTGATGTGCCAAGCTGTATAGTTTTTGGTGTAAATCGGATAATTTGATCCTGAGATATTAACCCTTTATCCTTCAAATTGAAAATTCCTCCAATCCCTTTGGCATTCGATAACTTGAAAAATATTGCTTGGATTGTCAAGTTACTTTATATTTGTGTTCAGGTTACTGATGTGTCAAGCTGTATAGTTTTTAGTGTAAATCTGATGATTTGATCCCGAGATATTAACCCTTTATCCTTCAAATTGAAAATTTCTCCAATCCCTTTGGCATTCAATAACTTGAAAAATATTACTTGGATTGTCAGGTTATTTTATATTTGTGTTCAGGTTACTGATGTTCCAAGCAGTATAGTTTTTGGTGTAAATCGGATAATTTGATCCTCAGATATTAACCCTTTATCCTTCAAATTGAAAATTCCTCCAATCCCTTTGTTATTCGATAACTTGAAAAATATTGCTTGGATTGTCAAGTTACTTTATATTTGTGTTCAGGTTACTGATGTGCTGAGCTGTATAGTTTTGGTGTAAATCTGATGATTTAATCCTGAGATATTAACCATTTATCCTTCAAATTGAAAATTCCTCCAATCCCTTTGGCATTCGATAACTTGAAAAATATTGCTTGGATTGTCAAGTTACTTTATATTTGTGTTCAGGTTACTGATGTACCGAGCTGTATAGTTTTTGGTGTAAATTTGTTATTTTAATCCTGAGATGTTAACCCTTTATCCTTCAAATTGAAAATTCCTCCAATCCCTTTGGCATTTGATAACTTGAAAAATATTGCTTGGATTGTCAAGTTACTTTATAATTGTGTTCAAGTTACTGATGTGCTGAGCTGTATAGTTTTTGGTGTTAATCTGATAATTTGATCCCGAGATATTAACCCTTTATCCTTCAAATTGAAAATTCCTCCAATCCCTTTGGCATGAGATAACTCCAAAAATATCGATCCGATTGTCATGTTACTTTACATATTTATTCAGGTTACTGATGTGCTGTGCTGTGTAGTTTTTTATATAAATCTGATAATTTGATCCGGAGATGTTAACCCTTTATCCATCAAATTAGATACTCCTCCAATCCATTTCTATATGCACCCATACCTTGTATGGTGTACATAATGTCGGCATCCGTGGTGGCCCTCTGTCATACAGCTTTCTACTAGTTGCGCGTATGGGTACACATCTGACGATTTCATCGGCCTATTTTTTATTGAAATTTTTTATCAAATTTCTTGGGGGTTTAACATGTATTACATAATATTTATTCTGTTTTTCTCCATGGTTACGTCCTCACCCTAGGGGTGTTAGATCGTTTAGTCTTGCATCTTCTGTCTGATGTATCGTTTTTATTCATAGGAAGATCTAGCTAGGCATCTGGTAGCATTTAAATTGGTTTCTGACTTTGGGCCTTTTTGTGTGCCTGATGTCTTGTTTCCGTTTTTTTAATTGACGTTGTTTACATTGACAACGTCCTCAGATATAGGTAGTATTTTATATTCTATTACTGTAGTATTTTGATAGGATACATGGATTATTATTCCGGTAGTGTAGCTCAATAAATTTGGATTTTGTTCACACTTAGGCTCTATCGGGATGCCTTTGGGCTCTTAATGTTCCCTTTGGGAACTTAGGCATTTTTTCAAAAAAATTTTTTTTAAAAATATTTTGAATTTAATTTTGATTGCTATTATTCATGTATCTTAATTATATATTTTGTTGTGGAGTTTGGAACAGTGATATCGACTTTAATCGATGCACTTCTGCGGACTCTTGTCATTCTTGTGTTCACTGGGTTGACTAATGTTGGAGACAGGTGTTGTGGTACGTTGTTGGCGGTGAGGTTCTGAGGCCAGGCCTCTCACCACGTTTTAATTCATTTTTTCAGTTTCTATTTCAGAGGAACATGAACATGGTGATGATATTGTGACACCCATCCAAGTGTGCTACCGTCATCACGCTCCGTTGAGCAAATAGAGCTAGCTGCAGTGCTCATGATATGCAAGGGATAAGGCCTCTAGTTAGTGTTCTTAATCACCTGCAAGCAGCAAGCTCGACCTATGAAGCGATTACTCCGTCCGTGAGAGCCATGACACTGGGTAAGTCCATTGCTGTCGAAGGAAGTGTAGATGTGGGTAGGGCGAGCACTTAAATATAAATAAGCTCACCCAGTGACGACGGAAATAGGAAGTCAGCAAGTTTCTTGTTGGAAGGCTGGACGAGGTCTAATAGACCGCGAGCAGGAGAGGCCCCTCTCTAACCTAAAAACATTTGGGGCCAAATGTTGTTATGAGAAACTTGCATGAGCCGAGGCATACGTCCGCCCACCGCTCGGGGCACTCTGTCTAGTCTGCAGCCGGGGTCGGCTTCAGTCACGGCTTCCTCTGCTACGTTTCACAAGCCAAAATGAAGTTTTGTTGGGAGGCTCGGCGAGGTCGATGAGGCCGCGAGCGGGAGAGGTCCCTCTCTAAACCAACAACATTTGGGGCCAAATGTTGTTATGAGAAACTTGCTCAAGACGGAGCATATGTCCACCCGCCGCTCGGGACGTTTTGTTATTAAAGCGCACACGACCGCAGGCTAGCTATCTGGCTTCAGATATCCAGTCAGCTGTGCGAAGACGGAGCCATTCTTCGCCCCTGAAGTTGGACTATCCAATAGCTAGCGATCTGAGGCATTGATCAAGGGACGCTCGGAGAAGAGATCTATCTTCTAGAAGTTTCTACGTGGGATACTCTGCGAGATCTGGGGACAGATCGCAAGTGCAGAGCATTTTTTCGTCCCGTTAACAGTCGGGGACAACTGTTTTGTGTTGTAAGAAACTTCAATGAGGAGGAGCATCCGTCCTATGTGACGAGTCGGGATGCTTCTTCCACACTTCAGCCGGGGTCGGCTGACGTTACGGCTTCCTCTTCTTCCATGGATATGCACGATAAGGGATAGATGCCTACAAATTTCTCCCGGAACGCTCGGCGAGGTCTGTAGCAGACTGCAAGCTGGAGATCCTTCTCCTTTCCATCAGCAGTCGGGGGTCGACTGTTTTTGGTGAGAGAAACTTTAGTGAATTGCGACGCCTGTTTACGCTTGCGGTTCGGGACACTTCTTTCACACTCCAGCCAGATTCGGTTGCAGCTATGGCATCTTCCCTTGCTTCATTAATGAAGCACATTGACCACAGACAAGCTATCTGATTTCAAAGGTTCGGGTTGATAGCTAGTCGTTTGAGACTAGTACTACCATTTAACAGACTCTGAGGGTGAGCTGTCAGACGGTGCTGCCTTGGTCCAGTCATCCGTTCAGTCGGATGGAATTGACCATATTTGCGGATGGAACATTTGGATGGTGAGAGGGATACAGAGTGTGAGTCTCCATCTCTCACAGAAGGGCACTTTAAGACTACGAAAAGGCGTAAGCTCTTAAGAATATTGTTCCATCTGAATATAAGTCTGCATTTAGATGAGCAGACTGGGGATGTAAATATGTTCCTACCTGCATCATTTAGTGTACGCTCGGAAATAATGGAATTTGCTATTTCATTGAAAAGAGCAATCTGGGCGCAGTGTCCTAAGCAGATCACCTTACCAGAGCTATCGCGCAACGTCTCAATGGAAAGAAATATGAGGATGTGGTTCCTCGATAAAAGTTCTTTCCAGGGCAGTCATGTATGTCACGTACAACTCCGCATGGACAGGGAATTTGGAGTTAGTAAGACGTTATGCTGCCCTTGCGTCGTGATCACTTATAGATGACAAGGTGAAAAGCTCTCTCGAGTCGCTCTGGTTACCGGAAATATACTATTTGACGACAAGCTTGCTTTGATATAGGAGCAGGCCACAAGAACCTTCCAGTGCTCTGCTATTGAAGTCGCTGTCTCCTCAACACACTTCAGCAGACCGTGGAAAGTGAGGCTGTTCTGCTTCTAAGAAAGCATCATGAGAATGTCTCGGAAGGGTACAATAACCCTCTTATATTTACTCTGGAAGTCGTCATTATAGCGACTCGGAAAAGGGGCATAGGTCTGATCAAGGCTGTGGATCAGACCCCCCGAGACCGACGATTAACGGAAGGTTATTAACGTTAATCACGGAAGTTCCTTTCAAAGAGAGTCGCTTCTAGTGAAGGTAAAGGCTCTCTTATTGAAGAGAACAATTGAGGTCGACGAGACAAGCTTCTTTGCGGGGAAGACGTAGTTTCTCCTCCTGTAAGCATTGTAAGTCATACAGGTGATGGACATGACCTCTATTGCTTGCCAGTTCATGGAAGATTATCACCTTCACAAGAAACTGGACATTATCACGGAAGTTCCTTTCAAAGAGAGTCACTCCTAGTGGAGGTAAAGGCTCTCTTATTGAAGGGAACAATTGAGGTCGTCAAAAATAGATTTCGGTTGCTTGTCACTTGGCGGTAGGTGAACAACCTCACAAAAGTGGATAATTTACAGAAGATTAGTGGATGAGAATGTAGTCTCAGCTGGCCTGCAGCTATCAGTCCGAGCAAGCTCCACTTACGAGAATACTTGTTAGACAAATCTTCCAAGAGAGGCTTTACTTCTGGAGGTATAGCTTTCCTATTGAAGAAAAGCATTAGACATCGTATCACCCGTTTCCCATCCTGAATCCGGATGGATAGTGCATAGATAGGCTGAGTTATGCCTTGGCGTCAAGACAATTATGTCATTGTGGAAGCCATAGTAGCCTTCTGTACAGTTACAGCGGTCTATTGGGTTAGGCTCTGTCCACTGTCTTTTGGAAATAAAACCGAAAAAGATACTGTGCTTTTCGGTTTGTTTTTCCTGGGTGTCATAGACTTGAGTCTTATTGTTACACCATAGTAGCCTAGCTAAAATCATGAGAGAGACTTTTTCAGTACTATGAAGTGGCATAACTGAATTTATTATCTCTTGGGACTGCGGTCTCTTTGGGAATTAAGGGCTGTTTATATAGCAGTTCTTCATTCCCTACCTTGCGCGACGATAATTGTAAATCTCTATTACTGAGCTTTCAGGGTCATAACTTACACCGATATATCTGTCTTCACGTAGATGAAGACTTTGGCTAGCATTGTAAGTCTCCTTAGTGAGCTTCAAAGTTTAACTTAGTGCAATATGAGGAAATTTCTTTAAAACTTCTTCTAGGGCCTCAGTTATCGGCTTTTAATGGTCTTCACGTACAGGAAGACCTTTAGCTGCTTCAGCTAGGCTGAGTTAGTTGTCCTATCAGACATGATACCGTTTGTTAGAGGAGGTTATTCTCTTCAAACCGGAATGGTTTGGTGTGAGTTACTATGTTAATACGCTGTATTTGATTTTCACGTCCTTCTCCGTCCTTATTGGCATTATGTAGTCGGTCAGATGTGTGGGAGCCTTGTGGTTCCTATACTAATTTGATGACTAACACAAGATCGATTCAAGTAATGCGGGTGAGGGGGGTTCAATATGATTTTGAATCCCCCCCCCATACCCGCCCCTCCCCACCGCCAATGTGTTAAGAGGCGATTACCGGGCAAGACATAATTTTCTTCCCATAAGCCTTGCATACATTTAAGTATATTTATGCATTACATGACTTCTCGATTGGGGGCTGGGTCGTGTTCTATGGCGACCTCATGGACACATCCACTTTTTAGTTGGTTTGTCTCCTGTGGTTGTTCGTCTTTTTGTCAAATATGAGAATAAGATTCATCATCAATAAATTGCTATCCTTTGGGTACCTGTGAGGCTGTCTAGTCAGTTAACTGGTATTCAGATGATTACATGCAGGATTTCAGTGTTCGCGTGCATAATAAGTGTATTATTAGGCAGCCGCATTATTGTATGTTGTGGACCTAAGAGACAGTGAATTATTATTAGCATATTTACAAATATTATAAAAAATTTCAAATTAAGCCCCTCAGTTCATATTTGGGCTAAATCTGGGAGCCCAAATCATAACTTAGGGCAATATTAGGTATAATCTTTAAAAATCTTCTTCAGAACCACTAGTCAGAATCGTTTAATATTTGGTATGCATCATTGCTACCACAGTCAGATTCAAGATTGTTCGAATCAAGTCCCTCAGTTAATATTTGCGCTTTCTATGGGAGGACGAATTTTAACTTAGTGCAATATGGGGAATAATCTTTAAAAATCTTCTTCTTCAGATCCACTGGTCAGAATCTTTTTATATTTGGTATGTAACATCTTTAGGGGGGTCAGATTGAAGTTTGTTCAAATCAAGTTCCTGGATTTATATTTGGGATTCCTATGGGAGCCTGAATTTTACCTTAGTGCAATATGGGAAAATTTCTTTGAAAATCTTCTTCAGATCATCAGTCAAAATGCTTTCATATTTGGTATACTACATCTTTAGGGAGCTCCGATTCAAGTTTGTTCAATTGGGATCCCTGGGTTAATATTTGTATTCTCTATTGGACCTCAAAGTTTGACTTAGAGCAATATGAGGAAATTTCTTTAAAACTTCTTCAGATCCACCAGTCAGAATCCTTTCATATTTGGTATACAACATCTCTAGGGGGTGAGATTCAAATTTGTTCAAATCGTGTCCCTGGATTAATTTTGGGGGTCTCTATGGGAGCCCAAATTTTAACTTAGTGCAGTATGAGGGAATTTCTTTAAAAATCTTTTTCTCCAGAACCATCAATCAGAATCTTTTCATATTTGTTATATAATATCTCTAGGGAGATCAGATTCAAGTTTGTTCAATTTGAGTGTTTGGTTTAATATTTGGGCTCTCTTTGGGGGTGAGAGGTTAGGTTCAAGTTTGTTCAAATCCAGTCCTTTGTGTTTTTCCATAAAATTTGCTTTCAAACTGCAGTGACATAATTACCCTTGGAAGTTTGGCAGTGCTTGTCTACTGTTGTTAGTATTGGAAGTAGTCAGGAAGACCTATGATAAAAAACATCTGACATGGATACCATAGTTATGGGTACTTTCATAACTTCATTCCTCTGTATTGTTGATGAACCATAACTAACTGAATGTGACCAAAAATACTTCTTTGAATCACTTTGTCAGGTGAGCGATTAAGACCCCTTGGGGCCACTTGTCTTTAAAGTAAGATTTGTGGTACCAAAACAATTCTGATAGAAAAAATTTAAATTAATTCCTCTCGACATTTTTGACATTCTGCTAAGCCATACATGTGGAGTGTTAATGCAGTATTTGTTCAAAGCATGCAATCATTCATAAAAAATAGTTGATTTGAGGATCTGTTTCTTTTTCAAAATGAGCGTGTTGTGATAGGTTTTTCAGAATTTCCAAAAATTTTGATGCCTTTTTAAAAAAATGTTTAGCTCAACTAACTGAAAGGGTGAGCTATAGTGATCACTCTCCCTCCATCATCCGTGAACATTGTTTTCACAACTTCTCCAAAACCATTGAACCAATTTCTGTGAAATTTGAGATGGTTGTTTGTTGGGACATCACATTTTGATTTTGTTCAAATCATCTTGCACCTGACCCATAGAAAGGGGTTGGGGGGGGGGGGGAGGGGGGGGGGAAAGCTTCCTGAATTAAAAAATTCTTCTCAGGAACTGATTGGTACAATGACTTGATATTTGGTACTGAGTTTACTTTTGAAATATAGAATAAAGTTTGTTCAAACAAAGTTTGTAGGGCTATATTTGTCTTTGTTATGGGAGAGGCAAATATGTTCACTCAACCCTGTGGGAACCCCAGAAACTAAAAATAGAAATGTTTTCAATTACCTATATTTCCCAAACTGCATGGAATAGAAAACTGTTATTTGGTATGGAGAGTTCTTAGGACAAGTAGAATCGAATGGTAAAAAATGTGATCTGTTGAGTCATAGTGTATCGCAGGGGGAATAAAAAAAAATATACTCCGCATGTTTTCAAAGTTTTTAAAAATAAAAACATCTTTTCTAGAACCACCGATCAGAATCTTTTGATATTTGATATACAGCATCCATATGGAGGTCCGATTTGTTCAAAGTGAGAAGGAATTATTGCCCTTTGTATTTTGAATTGTTCCTTAAATTTCATTGTTTATGCAATAACTTGAACATTAGACCTCCGATTTTAATAAAATTTGATTTATTACTTTATATTATTATTGTCTTGGGCAAGTTTGAAAACCACAAAGATTTTCTAAAAAATTGAGAGTTATTGCCCTTTGTTGAATTTTGCTCAAAATTTCATTGTTTTTGCAATAACTTCACATAGTAAACATCTGAGATCAATAAATTTTGATATCATTCTTTGTATTAATAATGTGCACAAATTAAAAAATTACGATGACTTCTGGAACATTGAGGGAATTATTGCCCTTTGATGGTTCCATTTTACCTGAATTTCCAAAGTTTTATGTGATTACTTGAAAAGTAAACATCATATTTCAATAAATTTTTATTTGCTGCTTTATATTAATAATGTCTTGAATCAGATCAAAAATCATGATAATTGTTGAAAATAGACTTTATCAGCACTTCCCATCTTGGGTCATATGGGGATGGACACATTTGTTTTCAAAACAATAAATGTGTGGAGTGAAACTGAGCAGGCAATGGCAGTTACCGTCAGTGGCTTCATATGTCACTCATTTTCATTCACAAAACTCAACTATGGAAACACCTATGGGACAGGTATTGACAATACTTTATGTCAATGCATTTCGAATGTTGAACTTTCAAAATGGTAGCTCAGTATGGCTTTTCAAAGCAACAAAGATGTGTAACTCGATTCTACTGTACGCAGTCACATTTTAATGTATTCTTAACCTAATTTTTGTTTTCAACTCGGATTGACTTTGATTTTTTATGTTTATGTGAAATTTTTAAAAGTCATCATCAGATTTCAGTAACATTTGGCTTGCTGCTTTATCTTGATATTGTCTTTGACAAATTTAATAACCATGGTGATTTGTTGAAAATGATATCATTATTACCCCTTTTTCATTTTGTTGGACATTTCAATGATTATGTGATAATTGAACAGTAATTATCAAATTTTAGTAATGTTTAGTTCATCACACTTTTGCTTATGTCACAGTTGATTAGAAGCAGGAGTACTTGCTTCAATGTGCGATGCTATTTCCCTTGTAGGATTCTGCTGCACTTGACTCCATTCTGGAACAAGTATTTCAAACTTGTTCTAATACAGGCATGATTAAAACATGAGCATATTGAACTTGCTTCTATAGACGCATCACATAATAATTTACAGTTCAAAATAAACATTTTTAGCTCACATGACTGAAAGTCAGGGGGAGCTTAAGTGATCACTTTCTGTCCCATGTCCGTCCGATGTGAACTTTACATTATCAACTTCTCATAAACCACTGGGCCGAATTGAACCAAGTTTGATATGCATGTTCCTTATCATATGTCAATTCAAGTTTGTTCAAATAAAGTTGTCACGCCCACAGGGGGCACCAAAAGTGGCCCCATTTTTTTTTTAAATTAAAAACTCTTCTCCACAACTACCATTCAGAATCTTTTGATACTTGGTATACTCTAGGGGAGCACGGTGGCTCAGTAGGTAGAGGTGCAGGCTGCAAGCCGAGAGGTCCTCGATTTGAATCCCACCTGCAGCAACCGCGTTGTGTCCTTGGGCAAGACACTTCATCTCCATTGCCCGCGTTGGGGCACGATGACGCCGTGTACTAAGGCGTACTGCACGTCGATGGTACGCATGTCTTCAACCAATCTAACCCTGCCTGTGCTGCAGTGCGGGGTTACGATGTTGGGGAGCTGGCAGCTGCTCGTCGTTGCTCGGTGGTTCTCTCCGGGTACTCCGGCTTCCTCCACCCATAAAACTGTCACGGTCATGCTTAGCCATTGTGCATAAATATGTGACCTTAAACATCAATAAATAAATAAATACTTGGTATACAACATCCTTAGAGGGGTCATATTCAGATTTGTTCCATACAAGTCCCTTGGTTCTTATTTGTTCTCTTTATGGGAACCCAAATTTTAACTTGGTGCAATATGAGGAAATTTAATGTATTTAAAAATCTTCTTCAGATCTACCAGTGAGAATCTCTTGCTATTTGGTATACTGCATCTTCAGGGGGGTCAGCTTGAAGTTTGTTCAAATCAAGTCTGTGGAGTCATATTTGGGCTCCCTGTGGGTACCAAAATTTTAAATTTGTGTAATATGAGGAATATTCATTACAAATCTTCATCTTCAGATTCATCAGTCAGAATCTTTTGATATTCCATATGAAGCATCCTAAGTGGGGTAAGATTCAAGTTTGTTCAAAACAAGTCCCTGGGTTCATATTTGATCTCCCTATGGGAGCCCAAATTTTAACTTTGCCCAGTTTGACAAAACATTTTTAAGAATCTTTTTTTTTGAATCCATGTGTCCGAATCTTTTGATGATGTGTATGAGCATCCTTAGGTTTGGTCAGATTCAAGTTTTTTCAAATCAAGTCCTCGGAGTCATATCTGGATCCCAATGGGGACCCAGACATTAACACAGAGCAATATGAGGAATATTATTTATAAATCTTCTTCAGATCTACCACACAGAATATTTTGATATTTGATATGCCGCATCCTAAGGAGGTTCAGATTCATTTTTGTTCAAATCATTTCCCAGGGTTCATATTTGGGCTCCTCATGGAAATCGAATTTTAACTTTGTGCAATATGAGGACATTTATTTAAATTTATTTAAAAATCTTCTTCAGATCTACCAATCAAAATCTCTTTAACTTGCATACTGCATCTTTAGGTGGGTCAGCTTGGAGTTTGTCCAAATCAAGTTGATGGAGTCATATTTGGGCTTTCTGTGTGAGCCCGAATTTTAAATTAGTGTAATTTTAGGAATAGTCTTTAAAAAAAATCTTCTTCAGATCCATCAGTCAGATTTTTTTTATATTGAGTATGTAGTATCCTAAGTGGGGTGAAATTCAAATTTGTTCAAATCAAGTCCCTGGATTCATATTTGGGCTCCCCATGGGAAGCTGAATTTTATTTCAGTCCAGTATGACAAAATGTTTTTAAAAATCTTTTTGGGATCCATATGTCTGAATCTATTGATGATTGGTATATAGTATCCTTAGTGGGGTCAGATTCCTATTTGTTCAAACCAAGTTCCTGGGTTCATATATGGCAATCTAAATTTTTAACTTAGAGCAATATGCGGAAATTCCTTTAAAAATCTCATTCAGATTCACCCAACTGGGAGATTTTTTCTTTTTGCTTCATCGTGAGTTTTGAAGGGGTTTGAGTGCTGTTTTGCAAAAAAAAAAAACCCAAAACGATTCACCCAGCTGACCCTCTCACCCCCCCCCCCCCCCACCCCCCCCCCCCCCACCTCCTCAAGTAGATTAACAATATCAACATGTAGATGCTAAATGTGATCTTACAGCCTTCTTTGGACAATTTTATCAGGTGACCGATTAAGGCTCTTGGGGCCTCTTGTCTTTAGTATGCATTCAACACTGTGCAGATGGGATATTTCAGCCCAGTGAACAAAAGCTTAACATTTGTTGCATCATTTCAGATTTTTGACTCTGATGGGAAGGGATTTATCTCATTGGAAAGTCTCACAAGTGTTTTACAGAATGCCTTTGGTATGGAAGAAAGTGAAATTAAAATATTATTCCTTGATATTGATGCTGATAAGGATGGAAAGATCAATTTTGGTGAGTTGTCATTATTATGTGACTGAGTGTACACTGCAGGTTGACTCGACTCTTTACCTGACATAATGGTTATAACCAGCCAGTGCTATTCACAAAAAATAGTAGACCTTCACTTGACAGGTTTTTTTTTGTTTTTCGTTTCTGTTCTGGTTTTTACGGTAAACCAGAAAACCAAACTGCAAGACTCAGCAAAAACAGGCTGAACAGTTTTACTATTTATGTATAAGGCTGAAGAAAATTAGTCATTTGATTCACAGGCACCAGCGCATTCATTTTTTCGGCCCAAAATTCGTCATTTGTATTTTAGAGGCAAAATTAAAAATGATTTTAACGGGATCACATCGCAGTTTGTGATGCATTATGCCGTATATATTGATACAGTATAGTTATTCTCTTCACGAAATGTGACACGATTCTCATATACATACAAAATAAATATTTATTAAACTGGGTGAGGACTGGATTATTTATGGTGGTCTGAATTTGGCATTGAAAAATTGTTTTTTTTACAAATTATTGAAGAGTGCCAATAATTTGTAATAGAACAAATTTGTATAAACAAATTATTATATACGTTTAACTGAATATCAAACATAGGTAAGGAAAATGTTACTTTTAAAAGCAATTGTACCCTCATTTTTTGAAAGGCCTGATTGTGGCTTCTAGCACTCAAGCAGTTAAAAAACTCCTTATTATTTTTTATCTCCATTTTAGTTGTTCTATATTGATTAGCTTAACTTGACAAAGTCAAGATAAGCTATTGCCATCACACGTGCGGAAGTCTGTTAGTCTGTTCACATTTTCCTTTAGCACAGGCTGCACCCTGCAGTTCTTGTCTGATCATCACAAAATTTCATTTGCAGGTTTGGGGTCATGTCTAGATGGGAACGTCCCCTTTTGGTCGCAATCGGTCAACCGGTATGGCTGCCTGAGCCCAAAACCTGAAAACCATTAGCACAGTCTACAGGTCGTATTTATGAAGGGATTTCTTTGTAACTTGGAAGGATGCCTCTGTATAATGCCTAGATGAGAACGTCCCCTTTTGGGCATGATCTGTCAACCGTGATGGCTGCCCAAGCCCAAAACCAAAAAACTTTTAGCACAGTCTGCAGGTCATGTTTAATATGGAGGGATTTCAATGTAACTTGGTAGGATGGCTCCTTATGATGTCTAGATGAGAATTTCCCCATTTGGCCGTGATCAACTTGGTGGGTTGACTTCATATAATGTCTAGATGAGAAAGTCCCCTTTTGGCCGTGATTGGGCAACTGTGACGGCTACAGGGGCCCGAAGCCCGAAAACCTTCAGCACAGTCTACAGGTCATATTTATGAAGGGATTTCATTGTAACTTGGTAGGATGACTCCAAATAATGTCTAGATGAGAACGTCCCATTTTGATCGTGATCATTCAGCCTTTGATGGGTGCCCGAGCCCAAAAACCTTTAGCATAGGCAAATGGTCATATTTTTGGAAGGATTTCATTGTAACCTGTCAGGTTGCCTCCATATAATGCCTAGATGATGACATCCCCTTTTGGTCGTGATTGGTCAACTGTGATGGCTACAGGTGCCCGAAGCCCGAAAACAGTGAGCACAGTCTACAGGTCATATTTATGAAGGGATTTCATTGTAACTTCGTAGGATCACTCCAGATGATGCCCAGATGAGATTGTCCCCTTTGGTTGCAATCATTCAATCATGATGGCTGCCCGAGCCTAAAGCTTGAAAACCTTTATCACAGTCTACAGGTCATATTTATGAAGGGATTTCATTGTTACGTGGTAGGTTGACTTCATATAATGTCTAGATGAGAACATCCCCTTTTGGACACGATTGGGCAACTGTGACGGCTACAGGGGCCCGAAGCCCGAAAACCTTTAGAACAGTCTACAGGGATTTCATTGTAACTTCGTAGGATCACTCCAGATGATGCCCAGATGAGATTGTCCCCTTTGGTTGCAATCATTCAATCATGATGGCTGCCCGAGCCTGAAGCCTGAAAACCTTTATCACAGTCTACAGGTCATATTTATGAAGGGATTTCATTGTTACTTGGTAGGTTGACTTCATATAATGTCTAGATGAGAACATCCCCTTTTGGACACGATTGGGCGACTGTGACGGCTACAGGGGCCCCAAGCCCGAAAACCTTTAGAACAGTCTACAGGTCATAATTATGAAGGGATTTCATTGTAGCTTGGTAGGATGACTCCAAATAATGTCTAGATGAGAACATCCCCTATTGGTCGCGGTCATTCAGTCTTTATGGCTGCCCGAGTCCATAGACCATTAGCATAGTCTATAGGTCATATTTATGGGCGGATTTCATTGTAACTTGTTAGGTTGACTCCATATAATGCCTAGATGATGACATCCCCTTTTGGTCGTGATTGGTCAACAGTGATGGCTACAGGTGCCCGAAGCCCGAAAATCTTGAGCACAGTCTACAGGTCATATTTATGAAGGGATTTCATTGTAACTTCGTAGGATCACTCCAGATGATGTCCAGATGAGATTGTCCCCTTTTGGTTGCGATCATTCAGCCATGATGGCTGCCTGAGCCCGAATCCTGAATACCATTAGCACAGTCTACAGGACATATATATGAAGGGATTTCATTGTAACTTGGTAGGTTTGACTTCATATAATGTCTAGATGAGAACGTCCCCTTTTGGACACGATTGGGCAACAGTGACAGCTACAGGGGCCCGAAGCCCGAAAACCTTTAGAGCAGTCTACAGGTCATAATTATGAAGGGATTTCATTGTAGCTTTCTAAGATGACTCCAAATAATGTCTAGATGAGAACATCCCCTTTTGGTCACGATCATTCACGCCCTTGATGCCCGAGCCCAAAAACCTTTAGCATAGTCTATAGGTCGCATTTATAGAAGGATTTCATTGTAACCTGTTAGTTTGACTCCATATAATGCCTAGATGATGACATCCCCTTTTGGTCGTGATTGGTCAACTGTGATGGCTACAGGTGCCCGAAGCCTGAAAATCTTGAGCACAGTCTACAGGTCATATTTATGAAGGGATTTCATTGTAACTTTGTAGGATCACTCCTGATGAGAATGTCCCCTTTTGGTTGCGATCATTCAACCATGATGGCTGCCCGAGCCCAAAGCCCGAAAACCTTTAGCACTGTCTACAGGTCATATTTATGAAGGGATTTCATTGTAACTTGGTAGGTTGACGTCATATAATGTCTAGATGAAAACAGCCCCTTTTGGACACCATTGGGCAACTGTGATGGCTACAGGGGCCTGAAGCCAGAAAACCTTTAGCACAGTCTACAGGTGATATTTATGAAGGGATTTCATAGTACCTTGTTAGGATGACTCCAAATAATGTGTAGATGAGAACGTTCCCTTTTGGTCGTGATCATTCAGACTTGATGGCTGCCCGAGCCCAAAACACCAAAACCTTTAGCATAGTCTATAGGTCATATTTATGGAAGGATTTCATTGTCACCTGTTAGTTTGCCTCCATATAATGCCTAGATGATGACATCCCCTTTTGGTCGTGATTGGTCAACTGTGATGGCTTCAGGGGTCTGAAGCCCGAAAACCTTGAGCAAAGTCTACAGGTCGTATTTATGAAGGGATTTCATTGTAACTTCGTAGGATCACTCCAGATGATGCCCAGACGAGAATATCCCCTTTTGATTGCGACCATTCAACCATGATGGCTGCCCGAGCCCAAAAACCTTTAGCACAGTCTATAGGTCATATTTATGAAGGGATTTCATTGTAACTTGGTAGGTTGACTTCATATAATGTCTAGATGAGAACGTCCCCTTTGGACGCAATTGGGAAACTGACGATTACAGCGGCCCGAAGCCCAAAAACCTTCAGCACAGTCTACAGGCCATATTTATGAAGGGATTTCAATGTAACTTGATAGGATGACTCGTTTTGGAATAATTTCACTGTAACTTGGTAACTTTCGTTGATGTACGTTAACTGTGAGGGCCACATACATTAACTGTGAGGCCATATTAACCCACCCCTCAGCTCTTTAGTACAATGTACACCTCATATTATTTTTTATCAAAAACGTAGCTTACAGGGAACAGAAATGAACATATTCCCAGTTATCACAATTCTTGTCTTATTTCATAATCCTTTCATAAACATTGAACATTATCCTTTTCATCAAACACAACACACAAGTTAAGCTACAGTGTCATTGACATTTTCATTTTGTGTTGTGTGATCGCTGTTACAAAAAAACAATCTATCAGCGAAATCAACATGGAAGCTCTAGTATTTAATTTTAGGCTCTCACAATTAAATTTTAGGCATCGGCGTCCATTCCATCAGGAATAAAAAATAAAAATAAAAACTGCCCTCCCTCATTTGTTATAAAAACAAATTGCCTGAGAATCAATAATTTAATTTTGATTGGCCTAAACTGATCAAATTATTTTACTGTAGGGAACTGGATTAAAGAGCACTATGTACTCTTGTAACTAAGTCTATCCAGCAAAGAGGTGAATACTTCATGTTTTGATTGTCACATTTTCTCCCTTATTGACTCAGCCGGTGGACGAGTCAGTAAGGGAGAAAATTTGACAATCAAAACACAACATAGATTAGAAGGGCTCTAGTTATGTTTTTTTTCTGATTGAATAGGCTTACAACTGATCCCATAGAAGCCCAAAGAATGATCAAAGTGAAGTTAGGATGAACCCAATACATACAGAACTTTTGTAGTTTTTTCCAAGTTAAGGAAGCTGAAGTGCTATTTACTGTCTGCTCTTAACATGTAGGAAAAACTAACCAAAACCAAGATTTGTTCCTGAAACTGAACCGAAACCGAATCTGAAAAATCTAAACCTTCCCTCTCTAAAAAATAGCCATTAAAACTTTATTTTTGTCAATTTTATGTCTCCAGCACATAGCTTATAACCCCTCATTGTAACAGGCTTATCAAGCTCATTCCATTCAATGAGCATAAGCTATATTTTGGGGGCAAAAATTGTAAATGTTTTGTTATTCAAGAATTTTTTTTTCAAGTGATTTCTGCTATTCATAATAGGTAAAGGGATGAACAAAAAAAGATTGTTTTTAGATGTGACTTCTGGGTGAAAGGTGTTCATGTTTGGCCTACTGTGTTGAACACAATGATTTGGCAAACTGACAAAATAGATTTGAATGGCGATTGAAATTAGTTGAGAAATATGTGGTCTATTTGAGGTCATGACTGGTATCCCCTCTACCAACGATCCTTTAATGTTGCGGCTCAGAATTATAATGGAAATCCTATGCGAAATCGTATTTTCATCTTCTTCTTTGGAACTACTGAGCCGATGTAAACCAAACTTGGCAGGAATGGTCTATGGGAGGACCTCTATAAATGATTCATCATAAAAAAACATGGCCACCAGAGGCATTGCTTGATTTTGATTGTTCAATTTTCAAAAATCATCTCTTCTGAATCTACAAGGCCAAATGTTTTGAAATTTAACATTATCATTAACGTTCCTCATTTAATGTTAATCGGATTGCAAACATGGCCACAATTGCGGCTCATAATTAACATGGAAACACTATAGGAAATCACAGTTTGTCTTCTCATCTGAAACAACTTGGTCAGTGTGAATCAAATTTAGCACAAATAATGTATGGAAAGTCCTCTGAAAACAATTATCATTCTGTTTTGCTCAGATGATGGAGCATGGCTCCCAGCTGCATTCTTTGTTAGCTCACCTAACTGAAAGTCAGGGTGAGCTTTTCTTATCACTCTTCATCCGTCGTCTGTCATCCGTTGTCCTGCATGAAGGTGGTGTTTGAGCCTCTTTCTCCTAAACCACTGGCGACATTTTAATTAAATTTCATGTAAGTAGTGGTTATATAGGGGCATTTTGATTTTTATCCAAAATATGTTTTGGCTCATATTGAGCAGTGGTGTGGGGAAAAAATGGCCAGATTTTCTTCAAATCTTCTTCTAATGAACCACCAGTAGCAGAGACTTGATATGTGGTATACAGAGTCCTTTTGAGGTTTAGAATTAAGTTTGTTCAAGAGAAGTTTGTCGGGCATTATTTGCCTTCATTATGGGAGGGGCAAAAATTTTGGCCGTGCCTAAAATTTCTATTTTCAGAACCGTGAGGTCGATTTGAACCAAATTTGATATGAGATGATAATGGGTCAGTTGTTGATTGATGCAAAAAAAAATTTTCTCGTTGCCCCGTGGGAACCTCGGGAGCTAAAAATAGGAAAAACCTTAAAACTGCCATATCTCCAAAACTACATGGCACAGAGAATTCTTATTTTGTATAAAGCTTACTTTTATCCAGTAGAATAGAATGGTTAAAAAAAATCCCTATCGATTTGATCAGGAGGTACTTTTTTCAGGACTTTGAAAAAGTGCTGAGTCAGCACTTTTTAACACTGTAGGCAATGGGAAAAAGATTAAAAAATCTTCTTCTCCAGATCCAGCAGGCAGAAGCTTTTGATATTTGGTATGCAACACTGTGGGGTGGATCTGATTCAAGTTTGTTCAAATCGGCTCCCTGGATTCATATTTGGGCTCACTATAGAAGCCTGAATTGGAACTTAGTGCATTTCAGGCAAATTTCATAAAAAATCTTCTTCTCCAGATCCAGCAGGCAGAATCTTTTGATATTTGGTATGCAACATTGTGGGGTGGACCTGAGTCAAGTTTGTTCAAATCTGCCCCCTGGGTTTCTATTTGGGCTCAGTATAGAAGCTCGAATTCGAACTTAGTGCATTTCAGGCAAATTTCTTCAAAAATCTTCTTCTCCAGATCCAGCAGGCAGAATCTTTTGATATTTGGTATGCAACATTGTGGTGTGGATCTGATTCAAATTTGTTCAAATCGGCCCCCTGGGTTTATATTTGGGCTCAGTATAGAAGCTCGAATTCGAACTTAGTGCATCTCAGGCAAATTTCTTAAAAAATCTTCTTCTCCAGATCCAGCAGGCAGAATCTTTTGATATTTGGTACGCAACATTGTGGGGTGGATCTGATGCAAGTTTGTTCAAATCAGCCCCCTGGGTTCATATTTGGGCTCACTATAGAAGCCTGAATTCGAACTTAGTGCATTTCAGGCAAATTTCTTAAAAAATCTTCTTCTCCAGATTCAGCAGGCAGAATCTTTTGATATTTGGTATGCAACATTGTGGGGTGGATCTGATTCAATTTTGTTCAAATCGGCTCCCTAGATTCATTCTTGGGCTAACTATAGAAGCTCGAATTCGAACTTAGTGCATTTCAGGCAAATTTCTTTGAAAATCTTTTTCTCAAGATCCAGCAGGCAGAATCTTTTGATATTGGGTATGCACCATGCTTAGGGGGGGGTGAGATTCAAGTTTGTTCAAGCCAAGTCCCTGGGTTCATATTTGGGCTCACTGTGGTAGCTCGAATTACAACTTAGTTCAAAATGAGGAATTTTCTTTAAAAATCTTCTTCAGATCCAGCAGTTGGAATGTTTTGATATTTGATATGCAGCATCCTTAGGAGGGTGAGATTCAAGTTTGTTCAAGCCATGTCCCTAGGTCCATATTTGGACTCACTGTGGGAGCTTGAATTGTAACTTAGTTCAAAATGAGGAATTTTCTTTAAAAATCTTCTTCTTCAGATCCATGGAGCGCGGTGGCTCAGTAGGAAGAGGTGCAGGCTGCAAGCCGAGAGGTCCTCGGTTCGAATCCCACCTGCGGCAACCGCATTGCGTCCGTGGGCAAGACACTTTATCTCCATTGGCCGCGTGGGGGCACGATGACGCCGTGTACTAAGGCGTACTGCATGTCGATGGTACGCATGTCTTCAACCAATCTAACCCTGCCTGTGCTGCAGTGTGGAGTTACGATGTTGGGGAACTGGCAGCTGCTCGTCGTTACTCGGTGGTTCTCTCCGGGTACTCAGGCTTCCTCCACCCGTAAAACTGTCACGGTCATGATTAGCCATTGTGCATAAATATGTGACCTTAAACATCAATAAATAATAAATAAATTCTTCAGATCCAGCAGTCGGAATGTTTTGATATTTGGTGTGCAGCATCCTTAGGGGGGTGAGATTCAAGTTTGTCAAAGGCAAGTCCCTGGATTCATATATGGGCTCCCCGTGGGAGCCCGAATTATAACTTAGTTCAATATGAAGAATATTCTTTAAAAATCTTCTTTTTTAGCTCATCTTGACAAAGTCAAGCTGAGCTAATCTAATCGCTTCCCGTCTGTCGTCCGTCGTCCGTTAACACCATGTTTTGGTCTTCTCCTCCAAAGCCACTGAGCCAATTCAAGTGAAAGTTTGTCTGAGTGATGGTCCCAAAGGGGCATTTCATTTTTGTTCAACTCAGTATGCCCAGCCCCATAGGGAGGGAGTGGTGGAAAATGCTCCAAAATATTTTAAAAATCTTCTTCTCAAGAACCAGTGTGTACAATGACTTGATATATGCTATGGAGCTTCCATATGAGGTGTAGAATCAAGTTTGTTCAAACGAAGTTCGTAAAGTAATATTTGGCTTTGTAATAGGAGGGGTAAGATTTTTGGCCCCGCCCAAAATTTCTATTTTCTGAACCGATGGTCTGGTATGAACCAAATTTGGTTTGTGGTAGTATTGGGTCATAAGTACTTGACCCATGCAAAAAAAAAAATTCCCGCATCCCCATGGGAACCCTGGGAGCTAAAAATAGAAATATTTTCAAACGCCCATACTTCCCAAACCCCACAGAACAGAGAGCTTTTATTTGGTGTGAAGTATCTTTATGACCAGTAGAATTGAATGGTAAAAAAAATTGCCATCGGTTTTGTTAGGGTGTTCTGTAATGGGCATCAAAAAAATGCTGAGTCAGCATATTTGCAAAAATTTAAAAAAATCTTTTCTCCAGAACCAATCATTAGAATCTTTGATATTGGTATACAGCATTCATAGGGGGGGGGGGGGGGGGGGGTGGGGGGGTCGGGGGGGGTGGGGGGGGGGGGGGGGGGGGGGGGGGGGGGGGGGGGGGGGGGGGGGGGGGGGGGGGGTGGGGGGGGGGTCAGATAAAAGTTTGTTGAAATAAAGCTCATTGGTTCATATTTGGCTCTCTATAGGAGCCCGAAGTTTTAACATAGGGTAATATGGGGAATATTCTTTAAAAATCTTCTTCAGAATAATATTTGGTATACATCATTGTTATGAGGGTCAGATTCTAGATTGTTCAAACCAAGTCCCTAGGTTAATATTTGGGATTCCTATGGAAGCCCAAATTTTATCTTTGTTCAATTTGGAGGGTAATTTAAAAAAATCTTCTTCTTCAGATCCATCAGTCAGAATGCTTTGATATTTGGTATGCTACATCTCTATGGGGGTCAGATTCAAGTTTGTTCAAATCAAATCCCTAGGTATATATTTGGGCTCACTATGGTAGCCCAAATTTTTACTTAGTGCAATATGAGTAAATTTCTTTAAAAATCTTCTTCTTCAGATCCACCAGTCGGAATGCTTTTATATTTGGTATACAACATCTCTAGGGGGGTCAGATTCCAGGTTGTTCAATTCGAGTGCCTAGGTTAATATTTGGGCTCCATATGGGAACATGAAATTTAACTTAGTACAATATGAGGGAATTTCTTCAAAAATCATCTTCTTCAGATTCACTTGTCAGAATACTTTCACATTTGGTATACAACATCTCTAGGGGGGTCAGATTCAAGTTTGTTCAAATTGGATCCATAGGTCAATATTTGGGCTCGCTATGGTAGCCCAAATTTGAACTTAGTGCAATTCGAAGAAATTTCTTTACAATTTCTCTTCTTCAGATCCAACAGTCAGAATGCTTTCATATTCGGTACATAACATCTCTAGGGAAGTCAGATTTAACTGTGTTCAAATCAAGAGCCTGGGTTAATATTTGGGCTCTCTATGGGAGCCGGAATTGGCCATTTTGCTGAAAAATTAAAAAATTTGTATTCAGTACCCTCTAGACGTACTAAGATTAATCCACATAGGTTGTATCAAGGGGCTTCATAGGGGAGCTCTACATTTTACTGATGATCAACTGAAGAAAAGGCATGATGCCCAGATTATTTTTGTCACTCCTGAGGGACTCAAGGATTGACAGTGTAGCCTATGGAGATGGCTTGCTTAATGTAGACTCATTCTTGGACTCTGTTTAAATTGTGTTCTGTACAAGATGAGCGCTTCAGGCCCCGTGGGGCCTCTTGTTTTTAGATCCACTGGTCAGAATCTTTGGATATTTGGTATAAGCTTTTTTTAGGAGGAGCAGATGCAACTTGTTGAAATCAATTCTCTGGGTTGATATTTAGGCTACCATGTAAGGTGAGCTTGGGGCCTCTTGTTTTTTATTAGAGTAACTAAGGAATATGTAGTTCAGTCAGGTGAGCGATTACAGGGTCTTTAGAGCCTCTTGTTATGCTGTCCGAAAAAACTTTGGGGGAGCATATAGTCGCCACCTTGTCCACCTGTCTGTCTATCTATCCATCTGTCCAAAACAAATGGTTTCCGGACAATAACTTTAGCTTGACTGAACGAAATGAAACAATATTTTATACATAGGTTTATAACCATATAATACAGATTGTGATTGATAGTGGGGTTGGCCCAATATTTTTTGACAGAGTTATGGTCCTCTTCCTGACTTAGAAAACATGGTGTTATTGGTTTCTGGACAATATCTTTATTTGAGTGAATGAAATAAAACAAAATTTTATACATAGGTTTATAACCACATAATACAGGTTGCAACTGATAGTGGGCTTGGCCCAATATTTTTAACAAAGTTATGGCCCTTTTCCTGACTTAGAACACATGTTGATATTGGTTTCCAGACGATAACTTTTTAGCTCACCGAAGGGAGCGTAACTTATCACTTGCCGTCCGTTGCCATTGGTCGTCATCTGTCGTGAACTTTACATTATTGACTTCTCCTCACAAACTACTGGACCAAATTGAACCAAATTTGGTTTGCATTTTCCTTATCATATGTCAATTCAGGTTTGTTCGAATAAACTTGCCGCACCACAAGGGGCACCACAAGGATCATAACTCTGATAGCACCCATAAATTTTTTAGAAAATTCAAAAAAATCTTCTTCTTCAGATCCTCCAGTCAGAATCTTTTCATATTTGTTATACAACATCTCTAGGGGGTCAGATTCAAGTTTGTACAAATCGAGTCCCTGGGTTAAGATTTGGGCTCTTTATTGGAGCCTGAATTTTAACTTAGTGCAATATGTGGAATATTCTTTAAAAATATTCTTCTTCAGATCCACCAGTTGAAATCTTTTGATATTTGGTATACAACATCTCTAGGGGGGCAGATTCAAGTTTGTTCAAATCAGGTCCCTGAGTTAGAATTTGGGCTCTCCATTGGAGCCCAAAGTTTAACTTGGTGCAATTTGAGGAAATTTCTTTAAAAATCTTCTTCTTCAGATCCACCAGTCAGAATCCTTTCATATTTGGTATACAACATCTCTAGGAGGGTCAGATTCAAGTTTGTTCAAATTGGGTTAATATTTTGGCTCCCTATTTGAGCCCAAATTTTAACTTAGTGCACAATGAGGAAATCTTTAAAAAATTATTTTATTCTTCAGATCCACCAGTTAGAATTCTTTCATATTTGGTATATGACATCTCAAGGGGGATCAGATTCAAGTTTGTTCAATTTGAGTTGGTGGTGGGGGGGGGGGGGGGGGTGGGTGGCGGTGGCAGGCGGGCATGTTAGGTTCAGGTTTGTTCAAATCCATTCCTTAGTGTTTTTCCTTAAAATTTGCCTCTCATGACTTCATTCCTTTGTAGTGTTGATGAACCATGTCTAACTGATAGTGACCCCAAATACTTCTTTGAACCACTTTGGCAGGTGAGCGATTAAGGCCCCTTGGGGCCTCTTGTTATACATAGGTTTATAACCACATAATACAGCTTGGGACTGAGTGGGCTTGATCCAGTTTTTTTTTCTGAATTATGGACTTTTTCCGACTTAGAAGTTGATATTGGTTTCTAGATGGTAACTTGAGTTTTTGGTGTCCAATTTCAGTCAGACATGGAATGTAGCTTACTATAGACAATATACCAAATGGGTTTGATTTTGAGTGTGGTGCGACAATTTTTAGCTCAACTTCACAACGTCAAGTATGAGCTACTGAGATGGGTAGCTATCTGTCGCCCACCGTACATTCCTCTGTCCATCCAGAATTCCTTTAGCACAGGCCACAGCTCTCACTCAATTAGTTCCAAATTTCATTCATGGCTTGGAGGCAATAGCTAGATGGGAGCTATCAATTTTTTTTCGAATTTTGTTGAAAAACATGGCCACCAGTGGCCATCTTGGATTTGGAAATAAATTGTCCAACAATTCTTTTAGCACACTCTACAGCCCGCAGCTCTAATCCGATAAGTCCCAAATTTCACATGTATCTTTGGGGCAGTGTCTAGATGGGAGCTTTCGATTTTTTTTAATTTCATTGAAAAATTTGGCTGCCAGTGACCATCTTGGATTTGGATATAAATTGTCAACAATTCCATTAGCACATCCTGCAGGCCGCATCTCTCATCCAATCTTTTTCAAATTTCATATGTAGTTTTGGTCTGATGCCTAGATGCAAGCTGTCAAATATTTCTGAATTTCGTTGAAAAACATGGCTGCCAGCGACCATCTTGGATTTGGCAACAATCCTATTAGCACACCCTACAGGCCACATCCCTCACCCTATCTTTTTCTAAATTTAATATGTAGCTTTGTTGTGATGTCTGAATGGGAGCTATCAAATGTTTTTGAATTTTGTTGAAAAACATGGCCATCAGTGGCCATCTTGGATTTGGCATATAAATTGTCAATAATTCCATTAGCAGACACTACAAGCCACACCTCTCACCTGATCTTTTTCAAATTTATATGCAACTTTGGTATGATGTCTAGATGGGAGCTATCAAATTTTTCTGCATTCCCTTGAAAAAGATGGCCGCCATCTTGAATTTGACATGTAAATTGTCAACAATTCCATTAGTACACCCAACAGGCCTCATCCTCCACCAATTTTTTTCAGATTTCATATGTAGCATTGGTGTGATGTCTTTTGAAACTTGAGTGAATGACTTGCCTTTACAGGATCTTTCTCTTTAGTTCTGTCCCTTCTTGGACAAGTTGAGCTGCAGTGTCATTGATACTTTCATCATCTGAGTTATGGCCCATTTTTGGACTTTGTTAACCACTAAAAAATAGTTTTTCATAAAGCAGGGGCATTAGTGTCCCATGGACACATTTGGTGGCCTGTTGTATTGGTGCTATGGTTTAATGGAGATAATATATTTTATTAATTCATTATCAACAAAGACAAACGTTCTTGGCGGGAGGGGGGCAGGGGTTATAGTCACCCTGGATGTTCCGGGAGCATCTGTTGGCTGTGCCAACTTATTGCCCATTTTACAAAACTGCAAGAACCAGAATATTCTTTTCAGTTTGCAGTGTTTCCTTAGGACCAGTGGAATCAGATGGACCAAAACAATTGCTGTCAGTATTGTCTTAGGGAGCCATATGGGGATACGCGTTTTAACATTGTTGGCGGGTGCACGGTGGCTCTGCAGTTAGAGATGCAGGCTGCAAGCTGAGAGGTCCTCGGTTCGAATCCCACCTGCGGCAAACGTGTTGTGTCCTTGGGCAAGTCCCTGGGTTAATGTTTGGGCACCCTATTGGATCCTGAATTTAAATTAGTCCAATATGAGGAATAATCATAAAAAATCTACTCCTGGAGATACACTTGTCAGAATCTTTTGATATTCGGTAAAAAGCATCCTTAGAGGATCAGATCCAATTGATTCAAATAAAGTCTCTGCTTTGATATTTGTGTTTCCTTTGGGAGCCCAGATTTTAACCTGGTGGTATTTTGGGAATATTCCCAAAATTTTCTCCAGAACCATCTGTTAGAATCTTTTGATATCTGGTATACATCTCTGGGGGTTCAATTTCAAGTTTGTTCAAATAAAGTATATGGGCTCTCTATGCCCCCAAATTTTAACTTAGTGAATAATCTTTTGATATCTCCTTCTTCAGATCCTCCATTCAGACTTTTTTGTTATTTGGTTTACAGCATCCTGTGTGGTGGATAGGTCAGATTCAAGTTTGTTCAAGTTAAAAACTGGTTTGATATTTGGTCTCCCTAGTTTTGCAGTACTGGAAATCTGAGCATTATTTCTGTGGTAGCATCCCAGTACTAGAAAAAAATCATTTAACATCTACAACAGAGTTAATAAATAAATAAATAAATAAATAAATAAATAAATAAATAAATAAATAAATAAATAAATAAATAAATAACTTCATTGCTTTGTAGTGTGTAGTGTTAACAAGCCAAAGAGGCTAATTACATGCTTCTTTAAACAACTTTGTCAGATGAGTGCCTCCGGTGCCCTGGAGCTTCTTGTTTCTACATAAGATTTTTAGCCCAGTTATCACTTCTCCCATTTCAACTTCCCTCTCCATGTAGACAGCTAGAATCAGGTGAGTATTTTGGGCTCACATAAGCATCTGGTTTGTAAGTTGTGAAGGACATATCTTTATGAATAGTGGAATCAAACTGGCTTGGAAAAACATTTTTTCTCTAATGTAGATTCTTAATATAACTAAACAAATCCACAAAATGGTTTCACTTCTTTCATTTGCACCTTCCCTTTCCATGTAGACAACCTGAACAAGATGGATGTTTTAGTCTCACTTTGGCCTTTAAATGTTGTAAATAGTGAATGAAAATAATATCTGACCACCATACTAAATAAAACTGTTAGGGGTTTAATTAAGGAAGAGTGTACGGTGGCTCAGTGGTAGACTGTTGGACTTCTATGCTAGAGGTCCTGAGTTCGATCCAACGGCTGCCTACATGGGGGCACGATGATGCCGTGTACTAAGAAGTTTTAAGTGATTTACAAGTTTTACCTGAGCAACAAAGACTTTTCCTTTGAATATTAGTGGGCCGAATCCATTTGCTTGTTCTTGTCATCTGTTGATCTCAGCAACTTTGGTCGAAGGAAATTTCTAGGGCAAGATTTGGCTGCATCCTGCTTCACCCCCCCCCCCCCCCCCCATTGCTCCCTGCATTCCCTCCACCCACACATGCTCCTCAGAAATGATCAGATGAGTTGAACCAAAATTCGTACTTGGTATTACTTCATATTTAGTATTTATTTTACCTTGATCCAAATTTGTTCAAAGAGGGTTTCTCCAGCAATAAGTGGGCTAGATCCAGGATCCTGTGGAAATATTCACAGCAATGCCCCCATTTTTCAAAACTAATTGAACGATTAGATCCAAATTTGTTATACAGTTATATTGTGCACATGATTCATAAAAATCATGATTTATAAATTATGTAAGATTCTTAAAAGAATCGTACACAGATGCATGGGGCAGGTATTTTTTTTTTTTTCTTGTTTGAGTATTCTTATGAGTTGTGAGAGCATGGTATGGTGGAGCCATGTACAAATGCTTAGGGCATGTCATCAGTACATTTGCCTTCAATTGATGCTAACATTACTTGTACTAGGTTAGTATTTTGAGAGTCTGACAGTTACTTGCCATTGCCCTGTGGTTCTCTACAAGTACTTCAGCATCCTCTACATGTAAACCAGTCGGACATGATGTGACCCTGGCTATTGAAAGTGTTGTTAAACCCCAGTAAACAAACAAACAATTCATATGAATAAAGGATTCAAACTGGTTTAAAAAACTTAATATCATTTCTATTCTATAAGATTCTTACCGTGACAAAACAAATCAGTAAAAAAATCCTCACACTTACTCACTCTCGTCCACCCTTTATTCCGTGTAGTCAACTTGATCCAGGTAAGCATTTTAGGCTCACTTGAGCCTCTTTTTTTTTTTAGCTCATCTTGACAAAGTCAAGCTGTGTTAATCTCATCGCTCTCTGTCTGTCATCCATCAACACCATGTTTTGGTCTTCTCCCCCAAAACCACTGGGCCAATTCAAGTGAAAGTCTGTGTGTGTGATGGTCCCAAAGGGGCATTGCATTTTTGTTTAACTCAACGTGCCCAGCCCTATAGGGAGGGAGTGGGGGAAGATGGGTTAAAAATCTTCTCATGAACCAGTGTGTACAATGACTTGATATTTGATATGGAGCTTCCTTTTGTTCAAACGAAGTTCATGAAGCAATGTTTGGCTTTGTAATAGGAGGGGTAAGATTTTTGTCCCCGCCCAAAATTTCTATTTTCTGAACCGATGGTTCGGTTTGAACCAAATTTGGTGTGTGGTATTATTGGGTCATAAGTACTTGACCCATGCAAAAAAAAAAATTCCCACATCCCCATGGGAACCCTGGGAGCTAAAAATAGAAATATTTTCAAACGCTCGTGTTTCCCAAAACACATGGAACAGAGAGCTTTTATTTGGCATGAAGCATCCTTAGGACCAGTAGAATTGAATGGTAAAAAAAAATTGCCATCGGTTATGTTAGGGTGTTCTGTAATGGGCATCAAAAAAATGCTGAGTCAGCATATTTGCAAAAAAATTTAAAAAATCTTTTCTCCAGAACCAATCATCAGAATCTTTTGATATTCGGTATACAGCATTCATTGGGGGGAGGGGGGGGGGGGGGGGGGTGGGGGTGGGGGGGGGGGCAGATACAAGTTTGTTAAAATAAAGCCCATTGGTTCATATTTGGGCTCAATACAGGAGCCCAGATTTTTAACTTGACATAATATGGGGAATATTCTTTAAAAATCTTCTTCTTCAGAGCCACTAGTCATAATCTTTAAATGTTTGGTATACATCATTGTTATGAGGGTCAGATTCAAGATTGTTCAAACCAAGTCCCTAGGTTAATATTTGGGCTTCCTACGGAAGCCCAAATTTTAACTTTGTTCAATATGGGGGATAAGTTTTAAAAAATCTTCTTCTTCAGATCTACCAGGCAGAATGCTTTCATATTTGGTATGCAACATCTCTAGGGGGGTCAGATTCAAGTTTGTTCAAATCGGATCCCTAGGTTTATATTTGGGCTTGCTATAGTAGCCCAAATTTTTACTTGGTGCGATATGAGGAACTTTCTTTAAAAAGCTTCTTCAGATCCACCAGTCGGAATGCTTTCATATTTGGTATACAACATCTCTAGGGGAGTCAGATTCAAGTTTGTTCAATTCTAGTGCCTGGGTTAATATTTGGGAACCTGAAATTTAACTTAGTACAATATGAGGGAATTTCTTCAAAAATCTTCTTCAGATCCACTCATCAGAATGCTTTCATATTTGGTATACAACATCTCTAGGGGGTCAGATTCAAGTTTGTTTAAATCCGATGCGTATGTTAGTATTTGGGCTCGCTATGGTAGCCCAAATTTTAACTTAGTGCAATATGAAGAAATTTCTTTAAAATTTCTCTTCTTTAGATCCAACAGTCAGAATGCTTTCATATTTGGTACACAACATCTCTAGGGAAGTCAGATTCAACTTTGTTCAAATCGAGAGCCTGGGTTAATATTTGGGCTCCCTATGGGAGCCGGAATTGGCCATGTTGCTGAAGAATTAAAAAGTTTGTATTCAGTACCCTCTAGAGGTGTGTAACTAAGATTAATCCACACAGGTTGTATCAAGGGGCTTCATAGGGGAGCTCTACATTTTACATTATGATCATCTGAAGAAAAGGCATGATACCCGAATTATTTGTGTCACTCCTGAGGAACTCAAGGATTGACAGTGTATCCTATGGAGATGGATTGCTTAATGTAGACTCATTCTTGGACTCTATTTATATCGTGTTCTGTTCAAGATGAGCACTTCAGGCCCCGTGAGGCCTCTTATTTCTTTTATGAATCTAATTCATGATAGTTATTGGAAGGAAATGGTCAAATCTATTCCTTTTCAGGGTCATAAATTGTGGTGGTTTTGGGGGGGTTTAATGACACTTTTGACAGCCAGAGTCACCTCATGTCAGACAGTTTTACGTGTGGAGGAAGCCGGAGGAGTTCCCAGAGAATCACCAGGCAACTGTCCGACTCCCCAATGTATTAACTTCACACAAGTAGGGTTAGCTTTGGTTGAAGACAGATGCACCATCGACGTGTGGTACACCTTAGTACACAGTGCCACCATGCCCACACGTGGGCAATTGGGATTAAGTGATCTGATCCTTCTTTCAGTTATTAAGCCTATTCATTAAAAAGGGTAATGCATGGCCATGCATGAAATGGTAGAGTGTTGAATTATTTTTGGTCATCAAAATTTATTCTCATATCTTTGCCTTGTTACAATATATGGGAGAGTGCCAATAGGCATTCTCGCTTAAATTGTAACAAGGCAAATCCTAACAGACTAAATAATTTCGCTTCAAAGGTGATTTGTAGAACATCCACTGAATATGAAGCCTTTAAGTTGTAATACTGAAACTTCAGAATAAAGCCCAAATATGGGGTTCCAGCACTCTACCAATTAACAGAAATAGCACTGGAAGTACTTTATTGTATTCTTGCACAAGGCCACCTTTGACTTTTGCATAGCTTAGAGGGAAAAGAAATTAACATATTCTCAATTATTACAATTCTTGTCGTATTTCTTAATCCTTTCATAAACATTGAACATTATCCTTTTCATCAAACACAACACACAGTCAAGTATAGCTACAGTGTCATTGGCACTTTCATTTGTTTTGCTTTTGTGAAAAATGTTGATTTATGAATTTGTTTTCAGTTTCAGGTAAGTAGCAACCTAATTTCAAAATAATTGCAATATGGTGTCGTTACAAAATCTGGTATGCTAACAGAAAATCTCTTCCCAGTTCATTCTCCCTGTGGGATCCCTGGGAAGTGAAGCAGTCCTTGTTTACTGCCATAAATAAGTTATGCTTTACTGGTACAATAGGACCCAGAACCAATGCCTGGGCTGAAAATCCTCTGAAAACACCTGCTTTTGACATTGACATTGCTATCTGATGTTAGCCTTATCAAGGAGAAAGAAATGAGTGTAAGACTTTCCTTATGATTTCCTACCACTCATTTCATTCTAGCACTTGCAGTACTATTTTTGAATACTTTACTTCTATAATACTTTTATGCGTGCACTAAACACGTTCCAAGAATGTTTCCTTACGTAGTGTAGCCTGCTGTTATAAACATTAAAAAAATGATTAAAAAAATGCACCGCACCATTTCTTGCAAAACAACTCACAATTATTCGTCAGATAATTGCATCACATAATTCTACATACTGCACTACATGGAAATCAGCGAGAATGTCTTTTTTCAAATTTCGTGTGTGACAGAGAATCAAGAAAAGATGCTGGCTTTATTTACATTGGCATAGTGGGGGTTTGAACCCATGCCAAGAGAGTTTCCTTTGGCATCAACTGCCTAGCAAAACTAGATTTAACCACACACACCACTCGGCCACCCAACATGCCCAGCCCCATAGGGAGGGGGTGCAGGAAAATGCTACCAAAATATTTTTAAAATCTTCTTCTCATGAACCAGTGGGTACAGTGACATGATATTTGGTATGGAGCTTCCTTTTGAGGTGTCGAATCAAGTTTGTTCAAACGAAGTTCGTGAAGAAAATATTTGCCTTTGGAATGGGAGGGACAGGATATTTGACCGCCCAAAATTTCAATGTTTTTATACTAATAACCAATGGCCCAGACTTAGCTGGTGCAAACTCGATATTATCAAGGGCCAAACACAAATTTTGAACCCCCCCAATCCCCAAAATTTGCATACAATACCGAAAATTAAAAGTCCTATCTGGCTCTCCATACTTTTACCATCTCCACATGCACAGCAGTCAGGAAGAGACCAGAATTGGCGCCAACATTATTCTTTGTTTGGCCCTAAAGTCTGTAACAATGATCTGACATCTGTGCTTTAAAATCTCCTTTTTAGCTTAACTTGACATAGTCAAGATAAGCTATTGCCATCACGCGTGCGGAAGTCTGTTAGTCTGTGAGTCTGTTAGTCTGTGAGGTCAGGTCACATTTTCCTTTAGCACGGGCTACACCCCACAGTTCTTGTCTGATCGTCATGAAATTTCATATGCAGGTTTGGGGTCATGTCTAGATGAGACGTCTCCTTTTGGTCGCGACCAGGAAACCGGTATGGCTGCCCGAGCCCAAAACCCGAAAACCATTAGCACAGTCTACAGGTCGTATTTATGAAGGGATTTCATTGTAACTTGGTGGGTTGACTTCATACAGTGTCTAGATGAGAAAGTCCCCTTTTGGACATGATTGGGCAACTGTGACGGCTACAGGGACCCAAAGCGCGAAAACCTTTAGCACAGTCTAGAGGTCACATTTATGAAGGGATTTCATTGTAACTTGGTAGGATGACTCCAAATAATGTCTAGATGAGAACGTCCCATTTTGATTGCGATCATGCAGCCTTGATGGGTGCCCGAGCCCAAAAACCTTTAGCATAGGCAAAAGGTCATATTTATGGAAGGATTTCATTGTAACCGGTTAGGTTGACTCCATATAATGCCTAGATGATGACATCCCCTTTTGGTCGTGATTGGTCAGTTGTGATGGCTACAAGTGCCCGAAGCCCAAAAACCTTGAGCACAGTCTACAGGTCATATTTATGAAGGGATTTCATTGTAACTTCTTAGGACCACTCCAGATGATGCCCAGATGAGATTGTCCCCTATGGTTGCGATCATTCAGCCATGATGGCTGCCCGAGCCCGAAGCCAGAAACCTTTAGCACAGTCTACAGGTCATATTTATGAAGGGATTTCATTGTAACTTGGTAGGTTAACTTCATATAATGTCTAGATGAGAACGTCCCCTTTTGGACATGATTGGGCAACTGTGACGGCTAAAGGTGCCCAAAGCCCGAAAACCTTTAGCACAATCTACAGGTCATATTTATGAGGGGATTTCATTGTAACTTGGTAGGATGACTCCAAATAATGTTTAGATGAGAACATCCCATTTTGATCGCGATCATTCAGCCTTGATGGGTGCCCGAGCCCAAAAACCTTTAGCATAGGTAAAAGGTCATATTTATGGAAGGATCTCATTGTAACCTATTAGGCTGACTCCATATAATGCCTAGATGATGACATCCCCTTTTGGTTGTGATTGGTCAGCTGTGATGGCTACAAGTGCCCGAAGCCCAAAAACCTTGAGCACAGTCTACAGGTCATATTTATGAAGGGATTTCATTGTAACTTCGTAGGTTGACTTCATATAATGTCTAGATGATAATGTCCCCTTTTGGACACAATTGGGCAACTGTGATGGCTTCAGGGGCCCAAAGCCCGAAAACCTTTAGAAGAGTCTACAGGTCATAATTATGAAGGGATTTCATTGTAGCTTGGTAGGATGACTCCAAATAGTGTCCAGATGAGAACGTCCCCTTTTGGTCACGATCATTCAGCCTTGATGGCTGCCCGAGCCCAAAAACCTTTAGCATGTCTGTAGGTCGTATTTATGGAAGGACTTCATTGTAACTTGTTAGGTTGACTCCATATAATGCCTAGATGATGACATCCCCTTTTGGTCGTGGTTGGTCAACTGTGATGGCTACAGCTGCCTGAAGCCCGAAAATCTTGAGCACAGTCTACAGGTCATATTTATGAAGGGATTTCATTGTAACTTCATAGGATCACTCCAGATGATGTCCAGATGAGAATGTCCCCTTTTGGTTGCGATCATTCAACCATGATGGCTGCCCAAGCCTAAAGCCCGAAAACCTTTAGCACAGTCTTCAGATCATATTTATGAAGGGATTTCATTGTAACTTGGTATGTTGACTTCATGTAATGTCTAGATGAGAACAACCCCTTTTGGACACCATTAGGCAACTGTTTTGGCTACAGGGGCCCAAAGCCCGAAAATCTTTAGCACAGTCTACAGCTGATATTTATGAAGGGATTTCATTGTACCTTGGTAGGATGACTCTAAATAATGTCTAGATGAGAACGTTCCCTTTTGGTCGTGATCATTCAGCCTTGATGGCTGCCCGAACCCAAAACCCCAAAACCTTTGGCATAGTCTATTGGTCATATTTATGGAAGGACTTCATTGTAACCCGTAAGTTTGACTCCATATAATGCCTAGATGATGACATCCCCTTTTGGTCGTGATTGGTCAACTGTGATGGCTTCTGGGGCCCGAAGCCCAAAAACCTTGTGCACAGTCTACAGGTCATATTTATGAAGGGATTTCATTGTAAATTTGTAGGATCACTCCAGATGATGCCCAGATGAGAATGTCCCCTTGTGGTTGCGATCATTCAACCATGATGGCTGCCAGAGCCCAAAAACCTTTAGCACAGTCTACAGGTCATATTTATTAAGGGATTTCATTGTAACTTGGTAGGTTGACTTCAAATAATGTCTAGATGAGAATGTCCCCTTTGGTCGCAATTGGGAAACTGACGGCTACAGGGGCCCGAAGCCCGAAAACCTTTAGCACAGTCTACAGGCCATATTTATGAAGGGACTTTAATGTAACTTGATAGGATGACTCGTTTTGGAATAATTTCACTGTAACTTGGTAACTTTTGTTCATATACGTTAACTGTGAGGGCCACATACATTAACTGTGAGGTCATATTAACCCACCCCTCAGCTCTTTAGTACAGTGTCCACCTCATATTATTTTTATCATAAACATAGCATACAGGGAACAGAAATGATCATATTCCCAATATTCAAAATTCTTGTCTTATTTCATAGTCCTTTCATAAACATTGAACATTATCCTTTTCATCAAACACAACACACAAGTTAAGCTACAGTGTCATTGACACTTTCATTTGAGGATGCAGACACATATCAATGCAAGAATTGGTGGATCCATGCTGTTAATGGATGATGGAAGTGAACAACGGTCTGTAACTTTATAATAATTATAAAATTATTTCATGTTTCCCATTTTCGGGACATACACCTGACGTAATCATTCTTGTTAATGATTATTCCACTGTTTGTTAAGTGTTCCTTCCCTATCCTTCCTAAACCCTTCCTGTTAAACTCCTAAGCTTTTTGGCTATTTTTATTGAAATTTGTTATTAAATTTGTTGGGAGTTTAACATGTATTACAGCATGTTTATTCTGTTTATCCCCATGGTTACGCCCTCACCCTAGGGGTGTTAGGTCATTTTGGTCTTGCATCTTCTATCTGATGTATCATTTTTTCTTCGTATGAAGATCTAGCTTTGCATCTGGTAGCATTTAAATTGGTTACTGACTTTGGGCCTTTCTGTGTGCCTGATGTCTTGTTTCCGTTTTTTTTCCTTTGACGTTGTTTACATTGGCAACATCCTCAAATATATGTATTATTTTATATTATATTACTGTAGAATTACTGTAGGATACATTGATTATTATTCCGGTAGTGTAGCTCATAAATTTGTCCACACTTAGGCTCTATCATGATGAAACCTAGGCATTTTCTCCAAAAAAATTTCGAAATTTTTTTTATAAAATTTTCAAATTTAATTTTGCTTGCTATTAATCATGTATCTTTATCATATATTTTGTTGTGGAGTTTGTAGGAGTGCTCTCGACTTTGACTTTGGATTGTAATTATCAAAGCTTACTACTCTAGATGCAAGGTGAGGAAGTCTTCCTCGGATTTACATGCCTGTTGCCTTGCCTGTAGTCGATGCACTCCTGCGGATTCTTGTCCTATTTGTGTAGATTGGGATGACAGACGTTGGAGATGGGTTGTCGCAGTACGTTGTTGGCGGTGAGGTTCCTATGCCGGAGCTCTCACCACAATATAATTCGAGTTTTTCAGTTTCTATTTCAGAGGAACAATGTGCTACTGTCATCGCGCTCTGATGAACAAATAGAGATAGCTGAATATAATAATAATAATAATAATAATAATAATTTACTATATAGCGCTTAATTCAAATAAAAATCTGCTCTAAAGTGCTTACATTTTAAAAAAGGTAAAGAAGAAAGAGTGGTTAACAATCAAAAGCCATCTTAAACAAATAAGTCTTTAAACCTGTTTTGAAGCCTTCATTTTTGGAGATGTTTTGTAGGTTCTTTGGCAATGCATTCTACAGTGAAGGGGCAGCAAAAGCGAAAGATTGCTTACCTGCCTCCGATCTCACACGTGGAATGTCAAGAAGGTTATCCAGTGACGACCTAAGGAGGGTTTGTGTGAATTTATAATCTTTTTTAAGTAGGTAGGGGTGTTGTCTTCATGAATGATGTTGTGTGTTGTCGTTAGAAGTTTGTATCTGATCTGAAAATCTATTGGTAGCCAATGTAATGATTTGAGAACTGGTGTAATGTGTTCATTTCTTTTAGTGCTGGTGACAATCCTAGCTGCTGTATTTTGAATGTGCTGAAGTCGGTTTATTGATTTCAATGGAAGTCCAGAATATAGTGAGTTACAATAGTCTAAACGAGACATGACCATAGATTGCATAACAGTTTTCAGTGTGTTTTTGTCCAATAGTTTTCTGATCTTGCTGATGTTCCTAATCTGAAAGAAGCAATTTTTACTAACTTTGGTAATTTGATTACCTGTGTCGAAGTGACTACTAAAGGCAAACCCAAGATTCTGAGCGGTTTCGCTGGAGTTTATGCTGATATCACTGATCTTCAGACAAATAGTGGAAGATTTGTTTAGCTGGTGTTTCGTGCCTATTTGTAGAAATTCGGTCTTGTCATCATTCAGTTTAAGAAAGTTTTTCCCCATCCACTGCCGAATGTCTTCAATGCATACTTCATGTGTGGCTAGAGATTCATTTACTTTGAGAGATACACACAGATATAACTGTGTGCCGTCGGCATAGAGATGGAAATTCACAGAATGTTTCCTTATAAGATCGCCAAGCGGCAATGTGTAGACGGTGAACAAAAGGGGGCCTAGAACTGAGCCCTGTGGAATGCCATTTTGAAGGCCTATGAGCTCAGAAATGGTGTCACAAATTTTGATGGATTGTGTATGACCGCATAAGTAGGATCTGATCCAATTAAGACCAGTCCCACGAATGTTTAGTAGTGTTTCTAGTCATGACAGGAGAGTTTCGTGATCAATCGTATCGAATGCTGCTGACAATTAAAGCAACACAAATGGTGTTAATTTATGTACATCCATCGAACTTAGGATGTCATTGCTGACATAAATTAATGCTGTCTCAGTACTATGCACAGGTCTATATGCTGATTGGAATGTTTCAAGTTTGTTATTTGTTGAGAGATGCTGAATAATTCTAGAAGATACAACTTTTTCAAGACATTTGGACAAAAAAGGAAGATTGGAGACAGGTCTAAAATTTTTTAGAGTATTTATGTCAAGGCTTGAGGGATAAGGCCTCTCGTTAGTGTTCTTATCCTTTGCAAGCAGCTAGCTCGATCGGTGAAGCGGTTACTATATTCGTGATAGCCATGACACCGGGAAAGTTCGTTGCAGTCGAGGGAAGTGTAGATTTGGGTAGAGAGAGCACCTCAAAAACTAAAGCTCACCCAGTGACAACGGAAATAGGGAGGAAGCCTACAAGTTTCTCTTAGGGAGGCTCGGCGAGGGCTGATAGGACCGCAAGCGGGAGAGGCCCCTCTCTAACCCAGCAACATTTGGAGCCAAATGATGTTGAGAAACTTGCCTGTATAGTATTCTGCAAGTTTATCTTAGGGAGCCTCGGAGAGGTCTGAAAAGACCGTGAGCGGGAGAGGTCCCTCTCTAACCCACAACATTTGGGGCCAAATGTTGTTTGATAAACTTGCCTGTGTAGGAGCTAACATCCACACTCGCTGCTCAGGACGCTCCTTCTAAACTGCAGCTGGTTACGGTTACAGCTTCTTTCTCAGGCAGATATAGCACACACGACCGCATACTAGCTACCTGACTTCGGATGTCCAGGCAGCCACCAGAAGAAGTATCCAGTCTTCATCCGTGAAGTCGGCCCATCCGGTAGCTAGTGAACCGAGCTTCAATCATTGGGACGTTTCGTCCGAGGAGCAGCAAAAGGCATAATACGGAAGACCGCTGTTCCTCAAGCCTTGGTAACGGACTTACTGTCACAGATTGCGCAGCTTATCGCAGCCTTCCACAGACTCCGGCATTTCCAGCAAGTTCAAGTGCAGCCTTCCACAGACTCCGGTGGTGAGCTGTCGGATGGTGCTGGGTCAGTCCGGTCATTTGTGCATGTAGAAGAAGCCAGAAGTTTCTCAACGGGTTGCTCGGGTAGATCTGGGGTCAGATCACCGTTTGGAGAACCCTCTCCATCCCGTTAACAGTCGGGGTCGACTGTGTCCGTTGTGAGAAACCATATTGAGTCGGAACATTTATCGAAACGTTCCTTCCACACTGCAGCCAGCGGCAGTTAGGGCTTCTTCTACTAACATGGAAGTGCACGAAAGAGGATTAGCCTTGAAGTTTCTAAGCGGGATACTCGGTGAGATCTGGGGACAGAGCGTGAGTGCAGAGCGTTTTTCTTCCTGTTAACAGTCAGGGGATGACTGTTTTGTGTTATAAGAAACTTCAATGAGTAGGAGCATCTGTCCTATGTGATGAATCGGGATGCTTCTTCCACACTTCAGCTGAGGTCGGCTGTGGTTACGGCTTCCTCTTCTTCTATGAATATGCGAGGTCTGGGGCAGACCGCGGGCTGGAGAACCATCTCCTTTCCATCAGCAGTCGGGGTCGACAGTTTTTGATTCGAGAAACTTTAGTTCCTTCCACACTGTGGCCAGATCCAGTTGCAGCTATGGCATCTTCCCCTGCTTCATTAATGAAGCACGTTGACCGCAGACTAGCTATCTGACTTTGCATGTTCAGGTCGATAGCTAGTCATTTGAGGCATTTTTATACGGGACATGTGTCGAGGATCTGGGGCCAGATCTCCATCCCATGAGCAGCTTATGGTAACAAGTGGATTATCATTGTTCTGCTAGCCTCGGTCATGGACTGGCTGCCGCAGATTGCTCTGCGTATCACAGCATTCCAGTAGTTGCTGGTACTACCGTTTAACAGACTCTGATGGTGAGCTGTCAGATGGTGCTGCATTGGTCCAGTCATCTGTTCAGTCAGATGGAGTTGACCATGTTTTCAGATGGAACATTTGGATGGTGAGAGGTCTACGGAGAGTGAGTCTCCATCCCTCACAGAAGGGCACTTTAAGACTATGAAATTTTATTCTTAAGCTCTTAGAATATTGTTCAATCTGATTATAAGTCTGCATTTGCTAGACAAAAAACATCTTATCATACCTGATGATGGAAAGACGAAGATCTTTCATCCCCGGATCTTTTGGCTCAGGTGTCGAGGGATTTTGTCCTGATTAACAACGCCTTCCTTGCCTTAGCAACAGTATAAGAAATGGTATGCCCTATTCTTTACGAATAGAGGTTCCATAGTGCATATAGTTAGGCTGTGACTAAGGCTGCTGTGAATAATCGGATGATCAATCAATGATGATCCAAGCTCATAATCGATTACAATTTTTAATGATCGTTTATTCGGGGCAAATCCAAGGGTCACCATTTGGTGGTATTCAAAGGGTTATCAGCACAAGGTCGCAGTCCCTTGTGCACTCTGGCATATTTTGTATCACAACACGGTTAATTTCCGAGACCGGGGACTACTAGTGAGCTACAAAAATTGATGTGTGCTGAAAACAAACTGGGACAACAATTATTGCTCAATTAGGAATTTCTGTCAAAGTTCTGTGATGTTTGTGGCAGGTGAAATCGACATTCGCAAAGTCGTGAGTTGCTGTTTACTCCGTTAGAACTGCAAGCCGTTTGAACTTAGTGCCAGTTAGTGGGGCTTTGATGTTTCCATGTTTGATGTTAGCCGCCTTTGATGTTGCTGATAGATGTCCTCGACTATCCTGAGATAGTCCAATTGTCTGTCACGCCCATGATGCTTGATTAGTACAATGGGAGAATGATCCCATAATTAGAAGACAGACTTATAAGGATCCATTTTTTATCGCAACAAGCTCAAACAAAACGATCCACATATCGTAAGTCGTGCCCATGATGCTTGATTAGTACATTGAGAGAATGATCCCATAATTAGAAGACAGACGTATAATTATTTATCTCCAAGTAGATAATTATCTACCTGGGTTCCATTTTGCTGTAAGTCGTATCATGGGGTATGTACACTTAGAAGAAAATGGAACTCGGTAGCGAAATGTGCATTTACTGTTAACCACGTTTGAAACGCAAATAAGGTTATATGTTTCTATATCCTGCTTTCCTTAAGACCCAGAGTTCAACTGTTCAACTTCATCGTGACTGTCTGAAGTAGATGACTCTAAGTCCAAACGATCGGACCCTGTAACATTCGCATTTTAAAATGAACTCCCCCCTCCTCTCAAACAATCGCGAGTGTTGACAGTTTGGAACATTTTGTTATGTATTCGTTTACCAAAAAACACAAAGCAATGTGTTCCAGACTGTCATTTGTATTTTTCAACAAACGTAAACATCAGGTTGAGCTTTAATAGCCTTTATACCTGGACCAAACGTCTGTTGTGGTGCTCAGTGTTTCCTTCACAACCGACACAAGAATGGGGAGTAAGCAGACAAAATGATCGATTAAAAGTCGATCTTTTCTATGAAATAATCGATCATAAAAATTCATAATCGCAGCAGCCTTAGCTGAGACAGCTGTCTTGTTTGGAATAGAGCCGTTAGAGGGAATAAGTACGTCAGGAATTTAATACCATTGTGGACGCCATAGTAGCCTTATGTATTGTTACAGCGGTCTTTTCTTATAGATTAGTGGCTAGTGTTGTCAGTCTCCATTTAGTGAACTTTCAAAGGCCGCAAGTGACATCGATATGTCTTCACGCAGACGAAGACTCATAACTGCGTAGTTGTCTTGAGACTACTGTCTCTTTGGGAATTACGGCTGTTAGTATAGTGGCTTGTCATTCCCTACCTTGTGCGACGATGGTTGTAAGTCTCTGTTTAGTGAGCTTTCAAGGTCACAAGTTACACTGAGATATCTGTCTTCACGGAAATGAAGATTTCTAAGCTATGTTAGCTAGGCTCTGACTGCTGTCTTTTGGGAATAAAACCGCTAATGGAAGAGTGCTTTTCGATTTGTTTTTCTAGGTGTCATAGACTTGAGTCTTATTGTTTACACCGTAATAGCCTAGCTAGTGGGGACGCGGTGGCTCAGTAGGTAGAGATGCAGGCTGCAAACCGAGAGGTCCTTGGTTCGAATCCCACCTGCAGCAACCGCGTTGTGTCCTTGGGCAAGACACTTCACCCCGATTGCCTACGTGGGGGCACGGTGACGTTCTGTGCACCTGTCTTCAACCAATGCTAACCCTACTTGTATGGAGTTCGTATGTTGGGGAGCTGACTGTTGCTCGGTGGTTCTCTCCGGGTTCTCCGGCTTCCTCCACCCATAGAACTGACGCGGTCATGATTAGCCATTGTGCAGAAATATGTGACCTTAAACACCAATAAATAAATAAATATAGCCTAGCTAGAATCATGAGCGATGTTTTTTCAGTAATTTTGCAATGACATAACTGAAATAATTATCTCTTGAGACTACTGTCTCTTTGGGAATTTAGGGCTGTTAATATAGTGGCTCTTCATTCCCTATCTTGTGCGACAATAGTTGTAAGTCTCCGTTCAGTGAGCTTTCAAGGTCGCAACTTACACCTATATATCTGTCTTCACGGAGATGAAGACTTATAAGCTATGGCTGGCATTGTAAGTCTCCTTAGTGAGCTTCTAAGGTCGCAGTTATCAGCCTTTTAATTGTCTTCATGCATAAGAAGACCTTTAGCTGCTTCATCTAGGCAGAGTTCATTGTTCTATCGGACATGATACCATTATGTTAGAGGAGGTTATTCTCTTCCTACTGGTATGGTTTGGTGTTAGTTATCTATTAATCTAGTGTGATCAATGAGCGTTTCTTCAAATGCCTATACTAAACTCCTCCTGAGGAATATATTTCCTGATATCAGATCGAATGTAAGAAATTCATCTAGGTTTTTATGATCGGGCGTCGGAACATTGTTTTCGTCTCCCTTTTCATTTCTATTCAGTCTATTGCTGTGGATTATATTTCCACTCTAGGATTGGATATTATGTCTATAAGGTGTATTATTTGTTCATCACGTCCCTCTCCATCCTTAGTGGCATTATGGAGTCGATCAGATGTGAGGGAGCCCTGCGGTTTCTATACTATTTGATAACTAACACGAGAGCGATTCAAGTAATGCGGGTGAGGGGGATTCGAGAGGAATTATTCATCGACCCCCCCTGCCCCCCTCCCCCAATGTGTTAAAAGGCTATTACAGGGCAGGACTTAAGTTTTCTTCCTGTCAACCTCGAATGCATTCAAATATATGCATGCCTTTCATGGCTCCTTGATTGGCGGCTGGGTTGTCTTCTAACGGCAACCTCATGGGCACATCCACTATTTAGTTGGTTTGTTTCCTGTGATCGTTCGTTTATAAGTCATATACGAACATATGATTCCTTATCAATAAAATTGCTAGCCTTCGTGTGGCTGACATATCGGTGACCTGGGTGACATTCTCCAAAGTGGCAATCAGTCCACTCTGAAAAGTTTCACTCAGAGCAGTCTGGCCTTTTCTTACTACGTATGAGTTTATAACTCAGTTAACTGTATATTAACATTGTATTATTGATTCAGTTTCCTGGTTACACTTGTATCACTTGGTCATACCGTGGATACAGGCTGTATTCAGATGAGTACATGCGGGATTTCATCGCTCACATGCATAATATGTGTATTTATTAGGCAGACGCATTATTGAACAGATTATATAAATTCTTGCTGGGCTTTATAGAGCTCATGAGAATTTTGGGGCTATTTGGATCAGTTATGGAACTTCCAATAGGCCATCTATACATACGTTCTCAATTTTTTGACATCATTATTCGGAGTAGTATATTCTTTCTCCGAACAGTCATTAGTTGTTACGGACCTGGCAACAATTAATTATTTTGGGGACGGTCCGTGACGAGTCTGTTAATCATAGCTAATTCCATGTTCTAAGTCCAGGTTTCTACCAGAGATGGTACACTGGAGAATTCACATTCTCGTATATTTGCACAGTTCAATTGGAGTTTTATTATTGGAATTAATTGTACACCTGAACAGGGTCGCCTGTTGGTTGCCTTAGAAGCGTGTTTGCTCTAACAGATACTTTCCATTGGGATTCAATAGGACAAGTGTATGGTTGTACATGTTATATCACTGGTTTTGGACCTATCTATGTATTCCGACTCTGGTATATGTTAGAAGCATGCGCTGTTAATAACCGGGATCGCCACGATAGCCTTAGCTTCTGAAGTGGCATTAACCAATAATTAATAACTGGGTGCATGTTGAGTGAATATATATTGATTATTTGGTACCGCTTTTCTCTTATTTCAGAGCGCTTCCCTCTTTGTTTTGAAGAATATTCCTTCCAAAAAAGGGGTGGGGGGGGATTTTTCTTCATCTCGTCCAGCTTGAAAATAAGTGTGTAACTATGAGTGAAGCTGTTTTTGTCTGTAGATTATTACTGATCTTAGATACAGCTTGTTTATTATATATATATATGGCGTGTGTTTGCGGAGGTTAGTCTCTCACTCTTGAATACGCCATCCTGATTTAAGTGGCTTAGTCTGGTATAGCCTTAAATTGGGGGCTCGTTACACCCAATTAGCATAATCATTAATAATTAATCATAATCATTCATGCTAAGATTACTGAATTACTTAGATATGGCTCCTTATTGATGATATGACTTCTCTATTATTGTACAGAGAGACATACATGTAATTCTTTTAATTTTAATCTCCTTGTCACCTTGGAATGCAGGCTTAGAAGCTATATTTGGTCTGCTAATTCTTAAGTCCTAGGCCCTCCGCCTTTTTACAATTCAGCTAAGTCTGGGCCATTGGTTATTAGTATAAAAATATGATAGATTTAAAGTAATTTGTATATTTTTTATACTTACCAATGGCCCAGATGGGGATGGCCCTCGCATGAGTGGCACTCATACCTCCCCACTGAGTTATTATTTAGTATGCTCATCTACAAAGAATGATGATGGCGGCAATTCTGGTCTCTTCCTGACTGCTGCGCATGCGCAGATGGTAAAAGTATGGAGGGCCAGATAAGACTTTTAAATTTTGGTATTGTATGCAAATTTTGGGGAGGGGGGGGGTGGGTGTGTTCAAAATTTGTGTTTGGCCCTTGATAATATCGAGTTTGCACCAGCTAAGTCTGGGCCATTGGTAAGTATAAAAAATACACAAATTACTTTAAATTGATCATTTTCTGAACTGATGGTCCAATTTGAACCAGATTTGGTGTGTGGTATGATTGGGTCACAAGTACTTGACTCATGCAAAAAAAAATTTCCTGTGCCCCTTGAGAACCCCAGGAGCTAAAAATAGAAATATTTTTAATGACCCATTTTTCCCAAGCCACATGGAACAGAGAATTGTTATTTGATACAAGTCAGATACAAGTTTGTTAAAATAAAGCCCTTTGGTTTATCTTTAGGCTCAATACAGGAGCCCAAATATTTAACTTAGGGCTGTATGGGGAATAATCTTTAAAAATCTTCTTCTTCAGAACCACCAGTCAGAATCTTTTAATGTTTGGTATACATCATTGTAATGAGGGTCAGATTCAAGATTGTTCAAACCAAGTCCCTATGTTAATATTTGGGCTTTCTGTGGAAGCCCAAATTTTAACTTAGTGCAATATGGGGGATAATTTTTAAAAATTTTCTTCAGATCCTCCAGTCAGTATGCTTTCATATTTGGTATACAACATCTCTAGGGGGGTCAGATTCAACTTTGTTCAAATCAAGTGACTGGGTTAATATTTGAGCTTCTTATGGGAGGCCAAATTTTAACATTAGGAAATTTCTTTAAAATAAAAATCTTCTTCAGAGCCACCAGTTGGAATGCTTTCATATTTGGTATACAACATCTCTAGGGGGGTCAAATTAAAGTTTGTTCAAATCGGGTCCCTAAGTTAATATTTAGGCTCGCTCTGGTAGCCCAAATTTTAACTTAATTAGTGCATTATGAGGAAATTTCTTTAAAAATCTTCTTCAGATCCACCAGTCAGAATGCTTTCATATTTGGTATACAACATCTCTAGTGGGGTGAGATTCAAGTTTGTTCAAATCGAGTGCCTTAATATTTGGGCTCCCTTGGGAGCCGGAATTGGCCATGTTGCTGAAGAATTAGAAATTTTTTATTAAGTACCCTCTAGAGGTGTGTAACTTAGATTAATTCACATATATTGTATCAAGGGGCTCCATAGGGGAGCTCTACTTTTTACATTATGATCAACTGAAGAAAAGGCATGATGCTTGGACTATTTTAGTCACTCCTGAGGGGCTCAAGGGTTGACAATGTATCCTATGGAGATTGATTGCTTAATGAAGATTTATTCTTGGACTCTGTTTATATCGGGTTCTGTTCAAGGTGAGCACTTCAGGCCCGTGGGGACTCTTGTTTAAATTACACTTTGCTGTGCTTACTCTTTTGACATCTTGTTTTTTGGTGTGTGTCGCATGATGATGCACAGACATTTTACAATTGTAACTCGGGCTTTTGATATGTTAGTAAATCAGAAAAATGTGACAACAGTTTGCTGTCCATCAGTGGTTCACTTTAAGTACTCTAACAGGTGGAGTGCTAAATTATTTTTGGTTGTAAAAATTTTAGTCTCATGTCTTTGCCTTGTCACAATTTATGGGAGATTATAGGCATTCTCCCAAATGTGTAATTAGGTAAATCAATACAGATTAAACAATTTCACTTCAAAGGTAACATGAAGGACATCCACAGTAATGAAGCCTCAAGTTGAGGTACCTGCACTTGTGAATGGAGCCCTAATTGTAAAACTATTCGACATGAAACAGCCCAAATTGTTAAAAGTGCTATAAAACCTCAATAAACAAGAATCACTGAGACATTCCATGCTATGAGAAGAGCAAGGTTTTCAGTGTATCACCGTGGTAAACATCCTTTTTTCGTTATTTACAGCTGATTTCAAATCATATGCAGAACAGAAACCAGAGTATGCAAAACTCTTTACAGCATATCAAGATGCCAAAGCTCAGTCCAATGGATTATCTGTTGTTTTTTCTGAAGATGATGAGAAACCCAAAACTGACTGATGAAGGAATGCCCAAAAGAGATTGATGTGGAGAGAAGTCTCTTCAGTTTTCAGCAGTATAAACAAAACTAATAATTAGAGATTACTAATTTTTTATTTCAAGTAGTTTAACTCTATCATAACTACTGTATTGAAGTCATTCCATGTCTCAGCTTCAAATGATATTCAGCTTTTGGTTACCGATATAATGCAGGCACTTGTCACTCAGTTGTCAAGAGAATGAGACATGTGAATAGAGAGTACAAAATAATTTTTGATGTAGATGTACTTCACTGACCAGTGTGATATACAGCAGCAAATGCTTTATCAGTGTAGATGAAATAATGAAAGGCAAAAGAGAATTTAATGCATCTCAACCCATCACAGTACTACTTGTATTGTTAAATTGGACTTTATACAAAAAATTCCAGTTCAATTCTGAAAAGCGGTAACTACATTGTGTCCTTAGGCGAGACACTTAATCCCAGTTGTTCATGTGGGTGTAGGGGGAGGGGGTAAGTTGGAGGGTTAGTAAGTTGGTGACTCTGATAGTTGCAGCTCTGTGGTTCTCTCTGAGTACTCTGGTTTCCTCCACTGGTAAAACTGTCCAACATGATGTGATCCTAACTGTTGAAAGTGTTGTTAATCCCCAATAAACAAAACAAGTGCCTAGCCATTTTTCCTAAGAGAGCTGTAGACTTCTTTCTACACATTTATCACTATCACCTCTCCTACACTTTTCCATCGAGAGTCAACACCCCAACCCTACTAGTTCGAAACACCATCAGCTTTCTAGAAGAATACAAGGAGTTCATCTGCCTGACCACCAAGACTCCACTCCTTGTATACCTTGATGATGACTCAGACGAGGTACTGATCAAGAAGTAGATTAACATACTATTTCTTCAGCACAGGAGAGACAGCAAGTTAATGTGTCAGTCAGCTTATGAGAGATACCAAGTTGAGTCTGGTATGTCTATAACAGTCAACTTTTGTGCAGACCAAGGAGTTCGCCTAGGAGAAGAAGGGAACAGCCCAGAAAACTTCCCACTAAGCTGCCCAGAAAAATTAAGAGAAGGTCCATTAGGGTTTCAAGTATTGGGCATGCTTGCCTTTGATGTGCAAAAACACTGTTAATGCATGTTGAAAAAAGCACATAGTAATTCCCTGCATGAACACATTAATATTCTGTATTGTGTGGAATGCTTGTTTTAGGTTATTGACTGCTATGTGAAAGTCTCATTTCAGATGCTTGATGCTAAATTCAGCAGTCAGCCAGTTTCTGACAATCTTTTGTGATGTGTCAAAATTTAAATAAAACTAATAAAAAACATCTTACACATTTTTTCAGACTAAAAAATTGCAAAAAATAAAATGTTGATTACACACCTCCAAGTACATTAACCCTTAAGGGCCTAATTCTGACTTTAATAACTTTTTAATGCAAATGAGCAGGTGCCCCAACATGCACTGTTTGCAAAGGTAAACTCAAAACTTGTTTTCTCAGTACTTTGTCAGTTGTTTCTAGGCAAGACTTGGCTGCCTCTGTAGGCAGCCTTGACTTGACTAGAAACAACTTCAAAGCCACAGAAAGTGGTCTTTCAATATATAGCAAAAATGTATAAATATATCCATGCCCCAGGAGTTAAAAGTGAACTTGAAAGCTGTTGAGCATTACTTTCAAATTAAAACGAAGTAGGTAGTGAGAAATTAATATTCCACCAGGATTTTATTTTTGTGCTCTGACAGTTTGTCATTCTGAATGCATTTAATTTATGATTTAAGGATCCTATGACCTGGATGATACAATCATTGTGTTAGTGTGTTCACAAAGAAGAGGTTAGCACTAGGGGTGTCACAATTATTGATTTTCCTGATTAATCAATCAGCTGAAATAATTGACTAATCTTACCCAGGTGACTCCTTAAAAGTATTAAGAAAACAAAATATACTCCAAACAAAAATGAACAATGCATATGGTCCATGTGGGATTTGGGAAAGTTTGATTGTTTAAATGACTCCTTGTGCTGTTTGAACTGCATTTCTGATAGTTAATCTGTTACTTATTTTCCTCACAAAAGATCACGCAAAGAGTGACCGCACACAACTTGTAAAATCTCAAATCTATGTGCATCCTGGGACAAACTGGTGGGAGGATAATTAATAAAGTGCTTCCTAACTTCCACAGCTGTGGCCTTTACAAATGAAACAATTCTTGGACAAAAGCCTATCACAGCGGTTTTTGTAAGAAAAATTCTCCTGACCTGTATAAGAATAGGTAACAACACCGCTTCTGAGCTTCATGTTTATTAAATAATTCTGACATGATACGTACTTATTTTTAACTCACCTGCCTGAAGGTAAGTGTGAGCGGTTGGCATTACATGGCATCCATCCATCGGCCATCATCTCTTAACTTTACATGTCAGTCTTCTTCAGACCCACTGGTCAAAACCCAACCAAACTTTGCACAAATTATCTTTGGGGATACCCTTCCAAGTATGTTTGATGGAAGTTCCTAAGCCTGAAATGCCTGAAAGTCTTCAAAAATCTTTTTCTCATAAACCACCAGTCACAATGCTTTGAAATTTGGTAGTATCTTCCTTGTGTGCTCAAGATTTAAGTTTGTTCAAAGAAAGTTTCTCGGGCAATATTTGGGCTTGTACTGGGAGGAGCAAAAATTATGGCCCTGCCCAAAATCTCTATTTTCTGAAATGGTTGGCCAATTTGAATCAAATTTGGTATGCAGTAGTATTAGGAAACATGTACTGGATATGTGGCAGAAAAATTGTTTTTGCATCGTCATGGGAACCCAGGAGCTAAAAATTGAAACAAATTCCAAAACTGCATGGAACAGATAATTGCCAATAAGTATGAAGTATCCTTAGGACCAGTGGGAGCCCAAATTTGAATTTTGTACAGTAAAAATTCTTTTAAACTCTTCCTCTCCAGATCCCACTGTCAAGACTATCTTAATATTGTATACAGCAACCTTAGAAGGGTCAGATTTAAGTTCAAAACAAGCCCCTATGAGAACCTGTATTTTAATTTAGTGCAATATGAGGCATATTGTTTCAATATCTTCTTCAGATCAATCAGTTAGAATCTTTTGTTATTTGGTATACAGCATCCTTATAGGGTCAGATTCAGATTTGTTCAAATCAAGTTCCTGGGTTTATATTTTGGCTTCTTGTGGAAACCAGAATTTTAACTTAATGCAGTATGAGGAAAATTCTTTGAAAATCTTCTTAAGATCCACCAGGCAGAATCTTTTCATATTTGGTATTCAGCATCCAAATCAAGTCCCTATATGGGTCCATATTTGGGAACCTTATGAGAAGCCCAAATTTGACTTGCAATATAAAGAAAATTGTTTAAAAATCTTCTGATTCACTGGGCTGAATCTTTTCATATTTGGGGTTCGGCTCCTTATGGGGATCTGGTTCCATTTTATTCAACTCAAGCCCCTAGGCTCATATTTGGGCTCCATAACTAAGTTCAGTATGAGGACTATTCTTTAAAAATCTGCACTGTCAGATTTTTTTTTATATTTGGTATACAGCATACTTATGGGGGAGGGGGGGGGGGGGGAGAGATTCAAGTTTGTTCAAATTCTGTCCCTGTTTTCATATTTTGGCTTATGGGATCCTGAATTTTAACGTAGCTCAGAATGGGTATGAGGAATATATTTTAGAAATCTTAGTCAATCAAATCCACCAGTTTTTCCATATTTGGTATGCATCACCTGTAGTGGTGATTAGATTCTAGTTTGTGTGAATCAAAAGCCTGGGTTCATATTTGGACTCCCTATGGAACCCGAATTTCAACTTAGTGCAATATGAGGAATATTCTTCAAAGATCTTCTTTCATATCAACTAGGCAGAATCTTTCCATGTGTGCTGAGAAAAATTTCATTTCAAATGAATGTTTTGTTTTCCTCAGTAATTCCATTTGATCATGAGTGTGCAAGATCACACAACCGGAAAGCCCTACTTTGTCAAAAAAACCAAACCCTGCCTTAGTCATATCCTTGTTGGCTATCAGTTCAATCCATTTATTCACACAACTTAGGGTTTTCAGGAGCACTAAATATTTCATCCAATTTCAACCCAAAATTGTAACCAACCTAGGAGATCTTTTCAATGGAAGCACTTTTGTGGTTTTTCAACATAATTTTAATTCTAATGTAGGAAGGAGGGGGAAGTGGTCATTGAAAAATAGACATTCTTTTTCAAAGGACTTTTTTTAAATAATTCTTCATATCTATCTTAGGATATATAGAGGATATCTACACTGTTTTAGTGAATCTCGGGAATTATCTCATGAGTGTATGAGTATGGACCTGGAAGTTTTATTTTTCTCAAGCGCTTGCTAAGGTAGATGTGAAGAATTATTTATAAGGTGTATCACAGATCTGAAAAGTTCCAACAGTTCAAGGTGATAAAATCCTTATTCATTTTTAGCTTGACAAAGTCAAGATAAGCTATTGCCATCACGTGTGTGGAAATCTGTGAGTCTGTTCACATTTTCCTTTAGCATGGGCTACACCCCGCAGTTCTTGTCTGAGCATCACAAAATTTCATATGCAGGTTTGGTCTCATGTCTAGATGAGAACGTCCCCTTTTGGTAATGATCGGTCAACCGGTATGGCTGCCAGAGCCTAAAACCCAAAAACCATTAGCACAGTCTACAGGTCATATTTATGAAGGGATTTCATTGTAACTTGGTAGGATGTCTCTGTATATTGCCTAGATGAGAACGTCCCTTTTGGGCATGATCTGTCAACAGTGATGGCTGCCCAAGCCCGAAACCCAAAAACTTTTAGCACAGTCTGCAGGTCATGTTTAATATGGGGGGATTTCATTGTAACTTGGTAGGTTGACTCCTTATGATGTCTAGATGAGAATTTCCCCATTTAGGCATGATCTGCCAACCGTGAGGACTGCCTGAGCCCAAAACCCGAAAACCTTTAGCACATTCTACAGGTCATATTTATTGAGGAATTTCATTGTAACTTGGTGGGTTGACTTCATATAATGTCTAGATGAGAAAGTCCCCTTTTAGACGTGAGTGGGCAACTTTGACAGCTACAGGGGCTCGAAGCCCGAAAACCTTTAGCACAGTCTACAGGTCATATTTATGAAGGGATTTCATTGTAAATTGGTAGGATGACTCCAAAAATTGTCTAGATGAGAACGTCCCATTTTGATCGCGCTCATTCAGCCTTGATGGCTGCCCGAGCCCAAAAACCTATAGCATAGGCAAAAGGTCATATTTATATAAGGATTTCATTGTAACCTGTTAGGTTGACTCCATATAATGCCTAGATGATGACATCCCCTTTTGGTCATGATTGGTCAACTGTGGTGGCTACAGGTGCCCGAAAACCTTGAGCACAGTCTACAGGTCATATTTATTAAGGGATTTCATTGTAACTTCGTAGGATCTCTCCAGATGATGCCCAGATGAGATTGTCCCCTTTGGTTGCGATCATTCAGCCTTTATGGCTGGCCGAGCCCAAAGACCTTAAGTCTGTAGGTCGTATTTATGGAAGGATTTCATTGTAACTTGTTAGGTAGACTCCATATAATGCCTAGATGATGACATCCCCCTTTGGTCGTGATTGGTCAACTGTAATGGCTACAGGTGCCCGAAGCCCGAGAATCTTGAGCACAGTCTACAGGTCATATTTATGAAGGGATTTCATTGTAACTTAGTAGGATCACTCCAGATGATGCCCAGATGAGAATGTCCTCTTTTGGTTGCGATCATTCAACCATTATGGCTGCCCGAGCCAGAATACCTTTAGCACAGTCTACAGGTCATATGAAGGGATTGCATTGTAACTTGGTAGGTTTGACTTCACATAATGTCTAGATGAAAACGTCCCCTTTTGAACACGATTGGGCAACTGTGACAGCTACAGGGGCCCGAAGCCTGAAAACCTTTAGAACAGTCTACAGGTCATAATTATGAAGGGATTTCATTGTAGCTTGGTAGTATGACTCCAAATAATGTCTAGATGAAAACGTCCCCTTTTGGTCACAATCATTCAGCGACTTGGCTGTCCGAGCCCAAAAACCTTCAGCATAGTCTATAGGTCGTATCTATGGAAGTATTTCATTGTAACTCGTTAGGTTGACTCTATATAATGCCTAGATGATGACATCCTCTTTTGGTTGTGATTGGTCACCTGTGATGGCTACAGGTGCCCGAAGCCCGAAAATCTTGAGCATAATGTACAGATCATATTTATGAAGGGATTTTATTGTACCTTCTTAGGATCACTCCAGATGATGCCCAGATGAGAATGTCCCCTTTTGCGATCATTCAACCATGATGGTTGCCAAAGCCCAAAAACCTTTAGCACAGTCTTCAGCTCATATTTATGACGGGATTTCATTGTAACTTGGTAGGTTGACTTCATATAATGTCTAGATGAGACCAGCCCCTTTTGGACACCATTAGGCAGCTGTGACAGCTACAGGGGCCTGAAGCCAGAAAAACTTTAGCACAGTCTACAGGTGATATTGTACCTTGGTAGGATGACTCCAAATAATGTCTAGATGAGAACGTCCCCTTTTGGTCGCGTTCATTCAGCCTTGATGGCTGCCTGAGCCCAAAACCTTTAGCATAGTCTATAGGTCATATTTATGGAAGGATTTCACTGTAACCTGTTAGTTTGACTCCATATAATGCCTAGATGATGACATCCCCTTTTGGTCGTGATTGGTCAACTGTGACGGCTTCAGGGGCCCAAAGCCCGAAAACCTTGAGCACAGTCTACAGGTCATATTTATGAAGGGATTTCATTGTAACTTCGTAGGATCACTCCAGATGATGCCCAGATGAGAATGTCCCCTTTTGGTTGTGATCATTCAATTATGATGGCTGCCCAAGCCCAAAAACCTTTAGCACAGTCTACAGGTCATATTTATGAAGGGATTTCATTGTAACTTGGTAGGTTGACTTCATATAATGTCTGGATGAGAACGCCTCCTTTGGACACAATTGGGAAACTGATGGCTACAGCGGCCCGTAAACCTTTAGCACAGTCTACAGGCCATATTTATGAAGGGATTTCAATGTAACTTGATAGGATGACTCGTTTTGGAATAATTTCACTGTAACTTGGTAACTTTCATTGATATACGTTAACCTCATACTATTTTTATCAAAAACGTAGCATACAGGGAACAGAAATGAACATATTCCCAGTTATCACAATTCTTGTTTTATTTCATAATCCTTTCATAAACATTGAACATTATCCTTTTCATCAAACACATCACAGAAGTTAAGCTACAGTGTCATTGACACTTTCATTTTTAGCTCAACTTTGACGAAGTCAAATTTGAGCTATTGTCATGGCCCGTCGTCCGTCTGTCCGTCCCTCCGGCCATCCGTCTGTCCGTCCATCCATCTGTCCGTACGTCAACAATTGGCTGTGGCTCGGGCTAGAGGTCGTATTTATGAACCGATCTTTACGAAACTTCTTGTGTACCTTTGTTATGACCCTGGGACGGGAACGAGTGTTTTTAGGTGTGGTCCGAAATTCATGATGGCTGCCAGCGGCCATTTTGTACCGATGATGCAAAAATCAGTTTTTTGTACAGAACTTCTGTATGAAAGTTCTGATTTGAATAAAGTTTTGTATAAATGTTTAGTACCATGGGATACATCACATATAATACTGGTTTTTTTCTCGTGCATAAATTATGCAAATTAGACTGACTTTGATTTATTTAGTGTTACTTTCAGAGCTGTAAGTGCCAAGCTGCTATGGCTCGGGCTAGAGGCCGTATTTATGAACCAATCTTTACGAAACTTCTTGGGTACCTTTGTTATGACCGTGGGATGAGAACGAGTGTTTCTGGGTGCAGTCCGAAATTCAAGATGGCTGCCAGCAGCCATTTTGTACCTACGATTCAGAAATTTTTTTTTTGTACAGAACTTCCATATGAAAGCTCTGATTTGAATAATTTTTCATATGAATGTTTAGTACCATGGGATACATCACATATAATACAGGTTTTGTTCTCGTGCGTAAATTATGCAAATTAGACAAACTTTGATGTTTTTTGGTGTCACTTTCAGCACTGTAAGTGCAAATGCCAGTACGGCTCGGGCTAGAGGCTGTATTTATGAACCGATCTTGATGAAACTCCTTGGGTACCTTTGTTATCACCGTGGGACGAGAACGAGTGTTTTGGGGTCCGGTCCGAAATTCAAGATGGCCGATGGCAGCCATTTTGTACATAATTTGGTGGAATCAGATTTTTGCACAGAACTTCCATATGAAAGCGCTGATTTGAATAATTTTTTGTGTGAATGTTTAGTACCATGGGATATATCACATATAATACGTTTTTTTTTCTCATACAGAAATTATGCAAATTAGATGAACTTTGATTTTTTCAGTGCTACTTACACACAGTAAGTACACATGTCAATACGGCTCGGGCTAGAGTCTGTATTTATGAACCGATCTTCACGAAACTTCTTGGGTACCTTTGTTATCACCTTGGGACGAGAACGAGTGTTTCTGGATGCGGTCCAAAATTCAAGATGGCTGCCAGTGGCCATTTTGTACCGAAATTAGGTCTAATCAGTTTTTTGTACACAATTTCTATACGGCTCAGACTAGAGGCCGTATTTATGAACCGATCTTTACGAAACTTCTTGGGTACCTTTGTTATCACCGTGGGATGAGAACGAGTGTTTTTGGGTGTGGTCCGAAATTCAAGATGGCCACCAGCAGCCATTTTGTACCAAAATTAGTGCAAACAGTCTTTTGTACAGAACTTCTGTATGAAAGTTCTGATTTGAATAAATTTTTGTATGAATGTTTAGTAACATGGAATACATCACATATAGTACAGGTTTTTTTCTCGTGCAGAAATTATGCAAATTAGATGAACTTTGATTTATTCAGTGCTACTTATACACTGTAAGTGCACATGTCAATACGGCTCGGGTTAGAGGCTGTATTTATGAACCGATCTTCACAAAACTTCTTGGGTACCTTTGTTATCACCTTGGGACGAGAACGAGTGTTTCTGGGTGCGGTCCAAAATTCAAGATGGCTGCCAGTGGCCATTTTGTACCGAAATTAGGTCCAATCAGTTTTTTGTCACAACTTCTACACAGCTCACATTTGTGAACTGATCTTCACAAAACTTCTTGGGTACCTTTGTTTTCACCTTGGGACAGGAATGAGTGTGTTTTGGGGTGCCTTTGTTATCACTGTGCTATGAGAACAAATATTTTGGGGTTCAGTCAGACCCACTCTGGGACTCAAAGATTTCTTTTCTAGTTTAGCATCTGACTGTCACCCACCTTTACAATACTTTACCTATACATTTGTTACAGGCAACGGTCAGTATTTATGTACAGACTGTTACAATACTTTATATGTACCTTTGTTATCAGGTCATTACCTAGATGTTTGTCATTGCTGTGTCACATACTATACATGTACATGTCTTTGTCTTGACAAGTTGAGCTACAGTGTCATTGACACTTTCATTTATCTCTTTGCTTCCGAAATATACATCAGAACAAGCTTACTGAGCATATTCCAATGACAGGTTATAAGTCTGTTTTGGAAACAAAAATTAAATTTTTTTTAATTCTTTACGAAAAAATATTGTGTCATCTTAAGGTCATGTTGGGTGAAGGATTAACAGGGTGTATTCTGTAGATCCGTTTTGGTTAATGCTTTTATTATGGGAAGGCATGTTAGAATTTACTGTAACTGTTTGTGTATTTGTTATTTGGTGCACTGCTTTAAACACTGTATGACAGATTCATTTTATTGATAGACTCAGAATCATTCCCGTTTTCTACTCATTATTGAGTACCTGGAAAATGGAAGAGGATTGCCTGTTTTTGTTATCTCTTGTTCTGGTTTAGTTTTAAGGGAGCACCAGGTAACTAAACCACTGCTAGCCTGCATTTTCTGTAAAGTGTGCTATACTAATGTTTATTATGAAAATTAGTTCCAAACATATGTGCGGAACAGAAATCGTTGATGGACTATTTTTTATAATAAATGAAGCGAAATTTCACTGGAATTTTCTACAAAAATCATGCACTGCAATTATAGTTTGAATCGCTAGCGATAACTAAAACTCGTCCCCTGATTTCCAATGTGTTCTATGTGCCAGCAGGGAACACATTGGAACTCAGGGGACAAAATTGTAACACAGGTTCCCCTCACAAATTTGGTTGACGATAAACTGTGTTCTTTTTGTTGATAGTTGTAAAATGAATTGAAGAGTGTCCTTCTAGTAATTGATTTTATAGACGGGAAGGTGTGTAATAAACAGAACGACACACCGTGTGAATGGGTTAATTGGTATGGCACTTGCGCCATTGCAGAAGGATAAAACTCTAGGCTTGCGGCGTCTCATTTTATCCTTCCGTGCTGGCACTCGTGCCATATCAGTTAAACCATTCACACATGTGTTGTTCTGTGTATAAACTGTTGCCTAAATTCAGCTTTATGTGGCCATTGCTTTTGATACATCCTTACTGTCTTTTTTGAAACCTTAGGCTCTTCGACTCATTCGTGTTTCTCCTGTTCTATTAAGTATACAGTTATAAACAACCACTCAAATTAAAGAATAGGTACCAGAGCAAATTTTCGTACCACAACCTTATCAGTGGGTATTCATTTTCCCTTCATTTGAATCAAAAGCTTACACTCTTTGTAACTTTACATGAGCAGTTGATTTACTTCCCAGGGACATAACAAATAGCATGAACTATTTTCCCTACAGGGATTTCAGATTATTGGGGATGTCATGTGAGCAGTTGATTTTTAATGGATTTGGATACAGATCTACATTAAATGTGCCCAAATGATACCTATTTCAGCAGTGTGAGACATCATGCACTGGGCAGGAATATCTGCTTACAACATGCAAGGATTTATTATGGCTTCCTGTCTCCAATTCCTTTTTCTGAGGAAAATCCTTTAGCAGGTTGAAGTTTTTCACAAATGGGAGGGGGTTGGGGAGGTGGTTGGGGGGAGGGGAGGGAAGCCCCAAAACAGATTACTTATCGAAAATTCAAGCAGAAGTATGTTCCAGCCAAACTACCAATAATTTACCTACACCTTTTGCAAAATTTACAAACCAGAAGCCTAAAAGAAATTTCCCCTTGAGCTAAAACATTTACCCACAAAACTTTGGGTAGTTGTGGGGTTGTGCCCTCCCCCTCCACACACACCTGTATCTATTCCATTATTGTCCTTCTGCTATTGAATTGAGTTGAATTAAATTGTAATTGAGGCAAACCAATCACAGCAAATTTACAGAAGGGAGGGGGGTGGGTGGTTAGTGAGTGAGTGTCTGAAGTACTTCAGTTTTTTTAGCCTAATATCTACAATTTTTTTTTTACCTCCCTCCAGTCTATATGGAATTTTAAAAACAAGTTGTTTCAGTGTGAGTGCCATAAACCATTACTTAACACTATGACCACCCTATTGTTTACAGGTATTGCAGTTGGACAGTACTGAGTCCGCACAAATACAGCTTGTGTTTGTAAACTTTTGATACATTTGAATGTTTACACAATGTTTCATATATGTGGTGCCCAGTAGGAGTAACACAGACATGCATTGTTGATAATAGTTGGAACATTGGACAGTTGGGATGATAATTCATAGCCCAGTGTTCTCAGAAATTTAGTTGTGAATAATTAACATCAGTACATGTAGCCAGGGTTTTGGTAGAGCTGGCTTAATTATGAAATTTCATGATTGACTTTTGAAGAAGATCAATCAAAGTTGACTATAATCGTACTCTGTGACCTCTAGAAACAACTATTATATAGAAAACAATATTTTTGGTCCTTATTTCCATGGGCCAGACATTCTTTAGGCATGCCGACATGTTGCACACCTACTGCTCTCCAAGTAAAAACAGACTCCTGACCACCTCAGGCCCAAACCTGAGCCAGACTCTGGTTTGGACCTGAGGAGGTCAAGAGTCTAATAATAGCTGCATTGAGATTTAAGAAGGCAATTGCTCTCCTTGGCAAACGGACAAGGGCAAATATTTCTACTCCCAAACTTTCCAGAAAGCCAAAACTGGTGTTGTATGTTGTATCTTTAATCTTCTTTCCCATATCAATCATAATGTATTTTGATATTCTACAGCCTCTGACAAGTCTTACAAACATGATGAGAAGGAGAGTAATAACTAATTGATGAAAACCCATAACCGTCAATTTGAAATTGTAGTCGATTATGAGTGTTTTTGATGATTAGTAAACTTCTTGATTAATCATGCCAGGCCTAAACATGGGCGCTTTCCCATTTTTTGTCATTTTAGCACATACTGCACTCGAAGTTGGTCACACTGAGTTCAGACAACTGGGCTAGGTTGCCACAGATTTCCATTTCTATGTATGTGTTACATCAACCAATAAAGTCAGTGCTATAAGCAACAATAACTCACTACATCATTTTTATTGGTTTGTTACAATGGAGGGTTGGCAACATGGACTGAATGCTTTCCCAGTCCAATAAGGCATAGAATTTCCTGAGTGATCATTGGCGTTAAAAAATCCACAGCTGAAACAGTGACACTTAAAGTACCCAAGAACACAGTGCCTGAACCATGCTGTTCATGGTATTTAGGCCTATTCTTAAGAGACTTGCCGTCAAAAGGTTATTTCAACCACCAGACTATTTATGGATTACTGCCTGTGGTATCGTACCATCAATTATGCAGGGGCCACAGCTGAACTCCAACAGGATCTAGATCATGTACAACTCTTTGAGGTGGATTGGTTGATTAGGTTTAGCCCTGAGAAGTGCGAGGTGATGCACATCAATAACAAGCGTTGTATCATTGAAGCGAATCACACCATTCACAACCATACCCAGCACATGTAAAGTCAAGCAAGTAGCTTTATTTTGGAGTTAACAACAATGAACTATCATGGGCACGACTTATCAACATGATCAGCTGCAAGACTAACAACACCATGGTTTTTCTGTGTCAAGTTGTGTCCAGCCACCCCAAGTACATAAAAGCTACCAGCTACAAAACTTTGATAAGACCCCATATAGAATATGCATATGTATAAAATTTACATACACTGAGGCAGGGATCAGTGTGTTGTTCAAGGCATAAAAAAATGGGGAAACGGGTGTGTGAAATTTTTTTCTTTTCCCCGGGAAAATAGTCTTGTTCTGTATTATCTGGAAATCAAAAATGAAAGATTAAGAAAAAAATGTCATGATAACTATTCTGTATCAATCGCAATATTGCCAATATCAACATCTATCTTACGGTGCTCAGTTACATTTTTCTACCTGTACTTCTTTCACAAATATGCCTTATAACATCTGCCAATTCAGGTATGTTATGAAAATGTTTGCATAGAGAACATAGTGGAATTTAATTACAAGATGGCACAATACACACCAAATCAGAATTATTTTTAAAAAAATTTCAACAAAACTATATTATGTGGCACTCTCAATGAAATGAGCTTGTTGAGCTCGTTTCAGTGAGAGGGTCACATGATATGGTTTTGCTTAATTTTTGAAAAATGTGGAATTTTTTTAAATAAAATAACGATTTGTTAACGTGTGCATTGCTTCCAAAAGTGTTAACTTAGGAAAGCGATCAATCCCAGTCTTTAACTGGTTGAAACTTTTTGAAAAATAATTCTTTTTCAACTGCTCAATTTGTAAATTAGCGGTATGCAGGCAGATAAGCCAATGAATTAGGTCAAGATTTAATCCTCTCAATACATTTAGAATTCATAGGGAGCTTCAGTAATAATTTAGAGCACAGTAGGCCTGTAGGATTAAATTGTTGCTGATCCTCCTAACTGATTTGGTTGGTATTGTGCCATCTTGTAATTAAATCCCACTATGTTCTCTATGCAAACATTTCTACATAAAGTGTTAACTTAGGAAAGCAATCACTCCCAGTCTTTAACTGGTTGAGTCAGGTTGAGTGCTAAATTATTTTTCAAAGGTGATTTGAAACATGGTATTTTTTTCAAAAATACACTGCAACCAGCACAGATTACTTTAATCTTGCAAGAGTTTGTTCATAAATAAATGTTTTGTTACAATTTATTGGAGGGTGCCAATAGGCACTCTCCAAGAAATTGCAACCAAACAATTTTATGTAAAAAAATTTTCTTCTGCAGATCAACCCTCAAACTATTGCATACAGTGAAAAGCCACAAAAGTGGCTTCCAGCACTTTTCAATACAGCCATGATAGTGGCTTCTAGCACTCAGCAAGTTAAATCTTATTTTGGCTTAATTTAAAAATTCTGAAAGATATAAAAATGACATGATACACTTTGTAGTTGGTTCATGTTTTATGTGGCTGTAATTTTTTGTTGTTGACAAACTCTGTTCAGTACTTTTATTTATTTTATAATAATTAACTGTTGACAAACTCTGTTCAGTACTTTTATCTATTTTATAATAATTAACTGTTGACAAACTCGTGTTCAGTACTTTTATCTATTTTAAAATGATTAACCATCTGACAAACTCTGTTCAGTACTTTTATCTATTTTATAATGATTAACCATCTGACAAACTCTGTTTAGTACTTTTGTCTATTTTATAATGATTAACCATCTGACAAACTCTGATCAGTACTTTTATAGCTCACCTGACCTAAAAGGCCATGTGAGCTTTTCTCATCACTTGGCGTCCATCGTCATCGGGTGTCTGTAAACTTTTCACATTTTCATCTTCTTCTCTGCAACCACTGAACCAGTGTGAACCAAACTTAGCAGGAATGGTCTGTGGGAGGTCCTCTACAAACGATCCTCATTTTGTTCCCATCGGATGAAAAATGATGGCTTCCGGAGGCATTCTTTGGTTCTGGTTGGTGGATTTTCAAAAATCTTCTCTGAAACTGCCAGGCCAAATGTTTTGAAACTTCACATAAATGATGAAAATGAAACCCTATGAGAAATCAAATTTTCATCATCTTCTCTGGAACTACTGAGCTAACATGAACCAAACCTGGCAGGGATAGTCTATGGGAGGTCCTCTACAAACGATCCTCATTTTGATCCCATGGGTTTGAAAACATGGCCGCCAGAGGCATTCTTTGATTCTGATTGGTGGATTTTGAAAAATCTTCTTCTCTGAAACCACAGGGCCAAATGTTTTGAAACTTTGCATGGTTGATGACTGCGACCCCCTCTACCAACAGTCCTCATTTAATGTTGAGCGGGTTGCAAACATAGCTTCAGTTGTGGCTTATAGTTACTATAGAAATCCTATGGGAAATCACATTTTCATCTTCTCTGGAACTACTGAGTTGACATGAACCAAACCTGGCAGAAATGGTCCATGGGAGGTCCTCTACAAACGATCCTCATTTTGCTCCCGTGGGTTGAAAAATATGGCCACCAGAGGCATTCTATGATTCTGGTTGGTGGATTTTCAAAAATTTTCTCCTCTGAAATTGGCAGGCCAAATTTTTTGATACTTCACATAAATGATGCCTGGGACCCCGTCCACCAACGATCCTCATTTAACGTTGTTCGGTTTGTAAGCAACATTGGCCATAATTGCGGCTTATACTTACTATAGAAAGCCTATGGGAAATCACATTTTCATCTTCTTCTCTGGAACTACTGAGCCGACGTGAACCAAACCTGGCAGGGCTAGTCTATGGGAGGTCTTCTACAAAGGCTCCTCATTTTAGTTACCGTGCATCGAAAAACATGGCTGCCAGAAGCATTTTTTGATTCTGATTGGTGGATTTTGAAAAATGTTCTCCTCTGAAACCACAAGGCCAAATGTTTTGAAACTTTGCATGATTGATGACCACGACACCCTCTACCAACGATCCACATTTAATGTTGATCGGGTTGCAAACAGGGCTGCAATTGCAGCTTATAGTTACTATAGAAACCCTATGGGAAATCACATTTTCATCTTCTTCTCTGGAACTACTGAGCCAACCAACGTGAACCAAACTTTGCAGGAATGGTCTATGAGAGGATGGAAATATGTGGCTGCCAGAGGCTATATTCTAATGCTTAACCCAATGCCTCTCCTGTCTGCACAAAGATCGGTACTGTCCGCAAAATACTTGTTTTTTTGAGAATCTGGTAAGGGTTGGTTCCAGTTTTCTCCACTGAGAACCGGGAAAAAAACAAAAAAATATTGTGTGTACAGTACAAGTCAAAATAAGTTGTAGCATAACTGCAATAAACTACGTAAACTACTGCTCTTGCACTGACAAGATCAGAATCTGACATTTTCTGGAGAGCTATCAGTGAGAGCTTTCCAGAAAATGAGGTCAGCTTCTGGTCTTATCAGTGTAGGAAGAGAAAAGATACATAGTTTATAGGATTATCCTACAACTTATTTTGACTACTACTGTAAACAAGTGCAGCTGTAATTATGTCAATACATGTATTACTGTCAAGTTACTTATCTGAAATACTGATTGATGACAGGTGTTTGGAAAAGCATGGAACTTTTGTTTATTTTCTTTCCCCAGTAGCTGTCCAGTAAAAATAAATTATTTAAGATATGACAAAATTGGAGTAAAATGTGTTTCCTGTAACCCTTTACCCATCCAAAGCTATTTTAAAGAGAATACTGTCTGAAATAAATGTAATTTTCAAAATATTTAACCTTCTTTTACTGATTTTTTTGTTGAAACAAAATTCATAAATGTGTGCATTTTCAAGAAATCTTCTTTGAAACTACAAGGCCAAATGTTTTGAAACTTAATGTGACTGATGACTGTAACCCCCTCTACCAATGATCCTCATTTAATCTTCATCAGGTTGCAATTATGGCTTACAGTTACTATAGAAACCCTATAGGAAATCACATTTTCATCATCTTCTCTGAAAGTACTGAGCCAATGTGAACCAGACTTGGCAGGCATGGTCTATGAGAGGTTCTCTATAACTGTTACTCATTTTATTCCTGTTGGATGAAAAATGTGGCCGCCAGAAGCATTCTTTGATTCTGATTGGTCAATTTTGAAAACTCTTCTCTGAATAAACCACAGGGCCAAATGTTTTGACACTTTGCATGGTTGATGACTGGGACACCCTCTACCAATGTTCCTCATTTATTGTTGATCGTGTTGCAAACATGGCCACAATTGCGGTTTATAGTTACTATAGAAAACCCCTATGGGAAATCCCATTTTTCATCCTCATGTAATGTTGATGTAATATTGCAAACATGGTCACAATTGCAGCTCGTAGTTACCATGGAAAGCCTATGGGAAATCACTTTTTTATATGTAGTGCCAGGTGAGCGATTACAGGCTCTTTAGAGCCTCTAGTCTATTTTATAATAATTAACCATCTGCATACTCATGTAAAAATACCAGAATTTCAAGAAGAAAATATTTCTCATAATGCAACTAGGAATTTAACCAAGTCAGTCTTGTTTGACAAAGCTAAAAAATTAGACATTATGTGGAAAAAATTAGGGTTGAACTTTTGATTTTTCAACATCCGTGGGCAGATGATTAAATGTGATGAAGGTTCAAAACAATGACAATCATTCACAGCTGCACAAGCAGCATCTTGGGTCTAACCTCAGTATCTTGATAAGTATCTCAGTATTTGGTTGATTTAAAAATAGTGTGTGCACCATAAAATGTATTCCAACAACAATAGAGTGACCAGTTTCAGGTATTATCTTAAGTCTTGGTCTCATATTCAAATTTATTTGTTATCTTGCTATGCTACATTGATACCTTTCTTTTTTGTCATTCACATGATTTATCTTCATAGCATATTTATTTTTATAACAGACAACATATTTTCTTAGATTTAATATTTGCAGATATTTTGCTTTCATGTCATGAGTGTATAAAATTATTCATTCAATCAAGCTTTTGGCACACCTGAGAAAACCTAAGGGGGTTGGGGAGGGGCTTTAATGATCACATTTTTGTCTATCAATTGTTGTGGAGTTTACATTATCACTACTCCTAAAGAATTACTGGACAGAATTGAACCAAACTTGGTATGCATACTTCATATCAATTCATGAATTGTTTAAAGTTGCTACACCCAGGTGGCATATATCTGTTGGCAGCTATAAATGTTATATAAAAATTTTTAAAACTCTTCCAATTCAGATTAAAGTTTGTTCAGTCATGTCCCTAGGTTCATATTTGGGATCTCTCTGAGAGCCTGAATTTCTTTAAGGGGAATGTAAACAGAAACAATCTGGAGAAAACTGTCATGTGGAATTTCTTTTTATACCTAGTAAAGGATGCACTCTTAGTGCACTTTCATTCTATATTATAAATAAGATATGCTGAGACCTTCAAAAAATGATTTTATAATTTAATTATTAGATTATCTCACTCTTAAAGATGATTTTTCGAGGCAGTTATTCTCATTCTTGTGCAGTTCTACCTTTACAAAAACTATGCTGACAGTTCTGTTTTAATACTCCCCGAAAAAATTTCGGAGGAGCATATAGTCGCCGCCCTGACCATCTGTCCGAAACAAATGGTTTCCGGATCACAACTTTAGTTTGACTGAACAAAATGAAATAAAGTTTTATATATAGGTTTATAACCTCATAATAAGGTTGGGATTGATAGTGGGCTTGGACGCCCTGTTTTGATATTGGTTTCCAGACGATAACTTTAGTTTGAGTGAATAGAATGAAACAATATTTTATACATTGGTTTATAACCACAAAATACAGATTGGGATTGATAGTGGGCTTGGTCCGATATTGTTTGACAGAGTTATGGCCCTTTTCAGACTTAAAAGACATATTTATATTGGTTTCCGGATGATAACTTTAGTTTGAGTGAACGGAATGAAACAAAATATTTTACGTAGGTTTATAACCACAAAATACAGGTTGGGATTCATAGGGAGGCTTGGTCCAATATTTGTTCACAGAGTTATGGCCATTTTTTGACTTGGAAAACATGTTGATATTGGTTTCCAGACCATAACTTTAATTTGAGTAAACAGAATGACACAAAATTTTATGTATTGGTTTATGACCACACAATACAGGTTGGGATTGATAGTGGGCATGGTCCGATATTTTTCGGAAGAGTTATGGTCCTTTTCAGATGTGGTGATATTGGTTTCTGGATGGCAACTTGAGTTATAGGTGTAGGTGTACAATTTCAATGAAACTTAGAATATAGCTTTCTGTAGATAGTATACCAGACATGTTTGATTTCGAATGTGGTGCGATAATTTTTATTAGCTCAACTTGACAAGTCAAGCTGAGCTATTGCCATCACTAATTGTCCATCAGCGTACATACGTACGTCCGGGCGTACATATATATGTATGTCCTCAATTTCTTTTGGCACACCTCACAGGTCGCATTTATGATCAGATCACTTTGAAACTTGGTATGCTTGTTTGGGTTGACCTCTAGATGGGAGCTATTGATTTTCTTCAATTTCCGTCACAAAATGTTGTCGCTGGCAATGTAAGAACTTAGTTTAGTCAAACCTCAATATTTCCCTTTGGGCTCACCCTACAGGGCACATTTATGATTGGATTGCTTTGAAACCTGGCATGCTTGTTTGGGGTGACCTCTAGATGGGAGCTATCAATTTTATTCCATTTCCGTCAAAAAATTTTGCCGCTGGCAACGACCTTTGAACTTAGTTTAGTCAGGCATCAATCTATTCATTTGGCATGCCGTACACGGCACATTTTTGATCAGATCGGTTTGAAACTGGGTATGCTTGTTTGGGGGTTACCTCTAGATGGGAGCTATCGATTTTCTTCGATTTCCACCAAGAAATGTTGCCGTTGGCAGCGACATTTGATGAACTTAGTGCAGTTATGCATCAAAATTTCCATTTGGCACACCCTGCAGGGCACATTTATTATCGGATCGCTTTGAAACTACTTGGTATGCTTGTTTGGGGTGACATCTAGGTGGGAGCTAGCGATTTTCTTCCATTTCCGTCAAAAAATGTTGCCGCTGGCAACGTTCTTAGAACTTAGTTTAGTCAGACCTCAATATTTCCCTTTGGCACACCCTACAGGGCACATTTATGATCGGATTGCTTTGAAATCTGGCATGCTTGTTTGGAGTGACCTCTAGATGGGAGCTATTGATTTCCTACCATTTCCATCAAAAAATGTTGCCGTTGGCAATGACCTTTGAACTTTGTTTATTCAGGCATCAATATATTCCTCTGGCATGCCCTACAGGGCACATTTATGATCAGATCGGTTTGAAACTTTGTATGCTTGTTTGGTGTTACCTCTAGATGGGAGCTATTGATTTTCTTCGATTTCCATCAAAAAATGTTGCCGCTGGCAATGACCTTCCATGAACTTAGTACAGTTGTGCGTCAATATTTCCCTTTGGCTCACTCTGCAGTGCACATTTTTAACCAGATCACCTCGAAACTTGGTATTCATGTTTGGGGTGACCTCTAGATGGGAGCTTTCGATTTTCTTCCATTTCCGTCAAAAATAGTTGCTATTGGCAACGACCTCTGATGAACTTAGTAAAAACTTAGTGCAGTTATGCATCAATATTTCCCTTTGACACACCCCGCAGGGCACATTTATAATTGGATCACTTGGAAACTTGGTGTGCCTTTGTGTGGGGTGATATCTATATGGAAGATATCGATTTTCTTCCATTTCTGTCAAAAAATGTTGACGCTGGCAACAACCTTTGAACTTAGTTTAGTCAGGCTTCAATATTTCCCTTTGGCACACCCTTCAGGGCACATTTATGATCGGATCACTTTGAAACTTGATATGTGTGTTCGGGGTGACCTCTAGATGTAAGCTATTGATTTTTAGCTCAACTTTGGCGAAGCCAAATTTGAGCTTATGCCATGGCCAGTTGTCCGTCTGTCCGTTAACAATTCAATACGGCCCGGGCTAGAGGCCGTATTTATGAACCGATCTTTTTGAAACTTCTTGGGTGCCTTTGTTATTACCGTGGGACGAGAACGAGTGTTTTTGGGTCTGGTCTGAAATTCAAGATGGCTGCCAGCTGCCATTTTGTACCGACGATGCAGAAATCTGTTTTTTGCACAGAACTTCCATATGAAAGCGCTGATTTGAATAATTTTTTGTATGAATGTTTAGTACCATGGGATACATAACATATAATACAGGTTTTTTTTCTCGTACGTAAATTATGCAAATTAGACTAACTTTGATGTATTTAGTATTACTTTCAGCACTGTCAGTGCAAATGCCAATATGGCTCGGGCTAGAGGCCACATTTGTGAACTGATCTTTACGAAACTTCTTGGGTACCTTTAGTATCACTGTGGGACGAGAACGAGTGGTTTTGGGTGCGGTCTGAAATTCAAGACGGCCGCTGGCAGCCATTTTGTTCAAAATTAGGGGCAATCAGATTTTTGTGCAGAACTTTCACATGAAAGCTCTGATTTGAATAATTTTTTGTGTGAATGTTTAGTACCATAGGATACATCACATATAATACGGATTTTTTTCTCGTGCAGAAATTATGCAAATTAGATGAACTTTGATTTTTTCAGTGCTATTTACACACAGTAAGTACACGTCAATACGGCTCGGGCTAGAGGCTGTATTTATCAACCGATCTTCACGAAACTTCTTGGGTACCTCTGCTATCACCTTGGGACGAGAACGAGTGTTTCTGAGTGCGGTCTGAAATTCAAGATGGCTGCCTGTGGCCATTTTGTACCGAAATTAGGTCTAATCAGTTTTTTGTACACAACTTCTATACGGCTCAGGCTAGAGGCCGTATTTATGAACCGTTCTTTACGAAACGTCTTGGGTACCTTTGTTATCACCGTGGGAAGAGAACGGGTGTTTTGGGGTGTGGTCCAAAATTCAAGATAGCCACCAGCAGTCATTTTGTACCAAAATTAGTGCAATCAGTCTTTTGTACAGAACTTCTGTATGAAAGTTCTGATTTGAATAAATGTTTTTGTATGAATGTTTAGTAAAATGGAATACATCACATACAGTACAGGTTTTTGCAGAACTTATGCAAATTAGATGAATTTTGATTTATTTAGTGCTACTTATACACTGTAAGTGCACATGTCAATACTGCTCGGGCTGGAGGCTGTATTTATCAACCGATCTTCACGAAACTTCTTGGGTACCTTTGTTATCACCTTGGGACAAGAACGAGTGTTTCTGAGTGCGGTCCAAAATTCAAAATGGCTGCCAGTGGCCATTTTGTACCGAAATTAGGTCCAATCAGTTTTTTGTCACAACTTCTATACAGCTCGTATTTATGAACTGATCTTCACGAAACTTCTTGGGTACCTTTGTTTTCACCTTGGGACAGGATTGAGTGTGTTTTGGGGTGCCTTTGTTATCACTGTGCTATGAGAACAAATATTTTGGGGTTCAGTCAGACCCACTCTGGGACTCAAAGATTTCTTTTCTAGTTTAGCATCTGACTGTCACCCACCTTAAATCTTTACAATACTTTACCTATACATTTGTTACAGGCTACGGTCAGTATTTATGTACAGGCTGTGACAATACTTTATATGTATGTACCTTTGTTATCAGGTCATTACCAAGGTGTTTGTCATTGCTGTGTCACATACTATACATGTACATGTCTTGACAAGTTGAGCTACAATGTCATTGACACATTCATTTTTCATTTCCTTTAAAAAATTAATGTCGTTAGCACCAGCCTTTGAACATACTGCATTTGTGTAGCAACTTATCTCTTTTGCACTCTCTGCAGGGTATATTTATGAATTTCCATAAAAAAGAGAGAAAAAAACATTGCCACAAGCATTGACCTTCAAACTTAGTGCATTTGTGCATTAACATCTTCCTTTGGCATGCCTCAGAGGGCGCATTCATTATCAGGTTGTTTTGAAACTTTGTATGCTTATGCAGGATGACAAAGATAGGAGCTATCGATTTTCTTTTCATTTCCATCAAAAACTGTTGCTATTAGCAACAATCTTTGAATTTATTGCATTTGTGCATCAACATTCTTATTTGACATGGCCTACAGGCTGCATTTATCATAGGATTGTTTTTGAACTTGGTGTGCTCATTGGGCGAGACCTTTAGATAAGAGCTATTGATTAGCATTCATTTCTGTGAAAAAAGTTGCCATTTACAATAAATAACCTCTGAACTTACTGCATTTGTGTATCAACATTCTTCCTCTTACAGTTTACATTTAATAATGCATGGATTACTCTTGACATTGTGCATGCACAATGCTGTTATGTTGAAATTTCACCAAATAACATTGGTACCAGTGATCTTCAATTTTGCCATTTCACGTATAACTTACCAAGTTCAAGTTTGTCAAGTTGAGCTACAGTGTCATTGACACTTTCATCTAAGTTGTGGCCCCTTTTTGGACTTTGTTAACCACTTAAATATAGTTTTTCATAAAGCGGGGGTATTAGTGTTCCATGGACGCATTTGGTGGCCTGCTGTATTGGTGCTAAGGTTTAAAGGAGATAAGATATTTATTAATTCAATATCAACAAAGACAAGTGACGAGAAACTCATGCTTGGCAGTGGAAGGTTGGGGGTGGGGGGGGGAGGAGTATAGCCACCTTTGGCATTCGGCAAGCATCTGTTGGCTATGCCTACTCATTGCCTATGTTTTATAGTATATATGAGACCTAAATTTTTTTTATAAATTGTATCATGAAAGAAATGTGAGTAAAATTTCTGTAAATATGCCAATGAAGCTGGTGTAAACAAACACCAACCATCTTGATCATGTTAATAACAAGAAGTTTTTTTCAAAAAGTATGGTAGGCTGAACGAGTCTGTGATGTTCTGTGGAGTGTATTTGTCCCAGATACCCGGTAAAAGAAACCTCAGTACATGTTTTCTGACAACTCTCCACTTGACTGGGTATGATGCAGATCCTACAGTTATCACATAAGAAACAAAAGTGGCAGTTACATTTCATAGGATTTACTTTTGTGAGTTGAAGTATTACAATATTTGCAACATTTGTCTTTGTATGTAAATGGGGCAGTCGCAATGCTTTGGCAAATCAAGTTCATTCAGATCACATCCTCTAGGATTATATTTGCTTATTTCTGGGATTCTGTACTTTTCTGCACAGTAGTGCTAGGACTGAGCAAAAAACTCTCTCAGCAAACATGACTGAAATGACCCACCACTTTTTCGATACAAAATCTGTTCCCCAGATCAACATGGACGTTTTTTGTTTTTGTCAGCATATTTTCAAAACTTTCACACTTGCTTTCTTTTGGAACAATATGTCAAATTTCCAGGTCTAAACTCATATTTCCTAAACAAATACAGATCTGTAGACATTGATTTTGTGGAGGTTGAACCTCACGGAAATAAAAATGAATGAGTGCCCAGAAAAAATTATCGTTGAAAGTGAGTTTATTAAATATTAAATTTTTTTTTTAAATCTTTGCACCCTGTTGTCAAATGTTATTTATGGTACAGAATGCAAAGGAATTGAAAGTGCACCATAAAATTGAATTAACAGCCCTTTTGCACAGTGTGCTATTTAGTCATTTTCTTCTTGAAAATCTTTCTTCTTGTTCAGATCTGCTTGTCAGAATCGTTTAATATTTGGTGTACAGCATCCTTATGGGGTGCAGATTTAAGGTTGGTTTAATCATGTTTCTCGGCTCTATTTGAGCCCAATTTTAACCTGGTCCAATATGAGAAATATTCTTTAAAAATCTTCCTTTTCAAATCCATCATTCAGAATCCTCTGATATTTGGTATATTGCATTCTTATGAGGGCCAGATTCAAGTTTTGTTCAAATCAAGTCCCTGAATTCATATTAACCTCCCTATAGTCCACTGAATTTTACCTTGGTTCAATGTGAGGAATGTTCTTAAAATATTTCCTTCTTAGGATCAACCTATAAGAATATTTTGAAAGTCCCTGGGTTCATATTTGGTCTCCTTATGGGAAGCTAATTTTGAACTTAGTGTAATGTGAGGGGAACTTAGTGTAATATGAGGAAAATTCTTTCAAAATCTTCTTCAGATCACATCAGTCAGAAACTCCTGCCATTTGATATTCAACATCCTTGGAGGTGAGGAGACAGGGGTCAGATTCAGTCTTGTTCAAATCAAGTCCTTCATATTTAGGCTCCCCAAGGAAGACAAATTTTAACTTAGTGCATATTTCAAGTGCAGAAAAATGTGACCTTGAACACCAATAAATAAATAAATAAATAAATAAATAAATAAATAAATAAATAACTTAGTGCAATATGAGGAATATTCTTCAAAGATCTTCAGATCAACCAGGCAATCTCAGGTGAGTGAGTAAGGCCCATTGAAGCCTCTTGTTTGAAGTTTTTTCGTCAAACTTTATCACTTGATCATCAACTTTTCAGTTCATTTATTTATTTGAAAAAATATTATTGATGTATCAGTTATTTGCTATATGTATATATGACTTGATAATACTGGGCATTATCAAATACATGACACATGCATACTGCAGAGAAAGCATATGAAAAGTTTACAGATTTTTACATTCTTGTATTCCTTGTTTTAAAAACTTATTATGGCCAAGAAAAAACTTTTATTTACAAACTTCCACCCCCCCCCCCCCCAAAAAAAAAAGTAAGTGTAATGTACATGAAAATGTTAAATATGTAACTGCTGTATCCATCCATCTGTCAATCATCCGTGAACATACATGTAGTGTTCGCGACTTCTCCAAAACCACTGGACCGATTTCAGTAAATTTGAGATGATTATTTCTATTTTGTTCTTGTTCAAATCAACTTTCCCAACCACATAGGGAGGGGGGTGGGGGTAAATGCTCCCAAAGGTAAAAAAAAAAAATTCTCATAAACCGAAGGATACAAAGACTTTATATTTGGTATGGAGCTTTCTTTTGAGGTGCAGAATCAAATTTGTTCAAACAAATTTCGTAGAACAATATTTGCCTTTGTAATGGGAGGGGCAAAATTTTTGCCTCCCCCCCGCCCCCCCACAAAATTTCTATTTTCTGAACCGATGAGCTGATTTGTACCATATTTCCCAAAGTGCATGGAACATTGATCTCTTTATTTGGTATGAAGGTTCCTTAGGACCAGTAGAATGGAAAGGTAAAAAAAAAATTGCCATCAATTGTGTCATAGTGCTCTGTAGAGGGGAATCCAAAAAATGCAGAGTCGGCATATTTGCAAAATTTTAAAGAATCTCCTCCAGAACCACTAATCAGAATCTTTTGATATGTGGTATACACCATTCAGGGGTGTTCAGGTGCAAGTTTGTTAAAATTGAGCCCCCACCCACCCCCTTTATATTTGGGCTCAGTACAGGAGCCAAAATTTGAACTTTGTGCAATATAAGATACATTCTTTAAAGAATCTTCTTTAGAACCACCAGTCAGAATCTTTTAATAGTTTGTATACAACAACATTACAGGGGTCAGATTCACATTTGTTCAAATCCAATCCAAGAATATTTGGGTTTTCTTTGGGTTCGGGGATTCAAATTTTAATTCTATGCAATATGAGGAATAATCTTTAAAAATCTTCTTCAGATCCACCATTCAGAATCTTTTGATATTTGGTATTCAGCATCCTTAGGCAGTTCAGATCTAAGTTTGTTCAAACCAAGTCCCCATGTTAATGTTGAGGCCCCCTACCTTGGAAAATAAAGATTTAGGATTGCATGTCCAGCAAAAACTGCCCTTTTTCGCAGTGCTGGAGATAAAGGCATTATTTCTGTAGTAGGATCTGAATACTAGAAAACTTACCGGACATGGACAACACAGTTAATAATAAATACATGACTTCATTTCTCTATAGTATGAACTAGCCATATACGCTGAATGTATCATTAAATCCTTTAAACAACTTTTATTCTCAGGTGAGCAATTGAGGTCTCTCATTGATTTGTCACTTGGACGGAATGAACTTGTTCAATCCATGTTATTGTATGGAAAGGGACAATTCACATTCTGTAAGACTGAGCTAATCTGAAAGAGCTTATCCCATCTCTATTTCAAATGAAATACCAGTTGAATAGGGTAATGTGTTTTTTACTTTTATTTAATATTTATATTTTTGTTTGATGGTATATGATTTTTTGTTGTATTTGTACATATATGCTGTTCAGAATGGAGGGAAAATAATCTGGTTTCTGGGATACCTCATATTTTATTTATTAACTGTTTATTTATTAATTACAATTATAGTCTCTTTGCTATCATATATGTGAAATGGGTTTTGTGAGCTTTTTCTTGTTTTCTTTGTTTACTGTTGATGATTTCTTGCCAGATGATCTACATAACCCTTTACCCAATGTAATGGCCAAAACCGGCCAGCACTATTCTAAAAAATCGCCAATTAATTTTCATTATTTTTTTCTTTTTTTTTGTCTCAAAAACATAGGTTATAACACCTCATTGGAACGAGCTCATTGAGCTCGTTCCAATGAGGGGTCATAACCTATGTTTTTGAGACAAAAAATGAAAAAAATTAATAATTCAAGAATTTTTTTTTGCAAGTGTTGTCTGCTTTTCATGTTAGGTAAAGGGATAAAGATGTTTTTGAATACATAATGCCTAATCATTAGAAATATATTGGCACCAATTTCCCAAACAAACTTTTCAAAATCATGTATAATCCATTCCTGAAATAAATTTCAAATTATTGCTTTTGAAGCTTCATTGATCAGATTGCACTTGTTTCAGATGACATGAAGTTTATTTCAAGAAAAAAAATAAAAGGTTAACTGTTACAAGTGCTAAATTATTTTTGTTTGTCTAAATTTCTTCACATATCTTTGCCTTGTTGAGAAGTCGAAGGGGTATCCAGTGGAGATCTCCGTCCGTCCCAACATTTTTGCTTGTATCTCAGCCACTGCTCCGATTTGAATGATATTTGATGTGATAGAGCATCATGGGGGGAACAATACCTGTATAGTGTGAGTTTCTTACACACATTTTTTCCATATTTATGGTCCTTTTTCGACTTAGACAATTAAAAATTCCTTTCATCCGAACATTTTCCGTGTAGGTCAGCCAATCTGTTTTGAATTATATTTGGAACAGTGATAGAGTAACATGGGGGTAATGATACTTGCCTAGCGTGACTTTCTTTCACGCATTTCCTCCAGAGTTATGGCACTTTTTCGACTTGGAAATTTTGAAATTCCCTTCCATACAAACATTTTCCCTTATATCTCACCCACCGCTACTCTGATTTGAATGATATTTTGGTGTGGTGCTAGAGCATCATGTGGTTACAATACCTGTATAGCGTGAGTTTCTTCCACATATTTTTCCAGAGTTATGGCCCTTTTTCATTCTTTCGACTTGAATTTTTTTTTGCGGTCGGGGGCATTAGCAGTGTTTTACAATGCAGGCCTCTTGTTACAGTTTATGGGAGAGTACCTTTAGTCACTCTCCCATAAATTGTAGCAAAACAAATCCATGCAGATGAAATAATTTCTCTTGAGTGAACCACAGAACATGGAGCCTTTAGGTTGCAGTACCTACTCCTTACCCTGCATATTGTCCAAATCCATCCAGTTTTACATGAAAAAAGTGTCTTACATTCCATTTCTTGCTTCTGAAACTTAGCTTATGATCTCCAAGTAGAATCTCATAATTTGGAAGCAAAAAATCTGTTTTAGAAAGCTGGGAAAAAAATATGTCATCTTCTGGCGGTGCGAAGTTACAGGACAACTATAATGCCAGCATGTTAAAAGTTCCAAAAAAACCCCATGAAACTATTTAATCAACAGAAATACCCTCTTGAAATGCTTTACCCTTGATATTTCAATCTTGAAATTGGTTTATTTTGACATCAACTTACAGTATCTCTAACTAGACTGAAGCAATTTATAAAATAATTTACAGTTTCAGTTTTGGAGCTTCTGAAGCATAGCTCCACGGCTACCAATTGGTTCCCAGGCTTTGGAAGAGAGTGGATGTCTTCTGTGGAATACTAATTCCTGTTGCCTGATGCAGTAGAACTTGTTTGATAATGAAAGCATGCAAACCTCAATAATAAACAACAGAATTTACATAATTTTGTTATGATCATTATATAATAGCATGATTGATTGCTACAAATTGTACAGTGACTGTTTTTCTATGATTTTGAGTCAGTTGAGTACTACTTCCCTCTCAATGATAATCAGGACCACCTTCCCTTGCTCCTAAAACACAACATGACACACTGGTTGGAGTTTTATGTATTGTAAAGTGTTGTGATGGGGAATATGAATTTGCCAATACAAAATTATGTGGTACCCTTTGTGTATCAGTATGTTTCTATTGAGTCTCAATCATTTGCAACAAAAGCTCCCAACAGGGTTTCTGCTAAGAAGGCACTAACTCTATTCATGCGACCTATTCACTAGTTATTCTTCCCAGGTTGTGTTTGGTAAGTTTAGGCTAATCCTTCAAGCTGTTTAACACAGACAATTTGCAAAACTTGATTTTATGTTTGTTATTGTTACAATATTGTTGAAAATTACATTAAATTCCAGTCCATTAATGAGATTTGAAAATCTTTATTCATATCAGTAAGTTCAATCTTACATGTAGATAGAATATTGTGTTTCTGCAAATATATGTGCAAACTTCAGATTGCTATTTTATCACATTAAATAATTTATGGTTGATGTAAATTAATTTGTTATTAATTATTTTCCACAATCATTACTGGGTATATTTTTAGCTCCGCCTGACAAGTGTCAGCAGAGATTTTCTGGTAATGATTTGTCCATCGTCTGTCTATCGGTATCTGTTGTCAACATTTTGTTTGTCCGGGCCTTTACTTCTTTGCCACTGAATATTTTTGACAAAACTTTTTAACAATATGCATTTTCAAAAGACAGTGTGTCATGAATTATAATATGATCTGTGCCCCTCAAGGGCACAGACCATGTTACGGTGACAGAAAAACTGACATTTCACTGTCACATTTGTCCAGACCATTTAACTTGGTATGATTGACAGATTTTATTCATACTTGGTACAATTATTGCCCATGGCTCAAAGGTTTGTTGCGACTTTGATCCAAGGTCATATCATCAAGGTCAAGGTCAGCAAATTTGATGTTGTGAAACAACCTTTGTTCAGTCTATATAACTTGGTGTGATTGACAGATCTTATTCATACTTGGTGCAATTATTGCTCATGACTGAAAGGCGTGTCGTGACTTTGATCTATGGTCATGTCTAGGTCACCGGCAGCAAACTTTTATATTGTGGTAATTTTATCACATATTATTTACCAGTTCAAGGTAAAAGGTTGTGGTCTCTGCATAGCAGGTGCTGACAACAATGATTAATTCAGTAGGTCTTCTTGTCAGTTTGAGTTCTTCGATATAAGTTTGCCAATTGCCGGTTGAAGGTTGATGATGCAGATCTTGTTAAAGGATTTTGAGGCACTTCAGGGAAGATCACCGACGACTAATTGGTACCAGTACCGGTACCACAATATTGTTATACAGCCCTTTTCTGGTTTGCATAATGGAATCTATGTGACATATGTTGTTCATCTTTCACACACTTGTTGCCCATAGCCTTACTTTGTGTCATGACCTTGAACCACTGTCATATCATCTAGGTCACAAGCAGTAACACTTGTATTCTTGTCTTGTATTCAGTTTCTCCTAAAAGCAGAGACCCTGGACTGAGAGGCCGCTTGTCTTAATTTTGCTGTATAATCTCTTCAGTACGTGTGGTCCCATGATTCCACTGTTTTGAGAAACAGGCTGCCAACTTCAATGCCATTATCATTTTTAGCTTAACTTGACAAAGTCAAGATATGCTATCGCCATCACGCGTACAGAAGTCTGTGAGCATTTTCCTTTAGCACAGGCTACACCCCATAGTTCTTGTCTGATCATCACAAAATTTATTATGCAGGTTTGAGGTCATGTCTAGATGAGAACATCCCCTGTTGGTCATGATCTGTCAACCGTGATGGCTGCCCAAGCCCGAAACCCAAAAACGTTTAGCACAGTCTACAGGTCATATTTAACATGCAGGGATTTCATTGTAACTTGGTAAGATGACTCTGTATGATGTCTAGATGAGAACTTCCCCATTTGATTGCGAGCTGTCAACCGGGACGGCCGCCTGAGCCCCAAAACAGAAAAACCTTCAGCACAGTCTACAGGTCATATTTATGAAGGGATTTCATTGTAACTTGGTAGGATGACTCGGTATAAGGTGTAGATGAGAATGTCCCCTTTCAGTTGCGATCGGTCAACTGTGATGGCTACACAGTTCCGAAGCCCGAAAAACATTAGCACAGTCTACAGGCCATATTTATGACGGGATTTCATTGTAACTTGGTATGATGACTCTGTATAATGTCTAAATGAGAACTTCCCCTTTTGGTTGCAATCTGTCAACCATGATGGCTGCCTGAGCCCAAAACCTTTAGCACAGTCTACAGGTCGTATGTAAGAAGGGATTTCATTGTAAGTTGGTAGGATGACTCAGTATAACGTCTTGATGAGAACGTCCTACTTTGGCTGTGATCTGTCAAACGTGATGGCCGTACAGGTCTGTGATCTAGATTTGTTTAGCACAATCTACAGTTCATATTTATGATGTAATTTCATTGTAACTTGGAAGGATAACTCGATATGATGTCTAGATGAGACTTCCCTATTTTGGTCACTATCAGTCGGCCGTTACTGCCACCTGGATTCATTTGTTACTGTCTCAGGTTCTTTTTATAAAGGGATTTAATTGTAGCTTGGTAGAATAACTTATTATGATATCTAGATGAGACTATCCTATTCTGGTCATGATCGGTCAACCGTGACTACCAAGCCATCATGTGACCAAGATTCCTTTAGCAAAGTCTACAAGTTATAGTTATGAATGGATTTCATTGTAACTTGATAGTATGACTTGTTTTGGAATAATTTCACTGTAACTTGGTAACTTTGGTTGACATACATTAAATGTGAGGGCCACATTAACCCACCCCTCAATTCTTTAGTACAGTCTACACCTCAAATTATTTTTATTGAAAACATAGCATACAGGGAACAGAAATTAACATATTCTCAATTATCACAATTCTTGTCATATTTCATAATCCTTTCATAAACATTGAACATTATCCTTTTCATCAAACACAACACACAGTCAAGTTAAGCTACAGTGTCATTGACACTTTCATTTGTTTTGCTTTTGTGAAAAATGTTGATTTATGAATTTGTTTTCAGTTTCAGTAAATAACAACCTAATTTCAAAATAATTGCAATATGGTGTCATTACAAAATCTGGTATGCTAACAGAAAATCTCTTCCCAGTTCATTCTCCCTGTGGGATCCCTGGGAAGTGAAGCAGTCCTTGTTTACTGCTGTGAATAAGTTATGCTTTACTGGTAAAATAGGACCCAGAACCAATGCCTGGGTTGGAAATCCTCAGCAAACACCTGCTTTTGACATTGACATTGCTATCTGATGTTGGCCTTATCAAGGAGAAAGAAATGTGTGTAAGACTTTCCTTATGATTTCCTACAACTCATTTCATTCTAGCACTTGCAGTACCATTTTTGAATACTTTATTTCTATAATACTTTTATGTGTGCACTAAACATGTTCTAAGAATGTTTCCTTACGTAGTGTAGCCTGCTGTTATAAACTTGATAAAAAAAATGCACAGCACCATTTCTTGCAAAGCAACTCACAATTATTCATCAGATAATTTGCGTCACATAATTCTACATACTCCACTACATGAAAATCAGCGAGAACGTCTCTTTTTTAAATTTCCTGTGTGCCATAGAATCAAGAAAGGATGCTGCCTTTATTTACAATGGCATAGCAGGGGTTTAAACCCACACCAAGAGAGTTTCCTTCGGCACCAACCACCTAGCAAAACTATACTAAACCACACACACCACTCGGCCACCAACAGACCATAAATTATCTGATGATTAATTGAAAAATTGAGTATTCCGTGTGTTCTGTACTGGCCTCGTATATCCTTGGTTAAATAGCATTCAAATTAAATACACACAAATTAAACATAAAAATGAAGGTTGTAGTGTATAAAAGTTGACAGCAGGCATCAATGGTTCCTGGGAGTCTGCTACCATATACGTTCAAGAACTGATAATAAAATAATATTTAATGATGACTTGTAGCCAAATGTGCTTCAGATAGCCATTATGCTCTAAATGTTTGGAAAATTTGAGTTAGATAACTGTAAACAATTCCGAGACTTTTCAAAAATTGTGAAATTTTGATGGTTTTGGCAGAAAATTTTGAAAATAAGCATTTTCACGAATATGACGATACCTCATTTCACTAGATTTTGTGACAATACATAAGTTTGCCAAGTTTGGTTGAAATCGTACAGCTTGTTTTTGAGCAGTGCAACAGACAAAATTGACGGCAGAAGAAAAAATATTAAAAAGAAAAAATAGAGAAGAAAAACCAGAATGGGCATAGGGTTAAACTTTACAAGCAAACTTACAACGGCAAATGTCCTTGGTAGTCAATTGTGAATACAGACATGCAAAGTGTTTGAAATTAACCCTTTCCAAAATGATTTGGAGTTTTCAAACAGTACTCTTAATCTCATCCTCATTGTGCTTGAGGGTTAAATCTGAGATTAAAAAGTAACCAGTAACTTTCTTCCGCAATCATTCTTTCATCTATCCATACAAAAATAATTGTTACAACAACCTTGAAATTAGAGAAATTTGCCCTTGAAGTTGGCCAATTTTAAAGAAAAAAGCTATATTCATGTCATTTTTGGCCAATGGGGGTTAATTTTGAAATATTTTTGTGGTGATTTTGGTATATCATGTTATGCTCTAAATGTGTGGGAAATTTGAGCTAAGTAACTGTTAACAAATTTGAGACATTTGAAAAATGGTGAAATTTTGACGGTTTTGGCAAAATATTTTGAAAATGAGCATTTTCACAGACATGACGATACCTCATTTCACTAGATTTTTTAACATTACATAAGTATGCCAAATTTGGTTGAAATCGTACAGCTTGTTTTTGAGCATTGCAACAGACAAAATTGATGGTGGAAAAAAACACCTAAAAAACACTAGAGAATTGTAATTTGTTGCACAAATTACAGGCTTTCCCGACATTTTAATGTGAAAAGGCAAACTGTATTGTACACAAAACTATCGATCATTTTTGAAAACAGCAAAATTTACTGGAACTCAAACTTTTTGTGATACTACTAGTTTTTATGCAACCAAAACAGATATTTGAGATAAAGCAGGGCACCAAAACATTAAACACAAAATTTGCTCTTCAATAATTATTGAATATTTTCCTGGAAAGCAAAACGAACCATGTCCTTTCTGCTTTGGGAAAAATAAGTACAGATGAATCATGGGCGAACAGGCCAGGGTGTCAGGGAGGACTGTGCCCACCACTCACCCCTTAGTTGGGAAGGAGCCGATTTGCCAGAAAATTTCGGGCAATTCAGGTGCCAGAAATTACCAAAAATATTTTGGTTTTCCATACAAAATGTTGTCATTGTATGTCACATTTCCTATCTCATCACTTAGAAGTTGCATGTAAACTGACCAGTATATTGTACAAGTTGATTCAGTGGAACCCTATCCACAATAATATTATTCATTTATAATCACACAATAACATATAAAGAGTTCTATTACTGCATATTATAGATGCGCGGTGGCTCAGTAGGTGTCCTTGAACAAGACCCTTCATCCCAATTTAATTGCCCATGTGGGAGCATGGTGGCGTTGTGTACTAAGGCGTACACACGCCGAGGCTGCACTTGTCTTCAACCAATACTACCTCTGCTTTTGTGGAGTTAGTATGTTGGGGAGACTGGCAGTTGCTTGCCACTGCTTGGTGACCCTAGCTGTCTGGCTGCTAGCACCCGTAAAACTATCTGTCACGAGGTGTCCCTGGCTGTCAAAAGTGCCGTTAAACCTCAATAAATAAACTAGAGAATTGTAATTTGTTGGACAAATTACAGGCTTTCCCAACTTTCCAATGTGAAAATGCAGACTATATATAGCAAAACAAAGTGTTTGAAATTGACCATTTCCAAAATGATAGACAAAAAACATTCAAATTTGGCTAATTTTGGCATTCTATAACGGTACTCTTATTCTCGCCCTCATTGTGCTTGGGGGTTAAATCTTGAGATTAAACAGTAACTTTCTTCTGCAAACATTGTTGCATCTAACCATACAAAAATAATTGCTACAACAACCTTGCAATTAGAGAAAATGAGTACAGATGTTTGCAAAATTCACCGAAAATCAATTTTTTTCAGACAGTTCTATTCTTTATGTGGCCAAAGCATATGTTGGGTTAAGCCCCAAAGTATAACTTACAGCAGCAGATTTGTTCATTAAGCATCCCTACCAAAGCGTTTAAAATTAACCCTTTCCAAAATGACAGGAAAATGCAACCAAAGTTAGCTAATTTTGGCATTTTCGAATGGTACTCTTACCCTCCTTGTGCTTGACGGTTAAAGATGAGATTAAAAACTAAACAGTAACTATCTTCTGCAAGCATTGTTGCATACAAAATTGATTGTTACAACAACCTTGCAATTAGATAAATTTGCCCTTGAAGTTAGTCAATCTTGAAGATAAAATGCTATATTCATATCATTTGTGGCCAATAGGGGTTAATTTTGAAATATTTGTGTGGTGATTTTGGTTTATCATATTATGCTCTAAATGTGTGGACATCAATCACAGATTGATTTTCTAACAAGAGGCTTGAAGGAATCTTGGTATTTGGATGAACATCTACAATTTGAGGGTACTCCAATTCAAGGCTTGACAACTGGGTGAGGGTTAGAACGTTGGATAAAACATATAACAGCAAAATTGTTCTTGGATAAATACCCTATCTTCTCATTGGACACATTTTGAGAACATATGGCTCCAGTGCTGAGAAATCACATGTAAAGTTGACGAAAATATAAAGTATTCCGACAGTACCCTTATGTGAAGTCTTAAATCTGCCAAGGGTTCAACTTTTAATAATAACATATAAAACAAAAGTTGTCATTCTTTGACTGCTGCATGCAGTCATAGAAAACATTCAGCATTTAATCAATTACGAATGGAGTAAACTGTCACTTAAACATACCAAATTCTAAAGAAATGGGAGTTTTTTGGATGGTACCTACTTTTATGCAATCAGAATGGGCATAGGGTTAAACTTTACAACCAAACTTACAACAGCAAATGTGCTCGGTAGTCAACTGTGAATAGGGACATGCAAAGTGTTTGAAATTAACTCTTACCAAAATGATAGAAAAAAGCAACCAAACTTTGCATTTTCAAACAGCACTCTTATTCTCGCCCTCATTGTGCTTGGCGGTTAAATCTGAGATCAGAAAGTAAACAGTAAGTTTCTTCTGCAATCATTATTGCATCCAACCACACCAAAATAATTGTTACAAAAACCTTGCAAGTAGGGAAATTTGCCTTTGAAGTTGGTAAATTTGGAAGACAAAACTGCTATATTCATTTTATTTTTGGCCAATAGGGGTTACTTTTAAAATAGTTCTGTGGTGATTGTGGTACATTATATTATTCTCTAAATGTTTGGAAAATTTGAGCTAAATGACTGTAAACAATTTTCCGACTTGGTGAAATTTTGATGGTTTTGGCCAAAAATAAAGGTTTACACAAATATGACGATACCTAATTTCAATTGATTTTGTGACGGTACATAAGTTTGTGAAATTTCATTGAAATCGTACAGCTTGTTTTTGAGCTATGCTGAAAAATGGTGAAATTTTTATTGCTTTGGCAGAAAATTTTGAAAATAAGCATTTTCACAGACATGACTTTACCTTCTTTCACTAGATTTTATGACATTATATATAAGTGTGCCAAATTTGGTTGAAATCGTACAGCTTGTTTTTGTCTGTACAACAGACAAAATTGAGGGGGGGAAAAATAAAAAAAAAAAAAAAAAAAAAAAAAAAGACTAGAGAATTGTAATTTGTTGGACAAATTACGGGCTTTCCCAACCTTCAAATGTGAAAATGCAGACTACATATAGCAAAGCAAAGTGTTTGAAATTATCCATTTCCAAAATGATAGACAAAAAGCATCCAAAGTTGGCTATTTTTGGCATTCTATAACAGTACTCTTATTCTCACCCTCATTGTGCTTGCAGGTTAAATCTTGAGATTAAAAAGTAAATAGTATCTTTTCTTCTGCAATCATTGTTACATTTATCCATACCAAAATTATTGCTACAACAGCCTTGCAATTAGAGGAAATGAGTACAGATGGTTTGCAAAATTCACTGAAAATCAATTTTTGTTGGACAATACTATTCTTTACGTGGCCAACGCATATGTTGGTTTAAACCCCAAAGCATAACATACAGCAGCGGATTTGTTCATTAAGCATCTCTACCTATAGCAATAATATGTTGGGTTAAACCCCAAAGCATAACATACAGCAGCGGATTTGTTCATTAAGCATCTCTACGCATAGCAAAACAAAGTGTTTAAAATTAACCCTTTCCAAAATGACTGGAAAATGTAGCCTAAGTTAGCTAATTTTAGCATTTATGAATGGAAATCTTACCCTCATTGTGCTTGACGGTTAAATATGAGATTAAAAACTAAACAGTAACTTTCTTCTGCAGGCATTGTTGCATCTATGCATACAAAAATAATTGTTACAACAACATTGCAATTAGAGAAATTAGCACTAGCGCTTGAAGTTAGTCAATCTCGAAGACAAAATGCTATATTCATGTCATTTGTGGCCAATAGGGGTTAATTTTAAAATATTTGTGTGGTGATTTTAGTGTATCATATTATGCTCTAAATGTGTGAACATCAATCACAGACTGAGTATCTGATAAGAGACATGGAGGAATCTTGAATCTTGGTATTTGAATGAACATGTACAAGTTGAGGGTACTCCAAGTCAAGGCACGACAACTGGATGAGGGTTCAAACTTGGAATAAAACATATAAAAGCAAAATTGTTCTTGGATCAATGCCCTACCTTCTCATGCGAAACGTTTTGAGAAAATATGGCTCCAGTGCTGAGAAATCGCATGTACATGTTGGCGAAAATAACAATTATTCCGACAGTACCATTATGGGAAGTCTCAACTCTGCCAAGGGTTACATTTTTAATAATAACATATAAAACAAAATTTATCACACTTTGACTGCTGCATACAGCCATGGAGAACATTCAGCACTCAATCAATTAGAAATAGAGTAAATTGTCACTTAAACTTGTCAAATTCTGGAAAAATGGGAGTTTTTTTTGGATGGTACCTACTTTTATACAACCAGAATGGGCATAGGGTTAAACTTTACAACCAAACCTACAACAGAAAATATGCTCGGTAGTCAATTGCAAATACGGACATGGAAAGTGTTCGAATTTAACCCATTCCAAAATGATAGAAAAAAGCAATCAAACTCGTTTAATTTTGGCATTTTCAAATGGTACTCTTATTCTCACCCTCATTGTGCTTGAGGGTTAAATCCCAGATTAAAAAACAAACAGTAACTTTCTTCTGCAATCATTGTTGCATCTATCCATACCAAAACGATTGTTACAATCTTGCAATTAGAGAAATCTGCCTTTGAATTTGGTCAATTTTGAAGACAAAAATTCTATATTCATATCATTTTTGGCCCATAGGAATATTTGTGTGGTGATTTTTGTGTTTCATATTATGCTCTAAATGTTTGAAAAATATGAGCTAGATAACTGTAAACCATTTTGAAACTTTTGAAAAGTGGTGAAGTTTTGATGGTTTTGGCAGAAAATTTTAAAAATAAGCGTTTTCCCGAAAATGACGTTACCTCTTTTCACTAGATTTTGTGACAGTACGTAAGTTTGCCAAATTTGGTTGAAATCATACAGATTGTTTTTGAGCTATGTTGAAAAATGTTGACATTTTGAAGGTTTTGGCAGAATGTTTTGAAAATAAGCGTTTTCACAGACATGTCGATACCTCATTTCACTAGACTTATGGCATTACATAAGTATACCAAATTTGGTTGAAATCTTACAGCTTGTTTTGGAATAATGCAACAGACAAAAATTGACGGCCAAAAAAAAAATTAAATTAAAATAACTAGAGAATTGTAATTTGTTGGACAAATTACGGGCTTTTCCAACTTTTTAATGTAAAAAGGCAAACTGTTATTGTACAGAAAACTATCGATCAGTTTTGAAAATAGACAAATATAGTTGAAGCAAAGTTTTTTGTGATGCTACTAGGTTTTATGCGGCCAAAACAGATATTTGAAATAAACCAGAACATCAAAACATCTAACACAAAATTTGCACTTCAATAATTACTGAATATTTTCATGGAAAGCAAAACGAGCCATGTCCATTTTGCTTTGGAAAAAATAAGTACAGATGAATCATGGGCATACAGGCTGGGTGTCTGGGAGGACTGTGCCCCCTCCCCCACCCCTGAGTTGGGAAGGAGCCGAAATGTTCAGGCAATTCAGTTGTCAGAAATGGCCAATTCAAGCAGGCAGGGAGATTATTTTCCTTACAACAATGACGTGGATAGTGTATGGTTAATGTCGGGCAGGCAGGCAGGCAGGCCTGTATAACAACTCTACCGACTGTTTCTTCTCTTTCACACTGGCATGCGCTCTTAAAGTTGGTCAATTTTGTAGAAAAAATGCTATATTCATGTCACTTTTAGCCAATAGGGGTTACATTTGAAATATTATGCTCTAAATGTTTGGAAAATTGGAGCTAAATACCTGTAAACAATTTTGAGACTTTTGAAAAATGGTTAAATTATGATGGTTTTGGCAGAATATTTTGCAAATAAGTGTTTTCACGAATAGGACAATACCTCATTTCACTTTCCAGAGACCTGTCATCAATCACAGCTTAGGTTTCTGATAAGAGACAAGGAGGAATCTTGAAACTTGGTATTTGAATTAACATGTACAATTTGAGGGTATTCCAATTCAATCAAGGCCCGACAACTGGGTGAGGGTTAAAAAACTTTTAATAAAACATATAACAGCAAATTTGTTCTAGAAATAGTGCCCTATCTTCTCATGGGAAGTGTTTTGAGAAAATATGGCTTCCATGCTGATATATCGCATGCAAAAATAACAATTATTTCGACGGTACCCTCATAGGAAGTCTCAAATCTGCCAAGGGTTAAACTTTAAGAACTTTAATAATAATATATAAAACAAAAGTTGTCATACCTTGACTGCTGCATGCAGCCACAGAAAACATTTAGCACTCAATCAATTAGAAATGGAATAAACTGTCCCCTGAAATTACCAAATTTTGAAAAAATGGGACATTTTTTGGACTGGACCTACTTTTATGCAACCAGTATGGGCATATGGTTCAACTTTACAACCAAGCTTACAACAGCAAATATGCTCGGTAGTCAATTGTGAATAGGGACATGCAAAGTGTTTGAACTTAACCCTTTCCAAAATGAAATAAAAAGCAACCAAAGTGGGCTAATTTTGGCATTTTTAAATGGTACACTTATTCTCGCCTTCCTTTTGCTTAAGGGTTAAATCTGAGATTAAAGTGTAAACAGCAACTTTCTTCCGCAATCATTGTTGCATCTATCCATACCAAAACAATTGTTACAACAACCTTGAAATTAGAGAAATTAGCCCTTGAAGTTGGTCAATTTTTAAGAAAAAAGCTATATTCGTGGGTATTTTGGCCAATGGGGGTTAATTTTGAAATATTTTTGTGGTGATTTAGGTGTATCATGTTATGCTCTAAATGTGTGGGAAATCTGAGCTAAATAACTGTAAACAATTTTGCGATTTTTGAAAAATGGTGAAATTTTGACGGTTTTGGTAGAATATTTTGAAAATAAGTGTTTTCACAGACATGCCGATACCTCATTTCACTAGATTTTATGGCATTACATAAGTATGCCAAATTTGGTAAAAATTGTACAGCTTGTTTTTGAGCAGTGCAACAGACAAAATTGATGGTGGAAAAAAACCCCAAAAACTAGAGAACTGTAATTTGTTGGACAAATTACAGGCTTTCCCAACTTTCCAATGTGAAATGCAGACTACATATAGCAAAGCAAAGTGTCTGAAATTAACCATTTCTAAAATGATAGACAAAAAGCATCCAAAGTTGGCTACTTCTGGAATTCTATAACGGTACTCTTATCGCCCTCATTGTGCTTGGGGGTTAAATCTTGAGATTAAAAAGTAAACAGTAACTTTCTTATGCAATCATTGTTGCATCTATCCATACCAAAATAATTGCTACAACAACCTTGCAATTAGAGGAAATGAGTACAGATGTTTGCAAAATCATTTGTACCCGATACGGGTTAATTTTGAAATTTTTGTGTGGTGATTTTAGTGTATCATATTATGCTCTAAATGTGTGAACATCAATCACAAACTGAATGTCTGATAAGAGACATGGAGGAATCTTGAATATTGGTATTTGAATGAACATATACATGTTGAGGGTACTCCAATTCATGGCCTGACAACTGGGTGAGGGTTAAAACTTGGAATAAAACATAGCAGCAAAATTGTTCTTGGATGAATTCCCTACCTTCTCATGGGAAATGTTTTGAGAAAATATGGCTCCAGTGCTGAGAAATCGCATGTAAAAGTTGTTGAAAATAACAATTATTCTGACAGTACCCTTATGGGAAGTCTCAAATCTGACAAGGGTAAAACTTTTAATAATAACATATAAAGCAAAATTTGTGATACTTTGACGTCTACATGCAGCTATAGAAAACATGTCGTTTTTGGCCAGTGGGGGTTAATGTTGAAAGATTAGAGTGGTGATTGTGGTGTATCATATTATGCTCTAAGTGTGTAGAATATTTGAGCTAAATAACTGTAAACAATTTTGAGACTTTTGAAAAATGGTGAAATTTTGAAGGTTTTGGCAGAATATTTTGAAAATACGCGTTTTCACAGACATCACGATACCACATTTCACTAGATTTTATGACATTACATAAGTATGCCAAATTTGGTTAAAATCGTACAGCTTGTTTTTGAGCAGTGCAACAGACAAAATTGGGGGAGGAAAAAAAATAAAAAAATAGAGAATTGTAATTTGTTGGACAAATTACGGGCTTTCCCAAGTTTTCATCTGAAAAGCCAGACTGTATTGTATAGAAAGCACATTGAGCTATGCACTTTTGGTTTTTGGAGAAACTGAGTGCAGAAAACTGCAAAATTCACTAAAAATCACAATATTTCAAACTGTACTATTCTTCAAGTGGCCAAAGCCAAGTTATCTTGAGTTTAGCCACAGAGAAAAATTTAAAACACAAGATTTTTCAAGCGAGTGGCAGGCCTGTATAACAACTGTACCGACTGTACTCTTTCACACTGGTATGAGCCCTTGAAGTTAGTCAATTTTGAAGAAAAAATGATATATGTAATTTTTGGCCATTGGGATTAATTTTGAAATATTTGTGTGGTGATTTTGATGTATCATATTATGCTCTATAAATGTTTGGAAAACTGGAGCTAAATAACTGTAAACAGTTTTGAGACTTCTGAAAAAAAAATTGATGGTTTTAGCAGAATATTTTGAAAACACAAGCATTTTCACGAATATAACGATATCTCATTTCACTTTCCAGAGACCTGTCATCAATCACAGCTTGAGTTTCTAATAAGAGACATGGAGGAATCATGAATCTTGGTATTTGAATGAACATATACAATTTGAGGGTACTCCAATTCAAGGCCAGAGAACAGAGTGAGGGTTAGAACTTAAAAAAAGACATATAACAGCAAAATTGTTCTTGGATGAATGCCCTATCTTCTTATGGAAAACATGTTGAGAAAATATGGCTCCAGTGTTGAGAAATCACATGTAAAAGCTGGAGAAATAACAATTATTCCGACAGAACCCTTATAGGAAGTCTTAAATCTACCAAGGGTTAAACTTTTAATAACAACATATAAAACAAAAGTTGTCATACACTGACTGCTGTATGCAGCCAAAGAAAACATTCAGTGCTCAATTAATCAGAAATGGAGTAAATTGTCCCTTGAAATTACCAAATTTTGAAAAAATGGGACTTTTTTTGGACGGGACCTACTTTTATGCAAACAGAATGGGCATATGGTTCGACTTTACAACCAAACTTACAACAGCAAATATGCTCGGTAGTCAACTGTGAATATGGACATGCAAAGTGTTTTGAAATTAACCCTTTTCAAAATGATATAAAAAGCAACCAAACTTGGCTAATTTTGGCATTTTCAAATGGTACACTTATTCTCACCCTCATTGGACTTGAGGGTTAAATCAGAGATTAAAGCGTAAACAGCAACTTTCTTCTGCAATCATTGTTGCATCTATCCAAACCAAAACAATTGTTACAACCTTGAAATTAGAGGCATTTGCCCTTGAAGTTGGTCAATTTTGAAGAAAAAAGCTATATTCATGTCATTTTTGGTTAATTTTGAAATATTTTTGTGATGATTTTGGTATATCATGTTATGCTCTAAATGTGTGGGAAATTTGAGCAAAGTCACTGTTAACAATTTTCAGACATTTGAAAAATGGCGAAATTTTTGTGGTTGTGGGAGAATATTTTGAAAATAAGCGTTTTCACAGACATGACAATACCTCATTTCACTAGATTTTATGGCATTACATAAGTATGCCAAATTTGGTTAAAATCGTACAGCTTGTTTTTGAGCAGTGCAACAGACAGAATTGATGGCGGAAAAGAAAAAATTAAAAAAAAAAAACAGAGAAGAAAAGTTTTGAAAAAGAAGAATAACAAGAGTTTTTCCCAAACTGGATTTGGGAAAGCCTGAAAAAAAAAAAAAAAAGAATGAAGAAAAATTTTTAAAAAAGAATAACAAGAGTCTTTCCCAAACTGGGTTTGGGAAAGCCTAAAAAAAGAAAAAAGAATAAAGAAAAAGTTTTGAAAAAGAAGAATAACAAACTGAACTGGGTTTGGGAAAGCCTAATAAAAAAAAATTTAAAAAATAGAGAAGAAAAATTTTTAAAAAGAAGAATAACAAGAGTCTTTCCCAAACTGGATTTGGGAAAGCCTAATAATATCTGTAATTTGAGCATTACTGTGGAATGAACACAGTTATTGACTAAAATGAAACCTATGTGCAAAATATGCAGAACAATTCATAATAATATTGATGCACTCATTTAATGTGTCGATATTATAATCAATCATTCTTCTTCATTTCACCTTGGAATTGGACTTATTTATTTCATCTTTGTCTGTGTTTGACAAGACTCCAATAACAAAAATAACTCTGTGAAAAATGTGCAAGTTATACACTAGATGCATTCAAGTGTTCTGGGTGTTATGTTAAAAGTAATAAATAATAATTTTTCTTCTCAGTGTGCAATTCCAACATAGTGTGATCCTCTAAAATGAGTCTTACTGCAAAACAAACACGACAAGAGCTATTGCTAAAGGCAAGTTATACCCCCACTACAGTGCTGGACCGATGAAGCATAAATGAATTAAAAACAAAATAACAACCATAACTCTGTTGAAAAAATATGGGCAACTTTTTATAACACGTTCAGGAGCAGCTTGTCATAAGGATCCCTCATATCAAATTCCACTGAAATCCATCGACTCACTGCTAAGGTATCACTGTAGATGGATTGACAGATGGAGGGATGGATCATGGATGCATGATATGCAATACAGACCCCCATTCTCTTCAATAGTGGGGGTATAAATATGAACTAGACTGAGATCAAAGTTAAACAAGAGGCCCCAGGGGGCCTGAGGGTGCTTACCTGACATCGTAGCCTGAATATAAAACCCAGGGAATTGATTTCAACAAGTTGCATCTGCCCCTCCTTAGAAAAGCTTATACCAAATATCCAAAGATTCAGACCAGTGGATCAAAAAAATTTTTTTTTAAAGAATATTCCACATATTGAACTAAGTTATAATTCGGGCTCCCATAGGAAGCCCAAATATGAACCCAGGGACTTGGCTTGAACAAACTTGAATCTCACCTCCAGTGGGATGCCGTTTTCCAAATATCAAAAGATTCTGACTGGTGGATGTGAAGAAGATTTTTGAAGAATATTCCTCATATTGAACTAAGTTATAATTCAAGCTCCCACAGGGAGCCCAAATATCAACCCAGGGACTTGGCTTGAACAAACTTGAATCTTACCCCCCTAAGGATGCTGCATACCAAATATCAAAATATTCCGACTGCTGGATCTGAAGAAGAAGATTTATAAAGAAAAATTCCTCATATTGAACTAAGTTAAAACTCAGGCTCCCAAATATGAACTTGGCTTCAACAAACTTGAATCTCACCCCCCTAAGGATGCTGCATACCAAATATCAAAATATTCCGACTGCTGGATCTGAAGAAGATTTTTAAAGAAAATTCCTCATTTTGATCTAAGTTACAATTCGAGATCCCACAGTGAGCCCAAATATGAACCTAGGGACATGTCTTGAACAAACTTGAATCTCACCCCACTAAGGATGCTGCATGCCAAAAATCAAAACATTCTGACTGCTGAATCTGAAGAAGCTTTTTAAAGAAAAATTCCTCATGTTGAATTAAGTTATAATTCGGGCTCCCACAGTGACCCCAAATATGGACCTAGGGACATGGCTTGAACAAACTTGAATCTTCTCCCCCCACCCCCCAGGATGCTACATACCAAATATCAAAACATTCTGACTGCTGGATCTGAAGAAGAAGATTTTTAAAGAAAATTCCTCATTTTGAACTAAGTTATAATTCGGGCTCCCACAGGCAGCCTAAATATGAACCCAGGGACTTGGCTTGAACAAACTTGAATCTCACCCCCCTAAGCATGCTGCATACCAAATATCAAAAGATTCTTATTGGTAGATCTGAAGAAAAGTCTGGTCGCTCTAGGCGAAAACCTACCCAGATTAAATTGCAACAAGCTAAATTTGGTATCGTTGGAAAGAGGAGAATTCGCCCAACAACATATCCAAAATCCTCTGAAATCTGCTTTGGGGAAAATTTTTTATGGAGGTTTCAAAAAGGGCTAGTACTTTGTACGAATTTCTATAGGATTGGGAAATCGATATGTTGTGTCAGTTTTCTTTAGTCTTATTTTGCCAATAATATACTCAACAAATGTGGTCCGCGGCATGTCAAGGGGTCCATAACATAATATAATATAATTATATTATGCTAGTACTACCTGTAGATGACACAATTAATAAAGAGCATTGTTTTTTTGCATTACAAGAACACGTGTGGCAACTAGAACTTTGCAGTAGCACGTATTCTTGTCCTGTGATCAGTTCATTTTTGTCTATGCTCCATTTATGATACCTACCTTTCAAACTTCATCATTGCTTGTCATTTTTAATATATCATCAAGTTTACTATCCCCAAACTGCATATTATCTGATTGAACTGGGTTTTTTTTGCCTCCCGCTGAAACCTAACAGTGACAACGGACACGGGTGGCATTTATTTGTATGTTCTGCAGTTTGGTACTTATTTGCATTGTATACTTATTTTCTCATTTGTGTGTCATGGATCAAGATTGTTTTAACGAAGATAATTGTGTAATTTGCAGTAGGGACTTTAGTGGCGACAAATCTGTTAAAGTGTCGTCCAAAGGCTTGGAAACCCTTATCGAGTTCAGTGAAAAGCGAGGTCGGTCAAATCTTTGTAGCTACCTACAGGATAAACAAAACATTACTACCATAGGAATAGTATTAGTACACGCCGAGTGTCGGCAAGATTTCACAGACCCCAAAAGAGGTAATACTGAGAAAAGTGACGACCCACCGGTAGCAAAAAAATTGCAATCAAGTTTAGCACCTTTCAATTTCCAATCTGACTGCTTGTTCTATGGAAAACCTGCTGAAGATTCCAGCCACCCGCAACGAGTACAAGTTGAAAGCGTAATAGCCTTTTAAATTGCTGTGCTGATAGGGGTGATTCGTCGGCAGCAGATGTGCAAAATCGTCTCCTTAGCTGTATTGATCTTGTCGCAGCTGAGGCAGTATACCATGCAAATTGTTACATGCTGTTTGTTAGAAAGCGTGATCCTAGTCAGACCGACGACTCGCAAGAATCATATCATATGTCACACTGGTTTGATCTCACCTGCGAATGGATGGAATCTCAGCCTCGTGCTGAGTTGTACACACTTGCAGAGATACAAAATAAAATGACTGAGTTTGCAGGTAACAATGATGTTTATTCTACCAAACGCTTCAAGCAGAAATTGGAGGAACGTTACAGGGAATATATTTTTTTTCGCCAATGTACAGGGTCGAAACAATGTAGTTTGTTTAAAAAATGTAGCCAAATATCTAGTCAATGATTTGTGGTACACTGAGAGGAGAGAGTCTATTGAAGATGAATCTGAACGCATTGTTGTCACAGCTGCTAAGATTATAAAGGCACAAATCCTGGAATTTGAATATGACATGCAGAAATATTCGACTAATGAGGATATATCAGACGTTTCCAAAGGAAGTAAATGGATTCCGAAGCTTCTGCAATGTTTACTGAATGTCATAGTACCATCGGACATCAAGCTTGTGAGCATCGGTCACTCAATTGTCCAATCGGGACGGCCTAGGTCGGTAATAACCCACACTTTGTTTGACATGGGTGTGGAAATGGACCATGTATTTGGTTCCCGTTGGTTGATAGATGAACTGTTTAAGCTAGGATTCTCAGCTAGCTATGATGAAGTGCAGAAGTATAAACAGTCGGTTATATATTCTGAAAGTCTTGATATTTTGCTTAGAGAGTATTTTCTGGGTACCTTCACCCAATGGGTTACAGACAATGTTGACCACAATCTGGTAACTCTTGTTGGCAAAGATACTTTTCATGGCATGGGCATTATTGCCGTGTCTACACCAAGCGATGATTCGTCTCTGGTCTATAAATCAAGAGCTGTCGATCGAATTCAATGGATCGATGTTGATAAGTTGGTGGAGAACAAAGGTGTTCCTATCGTGCAATACATGAAACCTACAGAAAAGGGCTTGTCCGCAATCAAATACAAACCGATGCTTCATCTGACCTTGCCAATAACTTTACCACCAGGGCTAAACATAGATTTGCTCTGGCATTGTCATTTGCTGAATTCGTCGACCGTGCCAAGACCGAATTGGTCTGGGTTCATGCAGCATATTTTCTCAGGCAGTGATTCCGAACCAAAAGTGATGTCAGAAATCCTTTTCTTGCCTATCATTGATCTGTCGCCTTCTGATGAGAGTTGTATATATTCTACACTCAGACATGGATGTATCTAGGGGAGGTCGATCTTGAGCCTAGGACGTGGGGTTGGAAGCTACGCAGTTCAAAGCTTACTCCTATTATGACTGACATTGAGGCAGCAGCAGACAGTCTGCTGAAGTTTGTAAGGTGCAACTGCAAAATGACATCAAAGAGTTCGTGCAAAAACAACTTGTGCTCATGCCAGAAAAATGGTCTAAAGTGCATTATTGCTTGTGGAAATTGTCACAGCGAGAGCTGCCAAAACGCAGAAGACGTAACACTTGATGACGAGATCTAGTGTTAAACAATTTTTTGCTCTCAACTTGCATCTTATTTGTATTGAGAATGTTATTCTCATTTATTTTGAGTTTTAGAAAAAAAAAATTGGGGGACTTTTTTGCGGTATTTTCGTCATGAATTAAAGACGAACATTCAACTGGACAACAAAATTATTGATGAAGTGTCCACTTTCTATGTTGGTGAGAAGAATATGGTATATTCTTGCAAAATTTCCTCGTTATAGTGGTGTCTTAGCGTTTTTATTAACAAAATCATAAATTTTGCCGCTGAAAAATCATGAAAACAAAAAAGTGCCATAAAAAATTTTCCCCACGAAGGATTTGGGATATGTTGTTCCTGGCAACATTCCACATCGAATGATACCAAATATGGCTTGTTGCAATTTTTTTCCGGGTTGAACCTTATATCGACCGGACTAGAAGAAGATTTTTAAAGAATATTCCTCATACTGCACTAATTTCAACATTTGGGCTCCCATAGAGAGCCCAAATATGGACCCAGGGAATTGATTTCAATAAAGATGTGAAACAATCCTCCAAAGATGTTATATGTGAAATTTGAAAGCTTTTGGAGCAGTGGTTAGGGAGAAAAGTTGCGTTAAATGTTTTTCCCATTACCCACAGTGTTAAAAAATGCTGACTGAGTACTTTTTCAAAGTCCCCAAAAAGTACCCCATGATAAAACCGATAGCAATTTTTTTTTACCATTCCATTCTGTTGGTCCTAAGGAAGCTTCACACCAAGAAAGAATTCTCAGTGCCGTGTAGTTTTGGAGATATGGGCGTTTTAATTTTTTTCTATTTTTAGCTCCTGAGGTTCCCATGGGGCGACAGGAAAAAAAATTTTGGCATAAATTAAGTTCTTATGACCCAATAAGCCCTCATATCAAATTGGTTCAAATCTGCCTCTCAGTTTGGAAAAGAGAAATTTTGGGCGGGGTGAAAATTCTTGCCCCTCCCATAACAAAGGCAAATATAGTTTCTCTTGAACAAATCTGAGTCAACACCTCAAAGGGAAGCTGCACACCAAATATCACGTCTCTGCTACTGCTGGTTCATAAGAAAAAGATTTTTAAAGATTTTGGTGCCCCTTGGGGGTGTGGCACCACCCAGGGAGAGGGGCAACTTCATTTGAACAAATCCGATTTGGCATTAGGTAATAAACATTTACCAAACATTTGAATAAAATTGGGCTAGTGGTTTTGGAGAAGTCGGTTTTGTAAAGTTTACGACGGTCGACAGACGGAAAGTGATCAGTAAAGCTCCCCTTGAGCTTCGCTCAGGTGAGCTAAAAACTGAATTATAAACTCAGTGATTTAACTTTGATGCAACAAATAGAAGTGTCAAAATTATATTTCAAGGATTGTATGTTTCACTTTGAACATTGAACTGACATTGCAAAACTGCAAATTGAGAAGATGAATCGTCATTTACAGCTCTATCACAATGCTTGGAATGCTTGCATTGCATCCTGCATATAAAGGCCTTAACCTTTTGCCTAATGTAATAGCTGTTTCTGGTCTGCACTATTGACAAAAACAGCCATTCAAATTTTATGATTTTTTTCATTTTGTCTCTAAAACATTGCTTATCACCCCTCAAGAAGTTTGAGCTTGTCCCAATGAGGGGTCATAAGCTATGTTTTGGAGGGAAAGACATAAAAAAAATTGAGTATGGCCATTAAAAAAAAAAATTGTTTCTCAAGCACATTCCTCATCATTAATAGTCTGCACAAAATATTTATTTTTAATTTTCAACTAGTCACAATTTACACTGATGAAAGCCAATTCTTTTCAAACTTTGGAATACTATTTATTGGTGTTCAAGGTCACATACTTATGCACAATGGCTAATCATGACTGTGACAGTTTTATGGGTGGAGGAAGCCAGGATACCCGGAGAGAACCACCGAGCAACAACGAGCAGCTACCAGCTCCCCAACATAATAACTCTGCACTGCAGCACAGGCAGGATTAGATTGGTTGAAGACATGCGCACCATCGACGTGCAGTATGCCTTAGTACACAGCGTCATTGTGACCCCATGTGGACAATCAGGGTTACGTGCCTTGCCCAAGGACTCAATGCGGGAGTCCGAATCGATCGCTCAGATGGTCACACATCCAGGACTAACCAGGCTCAACATTGCTTAACTTTGGTGATCTGACGATAACCGGTTACCACAACACCACCACGCCCCCAAATTTGGAATACAACAAACATGATGGAAACTTAAATTGACATGTGGAAAACATCTTATGAATGACTAGTGATTCCCAGGAGAGTAAATATTTCAAATTTCTGAGACATTTTAAACAATTTTCAGGAATTGAAAAAAAAAGGAAATAGCCTCCCTCCCTCTTTGAAAAATTCAGGAAAAAGTGCCTTAGGAAAATAAAATCTTTTTTTAAATAGCTTTATTCCAAAGTGTTTTTCACAAGTGTTGCTTTTCCTAGTTATATTAGGTAAAGGTTTAATAGCCTTCAACATTGACAGAGTGAACATGATTCTATTATCTAGTATTCACTTTTCACGATGAGTATCCTTGGCTTTAGTTTCATCTTTTAATTTGTTTTCCATACTTCCTGGGCCACTGAGTCTTATGTATATTTCATTAGATGCTGAAAATTCATTTCTCCTTGGAGCACACACTGATCTTCTGCTCTGTGCACGACTCTGTCTTGCCACTGAAAAGTATCTTTCCGAGACCAAACAATCACTGAGTACACAAGCTGGAGAAGTGTGTTCATGGCAGCAATTTGATCCATAGCCAACAAATTTGTTATACGACCTTGTGGCTCGATCATGAAAATGTCTGCCTATGTATTCATCCACAGTTGCCCCATTTTCTGGCCTATACTGATTTTCAATTTTAATTACCTTCATGATATTATCTGATATTTTGTTGATTTTACTCATTTCTTTGTTCTGTTGTGAGCATAATGTTTGGCAAGAATTTTCCACAAAAAAATTATCAACAGTATTTACTTCAATAATGGGCATCTCTTGCCCATCTACATCACACAGAATATTGTCCAAGATGGAAGTATTGACATGAGATAAATCAATATCTTGGATGTTACCGTTTTCTTGTAAAGGAGATTTGAATCTCAAGATTTTGACACTTTTATCAAACATTGGGCGACTATACTCTCTTGGTTTCTTTAAATCTTCTAGTAGAGTCTCATAACTAGGTGAAGACTGTACAACACCACTAACATTGAGTTTTCCACAAGATTCTAATTCTTTCAAATCTAATAGTGTTGGTGTTAAGCTTTCCACTTTTGCTCTTTCTGTGAAATGAACATTTTCTCCGGCTATCATTTGTCTTAATTTTTGATTGAAATCTGTGGCAATATCCTCCTGTCTCTTACTTTGTTCCTTTTCTTGGGATTCTATTATTCTTGGTTTCATAATTTCAAGTTTTTCAAAAAGAATTTTTCGGCATCCGCTGTTTAGATCCTTCTTGGATAATGCTTTATTGATCGGATCTTTCACATACACTTTTATAACTTTTTTCAACTCTGTTGTCAGTTTAAATATGATATTTTGTGGAAGTAGCTGTCTAAAAAGATTCATGGTTTTTCGTAATTTCACATCCTGGTCATGCGAAGAGAGCTGTGTAAATTTTCTAACAGCTCTTATGAATGTTTCTGAGGAATCAGTTTGACTAATATCTAATGTAATACCATCATCGTCCTCCTCTACAATCTTGATTTTTCTATCTGAAAAAGAAATAAACATTTTTTCTGAACTATTTGTTACAGTTAAAATATAAGGCCTACCTGTTGGCTTCATCTACAACAGTCCAGAAGAATGGGTAACTGCTCCAGTATAAAATTTTATGTAGCAATTTAACCCTTTAAGTAAGAAATCAACCACATCAGCCTGATCAAAAACTGAGCTGATTGAATTTTTTTTTTTTTAAATTTCAACAAAACCATATCATGTGGACCCCCCCCCTCCCCCCCCCCCCACCCCACACACACACACACACACTGGAATAAGCTCAACAGGTTTGTTCCAATGAGAGGGCCACATATGGTTTTGTTGAATTTTTTTTTTTAAATTTGAAAAAATAATACTTAAAATAATAAATTTTCATATTGTATGCATTGGGTAAAGGGTGAAAAGATTGGATATGACATTTTTCAATTTAAAAACTACATTACACACAGGGTACATGGCAGGTAGATTTCTGCCTACACTCTTACCTGCCAAAAAAAACTTGTAATGCAGTAACAGGAATTCACTAAAAATTGCTTTGTGTTTCCAATAACTGAAGAATATCACCTGACAGCGTCCCAAATTTTTCAGTAAAATTTATATTATTCAGTCAGTTGACATATGCACAAGATTTTTTGTACCAAAGTATCTCACCAATATTATAATTTTTACAGTATACATGTATGATTGCATTTCAAAACAAACCATACAAGTAGGGTTCACATGTTGCAAATTAGTGGCGAGTAATAAGTCACTTGTCTACAGTTGAGAATAGGCGATTGAAGGCGAGAAATTGAAACTGCAATTAGCATTTTAGCGGACGATTTTAGGGGTTTTAGAGGTAAGTGATCATCACTCGCCACTTTGGATGTTTTGGTAAGTAAGTAAGTAAGTAAATTTTATTCAACAGAATACAATCATTATGGTTCAAAATGTTTTACATTAATTGTTTGTGAAAGTAATTATATTCTGTTGGGATACAGCATGGCCAGATTGGCCGTCTTCCTGCTGACCCCATTAGTATAAACATAAAGCATGAAACATGGATGTCAGGAGAGAAGTTATGTCATCAACGTATAGTTCTCAGAGGAAAAAAATATGATCTGAGGCTTGTCTTGTTTTTATATGGATCTACGTCTTTAACTTCAAAATTTCTTCCGAGACCGAGCAGTTCCACCCCACTCAACACAACAATAGAGAAAATTGAACTCCTAACCACTGATATGGCAACAGAATGGAAACTAACGTAAAGTGAAATTGAAAAGGAAACACAATCTGGGAATGGATCATGTCACACTTTACGAAGATATTAAGTTAATTTTATTGTTTATTGATATGTAAAGTGTGTTGAACGTACTGATGATAAAGTTGGGGATAGTGAGGTTGAAGTTGAGGTTATTAATGTTAAAAAGGATATAATGAGGAAGTGGTTATGTCACGAGTACCTCACCTCCCGGGCACCTTACAGTGACCACAACATGCGTTTCTCCATCCTGTTGCTATATCACCGACAACTATCTTATAATAGCTAGACTAAGCGAGAGGTAGGTTGAGAAGGGAAGATAATGACAAAAAGATGAAAAGATTTAATGAGATGAGATATGCTCAAATGTGATGAGATAACAGACATTAATATTGAGAGTAAGCCTTCCTAAGTTTCATAACAGTTGTTTTTTATGCCGTTAATTAATAACTGATGCTTTGTCTCACGTAGTGTGTGATTTATTTATTTCTTTATTGTCTACGTTTAAAGTCTCTTTATGCAGCTGTGAAGTATAGTGGCCGCAACAAGGATTAAAGTCAAATTAAGTCGGTCTTTTTTAATGGACTGTATCTCAGGAATTAATGAGCAGGTGCTATTTTGCCATAGAAGCGGACCCATAGTGCCATAGTAAGTGAGCCATTGTTGCGACGGAAGGGGGATTTATTTTGGCTAGACCACGAAGCGGGGATTTATTGTGGGCTTCTGTACCATGGTACCATAGTAAGTAAGTGAACCCTATCGAACCTACGACCTTTCTTATGGCGTTTTGTACCTGTAATTTAGGAGTGTGCACAATCACTACAATGTGGATTATTGCACGTCACGCGGGCTGAATACGAATTTATGAATTTTTCGAGGAGTGCTCTCTTGAATACGCCTTTAGAAGGAATCTCTCTTACCTGTTTTTCGATGTTGTTCCATATTCTGGGAAATGCATATTTGGGTAATTGAGCAGAGAATTGGGTCCGTGGTTTACTACATTGCAATTGACCTAGTTGTCTTGTCATCATGCCTGCTGGACATGTATTGACTTGAAAGAAGTTACCAAAAGTATGGGGAAAGTTGGAGTGATGCCAATCAAACATGAAAAGAGATACATTCATTTTATACAAGTCATTTAATTTTAATATTTTACTCCTTCTAAATAGCGGATCAGTGTGACAATTGTATTTTTTGTTATTTATCAAGCGTAGGGCGCGCTTTTGAAGTGTAAATAATGTTGAGGCAGCACTACAATGACCCCATATTTCGATACCATATAATAGATGACTGTGTATCAAGGAGTAGTACAGAGTTTTGAGGGCAGAGAGAGGCAGAAATTTTTTAGCTTTATTTATTGCGTAAAGCCCCCTCGATACTTTGGAATTTATGGCTGACACGTGAAACTTATATTTTAGGTTTTTGTCCAGGTATAAGCCCAGAAATTTTATTACATTTTCATCATTGGAGTTTCTCGCTAACGAAAAATCTTGACTGTTGACACTCAACTGTCGATTGTTAATATCATAGGTTTTATTAGGCGGACTGAATAGCATATATTTAGTTTTTTGGGCATTCAACACCAAATTATTGGCTGCACACCAATCTGTTATCTTTGAAAGTTCAGAGTTAACTAGGTCGAAGCCAGCATCAAGGCTATGGCTCGAAGTGCGGACTGAAGTATCATCAGCAAAAGATAAAAGGCCCAACTGTGTAGAGGAGCTAAAGTCATTCACATAAATTAGAAAAAGAAGTGGACCAAGAATGGATCCTTGGGGGACACCACATGTGATTGTAGCAATGCCAGAACTTCTCCCATCATATGTGACGTATTGAACACGTCCTTCAAGATAGCTCTTAAACCAGTCGTTGGTAATACCCCTGATACCATAAAACTCTAGCTTTTTAAGCAAAATACCGTGGCTAATTGTGTCGAAGGCTTTTGATAAGTCTAAAAATACAGATAAGGTGTAATCTTTTGTCGCCTTGTCGTTGTTGTTTGCTATACTGTTCAGAAGTTGCAATATGGGGTGTATCGTTGTGTGTTTTGTCCTGAAACCATACTGGTGTTGATATAGAAGATTGTGTTTTGTTAAGAAACTGGTTAATCGCTCTAGTGTTATTCTCTCCAGTAATTTTGAGAATGTGGGTAATAGGCTAATAGGTCTGTAATTATTGAATAATTGGGGGTTTCCCGATTTAAAAATTGGTACAACTTTTGCGATCTTCATTTTTTCTGGGACTATTCCACTGGATAACGACATGTTTATTATATGGGTGAGTACTTCTGCTATTTCAGTAATTGAGTGTTTTAAAAGTTTAGTAGATATCCCATCAGTCTTCACTGGTTTTGGATTTCATTGAATTTGTTATTGAAATAATTTCCTCTGAGGACGTCGGTGCCATGAAAAAACTATTAGAATTTGGCCTGGTCATATATTGAGTGTGGTGCGCATTTGTGTTTGGAATTTGTTCAGAAGCTTTTTGGCCGACTGTGGAAAAGTGAGTATTAAAATGATGGGCAATCTCATTAGGATCACTAATCTCAATGTCATCTATCAAGAAGTTGGTTGTGGATAACCTTCGATTGGAGGACTTATGAATAGCGCTCCTCAGAATTTCCCATGTTTTCTTCATGTTGTTTTTATTCATATTCAAGATGTTTTCATAGTATATGACCTTACTTTTTCTTTTTACTTTATTCAAAATATCACTATACATTTTATAATTCTTCTTATTTTGTTCAGTGGGAGATTTTAGCTTTTTTCTGAAAAGTTTTTCTTTATTAATTGTGGACTGTAAAAGGCCTTGAGTTATCCAGGGCTGGCGTTTTATATATTTATTGTCAGGTACTATTTTCTTAAATGGGAAGGCAGCATCAAATGCAGTGAAATATAAGTCTATAAAGATATTGTACGCTTCATTCGCACAAGTTGATTCTAGTGCTGGTGAAAAGTCTGTTAAGGTCAACAGGTCTTTAAATGTTCTTACATTGATTTCATTAAAATTTCTTTTCATGATATGATTTTTAGTTTCTATCTTTACTGGAGTCGTTTCGCAATAAAATGTACCAAAGTGATCAGAAAGATCTGTGATTACTATTCCAGACTTGTAATTGGCTGAGGAACTATTAGTGAGAATGTGATCTATTAGAGTTGCAGAATGGTCCGTTATTCGAGTTGGTTTGCTAGTGAGCGGGAGAAATCCTTGACTAATAATAGTGTTTATATATTCATTTGTTTTCTTATGTGTTTGAAACTTCAACAAGTCAATATTCATATCGCCCATAATGTAGGATGTTTTATGTTCCTGGTTCATTGTTTCGATGATTAATGACAATGTGGAAATGAACTTATCAAGGTCGGCCTTGGGAGGGGTGTTTGGCCGATATATTACACCAACAATAAATGGTCGATGATCGTGTGCAATTTGGACGAACAGAGACTCGAAAACGTTGGGAATGAATATAGAGAGGTCCTTTCATATTTTATACTTTAGGGTGTTCTTAATAAACAAGCCGACGCCTCCTCGTCCATCATCCGGGACGGGGCGCGTGTTGGTTATGACTGGGTGATACCCATTAAGTTCAAATGTCACGTGTTCTGGTACCTTGACAATTTCAGTAAGCCCAATAATATCAAAAGTTCCACCATTATTTTGCAAACTGCCGAGTAGACTGACCAATGAGTCCCAATGCGCATTTAGACCCTGACAGTTAATATGAAAGAGCGACAGCTGATTGTGTTTGTTAGCAATTAGTTCTCTATACTGATCAGGGGAATAGTATCTACACTCCTCGGTTGAAAGTAATAGGCTGTCATGATCATCCTCACTCGAACTTTGATTTAAATTGAACAATGCTGCAAGATCGTATTTTCTATCAGTCTGTATCTCATCAAAGGAAATACTATCTTGGCCCACCATTTTTAATAGCATATTTTAGTATCAACGTATTGGAAATGAGACTGATCGGTCTAGGAATGTTACCTATAATTATGTAATCTACATTAAAATTATTATGTTCTCCACCAACTTCTCTTCTGACACACGTAGCGATGATCAACAAATACTGGGAAAAAACACGATAAAAATGAAATATTGTGTAACAAATGTACATAAGAATTACATTTCATTTGAAATGATCCAGCTGAGAGTGATGCACCAAACAACGCCTGTATGAGTCGGATATCATCTTTTGACTGTTTCACTCCACCCTCCCCATCCCACCCCATCACTCTATTTCATCCCTATTATTCAGTCTTTTTCACTTATCTCACTTCATTATCAATGAGAAATGCCCAACTGAGGGGAAAAGTGGTAATTAATTCTTCACAGATTTTAGAACCAACGCAAGGAAACTGTTCATAAAAATTACGAGAATGGGAATTAGCAAAGAGGTGAGATAGGAGACAAATCAATCAAATAAAATATCGAGGGATCTAAGCAGGTCTCACTATTTTAATGAGCGGATAACACAATAAATTAGTTTTGTAGTCAAATTACCCATAAGCACTTTACTGCATTTACTACTGTGGGAGTGGTGGGGTGTGAACGCGGGAGGGAGTTGTGAACTTGACGAATGCAATTATAAGACGGGGTGTTATAGGCACAATGTCGGTGAAGATCTATCAACCTGCTATCAGGCTCCATCTCGCCCCCTACCCACCAATGTGCTCCAAGTGTCACATGGCACATAGAACTCATTGGGACGCATGGGACGAGAAAAGAAAAAGAAAAAACGAGAATAAGAAAAAAAAAAAGAAAAAAAATCGAACTTGAACAGGCCAATCACTTTCGTTGATTGCGAATGGTCAACCAGTTTGTATCACGCTTTCATTCTTGTCTCCTTTGATAAATATACGACATAGTCACGGTTTCACGGGTTAATGAGAGCAAGATTGTTGCAACAGACATAATTTGGATAGACAGACGAACAAGTCTTGATTCACGGGCTGACGCGAGGCGGATTGTTGCAGCAGACAAACTGGTGACACACATTCTCTATATTGAGATGTTACATCACAGGAAGAAAATTTATGAGGCATTAACAGCACATGGGACGAGAAGAGAAAAAGAAAAAACGAGAATAAGAAAGAAAAATCGAGCTTGAACAGGCCAATCACTTTCGCTGATTGCGAATGGTCAACCAGTTTGTATCACGCTTTCATTCTTGTTTCCTTTGATAAATATACGACATAATCAAGGTTTCACGGGCAACTGATAGCAAGATTGTCGCAGCAGACATAATTTGGTAAATAGATGAACAAGTCACGGATTCACGGGCTGACGCGAGAAGGATTGTTGCAGCAGACAAACTGGTGACAAACATTCTCTATATTGAGATATTACATCACAGGGAGAAAATTTATGAAGCATTAACAGTACAGTTCGTATCGAAATTGTCCGGTCATCCTTGAATTCTTATCTTGACTGTGCACATTGAAATAAATATGTACTATATATTTATGTGTACGAGTGATACCCGATAGAAAATGCAGTAAAGACCCCCAATCACATGTGTTTTTTGGAGTAAAAGATTTATGTGTGGATGTGATACATAAAATTTAAAATAAGTGTTCGGTCAGTAGATGGACGTGTCATATTCACGTGTATATTTAAGGGTTAAAACATACGATTATAACGAACTTCAAGAGGAAAGAAAAATGATCAAAGTAACAACAAGAACCCTATCGTATCCCTTTATCACTGCATGGCAGCAGTCATTTCAACTTTGATTGGGATACTATTTCATTGTTTGTCCCCAAACTGCAATTACACAATTACTTGCACAGTCAGGGCACAGAGTAGCTGAGGTAATGGCCTGAGAACTACTTATTTCAGAAAAATAATAGATAAAAAACTTCATTGTCTATATCACAACTGCAACTCTACCCAACTGCAGATATAAGACAAACTGGGATAATATTTCATTGTTTGTCCCCAAAGTGCAATTACACAATTACTAGCACAGCCAGGGTACAGAGTAGCTGAGGTAGTGGCCGGAGAACTACTTATTTCAGAAAAATAATAGATAAAAACTTCATTGTCTATATCACAACTGCAACTCTACCCAACTGCAGCTATAAGACAAAACAATGAAGCAATACTATTACAGCCGTAGGCAATGCAGCCAATCGTTTACACCAACAATGACCATTGTAGTGGTCTTTCACCCCAGGCGTTAGTTATTGTGTCATATTATACAAATAAATACAACTTGTGAGCCACAGCAATCAATTCCAATCAGTAGGAAAATTCTTTAACCTATCCACATAATATCAATATCCACATAATATCAATATCAATATGCCCCCACCCCCCTCCCCTCAAAAATAAACAAATATTTACAAATATTTACAGTTGTCATCATAACAAGAGCTGGACAGCACTTCTGGTGGACCACTTATTTAAAAAAAAAATACCACTTCATTATGTATCTAATGAGTACAGTTGATATTACAGTTCCAGCCTAAACAGAGAATAGCTGGGTGGTGACTGGAGGACCACCATTTCATGCAGATAATACTTCATTACTTATTGCTATCTATTGGCCACAGTTGCAAATACAGTTACAGCCGGAGCACAGAGTGGCTGAAGGGTGACTGGGTGACTACCTATTCAACGAAGTAATTACATTCAACGAAATAATACTGAAATAATTAAAGCTACTACTGCAGCCGCAGCCACACCCAAGCCAGAGAATAGTTTAGATGAAGACTAGGAGACTATCTATTTCGGAAAGATAATCCTACATAATGTATCTTATGACTACAGTTACAATTAACCGCCGTCATAAGACAAAAATGAAACATTATTTTTACAGTTGTAGCCAATACAGAAGATAACTGGTAGTGGCGGTGGGGAAGGGGGAGGGGTGGGTGGGTTTTCTGGGTGTGGAGGCTACCTATTTCAGGAAGGTAACACTTTGTTAATCTCACAACTACAGTCATAACTACAAAAGCAGTTGAGACAGAGAATATCAGGGGTGAACTACCAATTTCAAGGAGATAATATTTCATTATTTATCTTAAACCTATAGTAATAGTTACAATTACAGTCATGGCAGAAAACAGCTGGGGTGATTACTGGAGGGGGGGGGGGGGGCTACCTATTTCAGGGAGATAATACTCCGTTATGTATCCTACAACTATAGTTACAGTTACAACTATAGTTACAGTTACAACCGAAACAAAGAATAATTGAAATGATGACGGGACGGGGGGTTACCCTTTTCAGAGAGATAACAGTTCATTGTTGTCTATTCCTATAACATCAGTTACAATTAAGCGCAGTTTTAGGAGAAGACAAACAATGAAGTATTATTATTACAGTTACATCTAAAATAACGAACAGCTGAGTGATAACTGGGGGGACTACCTATTTCATTATGGCAACTATTTCAGGGAGGTAACATTTCAGTATTCATTTCACAACTACAGTCATAACTACAATGCGGTTAAGACAGAGAATAGCTTGGGTAATGACTGGCGAACTAACCATTTCAGGGAGATAATATTTCATTGTTTATCTTATATCTACAGTTTCGGGAGGGGGGGGGGGGGGGGTACCCTTTTCAGAGAGATACCAGCTCAATGTTGTCTATTCCTATAACATCAGTTACTTTTAACTGCAGTTATAGGAGAAGACAAACAATGAAGTATTATTATTACAGTTACATCTAAAAATAAAGAACAGCTGAGTGATAACTGGGGGGGGGGGGGGGGGGGGGGGGACTACCTATTTCATTATGGTAACTATTTCAGGGAGGTAACATTTCATTATTCATTTCACAACTACAGTCATAACTACAATACGGTTAAGACAGAGAATAGCTGGGGTAATAACTGGTGAACTAAGCATTTCTTGGAGATAATATTTCATTGTTTATCTTATATCTACAGTTAGAATTACAGCTACAAGAAAGGCGGAGAATAGCTGGGGTGATGACTGGGGGACTATCTATTTCAGGGAGTTAATACCTCATTATGTATACTACAACTACAGTTATAGTTACAGTTACAACCAAAACAAAGAATAATGGAGATGGAGACTGGGGGGGGGGGGGGTGGGGAGGAGGGATACCCTTTTTAAAGAGATAACAGTTCATTGTTTTTGATTATTATAACAACCGTTATAGGAAAAGACAAACAATGAAGTATTATTATTACAGTTGTATCTAAAAAAAAAGAACAGCTGAGTGATGACTGGGGGCTACTTATTTCTAACTATAGTTACAGTTACAGTTACAACCGAAACAAAGAATAATTGAAATGGCGACGGGGGGGGGGGGGGGGGGGGGGGGGGGGGGGGGGGGGGGGGGGGGTACCCTTTTCAGAGAGATAACAAGATAACAGCTCATTGTTGTCTATTCCTATAACATCAGTTACTTTTAACAGCAGTTATAGGAGAAGACAAACAATGAAGTATTATTATTACAGTTACATCTAAAAATAACAAACAGCTGAGTGATGACTGGGGGTACTACCTATTTCATTATGGTAACTATTTCAGGGAGGTAACATTTCATTATTCATTTCACAACTACAGTCATAACTACAAAACGGTTAAGACAGAGAATAGCTGGGGTAATAACTGGTGAACTAAGCATTTCAGGGAGATAATATTTAATTGTTTATCTTATATCTACAGTTACAATTACAGCTACAAGAAAGGCGAAGAATAGCTGGGGTGATGGCTGTGGTACTATCTATTTCAGGGAGATAATACTTCATTATGTATCATACAACTACAGTTATAGTTACAGTTACAACCGAAACAAAGAATAATTGAGATGGTGACTGGAGGGGGGGGGGGAGTAATCCTTTTTTAAAGAGATACCCTTTTTAAGGAGATAACAGTTCATTGTTTTTGATTATTATAACAACAGTTATAGGAAAAGACAAACAATAAGACAGAGAATAGCTGGGGTAATAACTGGTGAACTAAGCATTTCAGGGAGATAATATTTCATTGTTTATCTTATATCTAGTTACAATTACAGCTACAAGAAAGGCGAAGAATAGCTGGGGTGATGGCTGTGGTACTATCTATTTCAGGGAGATAATACTTCATTATGTATCATACAACTACAGTTATAGTTACAGTTACAACCGAAACAAAGAATAATTGAGATTGTGACTGGGGGAGGGGGAGGGAGGAGGGATACCCTTTTTAAAGAGATAACAGTTCATTGTTATTATTATTATAGCAACAGTTATAGGAAAAGGCAAACAATTAAGTATTATTATTACAGTTGCATCTAAAAATAAAGAACAGCTGAGTGATGACTGGGGGGCTAGGTATTTCAAGGAGAGGATACTTCATTATTAATCTCATAACTACAGCTACAACTACAACTGCAGCCAAGACACAGAATAGCTAAGGTGATGACTGGGGACTACCTATTTTAAGGAGACAATGCTTCGTTATTTATCCCATAATTACAGTTACAATTACAGTTACAACCAGAGCAGACAGTAGCTGAGGTGCTAACTGGTGACTGGGGGACTACATGTATCAAATAGACAAACTGCATTATTTATCTTATAACTATAGTTATACTTACAGTTACAGCCAGAGCCGAGAATAGTTGAGGTGCTAACCGTGGGACCACCTTCTTCAAAGCGATTATACAGAATTATTTATCTTGTGACTATATTTACAATTTCAGTTACAGCCAAGGCAGAGAATAGTGGAGGTGGCAACTGGGGGCTAGTGCTACCCATTTCAGGCAAAAAAAACCCCCAAAAAACAAAAAAAACCCCACAATTGCCTATCTTACTACCAGTTACAGCCAGGACAAAAAATAGCTAGGTTGTGACTAGAGGACTACCCATTTCAGCAAATCATACTTCAGGATTTATCTTACAGCTACAGTTAAAGCCAAGATAAGAAATGGCTGAGGTTGTGACTGTAGCCCTCCTCTTTTCAGGCAGTTAGCACAGTTACAGCCCAGACAGAAAATAGCTACTTGTGGCAGAAAATAGCCGGTTGTGACTGGAGGACTACCCATGTCAGCAAATCATACTTTAGGAATGATCTTACAACTACAGTTACAGCCAAGACAGGAAATGGCTAGGGCTGTGACTGGAGCACTACCCATTTCAGGCAGATACCACTTTGTTATTTATCTTACATCTAACTACAATTACAGCCAAAACAGAGAATGGTTGAGATAGTAACTGGTGGACTAACCATTCTCAGGGAGATAATAGTTCATTATTAACTGACAACCACAGCTACAATTACAGTTAGACCCAGGGCAGAAAACAGTTCAGGCAGTGTCAGAGGGGTATGGGGGGGGGGGGGGGGCACATACATACATACACATTTATCTTACACCTTACTACAATCAGAGAATGGTTGAAATTGTTGAGATTGTGACTGGACACATACATACATATGTACATATGTATATATATATATATCTTCATTATTTGACTGTTGTTTCCAGTTGTCACTTAGTGGATTCCTTTTCTTGTCTTTAATGAGTATGAGAGAGAGAGAGAGAGAGAGAGAGAGAGGTTCATAAACATATATATCTGCATATATTTAATTTTGTTTTAGGTTTTTACTCAATGAATTCCTTCCATTGCCGTTCACCTCTCTCCATCACTTCCAGTATCACTCTCACTCCAACTACTTTGATCCTGGTTTTAGAACCTTTCTCATTTCTCAGTTTATAGACTATCCCAGAAAGTCTCCCTCTCTCCTTCTTCAATGCAGGCGGTAAGTCTGTTCGAACTGACTTTCTTGAACCCTTCAGAGAGGTGGTTGAGTTGAGGATGGTCTGTCTATCTCTGTCGTTTCCAAGCCTAACTATGATGGGTTTCGGGGGTGGAGGTTGTTTGTTGAGATAATTTGAAGAAGGCAGTCTGTGGGCATTGACAACTCTCCCTAAAATACCCGTTGTAGTATCTTCTTCAATCTGTAGGTCATTTCTAATAAAGTCATGCAAAGTGGTATACACATTCTCCTCCCTTTTGTCAGCCACTCCATATATCAGCAGGTTGTACTTTCTGTCATATATCTCGGCGAGAATCATTTTGTCCTCCATTTCACTCACCTTCGATTGAAATGCCATTTTCATGTCAGGAATTATTACATTTTCGAGTTCCTCTACCCGTTGGGCACTATATTCTACGTCTTGGGATAGATTACTATTTTGTGTTTTCAAGTCAGAAATTGTTTTTGTCATCACGGTAATCTCTCTTTTTAAATCAGTGATGTCATTTTTCATATTCCGAAATTCAGATTTGAATGTTTGTTCCATATCAACAATTAATTTTTTTAAATCGTTGTTTGTGATATCTTTCTCCTTCGACATTCTCAGCTTCAACTTTATTCTATTCTTCAATTTTCAAATCTCAAATTTCAAATCCAACGGCTCCAACGAATCAGTCACACGACAATATGCAATAGGAAACTCTTGTTCTAGACTGTTGATCAAGAAAATCACACCCTCATTTCTTATTCTACCAAACAAGAAAAGTACAACACAACGGCCTCTTCAACAATTCAGCAACACATAACTATATATCAACAAATTTATGAGACCAGGCCCAAATTTGCATCAAAGACTCAGCAGATCATTTTCGTCGTATCACATCACCGCCATTATCCAATTGACGATTTTAGGGGTTTTAGAGGTAAGTGATCATCACTCGCCACTTTGGATGTTTTGGTGAGTAATAGGCGAGTGATCACTCTACATTCCTTGAGAGCCCTATATAAGTCTTCTTAATAATGTTAAATGTTTAAAAAAATTTCACACAATTAGACTAATGGAACCTATTACGTTTACTAGTTTTCAGGCACTTTAACTCTCTGAACTTGTCAAAATACCAAAGTTTTCAACAGTGCATTTTTCCCACAATGCAAATGAGAATTTAAGAAAATATATCTTGATTGACAGAGCTCATTGAGCTATGTAATGCTGCTTAACAGGTAGAACGCTGAATTATTTCTGTTCTTCAAAATTTGTTCATGTCTTTGCCTAGTTATAATTTATGCGAGAGTGCCTATAGCTATAGGAACTCTCCCATAAATTGTAACAAGGTAATTCCATGCAGGCTAAACCAGAAGTGTGACTGTCCCAGATGGGCCTATTCATACCCCAGCCACCCAAGCCACCATGATTATTCTGAGATGAAAAGGGGCACAACTCTGAAAAAAAAGTCTGATCAAAACTATAACTGCAGGTGAACAGGTTCCCATGGTAGTGAACATCCATACCAAGTTTCAAAGGAATCGACCCATAAACACACGTTAAAATCTCAGGACAAAACTGCAGGCAATTCAGGCATTCTAAGTGCACAGGATCCCACGGTAGTGAACATCCATACCAAATTTCAAAAGAATCGGACCATAAACATATGAGAAAACCTCTGGACAAAATTCAGACATTCTAAGATGAAAAGAGACATAACTCTGGCAAAAAAATCTGATCAAAACTATAATCACAGGTTCCCATGGTAGTAAACATCCATACCAAGATTCAATGGAATTGACCCATAAACATCTTTCCAGACAAAATTCTGGGCCTGCTTCTTCAAGTCGAAAAGGGGCACAATTCTGTCAAAAATACTCTGACCAAAACTATAATCGCAGGTGTACAGGTTTTCATGGTGGTGAACCATCATACCAAGTTTTGAGCAGACTGGTCCATAAATGTCTGAGAAAATCCCCAGATAATTATGTCTATGGACAGATGGACAAACGGACAGATGGCTTGACGGATGGATGGACATATGGACAGACAGACATACTGGCCGTTGACAATATAGCCCCCACCCCAAGGGAAATTTTAGGATTGTTACACAACGAAAGTGTCAATGACACTGTAGCTTAACTTGACTGTGTGTTAAGTTTGATGAAAAGGATAATGTTTGATGTTTATGAAAGGATTATGAAATATGACAAGAATTGTGATAATTGAGAATATGTAAATTTCTGTTCCCTATATGCTGTTATCTAAGAGAATAATTTGAGGTGTAGACTGTACTAAAGAACTGAGGCCTGGGTTAATGTGGCCCTCACAGTTAATGTATGTCAATCAAAGTTACCAAGTTACAGTAAAATTATTCCAAAACAAGTCATCCTACCAGTTACAATGAAATCCCTTCATAAATATAACTCGTAGACTTTGCTAAAGGAATTTAGGTCACATGATGGCTTGATGGTCAAATTTGACCAATCGTGACCAAAATAGGACCATCTCATGCAATAGGAAAACTCAAGAGTTCTTGTGTGTGTCAATAAATACATGTTCTGGTGATGCATGGGCTTTTCAACTTCTTATTTAGTTGGCCTCCCACCTTCAATTCCACCTCCACCCCACCCACACACACACACACCCCAGACTTTAGTGCCCTAGGGCCAAACAATTTAGTTGAAAATATCTGGCTGAATGGTACTTTCTGTGATCATTTAGGGGTTTTCATAATACTGCCTTACACACAAATATTCCGAATATTTAAATTTTATAGTAAATTTCCTTTCTTATTATACCTACCACGATTGTTTATAACAGGCTTGCATTGCAGTGGAAGTCCCTAACTCGGAAGTATTCTCTCTATTTTGATCTTTACCAAGTGATTTTGGGACAGAAAAAGTGGTGCAAAAGCACTGAGAAAAAAAATAAGCCCAAACTGGGTCGAGTGCTACTAGTAGGGGATGCTCTTCTCCCAGTACAAATCCGCGGCTTCCGGTACCAGTGCGCAGATGTATAACCAACGTGTCATTCTTACTGAATCCACCAACAATGGAGTTATGTGGTCACAGGGAGAAAGGATTCTTACCCGAATAAGATGGGAGGGCCTTCACGTAAACAATTGTGGTAGGAAAAATAAGAAAGGAAATTTATTATAAAATTTAAATTTCTTATCAACCTACCTTACAATTATTTACAACAGGCTGAATAGACAAGAGGAGGGAATTACATAACCCGTCCCCACATAACCCGACTGCGCTGGAACCATGGACAGAAGAGTTCCCTAGGCCTATAAAACCATAGCATCACAAACATAAGAAAAGACCATGAGAGATGAGGCATACGGCTCTGTGTGGCATACAGACAGAAAGGACAGTAACCAAGCACAGGGCTGAAACTGATCTTGGAAGAAGCCTAATGGCTAGGGTAGACAACAGCCTGAGCAGAAGAAAGAGGGCTCAAGGAAAAAAGGTCCTCAGATTGCTCCTGCAACTGACACAGATAGAAGGTGTAGAAAGTAGAAGCATTTCTCCAGTAAGCTGCCTACATAACATCCGACAACTTGATGGAGTTAGCATAAGCCCAGGAGGAAGACAAGGCACGTACCTTGAGGGTAGAAATTCGATTGGTAGTACAAGCGTCAGTCACTAGACGATGCACGAATAGCAAAACAAATCCATCGAGAAATAGATTGAGGAGAGATCTTCTGACGACCAGGAATAAGAGACAGAAAGAATCGTTTCCTGCCTTTCCTAATGAACTGCGTCCGGTTGAGATATATGCGAAATGCACAAACTGGACAGAGCAAAGGGCGATTACCCTCAGCAGAAGGAAGAGCCCTGATACAAATAGGAGGTGGAGTAGTTTCTGGTATCTGATTCTTGGCCAGAAAGGAGCAATCAGTGGTAAAAGTAACACTGTTGGCGGAGCTCCTGCAAAAGCCTGGATCAACTGAGAGGGCGTGAAGTTCTCTAACCCTTCTGGCTGAGGCAAAAGCCATCAGAAAAGCCGTCTGGTATGTAAGAAATGCATATCCACCTGGGATAAAGGTTCAAATACCCCCCTTCCCTCCCCCAAGCAAAGCAGTACCCAAGAAAGATTCCATCTTGGAGTAAGATGTAAAATCCTAGGCCTTTTCAAAGAAAGTGCCGAAAAAGCTTGGAGAGATACGGATTTACTGCCGATACGATGCTTTCCCACATACGAAAAGGTGTCCAAAAGCATGGACCTGTACCCCTTGATGGTAACAGGTTGGAGACCCTGAGAATCAAACAGATATACCAGAAACTCCACAATCTGTGTTATCGAAGGATTGGCATAATCAACAGCGTGATCAGCACACCATCGACAGAAGACCTTCCACTTAGCCACATAGGCTAAACCAGTGAACCAGTGGAGTGCTGCCTTGAAGAAGAAATACACTCCACTGCTCGTCTCAAAAAAACCTCTATGGAGAAGACAGGACCTGACAAAAGATATGCGTGAAGGCACAATGAAGTCGGGCCAACATGAACCCTCCTCGGGTGACCTTGGCAAAGAAGGTCGCAACGTAGAGGAAGACGTGCCAGAACCGCCACCAACATAGAGTGGAGATGAATGATCCACACCTGTTGAGGCGACAGGGGAGGGATCAGAATGATTTGACAACTGCAGGTTCGTATCTTGGATAGAACCTGAGGCAGAATCGGAACTGGCGGGAAGGCGTAGCCAAACAGACCGTTCCAATCGAGTGATAGAGTGACCACGGCAAAAGCCAAAGGATCTGAACATGGGGACATGAAAGTGTCCACCTAATGGTTCCAACTGGTTGCAAAAAGATCGATGTGGGGATGACCCCAGAGATCGCAAAGCGACTGGAACACTGCCCTGTGAAGCATCCACTGAGTGGAAATGACCCTGCCCTGTCAGGAGAGGGAGTCGGCTAGGACATTCAGACGACCGGGAATGTGACGAACCACCACTCCAGTGTTGACATCCTGAGCTAGCAGTAGAAGATCCCGAGCCAATTCATACATGGGAACCGAGTGCGGGCCGCCCTGGTTCAGAATGTAAGTGACCACTGTTAAATTGTTGGACAGCAGAAGGACCTGACGATTTGAAAGGTGGGGGATCCATTGCCGGAAACTCTAACAAAGAGCAAGAAGCTCCTTCTGGTTGATGTGAAGAGCTGCTTGATCCTGGTCCCATACCATGTGAAGGGAAAGACCTAGAGGATCCAACATCGCACCCCATCCAAGACTGCTGGCATCTGCCGTCAGAACACGATCAGACGTGGGCAAGTCCAACGGAACTCCCTGCATAATTCACTGAACATCCGACAAGGGGAGAAGGTGACAATGAAGAGAGTCTGGTAACTGAAGCACCAGATCCAGAGGATCAACATTCGGCCTCCAACGACTGAGCAGAAAGTGTTGGATAGGTCTGATATGCAGCCGATCTAGAGGAATGAGATCCATCACCGAGCCGCAGAGACCGAGCAGCCAGAGAATACTCCGAGCTGTCGCGGATGTGGACTGGGACAGAGTCAGGGTGAAAGCTGAGAGAATCACAGCCCTCGCCCAGAGAACCGCCAGCATATTCAGCTGAGTACGAGAGTCGACAAAATGACTGAGAAGGGACCAGATCTGACTTCTCCTCACTGACTCTGAACCCTAGCGACGTGAGCAGGCGCAACAGTGTGTCGACATCTGACTCCAGAGGAGTAGCATTGGAGTGCCTCTGGAGGATATCGTCCAGATATGCCGAAGTAGTCACCCTGGACTGTGTGCGATGGAATGCTATCACATGCGACATCAGTCGGGTGAAGGCCCAAAGAGCCAGGTTGAGGCTGAAAGGCATGGCCTTGAACTGGTAAACTCGACCTAGAAAAGCGAACCTGAGATACTTTCACGATGTCCGATTGAATCGGAACATGAAAGTAAGTGTCTCGCAGGTCGATGCTGGAAGCGAAATCTCCCTGGTGAATGGAGTCTCCATGCTGAACTTGGGAGCAATGATAGACTGATTCAGGATACTCAGATCAATGACCGGTCTGAGTTGGCTTTCCTTTTTCGGAACCAAGAACATGCGGGAATAAAGTCCCACTGATTGAATGTTCTTGACGACCTCAAGTGCCCCCTATGTCAGGAGATTGTCTATCTCCGTGTTGTCTATCTCTGTGATCAAAAGTTCCCAACGTGAAACGTCTGAAGAAACTTTTGTTGGAAGAGGCACTCTCGACAGAGTGGGGGGTGCCTCGGGAAGGATATTCGCAGCCTGCACCGAACAACATCTAACACCCAAGGATCGGATGTGATTGTGGCCCAATGGTCTGCGAACTCTGATATCCTTCCTACAACCTGGGATGAATCGAGGCAAGGTCCTTCATTTCGAGTCCCAGGGAGGGCTGCGAGAGGAGAAACCACCTCCTCTACAAGATGAAACATCCTGAGTACTTCCTCTGGTCTGCCGATGCTTACCCTTACCACGTAAGCAGTAGAAGCGGCGGCAGGAGGATCAGCCCTTGGCTTCGCAGAGGAAGCAGAAGGGCGATTGTTAGGCTTAGAACGGCCCCTGTCTCCAACAGAAGGCTGATCAAGCTGGCGACGCAGCAGCTGATCTTTGGAATGACGCATGACGTCATCCCAGACCATCGCCACGGAACCATAAAAAGACGCAGACCCATCAAAGAAGCGGATCGAAGAGCAGTGCGCTGCCCCTCAGGAAGGGAATGGCTTGTGTCTAAGTTAGCTGTGTTACAGGCATGCGTGTGAGTAAGATGCATGAGCGCCTTGGAAATCACACACAAAGGAGCCTGTATGTCATCAAACTTATCTGGAGGCAGATAAGCAGCCAAAGCAGAGACGACGTGATCCGAGAGAGAAAGCAATCCCAGCATCTCTCCCAATAAGCTCTACAGGGACTCCAGAGTCACCACAGGAATAACGGCCTACTTAGGCTTGGAAAGCCCGAGGGAGGAGTCCTGATTCAAGACCGTCAAAGTCTGGGAGACTGACGGATTGGTGGAATCGTAGGAACGATAACGCACTGGAGGCAAAAGGTATCAGCCCTGGTGAAGAACGAAGTCTTCATAGCCTTGGAACTCTGCTTAGAGTTCAAAGCTGCAAACGCTTCAACCACCTGTACCAACGGGCACAGTCGAAGGCACCCAGAAGCAGGTTGCTCCACAGGCTGTAGGCGTGCAACCGATGATCGCGGCCTTGCAGACATGGTCGGCTGGTCTGACAGTTTGAGATCCGGAAGGAACTCAAACACAAAGTCAAGAGCTGCCCACAAGTCAGAAGACTTGATTCTCGACGTCAGGTATGTCTGACCCATCCTCTGAGTCAGAAGACACATAGCCCATCACAGGCAAACCAGCCAGCAGCACCTGGAAACTACTAGTAGCCTCGCTGGAGGCAATGGGAAGGCTCTTGGAAAGAACCTGAGTGAGTAAAGAGTGGGCCTCCCGTGTCAGCCGGTTCGACGTGGGAATGAACCGGCAAAGTGGCTTCACTCCTGACCCTTTTAACCAGCGAAGGGTCACAATCCTCTAGTACACCCGATGCGGGACGACAGGTGGCAGCTGAAACATTTGAATGCAGATGCTTATAGGGGTGTGAAATACCCCAAGGATCTGAAGTGTGGGAATTCAGGAGAGACAACGCAGACCTGTGAGGGATAGAAGGTCCAGAGTGCACAAAAAGCACTGGTCCCGTAAAACTGGCCGTAGGACCAGAGTGCGTTGATGGAAATGCAACAGAGTCCATGGTGAACCCACCATGAACATCCAAATCCAAGGAAAAAGTTGCTGGGCTTGACGGCTCCAGTTGAAGTCAGGGATATCCCACGTCCACACTACCAGACATCTCTGCAGACCCCTGCAGGGATAAGGGTGACCGATGTTGTAGACGGAACAGCAGTAGCAGCAGATACATCGGGAGCTGTTGAAACTGATGGAAAAGTGGAGAGAGCAACCGAGCTCGGCTCCAAAGGAGGAGTCACTACCCTAGTGACAGCCTCAGATGTCGACCTGGAGAGGGACCACAGTCCCAGAACCAGGCATCTCTTCACCGGACAACTCAACAGCTCCTGCAGTATCCACCACAGGAAAAGACTGCACATCTCCCACGAAGGGAGTATAACTCTCACCAGACGTGGTCGTGTCAGGAGGCCCCGAATGACAACATTCCCCTCTCCCGCATGTGCGGGAGGAACGACCACGAGAACACACCACATGGTTCACAGAAGCCAAAAAAGTGGATGACCAAGACACAGGGTTGATATGAAGAACACCCATTACAAGTGGAACAAGAAGCATGGGAATCGTTCACATGCTTGGGCAAAAGGCATTGCCCACAAGGAACAGTCCTGGGCATAACAGAGGTGAAAGCAGTAGAAGAAAAGTCTACAATTAGAATCCAGAACTATCAATTAGAATCTTCTGATATTTGGTACACAACACCTCTGGAGAGATCAGAGGTGAGAGCAGTAGAAGAAAAGGTGAACTCAGCAGATGCAGAAAGTAGAACACCCCCAACTACGAGAGAAAGGTGGCAGAAATTAAAGGATGGCGGGAGCACAACTGAACCCAGATGGCCGACAGGGACCCAAAAAACAGGAATTCTGCCCTCAACGGCGAGGAAAAATCCTGTCCATACAGCCTCCCACTGACACCTAACTCCAATAATAATAATATCCAAAAGGATAACATAAATTTATCAACTGAAAAATTATATGACCGAACCGCACGGCACGTGAAAGTCACGCGCGAAGACAGGGAATATACAAAATACAATGAAAATGTGGTTGAAAATAATAACGAGAATATATAAAACACAGTCCTGTTATTATACGATCCTCAGAACCATAATTCTAGTCACAGGTAACCATTATCAACGATTTGAATTATCACTGTTTCTTAATGCAAATGGAAACACCTCTTCCCAGATGGCGGAAGAAAAAAGAATGAGTCATTGTTACACATCTGCGCACTGGTACCAGAAGCCGTGGATCTGTACTAGGAGATGAGCGTCTCCTACTGGGTGTGCGCCGGTAGTATTCAACCCAGTTTTGGCTTATGTTCTCTTGGTGCTTTTGAACCACTTTTCTTTCCCAAATCGCTTGGGAAGGATCAAAATAGAGAGTATTTTTTCTGAGTTAGGGACTTCTACTGTAGTGCAAGCCTGTAGTAAACAATTGTAGGGTAGGTTGACATATCAACCCAGGGATGCAATATGAACAAACTTGAATCTGACCTCTCCAGAGGTGTTGTGTACCAAATATCAGAAGATTCTAATTGATAGTTCTGGAGAAGAAGATTTTTTAAGAAATTTCTTCATATTGCACTAAGTTAAAATTCAGGCTCCTATACACAGCCCAAATATCAACCCAGAAACCAGATTTGAACAAACTTGAATCTGACCCTCCTAGAGATGTTGTATACCAAACATGAAAGCATTCTGACTGCATGGTCTAAAGAAGAAGATTTTTTTAAAAAATTCTTCATATTGCACGAAGTTGATATACGGGCCCCCATAGGAACCCAAATATTTACCCAGGTAACTTGATTTGAACAAACCCAAAACTGACCCACCTCGAGATGTTGTATATTAAATATGAAAGGATTCTGAATGGTGAAACTGAAAAAGATTTTTAGAGAAATTCCCTCATATTGCACCAGGTTCAAATTCAGACCCCCTCAGGAAGCCCAAATTTTAACCCAGGGGCTCAATTTGAACAAACTTGAATCTGACCGCCTTAGAGATGTTGTATACCAAATATTAGAGATATTGGTATATTCCCTTAGAGATGTTGTATAACAAATATGAAAGGATTCTGACTGGTGGATCTGAAGAAGATTTTTAAAGAAATTGCCTAATATTGCACTAAGTTAACTCTTTCACCGCCAAGTAACCATACGTTAACTCTTTCACCCCCAAGTAACCATTCAGTGCAAATGTGTTCCCTGCCAAATAATTCCTTGAAATAATGTACTAATCTCTGTACATATCTTGAGGTCTATTAACTTTATCTTCATGAAACTTGGAACACATATGCATGAGATAATTTCCTAAATACCTAAGGTCATTTGGGGTCACAAGAGGTCGCATGAGCATGGTGGCCATCTTGGATGTTATAAAATGAATGTACTTTTTTTTTTTAATAATTATTTATTATATTTTTACTGTATATATCTATATTGCATGAAAAAAATTCTTTAAACATCTGAAATTGAACACATTTTATTATAATCTTTCAAAGCGCTTTATGCAGAAACTGTTATAAAAATTTTCACTACAGCTTTTATTTAGAGAACAATTTTATAAGTCTTCAATACTGATAATTATATGTTTGTGTTAGTTTTGTTGGTAACTGTTATCTCAATTTATAAATAATTTCTGCTGCTGACTGTTTGCATGTCCATCGATGTTTACATTTTTATTGATGCCATGCCCCTTTCCACAACCTGAATGTTCACTTTGTTTTGTTCATCGGAATCTTGTTCATCATCAGTAGCATGATTATAAGTTGCATCAGCCGAATCAGAGTTTATGTTTATATCACCCACATCCGGCTCATTTTCTGAGTCTGAAACATTAAATATATCATTAGTTGCTTGGGCAACTATTAATCTTCTCCCTCGTAATCCCTGAGTACAATAGTCTTTTTCTGCCATTGTTTGTTAGAAAAACAAATGTGAAAAATAGCTGTAGAAATTAGTAATCAATTCCTGAAAACTATATAAAAAAAATTCTCCGTTTCCTGTCTCCTCAGAAAAGTGGAGGGAACATCTGCAATTATGAAAGGATTATGACTGGTGGATCTGAAGAAGAGATTTTTAAAGAAATTTACTCATATTGCACGGAGTTAAAATTTGGGCTCCCATAGGCAGCACATATATAAACCCAGGGACTCGATTTGAACAAACCTGAATCTGACACCCACCACCCCCACCCCCCTAGAGAGGTTGTATACCAAATATGAAAGGATTCTGACTAATGGATCTAAAGAAGAAGATTTTTAAAGAAATTTCATCATATTGCACTAAGTTAAACTTTGAGTTCCAATAGAGTGCCCAAATATTAACCCAAGGACTCGAATCTGAATCTGACACCTCCCCTCCCCTCGCCCCCCCCCCCCCCCCCCAAGATGTTATGTAACAACTATCAGTAGATTCTAACTGATGGTCCAGAAGAAGATTTCTTTTAATTTTGGAAAACCATTTATGGGTGCTATCAGAGTAACGCCCCTTGTGGTGCCCCCTGTGGGAGGGGCAATTTTATTTGAACAAACTTGAATTGACATATAAGGAACATGTATATCAAATTTGGTTCAATTTGGTCCAGTGGTTTATGAGAAGTCAATAATGTAAAGATCACGCCAGATGGACGATGGATGGACGGCGGACAGAAAGTGATCACTTAAGCTCCCCCTGACTTTCAGTCAGGTGAGCTAAAAATGGACAAAACCTGTTACTTGTGAATATCCTTTTCCCATGGTGGTTGTTATGATGTGGAAATAATAATGATACTGGTAACAGAAAGAAATCTGAGAATCAGAAAACAATAACTAGGAATTTAATTATTCTGAAATTTAATTAAAAAAAATAATATAAAAAAAAATGATACAAAGATCTTTTACACTAATTGGTTTACAGAAAATAAAAACAGAGATACTTATCAATTATTGAATTAGACCAAAATACAGTTTGACAGAATCCAGTACTCCAGTGGTGAAGAATCTTGTGAAGAAATTTTCCAGCTGGTACTATTAAGTTCAAGAACATGTCTTCAGAAACAGTATCCCGTAGATTTGTAATGAAATGTTCTCTTAGAAATTTCAGTAGTCTCCAATAAAATATAATAAAATGCTTAGCAAAATTCAAATGGAGTTAAAATCCAATAAGTATTGGCACCACAGGTAATTTCAAAAATAATCCTGTAGAATCCTGGCTTTTCACAAAAAATATATTCTGTTTTACAGCTTGTATAAATTCTCTCTTACAAGAATATTCTCTTTAAAATTCTCTTTTGGAATCATCCAAATTCATGAAGAAGCACAGATTCTCAAAAATATTATAATAAACTGCTTCTATAAAAATGCAGTCCTGCAACAACAATAATCTCCAATGTAAACAACTGCTCTGTTATGAACAGAATGTCTATCTGAAATGTGTCAATCTGAAAAGAGTTTATGAATTCTGTTGACACAGATATTAATAGTTCTCAGATAGAATGTCCCAGAAGAAGTTTCTCCAATATTCTATTTTCCATCAATTTTTGATTGGTTGATTAAAATCACCTCATTAAGCTTCTAGATTATTCTGTCTGGTTGATTTAAATCACCTCATTAAGCTTCTAGATTATTCTGTCTTAATTCATGTAAACAAGAATGACCTACTTGAACAATTAATCAATCAACAGCTATATGTACTAAAAATTGATTTTGTGTAACAAGATGTAAACATGTTGATAGATACACTCAAAGGTCACTTAATGCAAATGAGTTACACTAGCCAAAGTTTGCTAATTTACTAAGGACATATCAATTCTGATATAATATTATTGGGACTATAACAGTGGTCTATCAGCATACCAAAGAATCCAACATCCACTAACTGAGATATGAAGGTCCAAAGTTGTTGCAGATAGATGGGTGAATGAACGAACAAACAGACAGATGGACAAATGAATTAACAAACAAATGGATGGACCCCATTTCTATATAGCACACATTATCACCTGGAAAATAAAAAGTGAATGAATGGACAGACGGACAGATGGATGGACAGACACTCCTAAAATCAGGGTTTATGTTGGCTAACATATTTGAACAATTTAAAATGCATGGACAACCACTAAAAACTCTTTTTTAAATCTAATTTCGGGATGGTAGCAAACCCTAAGCTCACTGACCCTAACCCTAACATAAAATCCCTGAAAGTACAATACCCACTTTTTGTCACTTTTTAGCATTTTAGCCACATAAAAAAACATTTTAGCCACATAACCCACTTTTTAGATGCATAAACATCATTTGTCAGTTCAAATTTATGTGGCTAGCCACATAAATCAGGCTAGCCACATAAATCAGACTAGACACATGACAGTGCTGTGTACCAACAACTAGGCACATAAACCTGATTTGTCTGTGCGGACAGATGTATGGGATGTAATGATGGACGGATGGATGGATGGACATATGGACCATACCCTCATACAGATGACTAATTTGTCCCAAATGCTACAATTTAAGTCAGAATGACATGGTCCTGATACAAAAGATTCAAATGATCAGATTCAGTCTAAAAAAATGGCAATATTCAAGTCCAAAGAGCAAGGAAATGGTGTCCTTGATATGACAATCACACCGAATCCAATGAAAAATAGCAGAGAAAGAAAAAGATTCCACTCATTTTTGTTCCCATCAGTCATTAAGAGAGTAGTGTACAATATATATATGCATATGATCAACAAATTAATCAACAGGAATAATCTTAACGCAGAGCCACTAGTGCAGGTATTTTGATGCAAATATTGCGGCTATTTGTTAAATCAACAGGAATTTCTTCTCAAGCCAAACTACAGTCATTTCAAATATTTGCCTTCAAGGTATGTTGCAGCAAGAAATACAGTAAACAGATATTCTGCAATATTACCACATTCAGTGAACCTAAATCAAAACCACTGCCAGGTTACTTCAGTTTGGATGACTTCCTTGCAACTACATGTTAAAGCACCTTTCTGAAACCACCAAGTCTGTCAATGTTGGAAAGAGACCCTCAAGAATTTTGAAGTAAGATGAGCCTTTATTGTTCTGTCTTTTTCTTTTTAGCTTAGGCAGGCTCATGGATTAAATCCCTCACCAACTAAGACAGTCATGTATCTTCCATCATTTTCAGTGTAAACAAGTCGAAAAAGGCCCCTAACTCTAGGAATGAAAGTGTCAGTGACACTGTAGCTTAACTTAGCTGTGTGTAGTGTTTGATGAAAAGGATAATGTTCAATATTTATGAAAGGATTATGAAATAAAACAAGAATTGCGATAATTGAGAATATGTTAATTCCTGTTCCCTACATGCTATGTTTTCAATAAGAATAATATGAGGTGTAGACTGTACAAAAGAATTGACGCCTGGGTAAATGTGGCCCTCACAGTTAATGTTTGTCAGCCAAAGTTACCAAGTTATAGTAAAATCATTCCAAAATGAGTTATCCTACCAAGTTTCAATGAAATTGCTTCATAAATATAACTCACAGACTTTGCTAAAGGAATCTAGGTCATGTGATGGTGCGACAGTCACAGCTGACTGATCATGACCAACATAGGTCAGTCTCATCTAGATATTATACCAAGTTATCCTACCAATTACAATGAAATCCCTTCATAATAACAACCTGCAGACAGTGCTAAAGGAATCTAGGTCACGTGACCAGGCAGCGGTAATGGTTGACCGATCGTTACCAAAACATGACAATCTCATCTAGACATCATACCAAGTTACCCTTCCAAGTTACTATGAAATTGCTTCATAAATATGTACTGTAGACTGTGCTAATCAAATTTAGGTCACATGCCTGTGTGGCCATCACAGTTGACCGATCATGGCCAAAATAGAACATTCTCATCTAGACATTATACCCTTCCAAGTTACTATGAAATCACTTCATAAATATGAACTGTAGATGGTGCTAAACAAATCTAGGTCATGTGCCTGTGTGGTCATCACAGTTGACCGATCATGGCCAAAATAGGACATTCTCATCTAGACATTAGTCATCCTACTAATTTACAATGAAATCCCTTTATAAATGCAAGCTGTAGACTGTGCTAGAGGAATCTAGGTAACATGCCCCTGCAGCTATCACAGTAGACTGAACCGAACCAAAATAGGGCGTTCTCATCTGGACATTATACAGAGTCATCCTACTAAGTTACAATGAAATCCCTTCATAAATACGCCCTGTAGACAGTGCTAAAGGTTTTTGGGTTTCGGGTCTGCGCAGCCATCATGGTTGATCGATCATGATCAAAAGAGGCAGTTCTCATCTAGACATGACCTCGAACCTACATATGAAATTTTGTGATGATCTGACTAGAACTACAGGGTGTAGCCTGAGCTAAAGAAAATGTGAAGACTAACAGACTCACAGACTTTTGCACACGTGATGGCAATAGCTTATCTTGAGTTTGTCAAGTTGAGCTAAAAATGATTGAACAAAACCTGTCACTTGTGGATATTCTTCATCCCATGGTGGTCCATCAACATACATAAGATCATTCAAATCTGACATACACTACTAAATTTATCATCTATAAACCATAAAAGTCAAAAATAGTCCACAACTCTAGAAACAAGAAAAACAATGCAAAGTGATTCCCTCCCCTCCTCTGCAAACAAATATATTCAAAACCAATCACAATCAGGACCCATAAAAATTTACATGGATGATGTTTTACCACAGAAAATTTGACACTCCCATAATTTTCATCAGACAGCAGTTGTTACTGAACTTGATGTAGATATTGTTGCTTTAGAGACATGTGCTTAAAAGAATTGAAATTTGTTTACTATTGTTCAAGTTATGCCATAAACAAGAATTACACAATATTTTTTAAGAACGGGCAATAATTCCGACAATTTTCAATGGATAACAGTAGTCATCGAACTTGAGGTAGACATTGTTCCTAAAGAGATATATACCACAAAAAATTAAAATTTGGTTAGGCCAAATAAAAAAATGTGCTTGGTTCTCGGAAATTTTTTTTTCAAAACTGAGGAGGGAGGCAGTTTTTTATTTTTATTCTCTTTTCCTCAATTTTTACTACAAGGGAGGCAGGTTTTTAATTTTTATTTGTAACCCTGTGATACTATATTATACCAAGGTGCTTTATATTTCAATTCGAAACATCAATTGATTAGCAAAGCTTGACAGATCATGACCAACATAGGGCAGCCCCATCTAGATACCACACCAAGTTATCCTACCAAGTTACAATGAAATAGTGATGAACCGATAATCGGAATCGGCAATCGGAACCAGCCGGTTATGGACTATCGGCCGATTATGACAACCGACAGTTTCCGGTTATTCTATATTTAACTCCGACTATTAAAATCTCTTTGCTACCTGACCATTTCAATAAAGTTTCCCCATTAACCCTTTACCTAACGCAGATGATATCAAAATTTATTATTTTAAATATTATTTTTTAATTTTTCTTAAAAAATTTCAACAAAACCATATCACATGACCCTTCGTTGGAATGAGCACGACGAGCTCTTTCCAACGAGGGGTCACATGATATGGGTTTTTGGAAATTTTTTTGAAAAATTATATTTTTTCAACTACTAAATTTACATATTACGCAGGCGGATGCGGCCGATTCGTTGGGTAAAGGGATAAAAATGTGTGTAGTTCATATCAGAATATTTAGGGATTTGCAGAGACGTGATATTACAGAATTTACAATCTGCATGGGTACGAGATCGCCACTATTCCCAGCTGATTGAAGTCACCGGTCTTCAATCAATGTGCTGTACAACGTTGCTTTGGGTACATGTATAAACAAGAGGCCCCAGGGGGCCTGAGGGCACTCACCTGACATGGTAGTCTAAATATCAAACCAGAGACTTGACTTGAATAAGCTGCATATGCCCCTCCTAAGAAAAGCATATACCTACTAGATGAAGCGATTGTGCCCTCACAATACACAGGATTTTTCTTCTATTTTCAGTTCCTGCACTTTTACGTCCCAACATTGAGAAATAAACGCATAAAAACATATTTTTTTTTATTTTTGTTCGGAAATTTTCGAAGTCCCAAACAAAATATTTTCAAACCAAAATCTTTTTTTCTTCTTAAAATTGACCAAAACGCATAAAAAAACAAAAAACTAATTTCCGGATTTTGGTCCAAAAAGTTCCACCCGGACCCCAAATTTTCAGTGTAAAAAAAAATAAAAAAAATTTTCTCTTAAAATTGACCAAAACGCATAAAAAAACAAAAAAAAATTTTCAGATTTTGGTCCAAAATTTCTTAGTCCCATCCGGACCCCAAATTATCAGTGTAAAAAATTTTTTTTTAAATTTGGTCTCAAAAATTTACCAAAACGCATAAAAAACCAAAAAAAAATTTCCGGATTTTGTTCCAAAATCTACACGTCAAATGGAAGCTGCATACCAAATATCAAGTCTCTACTACAGCTGGTTCATGAGAAGATTTTTAGCTCAACTTTGGCGAAGCCAAATTTGAGCTTATGCCATGGTCAGTCGTCCGTTGTCCATCTGGCCATTAACAATTCAATACGGCTCGGGCTAGAGGCCGTATTTATGAACCGATCTTTACGAAACTTCTTGGGTACCTTTGTTATGACCGTGGGACGAGAACGAGTGTTTTGGGGTCCGATCCGAAATTCAAGTTGGCTGCTGGCAGCCATTTTGTACAAAATTAGGTGCAATCAGATTTTTGCACAGAACTTCCATATGGAAGAGCTGATTTGAATAATTTTTTGTATGAATGTTTAGTACCATGGGATACATCACAATATAATACAGGTTTTTTTCTCGTGCGTAAATTATGCAAATTAGACTAACTTTGATGTATTTAATGTTACTTTCAGCACTGTAAGTGCAAATGCCAAAACGGCTCGGGCTAGAGGCCGTATTTATAAACCGGTCTTTACGAAACTTCTTGGGTACCTTTGGTATCACGGTGGGACCAGGACCGGTGTTTTTGGGTCCGGTCCAAAATTCAAGATGGCCGATGACAGCCATTTTGTACAAAATTAGGTGCAATCAGATTTTTGCACAGAACTTCCATATGAAAGCGCTGATTTGAATAATTTTTTGTGTGAATGTTTAGTACCATGGGATACATCACATATAATACAGGGTTTTTTCTCGTGCAGAAATTATGCAAATTAGATTTTTGATTTTTTCAGTGCTACTTACACACAGTAAGTACACATGTCAATACAGCTTGGGCTAGACACTGTATTTATGAACCGATCTTCACGAAACTTCTTGGGTACCTTTGTTATCACCTTGGGATGAGAACGAGTGTTTCTGTGTGCGGTCCAAAATTCAAGATGGCTGCCAGTGGCCATTTTGTACCGAAATGAGGTCCAATCAGTTTTTTGTCACAACTTCTATACAGCTCGTATTTATGAACTGATCTTCACGAAACTTCTTGGGTACCTTTGTTTTCACCTTGGGACAGGAACAAGTGTGTTTTGGGGTGCCTTTGTTATCACTGTGCTATGAGAACAAATATTTTGGGGTTCAGTCAGACCCACTCTGGGACTCAAAGATTTCTTTTCTAGTTTAGCATGTGACTGTCACCCACCTTTACAATACTTTACCTATACATTTGTTACAGGCTACGGTCAGCATTTATGTACAGACCGTTACAATACTTTACATGTACCTTTGTTATCAGGTCATTACCTAGATGTTTGTTATTGCTGTGTCACATACTATACATGTTCATGTCTTAACAAGTTGAGCTACAGTGTCATTGACACTTTCATTTAAAATTTTTTGCATTTTGGCCCCACCCCACTCCACAATATGAGCAGAAACCCAATTTGAAGAAAAACCCAAATGCCCCTATATAACCGCTACTCATGTGAATTTTCATTGAACTGCAGCCAGTGGCTTGGGAGAAAATGACTGAAACACCACCTTCATGACGTACGACGGACGACAGACGCTGGACAAAAAGTGATCAGAATAGCTCACCCTGACTTTCAGACAGGTGAGCTAATAAAATGTGTTCAGCTGCTTGTCTGTAGTACTTCATGATGCAAGCATCACAATACAATAAGAAATGAAAATTGGAGAAAAACTATAAAAAAAAACACTCTTTTTTTCGATGGTAGATGATTGTTACGCAACATGTAAGTCACAAACAAGTTTTCAGTTTTTCAAGTTCATTTTTTAATTCAGTTACCTCCCTTCATGTAAACACTGAAGAAACACATCAAGAGAGGTAACAAATTGAACAATGAACATTAAAAATTAATAAATAATATCTTCTGACGTTGCATGTCTCATACAACTTCACAACACACATTGACATCAAAGTTATTATTCAATTAAGACACAAAGTATGTGTGCTCAGTTATAATGATCTTCCCCCATCCCAACTTCCAAAAATGTAAATATTAATTTGGCTAATATTGCCCAGCACTAAACATGCATGCTCTGAGAACGTAGGTGGTATTAAGCTTGTGTAATTGGCAATTTATCAACGAAATACTGCAGTATGACAGGCACTAATAGATTTTCTTCTTGGTCCTATTTCAACCATCTGAATAGGCATAATTGGCAGAGAAATAATCACTACAATGAAATCCCTTCATAAAAACAACAAATGTAACTCCACAAATGGTCAGGCAAAACAGTTTGGTAAAGCTGCTTGGGATAGCAATAACGGTCCAAGGAACTACGCACATGGGTTTAGAATTTTTTGTTGTGAACAACATCACATTGATGAGTCTTGCCATGCCAGGTCTACTCGATTTTGGTTTCGGGCAATACACGATAAATAACAACTCCCAAAATCAGCTTGTCGTGGGACGATTTGTTCCAAGTTAATTTTCCAAGTGGGACGATTCATCCAGTGAGTTGTGTCCCACTCTGAACAACAGAGAGCTGATTTAAAAACTATGTCATATACAGAATTTACGTTGGGACGAATCATCCCGATATTTGAGACAAAATGTCCTGGCTTTGATTTTGGGATGAAATGTACCAGGCCAGATTCCCAGACACCTGACAGAAACAACAATACTTGCTTTGTACCACCGAATATCATCTTGACCAATCCCCTCTCACATTCTCTCTGCCCGGTCTGGATAATGCCCTGTATGCAATTGAACTGCTCTAGGAACAGACTAGGATTACGTACCGTATTCGTGAAAACAACATGTGATTGGAATAAGTTGGGAATTCAATGATAACACTTGGACATACTATTGATTCCTTCAAAGCAGTGCTAGAAAAAATCTGGCCTCTCTATCCCGCTGCCAACATGCCAGAACTGGATCAAACAAGTGCTTCTATACAGATACCAATAGGAACTGGTTTGGGAACGAAACATCCTGGCAGAGTTATCCCTTGTGAATTTTCAGAAATGAAATCAAGTACAATTAGAGTGTCTATCATGTACTGTCCGGAACTGAAATCGAGTACAACCACAATAGCGATGCTCGTTGGTGTTATGAAAAAAAAAAAGTTCTTATTATTTTGTCCCGTTACCGGGATCATTCTATCTGTTCAATGAATTTGTTTCATAACAGGGATAGCTCTATCTGTTCAATGAATTTATTTCACTAGAATAGAATTTATAATGGAAGTGGAGAATGGAGGAAAGTTTTTTATTGACTACCTTAAAAAGGAGCAAACCAGGCATTATTTTTCGATGCGGCGATCCCTGAGAACCAAACACCTTTTTTTATTTGGCCTTACTAATGTGTAAGTTATTCCATAAACAAGCATTACACGGAATTTTTAACCAAAGGGCAATAACTCCACAATTTTCATTGGATATCGCTGATCATCAAACTTGATGTAGACATTGTTGCTGTAGAGAGATATTGAAAGTTTTACAGCATATTTTATAACAAAGGGCCATAACTCCCAGAATTTTCAAGAGATATCGGTGTCATCAAACATGACATAAACATTGTTGCTATAAAGACATATATACCAAAAAGAATTGAAATCTGTTAACTATTGTTCAAGTTATGCCATAAACAAAGTTCAGTGGACGGATGGACAGATGGAGGGAGGTCTTCGCTATATCCCTCCCTTGTGGAGGGATAAAAATGATTGGACAAAACTTGTTACTTGTGAATACCGTTTCCCCCATGATGGCCCATTAGCATACCAAAGATCATGCACTGACTGTGATACAGAAGTCTAAAGTTGTTACAGATTGAAGTACCCCATTGCTAGATCCCCTGCAAACTTCGTTTCGGTGGGTGGATATCCTTCAGCCATGGTTATCCATCAACATACCAAAGATTGTTCAAATCTGACATGTTCACTACTAAAGTTATCATCCAGAAACAATAAAAATTGAAATTTTCTTCGCAGAAAAAAGTCGAAAAGGGCCCATTACTCTAAAAAAAATGATTGGATAATACCTGTTACTTGTGAATATCCTTTCCCAAGTACCAGTATACCAAAGATCATTCAAATCCGACAGGTACTGACCGAGATACAGAGGTTTAAAGTTGTAATGGACGAACAGACAGACACCATTGCTAGATCCTCTGCAAACTTCGATTTAGCGGGCAATAAAAAAGTTCTTTCAAACAATACAAAACTAACCTGTTTTCCTTGATTTACGCACATATGAATGTTTATTTTCATCTCGAAGTGCAGCCTGTGCTCTCTGAAAATATCTTACTTTATCCTTCTTTTCCAATATTTCCCATGCTTTTCTCATCAAATCATCAATTTTGCATTGATCTGCATCAGGATGAGACTGCTGATAGTGTCTTCTGTGTTCACTACAATATAATGAGCAAAGGCCATAAAAATGCACCAAATGTTTAATGTACCAAGTTCAGACAACCAATATTAACTTAATAAAACCAACTTAATAAAGCCAACCAAAGCCTTTGATGAGGGATGGGGAGGAAATTTGAAGTATTTTGAATTTTCTAACACAAGAAACGGCAATAAATGAGTGAAAAATGATTGTTTCCATCCTCTATATCCATGTTGAACAACCTCAGGATGTGTGTAACCCTGTCCTAACATGGCTATTCTTTACATCGAAAAACTGTAGCAGGATTTTGTTTTTAAACAATATTTTTATTTCACTCTACTGAAATTGGATTTGGCAAACAGACTGGGCCAATCTTAATGCTGTAACCTCACATAATGACAAAATTACATTAGTTGGTGCTTGCGCAATTGCAAAATTGACCATATTTCAATTAAAACAAACAAAACATATTCTGAATTAATGGAAAACTCAATTTCCAGTACATGCAAACCACAGTAAATTACAAGGCATTTCACAAATCACTCCTCAGATTATGACAAGTACACAGCCCATGTTATGAGTTCTCAACTTAATCCATTGTGTAATGGGGGGGTAACATGACTTCACTATAATGTTATGCGACACACCATTGACAAAGACTCCCTGAGCCACCCTACAATAATGTGTCACACAACATGGCGTCCTAGGAGAGAACTGCTACTTGTCGCCCACGCTATTATTTTATGCATTGAACCGATTACAATCTGTTAATCAGGAGACTGTCTGCAGTTGGTGTGTATAATAACTTGTATGTCATCAGAAGAAATAGCATAGGCAGTGTACACGTCATGGTGGCGCAGATACAGCTAGAGAATAATGAAAGGCGGATAATTTCCTAGTGACACTGGGGTATGGTCTGATGACCAATTACCACTTTGGTAGATAAAGGTACAAGAAAACGCTAAGGTAACTATCGAACCTCCTTGTTTTGACAATATACTTTTGAATGGTATTCAAGACAGAAGTGTTGAACAATCAGCTTTATACGGATTACCATGGTGCAGGACTTTGACAGTTTTGTCATCATTTTTCAATTTGTCAAATATCGACTTGCATTCGTGTGCATACAAAGGCCATGCAAGTATATAATGGCTGGTGTCTTCATAGCAATAGCCACAGTGACATCTGGAATTATTTACGGCCCTGCAAAGCTTCAAGATTTGATTCGATTTTGAATCCTAAGTTGATATTCAATTTGAAATCAGCTGCCTGATTTGTTTCCTTTTGAGTTTTTACACAAGAATATAGCTTGGTATTAGTTACTGTCGTAATCTCACAAAACATATAGTTTAGATGGAATTTGTATTTAAATAATGCTGAAAATAAAGGCAGAGTGTATTTTTATCTATATCAACATAAATAGCATCTGACCCATGCACATCAGTCCCATGCTAATTCCAGTCACACTAGTCTCTACCACTGTTGAAAACAAAGCTGAAGTTTCCAAACAATGTTGACGAGTTGTTGCTAGTGGCTAGTCATCTGCAGTGCTTAGTGCTGGGAAGTCTTGAAACTCGTTCCTAGGTAATATTTCAAGTACATCATCAAGGCCTGCCTTCCAGGAAGGTATGCCTTGATGATGTAGCTGGAATATTTTATCAGTCGGTGCTTGTGATGTCACAGTCAGAACAATCAGGTTTACAGTCCCACCTCCCCTTATCAGTCATCTTTAAAACACCCAGAATTTGATTCAACGTCTGATTTGATTTTGAATAATAGCCCCAATTCAATTAAAGATTCAATTCTAATTGAAAATGTGTGATTTGTAGGACCATAGGATTATCCCCAATAAATCTGTCAACCTTATGACCATTAAGTTCATTACAATTTAACTGAAGTTGGCAAAGGATAATCTAGGATTTTCTGCCACTGGAGTAATGGTATTTACGGACAATGGGGTCATCAATTGCTAAAACTTTTTAAGGACATTAACTGTTTCGCAGTTTCTGACGTTATATCCTAACCAGTTCCAGAGCCTCACAGCAGATGGCAGAAACAAGACAGTCTAATGACATCCATATCCCCCACCGACTTTTATGTTATGATAGGAATAATCTCATTATCGACCTGGACATGTATTCATACTCAATAATGCCAATCACCAAATATTATTTAATTTCCTTTATCGCAACTGAAGATCTAATCTTCCAAAAACCTGCAATTTTGATAAATTCAAAGTCGACAAGGGCTATAACTCTGGTAAAATTATTCGGATGAAAACTTCCTTTCCATATGCACATGTACACATCATACTAATACTACACACCTAGTTTCATAAAAATCCAATGAAAAATGCAGGAGAAGTTAAGTGGACAAGCATTTGGGATGGAAATTTTGCTTTTGCTATTACCAAGGGACATAACCATGCAAAACTTGCCACATCGAAAATTTCTGACAACATGCACATCTACACTTGATACTGATACATCAGACCTAGTTTCATAAAAAATCTAATAAAATATGTAGGGGGAGTTAAGCGGAAAAGCCTTTGTGATCAAAATTTTGCTATTTCCAAGGGTCATAACCATGCAAAATTTGACGCGTCAAAAATTTCTGAAAAAAAAAATCCACTGAAAACTGTAGGAGGAATTAAGCGGACAAAGTTTGTGATTGATGGACAGACGGACAAACAGATAGACTGATAGACGTTCTTACACGTTCTTACTTATGGGGTTTTTCCCATGTTAAACCCTAACCCCATAAGGTCAAAAAATTAACCCCACAGTGCAAAAAATAACCCCACAAGTGACCACCGTACTAACCCAATCCCACAACTACCACTGACCCTAAATTGTAAACCACACAATGTACCTCTGCTAAGCCTGGTCTGACAGACATCTGGACAGATGGACGGACAAATACCATTTCAATATCCCCCTCCAGACTTTGTCGGCGGGGGATAAATCATTTAATTTCTTTAATCACAACTGCAGATATCTTCCAAAAACCTCCAATTTTGGTAAATACAAAGTCGGCAAGGGCTATAAAACTGGAAAAATTATTTGAATTGAAACTTCCTTTCCATATGCACATGTACACATCATACTCATACTGCACACCATGTTTCATAAAAATGCAATGAAAAATGAACAGGGGTTAAGCAGACAAGCATTTGTGACAGAAGTTTTGCTATTATCAAGGGCCGTAAGCATGTAAAATTCATCCTATCAAAAATTCCTGGCCACATCCACATCTACACTTGATACTGATACTTCAGACCAAGTTTCATAAAAATCCAATACAAAATGTAGGAGGAGTTAAGCGGACAAGTTGTTGTGATGGAAATTTTATTTCCAAGGGCCATAACCATGCAAAATTTGTCGCATCAAAAATTCCTGACCACATGCACATCTACACTTGATACTCATACTTCAGACCAAGTTTCGTAAAAATCCAATACAAGATGTAGGAGTTGAGCAGACCAAATTTGTGACAGATGGGGAAAAATTGCCTAAATGACACGGGGGTTGGGAGGGGATTTAAATACTTCTGACAATTTTCATCAGATAATGGTGGTCATCAAACTTGAGATAGACATTGTTCCCTAAGAGATATATACCAAAAAAAATTGATATTTGGTTACCAATGTATAAGTTATTCCATAAACAAGCATTAGACAATATTTATTAACGAAGGGCAATAACTCCCATAATTTTCATTGGATATGGCTGGTCATCAAACTTGAGGTAGGCATTATTGCTATAGAGACAATATACCAAAAACAATTGAAATCTGTTAACTATTGTTCAAGTTATGCCCTAAACAAAGTTCGGACAAAATGTTGATGGAAATATGCTATTTCCAAGTCGAAAAGGTCCATAACTCTTGTAAAAATCATCAGACCATGCCCCAATTCGAACATAACCTTCATTTTGATATAACCGAGGCAGAAAGCAAGTTTGGTCCTGATCTATGCAGTCCTTCTCACGAGGCGAGAGCAATTGCTCTCGCACCCGCCTGCTCTCGCAATTTCTATTTTACGAGAGCGAAAATCTGCTCCCGTCAGTTGCATGAATTTTGCAGGTCAGACATAGTCTTTCGTCAAGAATTCAGGGAGACGAGAGCAAATTGCTCTCGTAAATGGTTTTACGAGAGCAAATTATTGCTCTCGCTGTATATTACTCTTGAGAAGGTCTCTCTATGAATCCAAACTAAAGTTATCATCAGGAAACCAAAATGCTGATGGTAATGAGAAATTTCTTTCTAAGTTGAAAAGACCCACAACTCATGTAAAAATAATTGGACGGAACCCATATTCGAACTTGGCCTGTATTACTACCGGGTAATACACGTACTAACTTTGGTTGAGATCAAGTAACCCAAACTGGAGTTATAGGTCGGAAACCAAAAATGTTAACAGAAGGTCAAATTGTAAGTCGAAAATGGAGCATAGCTCATGTAAAATTCATTTGACGGAACCCATATTTGAACTTGGCCTGTATTACTAGCTGGGGAATACATGCACCAACTTTGGTTGAGATCAAATTAAAGAACCTCAGTGAGCACGCTCACATACCCCACGCGCCCCGATATTTCAAGCTCTAATCATTTTTTAAAAATAAACATAGATTCTAGGAATACTGCAGAAAACAGTGTTCTGTAGTTTCAACGGTATTGAAAGAATTCAAGCAGAGAAAAAGCCCGGAAAACTGTAATTTTGATGAACTTTTCAAAGTTCAAGGGCCATAATTTTGGTAAAAATCAGTGGAGTGGAACAAAATGCAAACTTGATCTGTAGGCCACCATGTCAGACTAACATACCAAACATCAGCTCAATATCCGGAAGCGTGTAGAAAAAACGTCCGGAAAACTGTAATTTTAATGCATTTTTCAGAGTCCAAGGGTCGTAATTTCGGTAAAAATCAGTGGAGCAGAACAAAACGCAAACTGGTTCTGTAGGCCACCATGTTAGACTAACATACCAAAAATCATCTCAATATCTGGAAGCGTGTAGGAAAACAGTCTGCAAAACTGTAATTTTGATGAACTTTTCAAAGTTCAAGGGCCGTAATTTCGGTAAAAATCAGTGGAGCGGAACAAAATGCAAACTTGATCTGTAGGCCACCATGTTAGAATAACATACCCCAAAACAGCTCAATATCTGGAAGCGTGTACAAAAAAAGTCCGGAAAACTGTAATTTTGATGAACTTTTCAAAGTTCAAGAGCCATAATTTCAGTAAAAATCAGTGGAGTGGAACAAAATGCAAACTTGATCTGTAGGCCACCATGTTAGACTAACATACCAAAAATCAGCTCAATATCTGGAAGTGTGTAGAAAAAAAGTCCGGAAAACTGTAATTTTGATGAATTTTTCAGAGTCCAAGGGCCGTAATTTCGGTAAAAATCAGTGGAGCGGAAAAAAATGCAAACTTGATCTGTAGGCCACCATGTTAGACTCACATACCAAAAATCAGCTCAATATCTGGAAGCGTGTAGAAAAAAAGTCCGGAAAACTGTTATTTTGATGAATTTTTCAGAGTCCAAGGGCCGTAATTTCGGTAAAAATCAGTGGAGCGGAAAAAAATGCAAACTTGATCTGTAGGCCACCATGTTAGACTCACATACCAAAAATCAGCTCAATATCTGGAAGCGTGTAGAAAAAAAGTCCGCAAAACAAGTAGGACGGACTGACGGACGGACCAGTCAAAAACATTATACCCCAGCAACTTCGTTGCGTGGGGTATAATAATCCAAACTGGAGTTATCGGTCAGAAACCAAAAATGTTAACAGAAGGACTAATTCCAAGTTGAAAAAGGGCTATAACTCAAGTAAAAATATTTGGACGGAACCCATATTCGAACTTGGCCTGTATTACTAGCCGGAGAATACACATACCAACGTTGGTTGAAATCAAATAATTCAAACTGGAGTTATCAGTAGGAAACCAATTGTTTACAGATGGACAGACAGACAAGACAAAGACGGATGGATGAATGGACAGATGGATAGACAAAATACAACCATTTTAACAAACAGGCATATAACAATATTGTGGAAACACACCTAATATTGATTTCATATGGAGTCACCAATCCCCGTCATCATCGACCTGATATGCTTCACAGGCTGCCACCATTTATCCATGCCGATTGGTTGATCCCATGAGCTGACATAATAAATTTTTGTAAATGTTTGTTCAAAAACACTTATAAGGTTATAAAATTATACATAGCAATTATTTGTGAAGATATGGCATGTTATACATTTTTGGAAAGGTATATTGATGTACTTTCATTTTGTGATGTTCATAATATGATTTTATGATGTACCTGTAAATATAATGACAGTTAATTAAGGTAAAGGTCTGTACATTTAATAAAAATTGAATTGACGCTCACCATGTTTGTTATTCTTTTTTCATGTGATGAAAATTTACAATAAAACCATGTCTTGTTGTCTTTCTTGTGAAATGTCCCTCAAATGCCATGTTGCTGACCTCAAGGATACAGGTAAGTTCAAAGGTAAGTTCAGGTAATGCAAATGTGAATTTGTAACCATTAAACACCACAAGTAACTTATTTACACAAACACTGAGTTGAAATGTGTCATATTTAACAAAACATCAAGAAATAAAAAACATAAACTTGTGGTAAAGGGCTAAAACAGTGTCAGTTTTTTTAACGTCATCATCAGCCATCCATGAAGTCATCAGATCCTTTAGGAAGTCCCAAACTGCTGGCTCCATAAACCACCAAGTATCAACGGAGCACTTACCAGAAAGTATTCAAAAGAACAAGACGTTTTCTACAATTAATTGACAAGGCTTCACAGCCTAAACTGAAAAAGAGATCTCGATTTCTTAGAAACTGATGGTAAGTGACATTTTTGTTGTTGATTCACAAAAACATGGCAGGTTTCCCCAGTGATCAAGCTGGTTTGAAAATATTTTCCACTCAAAAATCCCCCACCTTATCCAGGCATCCGAAGGATGTGTTGGATGTGGGAGATTCTTTGAATACAAGCCTGTAGGCTTGGAGGATGTAACACTGGCATATTGTCTTGCACGAGATAGTCGTTCCGCCTCATTTCAAAGAAACCAAAGAACAAAGGAGACGCACACTATAAAGGCAATTCTCAGGTGTGCAGAAGTGTCTTTTTAAAGCATACCATATTCAATGATGAAGCAAATGCGGCCAACTAGGGTGTGGTGAGTTTATACATTGTTCATATATGTTTGCAATAAACAAAGAAACATAGGGTGGGTGCTACATCCTCCAAGCCTACAGGCTTGTATTCAAAGAATCTCCCACATCCAGCACATATTTCAGATGCTTGGATAAGGTGGGGGATTCTTTTCATAGAGCTTTCCGGCTTAGTCAGATTTAACACTGGCATGATTTCAGAGCCTTTGGCATTGAATATGGTTCATTGAAAGCCCCATGATAAACATTAATAAGACTGGTAAAGTAGTATGGAGTTTAATACTGATAAACAAGTGTGCTCAAGTTCCTCTGATCAGGCATAACACACCGTTATGGAAAAGAGTCTCCATGAAATGTTCAAATTGTTGAAGAATCATCATCAGTGTGAACAATTATCACCACCGAAGTCTATGAGTTTATAAATCAAAAAATGTCAAATACTTTCAGGACGCAGCACCAGCAAGCAGCATGAATCAAGATAGAATAGATGTGGAAAGCGTATCATGCTGCATATATGTACCAACATTTCGGAAATAAAAGCGATGAAAAGTGTTAACTAATTGCCAATCTGCAGCTTTTAGTACCTGATGCAAAGAAAACCCTTCCTCATTGCAGTAGAAGTTGCAGCCCCACTAGTGGAATGCACTTTGAAGGATTGTTTGATGCCAGGTTTATACAAGCAGTTGGAAACCCACCATGCAAAAGTAGATGTTGTAACAGACTGTTCGAAAATAAATTATCAGATTTTCTGATGTGTTGTGTTGTACTAATAAATTATCAGATTGTCTAATGTGTTGTGTTCTCTTTAAATATTCTTGCAATGAGAAAAAGACACAAAGTGTCTTATGATATTGAAATAATTTCACTGTAGCTGAAAAATGACCTGGCCGGGAGATTTTTTGAAATGTGGAATTTGTAAAAATGACCTCTTTAGTATGTACCTGTCTATCACTTAGTTTTAAAGAAACAAATGTCTGTGTTCTTTGGGGAGAGACCAGAGCCATTAAACCTGCCAATTTCTTGGTCAATAATTCTAGCTTCAATTCTGTCAAAGGATATAATTTTGTGAGATAGGCTAGAACCTGAGAAACATCCCATGTTGCTGTACAGCCTGGTTTGGGCAGTTTACAGTTGAAAAAACCCTTCATAAATCTAGAAGTTAGTGGTGAAGAGGTAAATTCCGATCTACCAATGGAGATAAGTGTCTGAATCAACATACTTCTATGGGTAGTAACAACATTTGTATAACCCGAGATCAGATAAATCATTACAATCGGAACTTCAGTTGGCTGAAAGTGATTAATTTTGGGTCTAATACACCACATACACTATTTTTGCCATGCATAACCATACTATTCGATGGTTGATTTCTGCCATGATGAGGTAGGTGTCTAGGAAGCTTTTTCCGAAATACCTTTACATTGGAGGAATTGCAGGAAACAGTACAGGCGATCAGTTTTAATTCGGCAGTAGAGGACGAAACATGTCTGAAACTGGGTTTACTAGTAACTCCCTGTTTTATGGCAGATATACTGGATAGGAGGTCAGCAGTTGTAGCAATCTTGGGAAACCGTGGCTTTGTGGCCAAGTGAGGTACAATCAATATGGCATGTTGCACTTTTTCTTCCTCTATTGTGACTAGCACCTCTCTGAGCAGACTGAAAGGAGGGATGTGATTGGCCCAAGAGAAGGAATAAGGATCAGCAATGGATGCAGAACTATCAGGAAATCAACTACGATATACAGGCAACTGATGAGTGACCTTAGAAGCAAGTATGTCAATGGCAGGCTGGTAAAAATGATGACATATTTGACGGAAGATACTGGGTTGTAACTGCCATTATGCAGAACTTTTGAAATGCCATTGAGAGACAGCAAAAGTGCTTGTTTGACCTGGAGCATGAACAGCTGAGATGAGTATGTTTTGGGCAAAACACCAAATATCGAAATTTTGAAAAAAGAGGTTTTCTTACTGGCATAGTTATTGAGATAAGATACAGCAGTGGTATTATTAGTTTGAATACAAATATGACAAGGGCTTGGGTTATCAGCTAAATTCAGTCAAGACTTAGACTTCTTGATGGCTTGAAGCTCCAGAAATTTGATGTGTTTTAGTTTTGAACTTGAATGTCAAAAACCATAAGTCCATAGATTGCCTAGATATCCTCCCCAGCCATAAGAAGAGAAGTCTGTAATAAAAATGTGGTCAGTTTGAGAGTAACTAAGAAGGCAACTCTTCATTGATGAAAGATGGGTTACCCATCATAAAACTTCATCCTACTTGATGATGATAATTTCCTAGTATGATAGTGGGATTTATATATTTGGAGAGCTTTAGTTTTTTCTCTGTCCAGTGATCTATAAAAGAAATGCCCAATCTTAATACCCACAAATGTTGAAACATACATCCCAATTAACCATTCAATAGGTCATATGGTTGGCTTGTCATCTGACAAATTTGTTTGGAGAAATCCAGAAACCGAGTTATTGTATCATGTGGCAACCATGGAAGGAACTGTTGAGAGTCTATCATATGACCCAGATATTGAATTTATTGTTGAGGTTCAGCACTGTCTGCTTGCAGCTGATAACAATTCCAAAATTGCTAAGTGTGTGTAAATGAATTTGTCTCTACAACAAATTTTTGCCTAACTAAACTAACCCCATCCACAAGGTAAGTTGTTGTGGTTTCGAATGAATTATGAAATCTTTCATTGAGGTGCTTTAAAGTAGACTAGCTTTGTAGGTTAGAGCCTCATGCATAACACTTATCATCTCTTGGACATTGTCAAGTATTTGTAAAAAAGGAAGTTTATGCATTCTCAAGAAGGTTCTGAGTGTCCTGCAACTGACAATAACGTTTTTTACAGCATGAGTCAAGATGGGTCCAAAATTCTGGACTTACTCTAGGTGCAGAAACAAGTGGACAACTTCTACGTGATTTCCGAAAGATCAATTTTAGGCAGTGGCAGATCTATTTGCAAAGTCAGCAATTTCTTCATTTATGGCTGTGCCTAAATTGGTTTCATCATCAAAAAGTTTTAAAAGTGCAAAGAAATCATCATCATCATCATCATCATCATCATCATCATCATCATCATCATCATCATCATCAGAACAGGCCCCATCAGACTGTGTGGGATGTGTGTAATCATTATGAGCATCACCAAGAGAGAGCTCTGAATCGGATCCAAAAAGGTCAGGAAGATTGGGTTGAACAGATTTTGATACTGTAGTAGAACGATGATGCGATTTTTACTTTTTATGACACTTGTCTTTTTCATGTTCATTTTGATGTTTTTTAGGAGCACTGGACAGAATTTATTTTAGGATCGGTCCTTTTAATACCACCGGTTACTGTTGCTTGCAAAAACACATCTGGGTCACACCGTGATGTTGTTTATTGTACAGTTCGGCTACAACTACTTTGTAGTATAATGGGAGGGCTCTCGTCCTCGAACTGTTAAGTTCTGCCAGCGGCTTGAGGGGGACCAGGATGAATATTCGTACAGACTTACCCCCCCCCCCCCCCCCATTAAAGAAAGAGAGAGGAAGACTTTCCAGCATTGCCTTCAATCTTCGGACTGAGAAGGGCCTTAACTCTTTACCTAACGTAACGGCCAAAACCAGCCAGCGCTATTCTCAAAAATCGCCAATTAATTTTCATTATTTTTTTTCATTTTTTGTCTCAAAAACATAGGTTATGACCCTTCGTTGGAACGAGCTCATCGAGCTCGTTCCAACGAGGGGTCATAACCTATGTTTTCGAGACAAAAAATGAAAAACTTTAGTTATTCAAGAATTATTTTTGCAAGTGTCGTCTGCTTTTCAGGTTAGGTAAAGGGTTAAAACTAGGATAAGACTAAATGGTGTATGAGTAATACTTGAAGTTAGAGATTCTGTCACTTGTTACTGGAGAGAGTTTGTCGACTAGAAAATAGGCTAAAATAAAATAAAAATACAAACCTGCAACTGAAAGCATCAAGTGGAATCATGTTATCATGTTTACTGTCATACATACATTTCTATAAGTACATATACACTGGAACAGTGGCGTAGATAAAGAAGTTTTGTCGGAAATTTTTGGGATCATTTTTAGGCGAATTTATGCCTAATAACATTAAAATGCTGGCTTTGGGGATAAAAACATGCCATTTTGGGTAAATTTTGGGTAAAAAAGGCCAATTTTCAGTACATTTGCAGTAAACAACTGATTCTTTCTGTTTGTTTGGGTTTTTGTTGTTGTTACACTGTCGGAAAATTTTCGGTCTGTCGGAAAATTTTGGGCTTGCCCCTCTGCCAGCGAAAAGCTATCTATGCCACTGCACTGAAAATCACACCAAGTACCAAGTACATACACATATACCCGGTGTGTACAATTCAGCTGAATATAAGTTACTCCTGATGAATAGTTGGAAAGTAAAAGGCAATGTTAAACTGTAGATAGTGTCAACAAACCATCGCTACACTGAAATCTGAGAGAGAGACAGAGAGACAGAGAGAGGAAGAGAGACAGAGAGAAAGACGCAACAAAATTTACACCTATTTCCCAAATAACTATTCCACATATCTCAACATGTTTACACACCCCTCTATAAATTTGGAAGCTTTTAATATAGAAGACTGAAACAGAGAGAGAGAGAGAGGGTGAGGGTTTGATAGAAGAAACAAAATTTACACCTCTTTCCCTTATATCGATATGTGCCCCTATATACCAACATAGTTAGGCATATTGAGATATCCCTTAAAAATTTAGAAACCTCTAGTGTACAGTGTAAATAACACAACCATAGACTGAAATCTGAAGAGAGAGAGAGTGAGATGGGTGAAACATAATTTACACCCTTTTCCTCTATATCCATACTTATATATTTAGATATTGAAGAAACATAATTTAAACCCATTTCCTCTATATCCATATGTGCCTATATATCTGGACATACTAAGATATCTCCAGTTTTAGAACCTTCTAGTATATTGTGTATAAAACACATTCTTTTCCATCAAGCCTTCCGGCTTGTTCGGATGTGACATTGGCATATTATTCTGCACGATTTATCGTCGTACCTCACTTCAATGTGAGAATTAATCAATTAATAACAAAGGAACCCTTGCTGCATAAATGCAGATGGCCACTGTGAATTGGTGTCTTTTTATTTTGAGCGTTCTATCGTCCACATCATGTCGTCGTCATCTGACTCGACAAATATTATGTCTGATACCTCAGTATCCACAGGGCTCAGCCCTACTTCCAATGAGATTTCACCAGGTATACCACCTTTGGACAGTGAAACTCTCAAGATTTTTGCATCAGACGATGATGCTAGCAGTTTTACCGGATACCGTAACATTTCTAACCTTCAAATAACTACCACGGTGGACTCGGTCCCCAAAGCACAGACTCTCGCCTCGACTGAGGATGCTGTCCCCGTCAGTACATCTGGCGATGGAGAGGACATTGTCCCTCCAAGTGGAAAACTACTCGTTTTGGAGAAATACAGCCGTAAGAAACGGACTGGTAAACATGAAAAGGCAGCGGTTACCAAATGCACATCACACACTGACCCGGAACCGGTAACGGTCACAAAACGTGTCGTGTCAACTGGGAAGAAATCGAAAGTTCTCAGTGTTTCTGCTCATTCGTCACTGTCTTCGGGAAGAAAACAAAAAAGTGATATCCCGATTTCTGATTCTTCTACAAATAAGAAATTAGCACCAGTTATTGAACACCCTGATATTCTGACCACATCTAACTCTGAGAGCACACCTGCGTCCAGTGATGATGATTTTATCGGTGATAACATTTGCAGTGACACCAATGATAGTGATAGTAATAGCAAACACGAAACCAGTTTTGAGGATGACGATTTTTTGAACCTCCTAAAACTTTTCACCGATGACACGAACTGTGGACCTCAGGTCAATTCTAAGATTGCAGATTTCGCAAATAAATCATGCACGAACAAAGGCTGATTTCTCAGAAGTTATTAAAAAACATCCAGTTCCACAAAATTTTAAACTGATTTGAGCTCCAAGGGTAAATTTGGAATTATGGCCACATCTTGACACCCTGTGTCGTACGCGTGATTGTCAACTTCAAGATATTCAAAAATTGTTAGGTCATGCATTAACCCCTTCTCTAAAAATGGTCAATGATCTTAAAAGACTTGGGAGCGCGGTGGCTCAGTAGGTAGAGGTGCAGGCTGCAAGCCGAGAGGTCCTCGGTTCGAATCCCACCTGCGGCAACCGCGTTGTGTCCTTGGGCAAGACACTTCATCTCCATTGCCCGCGTGGGGGCACGGTGGCATTGTGTACTAAGGCGTACTGCACGTCGATGGTGCACTTGTCTTCAACCAGTGCTAACCCTGCTTGTGTGGAGTTAGTATGTTGGGGAGCTGACAGTTGCTTGCCATTGCTCAGTGGTTCTCCCCGGGTACTCTGGCTTCCTCCACCCATAAAACTGTCACGGTCATGATTAGCCATTGTGCATAAATATATGACCTTAACCACCAATAAATAAAAATGATCTTAAAGACTTAAAAAATATCTCTCTCAAAGTCATTGGGAATAACGAGGGATGAGAGGCTAAAAAACTTAAGAAGAGTTTTGACAAGTCCTTCGACCAAGCAAAAAACCAACCTTATTGATGGTATAACTCTCATGGGATCGGTGGTTTATGATGTTTCCGCAAAACGTAAAAATCTGCTCAAATCAAATTTCAGCACACAATATAAATCTTTATGTGCGTCTGACCGTCTGGTAACTCAGCATCTGTTTGGAGATAATATTTCGAAAGAAATAAAGAAAGCCGGCGAAACGGTTCAGGCCACTCTCCCTAAGGGAAGGACCTTCAAAAGCAAACGCTACTCCCATTTCTTAGGGAAGCGCCCATATCTCGGTCAAGGCCAGAGGCCTCCAAACTTTCAATCAAACAACCAGTATGGGCAACAGTGGTCAGACAGGTCACAAAACTACCAACAACCATATCGACGCAACCAAAGGTTTCAAGGGGACAGGAAGTAAAGGTAAGTGAACAAACTATTGCAGGAAACATTACACATTCCCTTCACAATTGGAAGGAAATTACCAATGATTCTTATATCATTAGTGCAGTCAAGGGATATGCGATAGAGTTTGTATCTTCACCTCTCCAGCATAAAATTCCACATCCAATTCTGTTTTCTCCTGCAGAGGCTGTTCTGATTGATAATGAAATTGACCAATTACTCCGAAAAGGTGCAATCTCGTTACCTTCCTCTGAGGAGGGAGAATTCATCTCAAACATTTTTTTGCGATGCAAAAGGAATGGGAAAATGCATCCTATTATCAACCTCAAGTCACTCCATAAATCTGTTGTCTATTCACATTTTCACATGGAAACTTTACCATCCATTCTCCACTTAGTGCAACAGGACGATTTCTTCACTTCTATTGACTTGCAGGATGCTTACTTTAGTATTTCCATTCATGAAGCACATCGGAAATGTCTGAAATTTAGATGGAAAAATAGCCTATATGAATTCATCTGTTTACCTTTCAGTTTGTCCTCTGCTCCAAGAATCTTCACCAAAATCATGAAGCCAGTATTTGCACATCTCCGCAGTAGAGCCATACGATGTACATATTATATTGATGATTCCCTTATCATGAATCAAATTAAAGGTGGACTTGATGGAAGATACTAAAACTATCACTGACCTCTTGTTGAAACTGGGGTTTCACGTAAAATCTTAACGAGTCCATCTTGACTCCTTCAAGGGAAATAACTTATCTGGGTTACATCTTAAACTCTGCAACATTCCAGATCTCTTTACCAACTCATAAAACGGACAGTATTATTTCTCTTTCAAGGGTCATTATAAAACAAAAATATGTTAAAATTCTCCAAATAGCAAAGCTTATTGGTCTGTATGTTTCTACTTTTTCAGTTATTAAGCTTGGTCCATTGTTTTATCGGAATTTGGAAAGGGATAAAACAAGAGCAGTTACAAAATTTCATTCATATTCAGGTTTGATGAAACTGTCTAGAGAGGGACGAAATGATATTAAGTGCTGAATCTCAAATATTACATCTATGAATAGCAGGCCAATTTGCTATCCTCCGCCATCTCAAGTGTAAGTGACCAATTCCTCTTCTTTTGGATGGGGTGGTTTCCTGGGAGAAGATTGGACTAATGGATTTTGGGCTTCTTATGAACAGATGAAGCACATCAACATTTTAGAACTTTTGGCCATTTATAAATGCTTACAAGCCCTTGGCAACCACCTAAAAGATTGTCATCTTTGTGTCAAAACTGATAATACAACCGCATTCTCCTACATCAATAAAGTTGGGGGTAGAAAATCCTCTCTTTTCAATATCTGCAAAGACATTTGGTTATGGTGTTTCCAATGGAACATACACATTTCTGCTGTACACATTCCCGGTCGAGCTAATATTTCGCCAGATACTCTATCACGGGAGCTGAAAAGTACATCTCAATGGAAGCTGAATTCTCATGTTTTCCTCCAGTTATGTGACATACTGTTTCTCCCTTGTTGATATGTTTGCCTCCAAGAGAAATCATCAGTTGCCAAAGTATTGCAGCTGGTATCCAGACGTTGATGCCTTAGCCATTGATGCATTTTCTTTTAACTGGGCTGACCACTTACCATATTTATTCCCTCCTTTCAGGTTGCTGGGAAAAATACTGGTGAAAATAGAGGAAGACCAGGTAAATCCCGCCATTCTCATATGACCTCAGTGGCCAACGCAACACTGGTTCCCAAAGCTGTTGGAACTGCTTACTAGTTCGCCAATAAAACTGCCTCACAGCAGAAAACTGCTCACAAATCCTCTCACAGGTGCATGTCATCCCTTATCTCAGAAATTAAATCTAATCGCTTGTACTGTGTCAGGAAATTCCTCCAAAGTAAAGGTTTTTCAAAATAAGCTTCTGAAACCATTACACAGTCATGGAGAAAATCCACCTGTAGACAGCATGGGTATACATGGAAACGGTGGTGCTCTTGGTGTGATCGACAAAAAATTAATTATTTTCAGGCCAGTGAAGCTCAAATTGTAAATTATTTAAGTTCTGTTGGGGTTAACAGATCATACAGTGTCATAAACACATATAAGTCAATGTTACTTCAAACTCTTATCTCCATTGGCCGCAATGAATTGTCCTCCACTCCGCTTATTACCAGGTTTATGAAGGGGACTTTTAATACAAATCCACCTAAACCACGTTACTAGGCAACCTGGGACGTGTCCCTGGTGATGCAGTTCCTGAAAACACAGTACCCCTTTCGGAGTCTATCTCTTGCACAGTTGACCAAAAAGCTTGCCTTTTTAATGGCTCTAGTTTCACCACAAAGGGCACCAACTTTTGTATCTTTAGATTTAAATCATATGCAGGACACCCCACTGTTCATTTTACAACCTCCACATTACAGAAAACCTCTCGACCAGGCCATGTATTTTATAGTATTGATTTGTTTCCATACACTGAAAAGAATCTCTGTGTTGTACACACTCTATGGGAGTACATAAAACAAACACAAACAATACGAAAATCTAATAAACTTTTTATTTCTTTCAAAGCAAAGAAGGCAATAACTACATCTACATTTACTAGATGGATTCGCAATTGTTTGTGTCAGGCTGGGGTGGATGATGCTTATAAGGCACACTCGACACGCAGTGCTTCCACATCTGCAGCTTTCCACTCTGGTATATCTCTTAAGCAAATTTTAAAATCCGCTAATTGGCGATCATCACAAACATTCCATGCTTATTATTTCAGGAAACTTCCACCTGGTGATGAGTTTGCAGCAGCTGTTTTGCACTGTGGTCTATTTTGTTTTCTACAAAGAATTTGACAAAGATGGGGTCAGAAATATATTCACAGTACTGAACAATTTATTTTAATAATCTGACAGATTTCATAGGTGATTAAATAGTGACATTTCATTCCACTACTTGTCATTTATTTCCTCACTTCACTCCTGGACTCCTTCATACAGTATTCAATGATAACCACTTTGAAATCATGCCAGTGTCACATCCGAACAAGCCAGAAGGCTTGATGGATAAGAATCCCCCACCTCATCCCAATATACGAAGTATATGCAGGATGAGGGGGATTCTTAGAATACAAGCCTGTAGGCTTGGAGGATATGGCAGCCTCCCAATGAGCATTTTTGGCATTACTGGAAATTTCATTCACACCTGCCATTTCCTCACAATTTTTCAACTATGAGATATACATAAACCCTTCCCTTGTTATTGTTTCTCTCATCATTGAATACTGTACGCTTTATAAGAGAAACAATTCACAGTGGTCACCTGCATTTATACAGCAAGGGGTCCTTTGTTATTAATTGATTAATTCTCAAGTTGAAGTGAGGTAGGATGATAAATCGTGCAGAAGAATATACCAGTGTCACATCCTTCAAGCCTACAGGCTTGTATTCTAAGAATCCCCCTCAACCTGCATATACTTCGTATATTGGAATGAGGTGAGGGATTTTCACACACTGAGAATATACACACTAGCTGTCTTTTATCCCCATATGTGCCTATATACCTAATATCCATATGTGCCTATATTCCCAATATCCATATGTGCCAATATACCTAGATATATGGGCATATTCAGATATCCCCTAAAGGTTTAGTAAGATTCTGATGTATTGTTGGAATGCATATTGCAAATTTATATAGTATTTATAACATACCCCAATATTGAAACAAAGAATGGTAGAGATGGATAGTGTGAGAGAGAGAGAGAAAGAAAGAGAGAGAGAGAGAGTTAAATGAAATATAGTTTACACCCACCCATTTCCCATATATCTATATGTGCCTATATACTTATATATTTAGAAATATTTTTGCATAATGAGAATTTAGTTTTAGAACCCTCTAGTATATCGTGTATAAAACACATTTTCACACACTAAGAATATGCACACTAGCTGCCTTATATCCCCATATGTGCCTATATACCCAATATCCATATGTGCTTATATTCTGATATCCATATGTGCCTATATACCTACATATATAGGTGTATTTAGATATCCCCCAAAAGTTTTGGAAGATTCTGATATATTGTTGGAATGGAAATTACAAATTTATATAGCATTTACAACATATCCCAATGTTCCGATCATTGCGGAATTCCCCGACGTTTGATTGGTTATGCGCTCGCGTTGTACTTTCTATGTTAGCCTTCAGCTGTGGTACAACATCAACTGTATGTTGGCGAATGACGTCATTTCACAAGTGACTCAGCTGACAAAGTCGTAGTTGAACGCACTATCGCATCACATTCATTTCAGCTGAGAATCTAGTTTCTCTTTTGTCTTTGCTTCAGAAACATTGCACTGTCAAAAGTAATCGCGCTGATGATTAGCTGACAGATGCACAATCACCACCTATTGAATTAAAATAACTGGACACAATAAGAAGAAACTGAAATTTATTTCGCGTCTCCAGCTTGTGAATAACCTTGACCTGCATTCATGATCAGTTATCAATTTTTGTGACGTAACAGCGATAAAGAACGCCGTTCATTTTTCTTCGTTAGCCTTCTCAGCCAAATACTGCAGTGTTCTGACAGTTTCTCAAACCTTCGAACACAAGTATATTTTATTATTTACAAATACCAAACGTGGTGGGGGGGAGGGGTTGGAACATATAGTATAAAGGCATGTATAGATAAATAGGAAATGGGTGGGTGTAACTATGTTTCTTCTACCTCTCTCTCTCTCTTTCTCTCTCTATCTTACTCTACTAGTCTTTGTTTCAATATTATAAGTTATTGTGGCGTATTGACGGTAACATGGTGCTATCGCGGCTCGGTTAAACATATAAGTTCCTGACAGCAAACATTACACCGTGTTACCGTCAATACACCACAATAACTTATAATATTGAAACAAAGACTAGTGGAGTAGGATAGTGAGAGATAGAGAGAGAAAGAGAGAGAGAGAGGTAGAAGAAACATAGTTACACCCACCCATTTCCTATTTATCTATACATGCCTTTATACTTATATATTTAAACATATTTTTGCACAATGAGAATATGCTCACCATCTGTCTTATACATCATTATGTGCCCATATACATAATATTTATATGTGCCTATATGCCTACATATGTAGGCATATTTAGATATCCTCCCCTAAAGTTTTGAAAGATTCTGATGTATTATTGGAATGTAAATTGCAAATTGTATATAGTATTTACACCATACCCCAATGCTGAAACAAAGAATTGGGAGAGTAGAATAGTGAGAGAGAGAGAGAGGGGGGGGGGGGGGGCGAGAGTGAGATAGAAGAAAGACACTTTACACCCATTTCCAATACATCCATATGTGCCTATTCCTATATATTAAGACATATTAAGATATCTCCAGTTCTTGGAACCTTCTAGTAAAATGTATAAAGAACACATTACTGTTCTATATACCCATATGCATCCATATACCTAATACCCGTATGTGCCTATATACATACATATTTAGGCATATTTGGATATACTCCTAAAGTATTGGGAGATTCTGATGTATTGTTGGAATGCAAATTATAAATAGTATATGGTGTTTACGACATTACTGGAAAAAGAATTGGAGAGACAAAGAGAGAGAGAGAGAGAGAGAGAGATAGAGAGAGAGAGAGAGAGGGAGAGGAGAGAGACAGAGACAGAGGCAGAGAAGAGAGAGATGCATATATTCCTGCATTCTGAGAAATACCTAGATATCCCTCAGTGCATTGATGCAATATAAAACACAAATTATATGTCGTGTTTACAACATATCCCTCCACTAAGCAATAGAACTTTGTGTTTTGAACTGTAATCCCGATCAATTGATATTTCGACTGCAAGCAGGTTTTCTTCGATGACATGCTCTTGTGATAGTCGGAATGTGATCAGGACTATACAAATTAATTTTGGTCCTCAACCAGCCTTCTCTGCAATGCACATACCTTCATACTGACTTAACTCAGTTTTTTTTGATGTCTTAGTTTCTTGAATGACTGACCACCAAATCGTTGCCAGCATCATGAGCTTTGGACTAGCCGGGAGTTGATATCCACTATAGCCAACGAACAACAGAGAAATTGATTAAATGTTCCTCCAAGTGTTTTTTAATTTGGTTATAAAGCAATCAATATCTCCAAAAGTGACTTGAAACACCAATAAATGATTACATCAATAAACAAGATATACAATTTCCCGTTGAATTGCTAAAGTAGCTTCATAGTTCAAAACTGGCCAATTTCCCTCGAAATTACTTCCATTACAAGCTTTCGTTCTAAAAACAATTATCAATCACACATATCATTCTGTAAATGTCTGGTAATGCATCTACATGAGTCAGGAAACACACTACAAGAAAAATCAAACATTTGGTAAGAGTAGTTGTCACCATTAAGGTGCCATATAAGTGATGGGGATTTGGAGCGGGGATGGGTGATGGGTTGTTTTCGATGTTGTCAAAAATCTAGGCAGAATAATAGCTTGTCACTTTTTTTTGCTGTTCATCCGTGTCGATGGACTGTGCCCTCTAGTTTTGAACACCAAAAAATTTATAATTGTAACTTTTTCTACATATTCGATGCCACTGTGAATAGAATGTTGACTATTTTCAGGCTGAATTCCCCGTTTATGGCGCCTTAATGAATAACATCCCCAACATAACTTTAACATTGGATAGTTCAAACCCTATTGATGGTATCAACCTTTCTGCAGAAGTATAATTTTAATATTCCCTGGTACTTCATGAGGAATAAATTGCTATAGCCCACATTACGATTGAGTACTGTCCTTGTTACTAACCCACAATACAACTCATTGCAATTCCCATGGATTGCAGGAAGAGAGTTGGAAAATTTATGGTGATATGCAAGTGGTGTAATCTATTTTTGTTGTTTTCGTCAAATGTTATATATTTTTTCAATTTTGTGGTGTTCAAAGGTATGACGCATTGTTCCTGGATACAATGGTTAGTAGCTGTGGCAGCAGGTTACTGTCCTGCCAGAATGTTTGACGACATTTCCGGGATGGATTTTTATTAGTTATATACTGCCTTAAGGAAGTCTTCTTGATATTTTCTATCAACTACAGTTTTAACATAAAATCTGAAAGACACTTGTGCATACATAAATGATATTTGTAATCATATCTATGCTCACGGTCTTGTTTCATTTGGTTTCCCAATACGCATGTATTTATAAATTAAGGTTTGTTTATAGTGATATAGCTACTCACGTCGTCTATAGTCTTTTGATGACACACGTCTGTATTGTTGTTCCACCCCTGTCCTCGTTTGTGATACTAAAATCTTCAGTTCTACTTTACCACAACCGTATAGCCAGGAAACATACAGTCATTATAATGTTTGTTGTTCCACCTCCTGTCCTCGCTTGTGATACTAAAATCTTCAGTTCCACTTTATCAAAACCGTATATCAAGCTTTATTTGAGTCTCAGAGAAGTTACGACTTAGTCTTATCTGACAGTCTGGGGTGAATTCTTCTTTTTTGATTATATGAAGCATTAATCGCCTCCAAACCTGTTATTTGGAAAGTGACCGCACCACATGCATGTTTATGTGATGGTCACTCATGTCGATGAGAGGAGTTTACACTACAATTGACTACCAAAGCGATAATTGTAGTATTGTTAAAACTCTTCGTATAATGTGTTGAATGTTGAATACTGAATCTTTTGCATTGACCAGACACTCAAACTACTCCCAGCAAATTCCCTAAAAAATACCAACACCAGTTATGAAACGGTTTAATCAAGAGTTAGTAACCAACAGTGGGTAACCCGGATTTTTGCCTAGCCGATGACACCTAGCCAAAACTGCTTTACCTTTACCACATTTATGCACAGTGCCCCGCCGCACTGCATGTATTTGTACTTACACCTTTGTATCTTTTTACTTTCTCTCTTCACAGCAGATTCCAATATTTATTTAAGACTTTTCATAGCAAAATGATTTATTCAAGCAATAGTTCAATCCAGTACATTGGGTTCAAAGTAATTACCATTAACTGGGATCATGGCTAACATCATTACTCTTGGCGAGATACAGAAGCATGAAAAATATGACTTTATAAATACATATAACAGCATCATTTCAAGTAATACAGACGCGGACCCCAACCCAATTCTTTCCATCGATGACCATAAGTGTGAATACCACACACCGGAAGAGTTTCATAACATATTCTCCAAGGAAAACAAGTCCTTCTCCCTATTTAACCTAAACTGTCGAAGTCTGAACGCCAACTGCGAAAAACTGAAAAACCTTCATCTTGATCTTCAATGTGATTCCAAATACTTTCATATAATAGGATTAACAGAAATTTTTAATATTAAAGAAAAAATCAGTTAAGAAATTGAAAGTTACCACCCTTTAACTACCAGACAGCACTCAAGCTCTGATGACGGTAGAGGAGGTGTGGGGATGTTCATTACCAAAGACATTCCTTACAAAGTGCACCATGACCTGACCACATTCATTCCACATGTACTTGAGTCTCTATTCATAGAAATAACAGCTAAAGAAAAGTGCATTATTGGAATCAAATATACGCCTAATACAGCACCTAAAACAGACATTGACCTCTTCTTAACAACCCTTTCTCAAATACTGGAAAAAATAAATAATGAAAAGTTTATATAATGGGCGATTTCAAAATTGATTTACTCAACTTTAGTAATTACCCCAAAACAAACTTGTTCATAGACTCTAAGTTCAGTGCCGGGTTCTCGCCTGTTATCAAGAAACCGACTAGAGTTACCAACCATTCCACAACATTGATTGACCATATCTTTTGCAACAACCTTAACCCTAAAATATCAGGAATTATTGTTGCAGGTGTAAGCGACCATTTTGCCACCTTCTGCACTGACGTAACTGACAAAAAGACTTTTGCAGACTACCAACACTTTAAAAAGATCATTTAATGCACGGAATATTAATACTTTTAAAAACCTGCTGTCTAATTGCAACTTCTTACATGTCTGTAATACGAACGCCTTTCACCAAGCTTTTCCTACTATTTATTAATATTTATTTATTGGTGTTTAAGGTCACATACTTATGCACAATGGCTAATTGTGACCGTGACAGTTTTACGGGTGGGGGAAGCTGGAGTACCCGGAGAGAACCACCGAGCATCGACAAGCAACTGTCAGCTCCCCAACATTCTAACTCTGTTCAAGGTCTGCTCAAGCAGGGTTACAGAGGTTGAAGGCATGTGTACCATCGACATGCAGTATGCCTTAATACACGGCGTCATTGTGCTCCCATGTAGGCAACCGGGATAAAGTGCCTTTCCCAAGGACACAATGCGGGGCGTCCTGGACGAGGATCGAACTCAGAACCTCTAGCATAGAAGTCCAACAGTCTATCATTGAGCCACCGCGCTCCCCAGCTTTCCCTACTAGAATTACTCCAGTTCCTAAAAAATTTATAAAACGTGAACCTTGGATGACGAATGGTTTGTTGAAATCATCAATCAAGAAAAACTATATACAAATAAATTGAAATTCCCTTCTAACCAGAATACACAACACTATGAAGCCTTCTGTGTTATGTTTAATAGAGTTAAACCCACATGCAAAAGGGAATACTACTCTCAGACTCTTGCAGAAAACAAATATAATGTTAAAAAATCAAGGGAAATTTTTAAAAAGGCTATTAATAAATCAAGCATGAGATGGCCTGTGCCGACTAGTTTTGTAGAAAGTAAAAATGGATTTAGAAAGGCCCACTCCACAGTGCACACAATACTGCATCTTCAAAACAACGTTTCCCTAACGAACGATAAATCAACAAAAGACTGCACAATGGCAGCATTTGTGGACTTTTCTAAGGCCTTTGACACTATAAATCACCACATTTTGTTAAATAAATTGGAATATTATGGCATTAGGGGTCATGCAAATTCCTGGTTCGAAAGTTATCTGAATGGAAGAAATCAATATGTATCGTTCGCAAACAAAACCTCTGACTTTTTACCAATAACAATAGGCGTACCAGAAGGATCAATTCTTGGTCCCTTGCTCTTTATACTATATATAAATGACATAAGCCAATCGACATCACTTAATATATTGTTGTTTGCAGATGACACTACAGCCTTCACCTCTGATAATAATCTAGATAATTTGACTGAAAAAGCAAACAACGAGCTCACTAACATAAGCAGATGGTGTTCTGCTAACAAGCTAGTACCCAATCCCACCAAAACAAAATTTCTTCTTCATCCCCCAAGTGATTTATATCAGATAGAGAACAGGATTATTTCCATAAACGATACCAACATTACATGCGTTGGCAACTCTAACCCTAACAGTGAGACAGATGTTAGGTTTTTAGGTGTTAACATGGACAAAAATTTGACCTTTAAACAGCATATGTCTGTTGTTTGCTAAAAAATGTCAAGAGCTATAAACTGTATTAACAAGGCCAAAAATATACTTCAGAGGGATGCTCTAAAAACATTATATTTTTCTTTGGTACACTGTCATATTCTTTGTGGCATCCAAGTTTGGGATCACTCACCTTCGGCGTCCAGAATACTTAACCTGCAGAGAAAAGCAATACGCATAATAGAGAACAAAAAATACAAATCACATACCAACACCCCGTTCAGAAAATTTAAAATCCTGAAATTCAAAGATCTATACAAACTTAACGTCCTTCTTTCTATGTACAGCTGGTTCCATAATAGACTGCCTGTGAGTTTCAAAAGTACCTTCAAGCTTTATACAAATCCATCGGGTATGGATACAAGACAATTGGGGAAGATATACGTTCTCAAACCTCGTACTCAGTTTTCAGCTAATCTCCCATCCCACTCTTTTCCAAGAATGTGGAATGAAATTGAACCATTGGTTCAAAATCTCAATAGATCTGAATTTAAAAGAACTCTTACGGACAGGATGCTTAGCTCATACTCCATTGATGTTGCCTGTAGTAATCCTGCATGCCCAGATTGTAGTAATGACTGAAGTATCGTCATGCTTGTAATTAACATTCTGTTATCTCGCCCAGTGTTAAATTGAGATGCCTCAATATTTGGTAACACGGTGGACCATGGTGCTGTCCCAGGGTACTATGTCTTCACCAGGTACAGCGGGGCGGCACCATGTGGGTCCTTTTCAGGAGGGCTCTCAATAGGTACAAATTTGTCTTATTTTGTTTTTTCTTACTAGTTGCTGGTCAATATTAGTCTCATTCAGTGAATCAAAATGTGGGTGAAATCTGCTGTGAAGATTACATTTAGCCTTTATGAGGGAATGACAGGAAGACAGTCCTTGTGACTATGCTATCTCCCCGCAGTATCTATTATTTATTTATTGGTGTTTAAGGTCACATATTTATGCAGAATGGCTAATCATGACCGCGACAGTTTTAAGGGTGGAGGAAGCCGGAGTACCCGGAGAGAACCACTGAGCAACGACGAGTAGCTGCCAGCTCCCCAACATCGTAACTCTGCACTGCAGCACAGGCAGGGTTAGATTGGTTGAAGACATGCGCACCATCGACGTGCAGTACGCCTTAGTACACGGCATCATCGTGCCCTCACGTGGGCAATGGAGATGAAGTGTCTTGCCCAAGGACACAACGCGGTTGCCGCAGGTGGGATTCGAACCGAGGACCTCTCGGCTTGCAGCCTGCACCTCTACCTACTAAGCCACCGCGCTCCCATCTCCCTGCAATATAATAGAGTTAATTTTGTTTAATATCTGTATTCTATTATATTATTATGCTGTGAAATAAAGTATTCAATTCAATTCAATCCTCTCCCTCACTGTGCCTAGGTGATGGGACTGCGTCCACATCATCGATGATCTGCAAATAATGCTGAAAATATACTCTTCAAAACTGTGGTCATCATTATCAGAAACAAGCAAATTCAGTGAATTCATGTCTCCCGCTGGGCAGCAGTTTCAAGGGGAATTAATGCATCCAGTGGAATAGAGTTGAGGTGCAAGTGGAAGTTATTTAGAAGAGACAGAACAGACAGTGCTTCAGTCAGTGGTTATCAGATTTATTTTCACGGAGGTCACTATCAAAGCAAGTGAAGTGATGTGGAGTATAACTGTGAGAATCACTAAAAATTAAGACTGTATGATAAGACATATTACATTAAACAGATGTGAAAAGTAATCCATATATGAAATTTCATTGAAATCGGTTGACTCTAAGGAAAGTTAGAGCCTGGGAACCATCAGCCAATCAAATTTAGGCAACCTAATTAAATATGCACGGAAATTGCCCATGTTCGAACTTGGACCCACAATTGATGAAAGTGATCTATTACCCAAATTTCATTGAAATCTGCTGACTGTAAGGTAAGTTAGAGTCTGGAAACGAAAAACATGGAAGGTGTGCACTTACTGTGTATTAGTAGTAGCACTGAATAAAACAAAGTTTCCCTAATTTGCATAATTTTTGCACGAGAACAAAACCCGTATTATATGTGATGTATTGCATGTTACTAAACATTCATACAAAAATTTATTCAAATCCGAACTTTCATATAGAAGTTCTGTACAAAAAACTGATTATACCCAATTTCGGAACAAAATGGCTGCTGACGGCTATCTTGAATTTTAGACCAAACCCCAAAACACATATTCTGGTCTCACAATGATAACAAAGATACCCAAGAAGTTTTGTGAAGATCGGTTCATAAATACGGCTTTTAGTCCGAGATGCGTTGACGCACAGGGCAGACGGACAGATTTTCGGTACAAAATTTCCCACATTCGAACTTGACCTAGGTATTGACAAAAGTAATCTATATATGAAATTTCATCGAAATCGGTTGATTTTTAGCTTAACTTGGCATAGTCAAGATAAGCTGTTACCATCACGCGTGCGGAAGTCTGTGAGTCTGTGAGTCTGTTAGTCTGTGAGTCTGTGAGTCTGTTCACATTTTCCTTTAGCACGGGCTACACCCCGCAGTTCTTGTCTGATCGTCACGAAATTTCATATGCAGGTTTGGGGTCATGTCTAGATGAGAACGTCCCCTTTTGGTCTCTCGGAAGTCTGTGAGTCTGTTCACATTTTCCTTTAGCTACACCCCGCAGTTCTTGTCTGATCGTCACGAAATGTCATATGCAGGTTTGGGGTCATGTCTAGATGAGAATGTCCCCTTTTGGTCGCGATCGGTCAACCGGTATGGCTGCCCGAGCCCAAAACCCGAAAACCATTAGCACAGTCTACAGGTCGTATTTATGAAGGGATTTCATTGTAACTTGGTAGGATGCCTCTGTATAATGCCTAGATGAGAACGTCCCCTTTTGGGCATGATCTATCAACCGTGATGGCTGCCCAAGCCCGAAACCCAAAAACTTTTAGCACAGTCTGCAGGTCATGTTTAATTGGAGGGATTTCATTGTAACTTGGTAGGATGACTCCTTATGATGTCTAGATGAGAATTTCCCCATTTGGGCATGATCTGCCAACCGTGACGACTGCCCGAGCCCAAAACCCAAAAACCTTTAGCACAGTCTACAGGGCATATTTATTGAGGAATTTCATTGTAACTTGATGGGTTGATTTCATATAATGTCTAGATGAGAAAGTCCCCTTTTGGACGTGATTGGGCAACTGTGACGGCTACAGGGGTCCGAAGCCCGAAAACCTTTAGCACAGTCTAGAGGTCATATTTATGAAGGGATTTCATTGTAACTTGGTAGGATGACTCCAAATAATGTCAAGATGAGAGCGTCCCATTTTGATCACGATCATTCAGCCTTGATGGGTGCCCGAGCCCAAAAACCTTTAGCGTAGGCAAAAGGTCATATTTATGGAAGGATTTCATTGTAACTTGTTAGGTTGACTCCATATAATGCCTAGATGATGACATCTCCTTTTGGTCATGATTGGTCAGCTGTGATGGCTACAGGTGCCCGAAGCCCGAAAACCTTGAGCACAATCTACAGGTCATATTTATGAAGGGATTTCATTGTAACTTGTAGGATCAGTCCAGATGATGCCCAGATGAGATTGTCCCCTTTGGTTGCGATCATTCAACCATGATGGCTGCCCGAGCCCGAAGCCCGAAAACCTTTAGCACAGTCTACAGGTCATATTTATGAAGGGATTTCATTGTAACTAGGTAGGTTGACTTCATATAATGTCTAGATGAGAATATCCCCTTTTGGACATGATTGGGCAACTGTGACGGCTAAAGGTGCCCAAAGCCCAAAAACCTTTAGCACAGTCTACAGGTCATATTTATGAAGGGATTTCATTGTAACTTGGTAGGATGACTCCAAATAATGTCTAGATGAGAACGTCCCATTTTGATCACGATCATTCAGCCTTGATGGGTGCCCGAGCCCAAAAACCTTTAGCATAGGCAAAAGGTCATATTTATGGAAGGATTTCATTGTAATCTATTAGGTTGACTCCATATAATGCCTAGATGGTGACATCCCCTTTTTGTCGTGATTGGTCAACTGTGATGGCTACAGGTGCCCGAAGCCCGAAAACCTTGAGCGCAGTCTACAGGTCATATTTATGAAGGGATTTCATTGTAACTTTGCAGGATCACTCCAGATGATGCCCAGACGAGATTGTTCCCTTTGGTTCATATAATGTCTAGATGAGAACGTCCCCTTTGGACACAATTGGGAAACTGACGGCTACAGGGGCCCAAAGCCCGAAAACCTTTAGCACAGTCTACAGGCCATATTTATGAAGGGATTTTAATGTAACTTGATAGGATGACTCGTTTTGGAATAATTTCACTGTAACTTTGTAACTTTTGTTGATATACGTTAACTGTGAGGGCCACATACAATAACTGTGAGGTCATATTAAACCACCCCTCAGCTCTTTAGTACAGTGTACACCTCATATTATTTTTATCATAAACATAGCATACAGGGAAGAGAAATGAACATATTCCCAATTATCACAATTCTTGTCTTATTTCATAATCCTTTCATAAACATTGAACATTATCCTTTTCATCAAACACAACACACAAGTTAAGCTACAGTGTCATTGACACTTTGATTTTAAGGAAAGTTAGAGTCTGGAAACCATCAGCCAATCAAATTTCAGCATCCTAATTAAATATGCATGGAAAATGCCCATATTCGAACTTGCATCCACAAGTGATGAGAGTGATCTATTACCCAAATTTCATTGAAATCTGCTGACTGTAAGGTAAGTTAGAGTCTGGAAACGAAAAACATGGAAGGTGTGCACTTACTGTGTATTAGTAGTAGCACTGAATAAAACAAAGTTTCCCTAATTTGCATAATTTTTGCACGAGAACAAAACCCGTATTATATGTGATGTCAGAGACCAGCCTAGAGGCTAAATTCAAGGAGAAGTCACTTCTCCCTCCCAAGGTTTTAAGGAGAAGTGAGGTGAAAATAGGAGGAAGTGAGCAAAAAATATTATTTCTCAAAAAGCAATGTCAAGTAAAGGGTTAAATTCAGTTTATCAAATTACTTTTAACAAAAAATATTCTGAAGAACCTGTGTTAGGTAAAGGGTTAAATTCAGTTTATCAAATTTACTTTTGCCAACCAAATGTTATTTCTCAAAAAGCTGCCTTAGGTAAAGAGTTAAAGTTCGGTTAGGAAATTATTTATTTGTCAACCAAGTATTATACTCAAAAAACTGTGTTAGGTAAAGGGTTAAATTCAATTTAGCAAATTATATTTACCAACCAAATTTTTCTCAAAAAGCTGTGTTAGGTAAAGAGTTACATTCAGTTTAGCAGATTGTTTTTGCTAACCAAATATTATTTCACAAAAAGCTGTTTAGGTAAGGGTTCAATTCAGTTTAAAATCTATTAGTAGAGGGGGGGGGGGGGGGGGAGGTTAAATTATTTTTGCCAACCAACTATCACTTCAATTCAGTTTTGAGAATCATTTCTTCCAGGCAAATGTTCTGTTATCAAGGAAGGTAATTGAATTTGTCAGTTTGCTTTTTTACACCATTTATTTCTGTAAATTGCTACTTTTTGGTAATTTAGTGGGACCCTTATTGTGACCGCCACAAATGATGGAACACACCCCCAACAATAATTTTTAAAAATCACATGCTGTAAACTCACAAGTGCAAACTAAAAATTAAACATTTTTATCAGTACCAAAAATGTTGTTTTTAAATAAATAGCGAAGTTTGATGGTGGAAATCACTTTTGAAATGAAACATTAAAAAAGAACTTGAGCATTTTTCGTCTTGTCATCTGACTTCACTCTAGTGAAAACTTGAATTGTCATGACGAAATCGTGCCGTGGTTGGTATTATTTTGGGGTTTTATTGGAAGTAAAATCAATATATTTAGTAATTATTTTACCTGCCCAATTATTTGCTTTCACTACACTTATTTTTTTCTATTTTTTCCAAGCGAAGTTAGCAACGGAATCACCGGAAATAACTTTTCTCAGCGACTTTTCAAAACAGTAAGGTGACTTCAACTTCGCCCAGAGAAAGAAATTGGGCGAAGACATGGTGTTAAGGGCGAAGATATCGCCTACTTCGCCTTGTAGGCTGGTCCCTGTGTGATGTATTGCATGTTACTAAACATTCATACAAAAATTTATTCAAATCCGAACTTTCATATAGAAGTTCTGTACAAAAAACTGATTACACCCAATTTAGGAACAAAATGGCCGCTGGCGGCCATCCTGAATTTTGGACCAAACCCCAAAACACATATTCTGGTCTCACAATGGTAATAAAGATACCCAAGAAGTTTCATGAAGATTGGTTCATAAATACGGCTTTTAGTCTGAGGTGCGTTGACACACGGGGCAGATGGACAGGCAGACGGACAGATTTGAAATTTAATCGAAATCGGTTGATTTTAAGGAAAGTTAGAATCTGGAAACCGTCAGCCAATCAAATTTCAGCAACCTAATTAAATATGCGTGGAGAATGCCCATATTCGAACATGGATCCACAATTGATGAAAGTGATCTACTACCCAAATTTCATCGAAATCCGGTCACTGTAAGGAAAGTTAGAGTCTGGAAACGAAAAAGACGGAAGGACGGAAGGACACCCCAAATTTAATATCTCCCATTTTTTTTCAAAAAGTGGGATACAAAAATCTGTAATGTGATACTGCGTACAGACCAAGCAGGTGTGAAAAAACAATTGCAGTTTGCAGTGACTTGAACTTCTGCTTGGTGTTCGAAGTTTGGAACCATTTGCTGTTGGGTAACCTTTGTCAGATTAGGCAATTGGTGATGTCGCAAGGTTGGAGAGGGTTGAGAATGCTCCGTCCACTGATTTGTGGTCAAGGAGGCAGATACTCTATTTTTGACTGAATAAGAATGTTACGTAGGTTTGGATTTCTACGGAACACCAATAGTGGCAAGTCCAGAAAAAGTTCACTGCAACATGAGCTGGAGAATGTGCCAGAGTTACTTTATTTCATTCAATAAGGAATAACTGTCAGGGTGATAGCTGACGACAAACAGTATTCTGGTGTTGTCCTTCTTGGAACAGGGTATGAATACAGTATCTAGTCAGAGTCAATTTTCCTCTTTTTCTGAGCCTGATGGCTAATAATAGAGGAGTCAGATGATGAGCCATAATAAGTGGCTACACTACCATCTGATAACCATACATTACTAGACGAAGTCGATGGTGATACGTTTGCCATAACCTTCGAAAATGGTGTACTAACAAGTTAAACAATATATAATATATAACGGAGGTTAGCCTAATTTCAAAGTTTACTGTGTTGCTATGTCGAGTTTTGCTGAGCCAAACAAGATCATTACCTTCAAATTTCAGGCACGGTTATGAGCACTCCCCTAGCCTCATCCTTTCGCCAATATATTTATGGGTGAATTTGAGGAGAAGCTCCTAAACAGGGCCCTCCTCAAACTGAACATGTACCTCAGGTTCACTGACAACATTTTCATGGTATGGTCTCACGGAGAAGTGGCCCTCAAGCAGTTCATAGAATACTGTAACGAGACCCACCACTCCATAAAATTCACAGCGGAATATTCTGACCTTTCTTCACATGGGTCATCCGTAATCTGGAAGCCTTTATCAAGGCAAATGGTAGGGACAGGGATACTTTGTTCATATCCCGTACCAAGAAGGACAACACCAGAACACCATTTGTTGTCAACTATCACCCTGACGGTTATTCCTTATTCAATGAAATAAAGAAACTCTGGCCCATTCTCCAACTCTCTGACACATGCAGTGAACTTTTTCCAAACTTGCCACTATTGGCGTTCCGTAGAAATCCAAACCTATGGGTCAAAAGTAAAGTATCCGCCCCCTCGACCACAAATCAGTGGACAGGGCATTCTCAATCCTTTCCCAACCTTGCGACTTCACCAATTGCCTAATCAGCCCCAGGTTATCCAACAGCAATTGGTTCCAAGCTTCAAACACCAAGCAGAAGTTCAAATCAGAAGGCAGATGCAACTGCCAAGGCAGAAATGTGATTTATCTTTTGACATGTAACAAATGCAAAATACAATATGTCGGGGAGACTAAATGCGCATTTCGCATCCGTTTTTTGGAACATTCAAGGGATATCGGTAACAAACTCGATAAACCCATCAGAAAACACAATATAGAACCGGGCCACTCGTCCGACAATTTGGATTTCCGTATTATTGACATACTCCCGAGTGACCCTGACCTCGACCAAAACAAACGAATCAGGTATGATAAGGAACTACACTGGATCTATATCTTGAAAACCATACATCCATATGGTTTAAACAGGCTTGACTTTTAGTAGTGATGTGCCGATATGGGGGTTATCGGCAAAAGCCGATAACCGATATCCATAGGTGAAGTATCAGCCGATATCGATACCGACAACCAAAATCTGGCGATCACAATTCAACAAACTGTTACGTTCACCACAAAACACCACCAAATCATTTTGAAAATCTAAATGGTACCACAGATCTAAGGGATTAATGGTAATAATAGCTTGTTTATTTTCCATCATGTTTCAAAGTTTTCATTCTGGTAAATAAATAAAAGTTCAAAAGGGAACATTTCTGAAGTGGTAGCTTACCAGATTGATTCCGTTTGACATTTTCCCTGACTTCAGGGTGGTTTTGTTGTGTAGTTCAATTGCTGTAAAATTGAATATTCCCCAGTCAAAACTGAACTGAGGCACTATCTTCAGACATGTCAGAATTTGCTTTGGTTGGTGTCTTTGATCTGTATCAAATTTACAAATAGCCATGAAATATAGCAATTGTTCCAAAAGATATTCCTGATTTTGCCAATCAATAACAGATGACACATCCAGATAGAAAATCCACTTGACTTATTCACTGCTATAGAACCGTCGTGCAGCCTTTCGGCAATCGGGTAAGTTACCACCCCCAGCCAATCCCTCGCCAAATTGTCCTGCCAATCAATGATGCTGCTTGACTACTCTGGTGTCAACCAGCATAGATTCACCAATAGACGTCACAGAACACAAACACTGTAGCAGATGTCTGCAAACTCTGCGTCATTCACAAAATTAACTGCCAGCACTTCAAGGTAATAAGAATAACAAGAACAGCAAAAAAGGCCTGATAGGAACTGCATTCTAAATTTTTAAATTCAGTGATGTTAAAGAGAAGTGTCCATTCTCAGACGTTTTCATGCAAACCCCTCGTATGCCATTCTGAAAGGTATTGTAGCAGTGAGCTCACCACCCCAAAAGTTACTAAAAGTAACATATTTTCCGACCAGCCAACATTTTCAGTGACGTACACTTCAAATTCCAATGACACGATTTGTTGATATTCCTGACCCTTACACAGACGTCCTTTTGCCCTTGTACGAATTGAAATAAAATCAGGTTGAATCTCCACTCTATGTCGACTTCTTAGTAAAAATAATCAATCAAAAATGCCTAAAACGAGCAAGATATGGGACCATTTCACGGTCAAGCCGGATGATGGGAGCAAAGCAGTTTGCAGCCTCTGTAAAGTGTCAGTTTCCTGAGGTGGTAGCTATGTAAAGTCTTTTACTAACTCGAACCTCAGAAGTCATGTGCAGCATAACCACAAGTTGATTTTCATGGAGTTTGAAGATGCACAGAAGGCAGCGAATGAAGTAAAAATTGATGAGAAAAAATGTTGGGAATCATCAAGCACCAATAATGCTAAAAGAGTACACCAGCTGCTGATCTCTGAAATGGTCGATAAAATCACCCCTTGGCCAATACATGATCCTAGAACTGAAAATGTAAACAAACAACTAGCGGAAATGATAGTTCTTGACATCCAGCCTTTTTCTATAGTTGACGTGGGGTTTCAGCGTTTCTGTAATAGCCTACAGCCACGGTATAAACTACCATCAAGGACCCACATTAGCCATTCACTAATACCCAGTATGTATGAAAGGGTCAAGGCAGAACTTAAGGGGAACTGAAAACTATGTCGACCATCTCTTTCACCACAGACATATGGTCTTCAAATGTTGGATCCCACTCCCTCATGTCACTCACCGGCCACTTTATTACTACTGACTTTGAGAGGAAGTCATGTGTCTTGAATGCTTCATCGTTTGTGAGGCATCACACAGGAGAAGCCATCGTGGGAGAAGTTTCAAGAATGATGAAGATGTGGGATATTAATGCAAGCCAAGTTGTCACTGTATTGCAGGATAATGCAGCAAATGCCATATGTGGAATAAATTTAACGGATCTAGACAGTCAGGGCTGTTTTACTCATACACTTCAACTTGTAATCAATGATGGGATTGATAGCCAGAGAGCTATTAATGATATGCTCACTATCTCCCAAAAAATCACAAGTCATTTCAATCATTCTCCCTTAGCATGTAGCCCCTTGAAATAGTTGCAAAACAAACATGGGCTAAAAGAGCATATAATAAAACAAGACGTATCCACCAGGTGTAATTCTGCTTTCTACATGGTCGAGAGGCTTGTAGAACAGAAGCCTGCCTTTATTGAGTTCACAAGCTTATTTGAACTGCCTACCCTTACAGTCAATCAGTGGAATCTGGCAGAAACACTTATAAAAACTCTTCGCCGCTTTGAGGTACCTACCAGGAAAGCATCAAGTGTGTCAGCCTCACTATCCTTGATAATTCCATCAATTCAGTTACTGGACATGGCCATGTCGAAGCATGAGGAAGATCGTGGGATCCAGACCCTCACATCAGCAATTTTGGAACCACTGCGCTGCCGGTTTGCGGACTCAGAAGAAAACAAACTTCACGTTGTCGCAGCATTCCTCGACCCAAGATTTAAAGCAGTCTTTTTCAAGTCCGAGAAAACAGAACAAACAGCTATTGATTGGCTTCAGGCTGAGTGTGAAGAGAATGAGTTTAAAACCGATACCTCTATGCTTACGGTATCGACACAACCTGAATCTCCACCAACGATAAAAAAACCAAGACTGATGAGTTTTAAAATGAATATGTTGAACTTTTGTCGAAAAGGGGGATGACCGCATCTGCTACCCAAAGAACAACATTCAAGTCAGAAATTCAACGGTATCAAAGTGAACTATTTCTTGTCTGCGAAGGCGATCCACTCCAGTGGTGGAAGGTTAATCGTCACAGTTTTCCGTTAATGACTCTACTTGTCCAGAAATACCTTGGCCCTCCTGCATCCAGTGTGCCCAGTGAAAGACTCTGCAGTGAGGCTTGTTGTATTTATGATGACAGGCAGAATCGTTTACAACCGGAGAGGGCAGAAATGATTTTAATGACCAGAGGCAACTTACCTCTTCTGAATTTCAAATATTGACACTTCTGACAATTTTTCACAGATACCACCATTCAGAATTTGAAGTTTTAAACTTCTCAGTTTCTCATGTCCATCCAGTTGCATGGCGTCAAGTTTGAATATTCAATGCTAAAAAGTCTTCAGAATGGTTTATGTGATTGTAATTTCTTCCAAAACAAGCTTACCTCCTTTACGGTACCGCAACCCCCACCCCAACCCCGCACCCTCGATAAACCCATTTCGCATTGGGCGCCAACAAGCGACAACCATCTTTTCAGTTATTGGTAAATGTATGGAGGAAAATGATCTGTATAACAAAACACAAGACGCACTATCAAACTTACAGATTATGGATCACAATTTTGTACCTGGTGGCACATGAGCTGACAATTTGCTAGTCCTTCTTGTTCTTTGTTGAAAAATTAAAAATATTTGTCAGGTCACATACTCTACCTCAGACCGGTTCAGACATCGTCTGTTGCATGCAATGAGGTCGCATCTGCAATGCTAATGCATTGCAGATAGCAGGCATCTTGTTTCACTCAAATGATGATATATTCTACTGAGAAAATAGGACAGAATTTTTTTAGCGTCACAATTTTTCCTACGCATTTTTGGTCAACAGCACCCCCCCCCCCCCCCCCCCCCACCCACACACACTGACAAACTCACTCCCAACCTTCATTTAGTAAACCACCCGTCACATACTGTACCTCAGACCGTTTCAGATATGTATATATCGTCCCTTGTGTGCAAAAAGGTCCCATCTGCAATGCTAATGCACTGCAGATGGCAGGCATCTTGTTTCACTGAAATGATGATATATTCTACCGAGAAAACAGGACTCAATTTTTTTAGCATTTTTTTAGCATCGCAATTTCTCCTACGCATTTTTTTGGTTCACAGCACTCCCCCCCCCCCCCTCCCTCCCTCCATGCACACTGACGCACTCCATCCCACCATTCATTTGCTCCTGAAAGCCATTCCAATCAATGACAATCATCCTCTGCCCCCCCCCCCCCCCCCCTGACAATAAAATTCATGTAGATAAAATAAAACAAAACCCACTATGGCAAATAAAGTGTTAAACCTCGGCAGACAGAACAAACACATATTAGGACTTTGATTGATACATAGGGAGATAACAATGTCGTGTAAGTTTGGAATTAATCATCCGAGAGGCATTCCTGACAATCGGGTGATCAACAAACAGGCATGATCAATTTCTTTTGAAACTGTCAATTTGGAAAATATCTTTCCATCGTCCATACAAGAGGCGTGGCCAGTACAGATAAATTGTAAAACACCCACAATAAATTAACAAGAGCGCACGTATCGCTGAAGCAATACAATGTCCCCTACTGGACTAATGAGCTTTAATAATTATACAAATGTTATAACCTATATGTGATCAGCATGAATTCCGTTGAAGCATTTCCAAAGGCCATAACTCAAACAAGAAATATAGAACCTTAGTGAGCACGCTCACATACCCCACGCGCCCCGATATTTCAAGCTCTAATCATTTTTTAAAAATAAACATAGATTCTAGGAATACTGCAGAAAACAGTGTTCTGTAGTTTCAATGGTATTGAAAGAATTCAAGCAGAGAAAAAGCCTGGAAAACTGTGATTTTGATGAACTTTTCAAAGTCTATGGGGCCGTAATTTTGGTAAAAATCAGTGGAGCGGAACAAAACCCAAACTTGTTCTGTAGGCCACCATGTTAGACTAACATATCAAAAATCAGCTCAATATCTGGAAGCGTGTAGGAAAAAAGTCCGGAAACTGTAATTCTGATGAACTTTTCAAAGTTCAAGGGCCGTAATTTCGGTAAAAATCAGTGGAGCGGAACAAAATGCAAACTTGATCTGTAGGCCACCATGCCAGACTAACATACCAAACATCAGCTCAATATCTGGAAGCATGTAGAAAAAAAGTCCAGGAAAACTGTAATTTTAATGCATTTTTCAGAGTCCAAGGGTCGTAATTTTGGTAAAAATCAGTGAAGCGGAACAAAATGCAAACTTGTTCTGTAGGCCACCATGTTAGATTAACATATCAAAAATCAGCTCAATATCTGGAAGCGTGTAGGAAAAAAGTCTGCAAAACTGTAATTTTGATGAACTTTTCAAAGTTCAAGGGCCGTAATTTCGGTAAAAATCAGTGGAGCGGAACAAAATGCAAACTTGATCTGTAGGCCACCATGTTAGACTAACATACCCAAAAACAGCTCAATATCTGGAAGCGTGTAGAAAAAAAGTCCGGAAAACTGTAATTTTGATGAACTTTTCAAAGCTCAAGGGCCGTAATTTCGGTAAATTTCAGTGGAGCGGAACAAAATGCAAACTTGATCTGTAGGCCACCATGTTAGACTAACATACCAAAAATCAGCTCAATATCTGGAAGCGTGTAGAAAAAAGTCTGGAAAACTGTAATTTTGATGAATTTTTCAGAGTCCAAGGGCCGTAATTTCGGTAAAAATCAGTGGAGCGGAAAAAAATGCAAACTTGATCTGTAGGCCACCATGTTAGACTCACATACCAAAAATCAACTCAATATCTGGAAGCGTGTAGAAAAAAAAGTCCGGAAAACACGTAGGACTGACTGACGGACTGACGGACTAGTCAAAAACATTATACCCCTGCAACTTCGTTGCGTGGGGTATAATAATGCAATCAGCATGAAACTCAAACTTGAACTGTAAGTCATTGTTCTATAGTAGGTTACCAAGAATGAAATCATTCGGTTGAAGCATTTCCAAAAAAAGTCCGGAAAACTAAAGTATGACTGACAGACTGACTGGCAGACTGACAGATGGACAGAGTGCAAATGAAACTTGATCTGTAAGTCATCATTCTATAGTAGGTTACCAAAAATGAAATCATTCCGTTGAAGCGTTTCCAAAAAAAGTCCAGAAAACTAAAGTATGACCTACAGACTGACTGACAGACTGGTGGATGAATGGACAGAGTGTAAATGAAACTTGATCTGTAAGAGTCATCGTTCTATAGTAGGTTACCAAAAATCAAATCATTCCGTTGAAGCATTTGCAGAAAAAGTCTGGAAAACTGATATTTTGGCACTTTTCCATATTTCCAAGGGCCATAACTCACACAAGAATAAGGCAATCAGCATGAAACTCACACTTGATCTGTAAGTCATCGTTCTATAGTAGGTTACCAAAAATGAAATCATTCCGTTGAAGCGTTTCCAAAACAAGAGGCCCCAAGGGGCCTAAGGGCGCTCACCTGACATGGTAGCCTAAATATCCAACCAGAGAACTGAATTCAACAACAAGTTGCATCTGCTCCTCCTAAGAAAGGCTTATACCAAATATCCAAAGATTCTGACCAGTGGATCTAAAAAAAAAAGATTTTTAAAGAATATTCCTCATACTGAACGAAGTTACAATTCGGGCCCATATATGAACCCAGGGGGAGATTCAAGTTTGTTAAAGCCAAGTCCCTTATTATTTTAAATATCATTTTTTAAATTTTTCAAAAAATTTCAACAAAACCATATTATGTGACCCCTCGTTGGAACGAGCTCGTCAAGCTCGTTCCCACGAGGGGTCACATAATATGGTTTGTAATTATTTGATTCCAGTTAATGAAAGTGGACAGGATGTCAGTATATCACAAGCACAGATCCGTACAAATTAATTATAATGAGGGGTCCAAAACCCGGGTGATTAAATTCAAGCCTTAATTCGTTGATTCTCCGGCAACTGATAGCTCGCTTTGGGGAAAATAGGTAGTGTTTACGATGGTATTAAAGATTAGTGGAGAGATGTAATTTTTTAGGAGAGGGGTGGGGGTGGGGGGGGGGGAGTTGGATTTTGCCAACAGCCGGTAAATAATAGAGATATACCCAACCTGTTTAATCTTGGACCTTCCCATGTTTATGTTGGTCATAATGTGTACCAGTAACAGGCCTCATCTTTTGTTTTTAAAACTTATTTCTATTAAATTTTATCTTGCTATTGTACACTCAGAGTACCAGTATTCCCGTATTTATTTGCATGAATGTATCATTTGTGCTGCGAATGCAAACCACTGTGGATCTGCGCTGAGATGTTCTACGAATTTGTTTTTCTAACAGTATGCAATCAGCATTGGTGGGATGTCACACATATTAGTGCCGGTGCCTCATTGGTTGGTTATAATTAATAGGCAGGATTACGGTCATGTCTGTGTGTCGAAAACAGAATAGCACTCCGCAGATTAAAATGTCGTATTATTGACACTTTTTCGACACACAGACCTGTCAAATCAATCATTTTCGTATGGTTATGCATTTTCAAACAAAATAGTTTTCTTTTGCTTGATTCAAATCTTGCCTATTCATCATTTAGTTCGCGAGGTGTGATTTTTTTGTCAGGCCATACTGATAGCGTGGTTAATTGGTTACACTTGGTATTTTCCCAGTGCTATAGATAGTAACGAAACCGGGTTCGTCATCCCTAGTTTAGCACTAGAAATCAGGGGTGATGGAAACCAGGTCTTTAATGGACTGTACACGTAATGAGTTATTTATTGGCGTTTAAGGTCACTCTCTAAGCAGCCATGGCTGTCTCACAACCGCAACAAGTACATGCGAACAGTCAAGGTTAACCAATCATTTATACATTGATACGATTGGATGATCTTGACTTTATACTTGTTGCGACCATGAGATAGCGATAGCTGCTTAGAAAGTGATCTTAACCCTTTACCCAACGCAGACGATATCAAAATTTATTATTTTAAATATAATTTTTTTAAATTTTTCAAAAAATTTCAACAAAACCATATCATGTGACCCCTCAATGCAACGAGCTGAATGAGCTTGTTCCAATGAGGGGTCACATGATATGGTTTTGTTGAAATATTTTGAAAAATTTAATTTTTTCAACTGCTCAATTTGCATATTACGCAGGCGGATGTGGGCATTTCGTTAGGTAAAGAGTTAAGGCTTAAAGTTAAATACCAATAAATATATAATAGTTACTCCCTCGAGTTTGTTTTCTAACTCAACACACTCTTACATACATGTATGCGCTGCAGACTGCATTTAACATACACACCGTTTTTTCCACAATGAACCGGCGGGAATAACCAAAGATTTAAGTTTTTGCTTCAAAAACATACATTTTACCCCCTCACTGGAATGATCTCAACTGAGCATTCCACTGAAGAGAATGAGCTTAGTTTTAAAGGCAAAAAATTAGCTGTATTTGAATAACGAATTCAGTGTACGGTGTCAAGCATTTATTTAGAAGGTGTATATTTTTTTTGGAGGGGGGGGGGGTGGGCAGTAGGTGGGGGGCTAGGTATAACCTAACATCATCTCTTATTTGGGAACTCAGACTCGGAGCCCAAACCTGTGTATAGGTATAGTGAAAGACAGACCAGATCATCCGTAGCATATTCATTCAGAGTGTAAAAACCCAAAAGGTGTGGTGGGGTGGCAAAGAACATACTGGTGAATGATTGACCCGATTTTTCATTCCAGAAGTTCATCGAATATTTACTTTTCAATGTGGAGCGGCACACTTCTTTCATCCAATACCAGTATTCTCTCGTTGCAGGTGACGTTTCAGCCCTGGGACCTTTTGGAATTGACAAATTTAAATCCAAATCCACTAACAACACACTACTAATTGAAAATAGAATAGGTTTTCATTTTTGGAATTCACTTTAAAAAATTTCCACAGTCCAGTATAAGTATTTCCAATAGTTCCTTGAATCCAGCACCCAATGTAACGACATGTAACTAACTTACCAAAAGCATTTTTACAGCCTTAGTCATTGCATATTTTCATGTAGCATGTGATATGGCAGTTACCAATTTTTATAACCAGAAAGTGTGACTCACCCTGTGCACTGCATAGGGTTAGTCACAGTTTCTGGTTATAAAAAAATTTCATTCTAACTGAATAACTAACCCTGTGCACTGTACAGCCTTAGTGTAAATGTCATCTATATCAACTCTTTACCCAATGTAATGGTCAAAACCAGCCAGTACTATTCAAACTCAGCTTAAGAACCCTCATTGGGTTTGTTTTTAGTGAATTCCAAAAGTGAAAACATATTCTATTTTCAATTAATAGCTTGTTCAATGCTGTCGCATGAATAACGAATGTTTCAAACCGTCCCAGAACGAAACGTCTTAAGGTTGAAACATCACAGATCAGCGCAGTGCCCCCTTCCTTCAGTGGAGAAAACAGTCTGTGGGGTGAGAGAGAGTCTCATCTTAGTGAGGCAGTGACTGGATCTTTCGTTTCAGATCTGTATTCTTCACCACGTAGTGCCTCCCCTCCCCCGACCCAAACCTCCACCCACCTCTGTCACACACACATGCACATACATGACTTTAGAATCTTTTCATTGGAGGTATACAGGCATTCAATTTCAGTACTGTTCACGTCCACAGCCAAGGAATGTGTGACAAAATGTCATTCAGTATTCCTTCCCGGCAAAGTGCTTGATGTCAAAGTATTTTTTTGACTTTTCTCGTTCTATCACCATTCTCATAGTCTGTACCTGTCAATCACCTTAATTATCACTCCGCCCGCACGGAACCTTTCTTCCACTGAAACAAAACACAGTGCACCGACATCTTCACTGGCGCGTGCAGTTGCCATGAAATGAGCCAATAAATTTTAGAATATTTTTATTGTCGCAATTTATTTTGTGTACACCCATCATTGCAGGAAGTTCCAACAAGGACGATCCCACAAACGATATTACACGTGTGGAACACAAAATCTGTGCACAGTTAAGCAGTTTGCATATGTGAGTGAATTATAAAATATATATAAACAAAAATCAAGTGTCATAAGATGGAATGCGCGGACTCCTCGCGCCAAATAATCGTGCATTTTCATGCCATTCTGACAAACGTTTTTCTGATCGAATGACCACATTCAAGCCAAATGGTTTAAAGAAAGTAAACACCAATCAACTGATGCCAACAACTGTAGCAAATACATATTTCAGGCCACCAAAACAGCAGAAGATATCGGGCAGCAATATATGTGAGATTAGAAAATTTTGACGATAACGATACCTTGCTGATAGCAGGGTTAGGGCCAGTACCGATAACCGATACCGATAATCGGCACATCACTAACTTTTAGTGTTTATATTGTGAGTAGTTGGCAAACTTTTAGCCTTTTCCGTTACGCCAATGTGATTTATTGGCTAGTGATTACTGGTAGGGATCAATATTTTTAACAATAACGTACCCCGACGATCAACTCAATTCTCATCAGTTGCGATAAATGTTATCAAACACAGGTGAATTAATATAACTATGTTATGCAGTAATCACACCCCAGGCACTTCAAATGAAGTCCCTGATACCTCAAAAAATTACCCTTTCACAATTCACTCTTGTCAGAGACAGTGTGACCCTGGTGACCTACACACACTAGCAGAGGCGACAACCAAGCATCACACTCCTGGTCACAATAAGAGGAGAGGCAACTCTTACCACACTTTGTCGAGGTTATCCAATAACTCTGGACATGACCTTTTAGAGGAATACCAGTAGCAGGGGAGGCAATCTCGTTAACGTTACTAATCACATTTACAGCATGCACACATACATTCCAAATGAAAGTGTCAATGACACTGTGCCTTAACTTGTGTGTTGTGTTTGATGAAAAGGATAATGTTCAATGTTTATGAAAGGATTATGAAATAAGACAAGAATTGTGATAATTAGGAATATGTTCATTTCTGTTCCCTGTATGCTATGTTTTTGATAATAAAAGTGTCAATGACACTGTAGCTTAACTTGTGTGTTGTGTTTGATGAAAAGGATAATGTTCAATGTTTATGAACGGATTATGAAATAAGACAAGAATTGTGATAATTGGGAATATGTTCATTTCTGTTCCATGTATGCTATGTTTATGATAAAAATAATATGAGGTGTAAACTGTACTAAAGAGCTGAGGGATGGGTTAATATGACCTCACAGTTAATGTATGTGGCCCTCACAGTTAACGTATATCAACAAAAGTTACCAAGTTACAGTGAAATTATTCCAAAACGAGTCATCCTATCAAGTTACATTAAAATCCCTTCATAAATATGGCCTGTAGACTGTGCTAAAGGTTCTCGGGCTTCGGGCCCCTGTAGCCGTCAGTTTCCCAATTGCGTCCAAAGGGGACGTTCTCATCTAGACATTATATGAAGTCAACCCACCAAGTTACAATGAAATCCCTTAATAAATATGACCTGTAGACTGTGCTAAAGGTTTTTGGGCTTTGGGCTCTGGCAGCCATCATGGTTGAATGGTCGCAACCAAAAGGGGACATTCTCATCTGGGCATCATCTGGAGTGATCCTACAAAGTTACAATGAAATCCCTTCATAAATATGACCTGTAGACTGTGTTCAAGGTTTTTGGGCTTCGGGCCCCTGAAGCCGTCACAGCTGACCAATCACGACCAAAAGGGGGCTCTGGCAGCCATCATGGTTGAATGATCGCAACCAAAAGGGGACATTCTCATCTGGGCATCATCTGGAGTGATCCTACAAAGTTACAATGAAATCCCTTCATAAATATGTCCTGTAGACTGTGCTCAAGGTTTTCGGGCTTCGGGCCCCTGTAGCCGTCAGTTTCCCAATTGCGTCCAAAGGGGACATTCTCATCTAGACATTACATGAAGTCAACCTACCAAGTTACAATGAAATCCTTTCATAAATATGATCTGAAGACTGTGCTAAACGTTTTCGGGCTTTAGGATTGGGCAGCCATCATGGTTGAATGATCGCAATCAAAAGGGGACATTCTCATCTGGACATCATCTGGAGTGATCCTATGACGTACAATGAAATCCCTTCATAAATATGACCTGTAGACTGTGCTCAAGATTTTCGGGCTTCAGGCACCTGTAGCCATCACAGTTGACCAACCACGACCAAAAGGGGATGTCATCATCTAGGCATTATATGGAGTCAACCTAACAAGTTACAATGAAATCCTTCCATAAATACGACCTACAGACATGCTAAAGGTTTTTGGGCTCGGGCAGCCATCAAGGCTGAATGATCGTGATCAAAAGGGGACGTTCTCATCTGGACACTATTTGGAGTCATCCTACCAAGCTACAATGAAATCCCTTCATAATTATGACCTGTAGACTGTTCTAAAGGTTTTTGGGCTTTGGGCCCCTGAAGCCGTCAAAGTTGCCCAATCGTGTCCAAAAGGGGTTGTTCTCATCTAGACATTATATGAAGTCAACCTACCAAGTTACAATGAAATCCCTTCATAAATATGACCTGTAGACTGTGCTAAAGGTTTTCAGGCTTCGGGCTCGAGCAGCCATCATGGTTGAATGATCGCAACCAAAGGGGACAATCTCATCTGGGCATCAATTGGAGTGATCCTGCGAAGTTACAATGAAATCCCTTCATAAATATGACCTGTAGACTGTGCTCAAGGTTTTTGAGCTTCGGGCACCTGTAGCCATCACAGTTGACCAATCACGACCAAAAGGGGATGTCATCATCTAGACATTATTTGGAGTCATCCTACCAAGTTACAATGAAATCCCTTCATAAATATGACCTGTAGACTGTGCTAAAGGTTTTTGGGCTTCGGCACCTTTAGCCGTCAAAGTTGCCCAATCATGTCCAAAAGGGGACGTTCTCATCTAGACATTATATGAAGTCAACCTACCAAGTTACAATGAAATCCCTTCATAAATATGACCTGTAGACTGTACTTAAGGTTTTTGGGCTTCGGGCTCGGGCAGCCATCATGGTTAAATGTTCGCAACCAAAGGTGACAATCTCATCTGGGCATTATCTGGAGAGATCCTACGAAGTTACAATGAAATCCCTTCATAAATATGACCTGTAGACTGTGCCAAAGGTTTTTTGGGCTTCATGCTCAGGCAGCCATCATGGCTGAATGATCACAAGCATAGGGGACAATCTCATCTGGGCATCATCTGGAGTGATCCTAAGAAGTTACAATGAAATCCCTTCATAAATATGACCTGTAGACTGTGCTCTAGGTTTTCGGGCTTCGGGCACTTGTAGCCATCACAACTGACCAATCATGACCAAAAGGGGATGTCATCATCTAGACATTATATGGAGTCAACCTAACAGGTTACAATGAAATCCTTCAATAAATATGACCTCTTGCCTATGCTAAAGGTTTTTGGGCTCGGGCACCCATCAAGGTTACATGATCGTGATCAAAATGGGACGTTCTCATCTAGATATTATTTGGAGTCATCCTACCAAGTTACAATGAAATCCCTTCATAAATATGACCTCTAGACTGTGCTAAAGGTTTTCTGTCTTCGGGTCCCTGTAGCCGTCACAGTTGCCCAATCACGTCCAAAAGGGGACTTTCTCATCTAGACATTGTATGAAGTCAACCCACCAAGTTACAATGAAATTTCTCAATAAATATGACCTGTAGACTGTGCTAAAGGTTTTCGGGTTTTGGGCTCGGGCAGTTGTCACGGTTGGCAGATCATGCCCAAATGGGGAAATTCTCATCTAGACATCATAAGGAGTCATCCTACCAAGTTACAATGAAATCCCTCCACAGTAAACATGACCTGCAGACTATGCTAAAAGTTTTTGGGTTTCGGGCTTGGGCAGCCATCACAGTTGATAGATCATGCCCAAAAGTGGACGTTCTCATCTAGGCATTATACAGAGGCATCCTACCAAGTTACAATGAAATCCCTTCATAAATACGACCTGTAGACTGTGCTAATGGTTTTCGGGTTTTGGGCTCAGGCAGCCATACCGGTTGACCGATCGCGACCAAAAGGGGGACTCACAGACTAACAGACTTCCGCACGCGTGATGGCAATAGCTTATCTTGACTATGTCAAGTTAAGCTAAAAATAATATGAGGTGTACACTGTACTAAAGAGCTGAGGGGTGAGTTAATATGACCTCAAAGTTAATATATGTGGCCCCCACAGTTTACGTATTTCAACGAAAGTTACCAAGCTACAGTGAAATTATTCCAAAACGAGTCATCCTATCAAGTTACATTGAAATCCCTTCATAATTATGGCCTGTAGACTGTGCTAAAGGTTTTCGAACTTCGGGCACCTTTGGCCATCACAGTTGCCCAATCATGTCCAAAAGGGGAAGTTCTCATCTAGACATTATATGAAGTTCACCTACCAAGTTACAATGAAATCCCTTCATAAATATGACCTGTAGACTGTGCTAAAGGTTTTTCAGGTTTCGGGCTCGGGCAACCATCATGGCTGAATGATCGCAACCATAGGGGACAATCTCATCTGGGCATCATCTGGAGTGATCCTAAGAAGTTACAATGAAATCCCTTCATAAATATGACCTGTAGACTGTGCTCGAGGTTTTCGGGCTTCGGGCACCTGTAGCCATCACAGTTGACCAATCATGACCAAAAGGGGATGTCATCATCTAGGCATTATATGGAGTCAACCTAACAGGTTACAATGAAATCCCTCCATATTAGACATGACCTGCAGACTGTGCTGAAAGTTTTGGGGTTTCAGGCTTGGGCAACCATCACGGTTGACAGATCATGCCCAAAAGGAGACGTTCTCATCTAGGCATTATACAGAGGCATCCTACCAAGTTACAATGAAATCCCTTCATAAATATGACCTGTGGACTGTGCTAATGGTTTTCGGGTTTTGGGCTCGGGCAGCCATACCGGTTGACCAATCGCGACCAAAAGGGGACACTCTCATCTAGACATGACCCCAAACCTGCATATGACATTTCGTGACGATCAGACAAGAACTGTGGGGTGTAGCTAAAGGAAAATGTGAACAGACTCACAGACTTCCGCACACGTGATGGCAATAGCTTATCTTGACTTTGTCAAGTTAAGCTAACAACCCACTGGGCATATCTATTAACACTAAAAATACAATAGCTCATGTTAGTCATGTACAAGAACCACACAATGGAGATCAAAATGCAGTGTACGAAGCGCCCACATCCATAAGGCATAACAGCTGCATTAATTAATATTTATAAACAAATGAAACTTAGTGACGAATTGTGGGATGTTGTTTTCGAATTTCGAAGAAAAGGTCATGGTACTTAATTATTTGTCCATATCTTGTGATTTTAAATCTAAATAATAAAATAACACTGCATGTTTACAAAAAAAAATACCGGCGTTCAAAGTGTGAAACCTTACAAATAGATTTGCATGAAAACCTCAAAATATTCACTCAGTTGCAAGGAAATAGGTTTTTTGGGGATCCTGGAATTGAAAATTTTCCTGTCGAGGGCCAAACCATGGTTGGTCCCTTGGTCCCTGGTTAGCGACATCCCTTCATCGCCCCATCATGGCGGCCTCATTTTTTCACAAGCAGAATCACTGCCAGTCATTGGGGGAGGGGGGGGTGGGGGAGGTTGCTATACCAATCAACAATTCCGACCTCCCTCGCAATAAAATGCCAATTTCATATTTGAAGTGCTTCGTCCCTCAAGTTCTCAACACTATTTTTCTCACACAGAAATTCCAAAACAAGCTATAGAAATGTTATAGTCTGTTTTGAATCTGGTCACCCGAAATATTGAAATGACAGCAAGAACACATGGACTGAATGGATTCAATTGTTTTATTCACTAATTTGCCAGAAAATATGTAGGTGTCATTTCCATGGCGTTTTTTCAACATTATTCAGCAAATTTCTTATTTAGCAATTACCACCATGTTACCAGTGACGGCACTTGTTAAATAATATAAAGCAAACTATTTGACAACTTGTTGGGATATTATGGCTCGGTCGAAAGCTAGGCCCTATATCTTGATTGCCACTATCCATTATTCAATTACGAATGTTCCTAGAATAAACCTGTTCGTAAAACATCCATATATAAAAACTTTTCAAATGAAAGTGTCAATGACACTGTAGCTCAACTTGCCAAGACATGTACATGTATAGTATGCAACACAGCAATGACAAACATCTAGGTAATGACCTGATAGCAAAGGTACATATAAAGTATTGTAACGGTCTGTACATAAATACTGGCCGTAGCCTGTAACAAATGTATAGGTAAAGTATTGTAAAGGTGGGTGATAGTCAGATGCTAAACTAGAAAAGAAATCTTTGAGTCCCAGAGTGGGTCTGACTGAACCCCAAAATATTTGTTCTCATGGCACAGTGATAACAAAGGCATCCCAAAACACACTCATTCCTGTCCCAAGGTGAAAACAAAGGTGCCCTAAAAGTTTCGTGAAGATCAGTTCATAAATACGAGCTGTATAGAAGTTGTGACAAAAAACTGATTGGACCTAATTTCGGTACAAAATGGCCACTGGCAGCCATCTTGAATTTTGGACTGCACTCAGAAACACTCGTTCTCGTCCCAAGGTGATAACAAAGGTACCCAAGAAGTTTCGTGAAGATCGGTTGATAAATACAGCCTCCAGCCCAAGCCGTATTGACATGTGCACTTACAGTGTATAAGTAGCACTAAATAAATCAAAATTCATCTAATTTGGATAATTTCTGCACGAGAAAAAAACCTGTACTATATGTGATGTATTCCATGTTACTAAACATTCACACAAAAATTTATTCAAATCAGAACTTTCATACAGAAGTTCTGTACAAAAGACTGACTGCACTAATTTTGGTACAAACTGGCTGCTGGTGGCCATCTTGAATTTCGGACCACACCCCAAAACACTCGTTCTCATCCCACGGGAATAACAAAGGTACCGAAGAAGTTTGGTAAAGATCGGTTCATAAAAACGGCCTCTAGCCTGAGCCGTATAGAAGTTGTGTACAAAAAACTGATTAGACCTAATTTCGGTACAAAATGGCCACTGGCAGCCATCTTGAATTTTGGACCGCACTCAGAAACACTCGTTCTTGTGCCAAGGTGATAACAGAGGTAAGTTTTGTGAAGATCGGTTGATAAATACAGCCTCTAGCCCGAGACGTATTGACATGTGTACTTACTGTGTGTAAGTAGCACTGAAAAAATCAAAGTTCATCTAATTTGCATAATTTCTGCACGAGAAAAAAACCCGTATTATATGTGATGTATCCCATGGTACTAAACATTCATACAAAAAATTATTCAAATCAGAGCTTTCATGTGGAAGTTCTGCGCAAAAATCTGATTGCCCCTAATTTTGAACAAAATGGCTGCCAGTGGCCATCTTGAATTTCGGACCAGACCCCAAAACACTCGTTCTCGTCCCACGGTGATCACAAAGATACCCAAGAAGTTTCGTAAAGATCGGTTCATAAATGCGGCCTCTAGCCCGAGCCGTATTGGCATTTGCACTGACAGTGCTGAGAGTAACACTAAATAAACCAAAGTTAGCCTAATTTGCATAATTTAAGAACGAGAAAAAAATCCGTATGATATGTGATGTATCTCATGGTACTAAACATTCATACAAAAAATTATTCAAATCAGTGCTTTCATATGGAAGTTCTGTACAAAAAACAGATTTCTGCATCGTTGGTACAAAATGGCGGCTGGCAGACATCTTGAATTTTGGACCGCACCCAAAAACACTCGTTCTCGCCCCACAGTCATAACAAAGGTACCCAAGAAGTTTCATAAAGATCGGTTCATAAATACGGCCTCTAGCCCGAGCCGTATCCAATTGTTGAAGTACGGACAGACGGACAGACGGACGACGGACGATGGGCCATGACAAAAGCTCAAATTTGGCTTTGCCAAAGTTGAGCTAACAAAAAACGGAAACTAAAACTGAGGTTTTTTCCTCCAAAAAAAAAATGAAACCAAACTCCAAAAAATGAAACCGCCAGTCTCTACCTCTCACACTCAACGCGGTTCCCTGCAATGTGGACAGTGATCTTCTCATCCCTGGGAATAGTAACAGTTCTCTCCAAACTGCTGGAGGAACCACTACTTTCTGCAGACTGATGTCACGTCCGCTTTCTTCTTTGGCCTGCTGGAGCCTTTCCTGCCTCTCCTGGGGTGGCCCGGGACATGGTGGCAGAAAATCTCCTGGATCCCTGAACTTTAAGTTCTTCCTCTTGAATTCAATGAAATCTACAGGCATTTTCCTTGGGCATGTGCTCACATGTTTTCTGGCTTTCCATCAAGGTTATGGTCAATTTTCGAGTCCTCTAATTCAAATTCTAAATCATCTAATTCACTGGAATCACGTTCAGTCAGCAAATTCTCTGGCGCATTTACTCCTACTTAAGGCTTCAAATGATCCACATGTACATTAATAAGTCTAGAATTATCATTTTTCTGAATAGAATAAGTTACATCTGTGACCTTATTTACTACCAAATATGGTCCAGTCCACCCCAATCCTAATTTTTTTTCAGCTTCTGGGGAATACCACCTCCACATCCATGTCCCTACTTGAAAATTCCTTTGCTTTAGACATACACCATAATCCCTCTTTTGACTCAAAGCAGAATATTTTAACTATTAGTGAGTGAGTTTGAATGCCTCTTGCATCAGTTTCAAGCCATTCAATATACTCAATGGGTCAAAGAAAAGAATTCTTGGTCAGGTGGAGGACCTACCATTAGGTCAATTGGATAATTTAACTCTCTCCCCAGCATAAGCAAATTTGGTGAACTACCAGTGCTTTTATGTTCTGTGAACCTATATGCCATCATAATGTAGGGAATATGATCATCCCAATCTGTATTATTTTCATTTACACATATGGCCAACATTTGATGAAGAATTTGGTTAAATCATTCTACTACCCCATCCGATTGTGGATGATAGGGAACTGTATGGGTATTCTCAATTCCCATTCTAGAAAAAACAGCCTGAAAAAGTTGACTTGAACTCTCGGCCTTGGTCACTGTGCAATTGCCAAGGACACTCGAATCTACAGAATACTTCAGTGACAAGTTTATCAGCAACTCTTAAAGCAGTATGGTTGGGAACAGGGAAAGCCTCCTTCCCTTTGGTGAAATAGTCCCCCACTATAATTATATACTGATTACCTCCCTTAGTCAAGGGCAGTGGGCCAGAATTATCAACCCATAACTCTGCATGGGTTCATCTATTTGAAATGGATGAAGAGGGGATTTTTCCCTCCCAGGACCAGGTTTACATCTGGCACACGTCACATTCATTACACCACCTGACTATAGCTTTTGTCATTCCGGGCCAATAGAACCAGCGTTTAATTGACTGTAAGGTCCTGTCACTTCCCAAGTGCCCTGCTATTCTCTGTTTATATAGTTGATTAAATATTTCTTTCTTTATAGAGCTTGGAGCCAACAGTTGGTACTGATCGATATTACCTATTGGTTTTCTCCTATACAAAACATCTTTATCCAGGACAAGTTCTTCCCATCTAAGCCACAATGATTTTTCCAATTTATTTTTAAAAGCAACATTTTGGGGGCATTCCTGATTTTTTTTATTTTTATTTTTATTATACAGCCTAAATCATCGTCAGTAGTTTGCATTTGTGCAATCTCCCCTTTTGACCATATAGATGACCAGTTGGGTTCTCCCAAACTTTGTTGATCTGCACTGAGTTCCTTAAACCCTAAGGGTTGAATTGTCTCAACCGGAAACAGATATTTAATATCACATTCAGGGAAATCAGAAAAGTCATCTTTGAGACATTCATATCCACAAACTCAGTCATTTTATTGTTTCGACACTGAGGACAATTCTCATTTTTACAATTTCTGATAGGTTTCCTAGACAGTGCATCAGCATTCTGATGACATCGTCCATGTCGATGTTCTATGTCAAAATCAAATGTTTCTAACATACTAATCCATCTCTCTATCATTCCTTCAGGATTTCGAAAATTCTTCAACCATTTCAATGGTGCATGGTCGCTTCGAATTTTGAATTTCTTTCCAGTAAGGTAAGCCGATAGTGCTTTACAAAAAACATTACTGCCCAAAGTTCTCTCTTGGAGGTACAATAATTTTGCCCTATCCAGTGTATGACTAGCATATGCAATGACTTTTTCAGTCCCTTCCTGAACCTGAGACAACACTGCTCCGATCCCATTTAAACTTTCCTCTTTGTCCAAAATGAAATCTCCTTCCCCTATTGGATAGGCTAATACAGGTGCAGATGTTAGAACAACTTTTAAACTATTAAAAACCTTTTTTTCACAGTCTGATGACCAAATAAATAAAACATTTTTCCTTGTAAGTTTAGTGAGAGGGCTTGCAATTTCAGAAAACTCGAGAACAAACTGCCGATAATAGCCCACAAGTCCCAAAAAACTACGGACATCCTTTTTATTCTGTGGACAGAGCCAATATTTAATGGCCTCTACTTTGGTTGAATCACACTTAACCCCTTCTTGTGACACCACGTTCCCCAAGAATGGTAATTCAGTTTTAAATAAACAACATTTTTCAGGTTTCAATTTTAGATTAGCTTGTCTCAACCGATTAAATACTGTAGAAATTCGTTCCAAGGTAGTATCAAAGTCTTAACAAACATAATAATGTCATCTAAATAACACAAACACTTTTCCCACTGAAAGTTAAACAAAATTTTATCCATTAATCTCTCAAATGTTTTTGAGGCTCCGGTCACACCGAAAGTCATAATTCGAAATTGAAAAGAGTCCAAGAGGGGTGATAAAAGCTTTTTTCTCCTTATCCTCTACATTTAATTTAATTTGCCAGTACCCACTGCAAAGATCTAAAGTACAAAACTATTTCGACCCACTTAAGGCATCAAGAGTGTCATCGATCCTTGGGAGGGGATAGGCATCCTTCAAGGTTACAGCATTTAACTTTCGGAAATTGACACAAAATTGGGGTGTTCCCTCCTTTTTGGGTACCAGGCAAATAGGAAAGGGCTAAAAATATTGTCATTTAACATCTGTTTAGTTTACTCTACAATGGTATTTCTTTTAGACAAAGGTACTCTATAGGCTGGTACTTTTATATGCTTTGCATCACCAGTTGTTATCTCATGGGCCACTAGGGTTGTTTGCCCAACCTTACAATCATCGCCAACAAAAATATCCCTATACTCCATCAAAAGATTACTAATTTGCTCCTTTTGTTGTTCTGAAACTACCAAATATACATTGTCTACCAATGGCTGTAGATTAGTAGGCTGAGTTACCATAACTCATCAGATCAACCTCAGAAACACTTTAAATTGAACCCACTATAAAATCTTTTTTTTAATTTGACACATTTATCCATAATCTTCAACACTGATATTAACACCTTTTTGCTGAGATCCACCAAACTTTTTGCCAAATAAAGTCCCTACTTTGTAGATTTTGGACTGGTTCCACCAATCCAGTTTCTCCAAACAACATTTTATCTAGACATCCTTCCACAAACATTTCAGAGTTAGCAGGTATTTCAACATCATCTTTCAACAATACTCTACCTACCTACAGTGGCTGATGGGTATATATACATTTTAACATTTCCTTTGCGTGTCTTAAGCACTTGTTTCCTCACTAAAACCTTAGCATCATTTCCATCCAGGAAATTCATGCCAATTATACCAGGCACAGAATCTATTTTTGCCACAATGAATTCTTGGAAAAATTCTCGCCCACCTACCATAGCTTCTACACTACAAGTCTTTCAAGGAAATAATTGAAACTGATGAACTGGTATCTATTACGATCTAACACCATAGATTTAGGCACATCATTAATCTTTACATTTACATATAAGGCAGTGGAGAGTTTCCTACTCATCTGAACCTCAGTTATTACAGTCCTCGGAATTAGTGACGGCATTTGGCAATGCCGTCGCAAATGCCGCCGCCGCCGTGGGGCATGACGGCAACATTTTCTTGCCATCGCAAATTGGCAGCCATAATATTTTTTTACTTGTCCCAATTACCTGAAGTCCGTCAGAACTGATCATCCAACCCTACATAACATATGTTTTATAGGTGTAACTGGTGTATAAAATCAATATTTGTGGAAATATCTAATATTAATTAATTTGAAAGTAAGTTTGTACAAAATGTATGTGGTTGAAATACTGTTCATAACCAGTTGTTTTTCGTTTGTTTGTGTTTTTTCGAAAGAACTCCCTTGTTGACTGTGATGTACGTTTAAAATAACCCAGGAATTCCTGGGCAATTCCCTTCTGATGTCACACCTTACATAAATACAACCAATCAAATTCTTCGTTTCATGAAAGTATGCTAAATTGGTGTACTGGGACAATGTGGCAGTTCTATTGGTCACTGATGTAATCTCAACAGAGCACGTGGTCATGTTCCATTTTAATTTTAGTATTCTCCACTTGTGGCATAATGTAAACTGTACAATCTCAAACAAACTGAATTGGAAAACAATCAATCGGTTCAATAAAACAATAAACGCATTGAGCACAAAACAAGGGTGAGTTGGAAAATAATTCTGGTTGTGTTTATCGGGTCAGAGTCAACTCGCCCCAGGTTGATGCGCAATGCAAATATTTCTGTCTCTAACAGTTACTGTCAAAACCGATAGGCTAATAATGCATGGATGCAAGTTACAACCAGCCCCTAAAATTAGGACAAACAGTCAATCAATTGATCACTTAATCGAACTACAGCTTGTCCAACTGACCACCCACCAGTGATCTCTTGTCCATTCGAAGTCAGCTGTTCTGATTAATGATTATTATTCACTTAGTGTAACAGTACTGTCATCCAAACAATTCAATTCAAATGAGCCGTCGCTGATAAAAATTTGCCATCGCAGAATTTTTGGGGCGGCAATGTTGTGCCGTCGCAATATTTTCCTAATTCCGAGGACTGGTTATTATTTCACAGGGTGGTGTGTTAAAATCTTGTAGCTCAGCCATTAGGGTTGGGCGGTATTGGTAAAAATAAATACCGCGGTAATCGCAAAATATTACCGCGGTATACCGAAATACCGATTAAAATCAAAGGGGGTCTTCTCCATAACAAAAAACGCAACTTCAACGTGTCGAAACTGTAAAATTTGAGCCTGAAGCTTTGCACAAGACGGCCGTCAAAAATCAAAACTTTTTCAAATATTTACTCACAAATGATTTTAGTTTAGCACAAAGTTCAGTTGGGACAACTTGGGGTATATAACAAGGCACATTTGATGTTTATCGAAGAAAATTCAAAATAAAATCAAACCCAGAGATAATAATTCTTCGAATCAGAATCGTCCAGTGACATGAGATTGAGAAGTGAAGTGTGCAAAAAGTAACAACAGAAGGGCATGCGATTGCCACAGTTCATCACAATAATTTTCATGTTTGATTAAAATTAATAACCGTATTACATACACATCACCATTCAAATAAAAAGGTTGTATGGGGCGAATGCTGCTTGGTAGAAAATGTAAGTAAGTTGGGCTTTTTTATTTTTTTTGAAATAATGACAAGACTTTCGTCCTTTTTGTGTTGAATAATCCTGCAAGCACATTTCTGAAGTCACGAGGCAGTAATGACGTACTGCGTGTCCTAGCAGCCAATCACTGTGAGTTTCGTTTGGAATCCCCTGATATTTCCCCCAAAGAAAATGTCCTATTTTTATTTAACTTCAGCAGACGGCAGTGCCATTGGCCGAAAGTGTCCACGTGACTAACTACGCATGCTAAGTGCGTGCCCTCCACCTCAACTTGTTTCAAATTCAAGGTAAACAGAATTGCTTCAGTTCCAGCAGTCAGCTATTCATTAAATGCCTCCACAGAATATAAATGACTTGGCAGAAACCTGCAAACACACACGTATCTTGAACTTTACTATGATTCGCACAGCAAGAAACTAAACAGAATACAATAATTACCCAAATTTAAGCCAAGTGTATCGAGCCTGATTGACGTTAAACTATTCACAGCCAACCGCGATGGGCAATTTGAGGATTGCATATCGTGGTAAAACCGAGTTTTCGGTATACCGATTAAACAATTATTTGCCGGTATCGGTAACGGTATTGAAAATATTACCGAATATAATCGGTATACCGAAATACCGCCCAACCCTATCAGCCATACAATTTTGACTCTCATTACATTTGAGTGTTTCATTTTTAAAATCAGTATTTAAACCTGAATGATCCAATTTTTCAGTTTCTTAGTTAATTTTTCCTTTTCAGTTTCAAAATTAACTACGGCTTGGGGCATGTTTAAAAATTCAGGTCCCACCTCCATTTTATTATTTTGATTTTGCACTAGTCCTTGTTGTACATCCATCTGCCGACAGTCAGTTTTATTAACAGACTCCTCAAGTAGTATTTTCTTATCTACATGTCGGTATTTTTCAAATGAACAGCCTGGAACTATGACCTGAAAGTTTTCCGCTGTTGTAATTTATTCTCTTTGGACATTCTCTTGCAAAATGGCCAATGCCCCGACAAAACAAAACAAACCACTTTACTGAGGTCACGGGCAACCCGAGCTCTATTTGCAGACCCAGCAGAGTTACGGTCAGTTTTATGTGAATACTGATGAACCCTATTTTGTTTATTTCCACCTATAATTTTCTCAACCTTTTCTTCTATCAGTTTCTCAACATCATGTGGTAGGTATGGCCTAAATTAAGGCGCATTTACATCCGATGGGGACATTTGTCCATCAATGGGTTTACAAGAGGGTTTGCAACCCTCATACCGTAATTCCTCAAATGCATCATATACAGTAGCAAAGGCTATGGCTTGTTCTAATGTTTAGGGATGCCTGAACTGAACATGCCATTTCATCTCATGAGACCCAAAACCATTAATGTACTGGTCTACTATGTGTATAGCTGGAGATAATGTCACCTCCCTGGGATAGGCTTGCTGTCCCAGCCCTCGAAGGGCAAAAACAAAGTCTACCACAGATTCATTTGGCAAACGTTTCCTGTTTTTGAACTCGCACCGATATGAAATTTGATTTTCTTTTGGGCCAAACCTTTGGGTCAAAACATTTTTCACCGCCGCATAGTCAATTAACTGATGGGATGGTATTCTACTTAACATAGTTTGTGCCTGATCTTGAAGACACATAACCAACATAGTTTGTGCCTGAACTTGAAGACACATAACCAACTGGTGAGCTCTTTCAATATTATCCCATTTATTCCATTCAGCCGCCAACTGAAAATGCACGACATAATCTTGCCAATCTGCAGTTTTATCATCAAATTTATTTGGCACTTTTTGCTTTCTAAAAGAGGGGGTGATTCAATGTATGTGAATTTCCAGTGTAAACTTGGTTATTTCCTGTGCTCATAAATGTTGCATCCTATCTTGCACCCCAGGAGCTAAACTATGTATCCCAGGGGCTAATCCTTGTAATTCCGGGTCAATACCCACTCCATGTGTGACACTTGGTAATCCATGTGTTACCCCTGGTACTCCATGGTTTGAACTTGGCACCCCTGACACCAAATTGTATCTCCCAGGTACTAAACCCTTGACTGCAGATACTAAACACTGCCTCCCAGGAGCTACACTCGGTGTCCCATGTGATAACCCATGTGCCCCTGATATCAAACTATTTCTATGACTAATTGTTGGCATAGCAACATTAGAAGCAGTGAGGGCAGTCTCCCCTCCCCCATACGCAGGTACACTTTCGAAACCAAGCATAGTTATAGCCCAGAGAGGGTACACAACTGACAGAATTATATGTACTAGTAGTCAGAACTTTTTGTCCAACTCTAGAATCTAATGAAGTTTGAGCAGCCATTTCATTTATGGATGGAACACAAGTACAAGTTGGAAAACTTTGCCCATATGCCAATGCACTGGTTGTCAATATACTTGTGTTAGTAGGCCTAATATAATCATTAGTTAGTAATGGGGTACTTGTTATACACCTGGCAGGTCCACTACCAAATATATTTGACCCAGTCTGGCCCCATGTCCCTGTCAAAGATTGTGGGAATTCACTCCTAAGTGTACTTTCTTTCACAAAAATGGACCAATTTTTAACAAAATCAACACTACATGTACGAGCAATTATTTCTCCTGATTCACCAGAGCTATCAAGATCTATAATTCCACTATGTGCCATTGCAATTTAAATAAATAAAATAAACCCAAGAATTTATTTAACTCAACTCAGCAGCTATTTAAAACCACATCCTCTCACCAACACCAACTGTAGTAGAGCCGTGGTGTGGGAGGACTATCATGGTTCTGATCACTGGATGTGGTCAGTCGAGTATAACAGACATGATGAAAACAAAATCCCTTTTAAATTTCTTTTATTTCGAATATCAACACTTTCTTTTATTTTGATATCAACAAATTTAAAACAAAACATTTCAAATGCAACCTTTCATTATTTTCAGTTCCGTTAACCAACGGGGTCGTCAAGTCACAGTCCACAAACATTCAATGTCAAGGTAGGGGAAACGGAACCAAAAACAAATGGCGACTATGACAACGTGCTTTCACGTTATGAACCAAACTAATGGAGAAAGATAATCCTTTCAAGTCATACCAGATTTCCAATACTGAAGAATTCTACCTGGTTTTATATGCGTTGGAGACAATAGCGGCACTTGGTGTGACAAGACGAATCTTACTGGAAACAAAGAACCAATCAGGATCTGCCTTGCTCCTCAGCGTCAGCACTGTCTCCAAAGTGTTTACAAATAACAGTGAAAGTACAGGAGAAACAATTTAAACATAATTTTTCAAGAGAAATTATTTATGAGCTGAAATACACATATCACTCGAAGAATTAAAATACATTTTATTTCTAAACACCATTGAGAATTATTACCACATTTTTGAACTATTGATTTCTGTAAAAATTGTATTGATCTTAATTGATTTCAATACTCTGAAATTGCAAAAATTGATTTTTTGGACTCTCAAAACAGGTGAAAAACTGAGTTTTTGCCACAGTTCTGTGGTCTCTCAAGACAGATTGTATCTTATGGCAGGCGAAACCAATCGATGCATGGCGACAGTGGTCTCTCAAGACAGGTGTCTCAAGACAGTGGTCTCTCAAGACAGGTTTTACTGTATTATTGTTATAATTTAACAGTCAGATCAGAGTGGCAATATTTGGATGATATTGTTTCCTTTATACCCAAAGTATAAATAATTCAATTTATAGGCAATTAAAACTGAAAAAAATATTTTCACTAAATTGAAAACAATTAGTTTGAATTTTATTCAAATATTTTGAAACCATATTACCCAGATTTGTTAATTCAGAGTCACAAAAACACACTGCTATCAAATTACAAACTCCTACTTTGGAAGAATTCCAATGTTTACAAAATATTGGTCCTGTGAAGGCAGCAAATTTATTTGAATTTTGGCAACAGAAAGGATATTGAGAATTTTCTGATCTCTGCCGAATAACTGGAATGGCAAGATTGGACTGACAATGAAATTATTTCTTTATCTAGGGATACTGCACATATGTCACCACGTGTACAGTTATCTGCAAAATCACGGTCACTATCTAAAAGATAGAATAAATTTCTCACCAGACCAGGCTAATAAAAGTATTCATTCTCCATCTGCTGCAGTCAGCTTTTATTAGAAAAATGGATCTTTTGGAAAATGAACTTTCAAGATTTAAAAGGCAGTATTATTTTGAAAGAAAAGCCTGGGAAGATCAGATACAAGAGCTCAAAGAAGAAAGACAGAATTATACTCAATCAAAAGTAGTTAAGACTCTCATTAGATGAACAAAAACATGAATCATTCGGAAAAGTAGATCATCTCAAAACAGAATTTGCTGCAGAATATGATAAATTAATGTCTGCTTTGAAGGAAAAGGAGGAGACAGAGAAGCAAGTATCTGCACCAAATTACTTTTTACCAAGTGCTCAACCAAGATGGATGTTCAATCCAAATGATAAAATACACTCAACTCCAAAGCAGGAAGAGAATTCTTACTTGAGGAGAATGTCAGCTGTATTTCCAAGAAATGGTAAATATGAATCTAAAGGAAAGCCTGATCTCGGACAAAGATTTAACAAAATGAAAAAAACAAACCAAATGGTCAGAAGGTGATGGATCAGATATCTATGATCAAAATGCTTTTACATCAACTCTGAAATCAGGAAAAACAGACTTCATGCCCACAAAAACTAAAGCATCCTGACCATCAAGCTATGAATCCTAGGCATTCCAAACATCAATGCAGTCAATCACGGAACAAAATTACAGAATCAGATCAACAAACTTACAATAAAAAAGCTTTTCATGAAAATAAATCTGATGAAACTGGTAGCACAGAAAATATTGGTAGTGATTAGCAGTATAGAACTCCAAAAAAGCAATCTAAAAGTCAAAATAGACATTCACACAGAAGCAATGTGCAAGAAACAAAGCATCAGGATTTAAAACATAGAAGGAAACATTTTTCAAATCATAAAAGTTACACAAGATGTTCCAAATACACATGATACTGAGAGAAGGTCGAGAAATAGGAGCTCATATGAACAAAGAAGTCTGCATCATCGGTCACCAAATATGAATTGTTCGGCAAAACAAGATACTTACCACAAACATCATAGATATCGTTCAGGGAGAAAGCATCTGTCATGAAATCGACAAAGGTACAGAGAAGCTGAATCTCCTGGTTCATCTTCACTAAGTAATGATCAATCAGATTATAAACACACATATCGACATACACACCGTCATGTGTCAAGCAAGATGAGCACTAATTGAAGTTTGAGAGACAAAACAGTTTTAAATTATAAAACCCTTCATAATGTTGGTAAAACTGATCAAGATTATCTACATGAGATAGATACAGATATTATGCATTCCATCTCACAAAAACATTCGCCAACTGACGACTCCGTTGATGATATTATCACACAACAGACAATCGAGCAACAGCAACATTCATATGAATCTGACGATTCAGAGCAGGAGATTCTGGAAATGGAACGCGAACTAGCAAAGCTGCAAACAAAAAAATTGAAAAAGAAAGACAGCAAAGAAACATTAAAATGACAATTAGATGATGCCAAGAGAGAATTGAAAGAACTTCGTCGTTCTGGGTCTTCCACAGGTACAAGCAAATTACTCAAGAATACAGAAAAAGACAGTGATTCATGGATTAATTTCAATTTAAGCAGTAAACAACACAGTAGTATGAATTATATTTTTTCTTCTATTTATTTAAATGAACTGTACATATATAAACATTCAAACATTTCGGCCCTTTGAGGTGATTCGGTCTGCTTCACAATACAGCGTAGAATTAGGAGAGCACCACGATGTGGTGGTATCATCAGGTGTGACCGAGGTATGAATACTGCAGTGTCACACAAAGACATGTTATCGAACTAGTTGCAAAGTCCACCATGGGTGAAGATTAGTATTGCAGCCTAGGTGACTGAAATGAATTGGGGAGACGATGCTGAGAACACAGCATCGCAACCGCCGGCCAGATCATGCAGCAAACCAAGCCACAGTGAGGCATGTCAAAAACAAAACATAAAGTACCCAAGAGAAACAGAAAATGTGGGCAAGGAAGAAGGGGTATTGGTGGGGCTGGTGGGTGGTTACTGAACAGACTGAACAGAATGTCTGTGCATTTCAAAGAAACGGGCGAGACTGATTTGGTCTAACTGGGACTTGGTATATACAAGCAAGTTTTGCAATTCCCATTTCCATATTTGATCATACCTCTTTGTAGTTTTCCTGGAAACGTTTAGCTAGAATACCTATGTCACAACTCTGGAATGTCACCAGTAACACATGACAATGGATGGATTGTTCAGGTCTGCAGAAAAATACCATTCCGCAGCCTGCAAGACTGTCAGCTTGGAGGCAACAAATGGTAATTTTCAACAACCAAGGAAAGAGCAGTATTAACATTAAAATATCTGCACAGAACTTAGTTAAATTTATAGAAATAGCTCTTGAGGCTATACATTGTATAAAGCAACTCAGCTGCTTGAACCTAGCCTGGTATACATGGAAACCATACAAGATCAGTTTAATTAGTGAAAGATATTCTTGTTTCAGCTTAAACTTCCATTAATACAAATTGTATTAATTCTTAATTTAAGCAGTAAACAACACAGTAGTATGAATTATATTTTTTCTTCTATTTATTTAAATGAACTGTACATATATAAACATTCAAACATTTTGGCCCTTTGAGGTGATTCGGTCTGCTTCACAATACAGCGTAGAATTAGGAGAGCACCACGATGTGGTGGTATCATTAGGTGTGACTGAGGTATTAATACTGCAGTGTCACACAAAGACATGTTATTGAACTAGTACCTAGTTGCAAAGTCCACCATGGGTGAAGATTAGTATTGCAGCCTAGGTGACTGAAATGAATTGGGGAGACGATGCTGAGAACACAAAGTATTTTCAGCATCGCAACCTCCAAAGAAGGATTGTGAAACAAGCCGAATATCCCCAAAGAATGCTGACAGTGGCGGTCACTAGCAGAGCTCTGAAAGAAACTCGGATGACCACTTCCCCTGAAACCAAGCACCCTGGAAAGAGCCACCATAGCCCACCGAGGAGGCTGCATCTGTATACAGATGAAAGTCTGGTGCATGGGTGAAAGCATTCTCAAGAAATAAAGAAACTACATTCCATCCAGTGAGAAATTCTCTCCACATATTCAGCTCACATCGACAGCTATGATCGAGGTATACAAAGTGGTGCAGTTTCGTGGCTTTAACAGACAGCGTTAACAAATGCGATATGAACGACCTACCTGGAATAATGACTCTACAAGCATAATTCAAATGACCAAAAAGACTCAGCAATTGAACCTTCTTGTACTTGGACCATGCAATAAAGTCGGAGATGATCTTTTGAATGCGGTGTATTTTCTCGAAAGGAAGGCGGGCCTCCATGTTGTCAGAGTCAAGAATGATGCCAAGAAATTCCAGAGAAGTGGCTGGGCCAAGTGTTTTGTGACCAGCAATTGGAATATTGAATTTACGAAAAATCATAGTCAACAAGGCCATAGTCCAGAGAGGCTCACCATCCGGTGGATCGATGGTCAGAAAATCATCAAGTAAATGCAGAATATGTGGAATATTGTAATTGTGTTGAGCAATCCAACATATCGCAGTTTGTTTGTTGTTTGTTTGTTGGTGGTTAACGTCACATATTTATGCACAATGGCTAATCGTGACACAACATGGCGATGAAGTCAAGGATAGTCAATCGTTGATCAACATGTTGCCCATTTTAGAGGACTTTCACCCCAAGCATTGGTGACTGGGTCCTATTTTACTAGTAAAGCGGAACTGGTTTACCGCAGTAAACAAGTGCTGCTTACTTCCTGGGGTTCCCACGGGGAACATATCGCAGTAGATAGTTGGTCAAAGATTTTGGGACTTGACCGACTTCCAAAAACTAAGCAAACAAAAAAATAATACTGGTCCTTCCAGTGTATCCCATAGAGATTCCACAGGGATGGGAGTATAGGCAACAATTTAAAAGCATCAGTGATGTCGGTTTTGCACATGTGACAGTGGTATTTATTGCATATAAATATATAAACATAACAATTATCTTTTATGATTAGTAACTAATATGACATTGCATGAAGCATGGTTACTAATTTGCATGGGTACTAATTCATTGAGAGCATATGTGCCCCTGTCTGTGCACTGTGATTAGCCTGTCGCTGTCAATATCCTATTCACGTGACTGTCTATCGATCTTTTGTTTCATGGTCCTTGTTTTCCCGCCGTTTCTAGGGTGTTGCTATGCAGTTGTTTCCCTTGGACTATAATTCATCTTATTTTGTTTTGGCAGTTGGATTTTCAATGTTCTTGTGTATATGTCTTCTTCAATGATTTTATATAAATATGTATCGACCGAAATCGTCTTGATTTGGTAAGCAAATATTTATCATTGATGTCTGTAAAATTACAAGATGCAATCATGTATATGTATGTCCATTTTAATCTGATCTTTTATTCATGCCAATTTCGTTCGTCGCCATGAATTCCATTCATGACTAGACTATTCCTATTTATTTTGGAAGTAAAGTTTAAGTTTATTATATTTCTAAATCTGGTAATGTTCCTGTTTTCTCCATGTATGTAATATATCATGGGTCACGTGCGATCAGTTGGCCGTTGTTATGCAACCCGATTGCTGTGTGAACCATTTTATACACATAATATCTATTAGGATTATTTATCCTGTCCTGGGAAGGGTTTCTCTCTTTTCCCGGTGCTATTATTTATGTTCTTTGTAATTATATATTACAGGGTCTACTTATTATATATTTGAAGAGCTTGTGATTAGTTGATGTAGTAGAAACAGGAGAGTTTATAATAAACAGTTGTACAGTTCAAAGTATGTATAGAACTTTTATTTTCTCTTCCAAGATGTTACTTTCATTGAAACGATTCGTGCTCTACCAAAGCTCCGTTTCAATTGGCGCCCAAAGTAAAGAATCCATTATGTAAACTTTGATGTAAATTCAAGCCACTGCGTGTCTGCAGATAGGCACTGACTGAAGTGTGACGTCACCACAGTCTGATTCGCTGTGTTTGTTTACTACTTGTGTTGTCTGCTGTTTTGTGATGTTAAATTTCTTCATTGTGACAACAAAGACATGCATTTTTTTTCATATTCATGAAACTGTAAGTATGGCGACGGAGTAAAACTTCCTCACGTATTGCTAGCAATAACATTTCATCCCGTTTGTTGAACGCTTGTGTCTTCGACCTCAGTGATAACAACTTCTGACATTGACTCGAGTTTTCCAATTTCATCCATTCGTGCTGATGACTTCCACGAGGCCTGACTGTTGTTTTTGACTCTGACATTTGATCATTATTTACCACTACAAGACTTGCTTGGAACTGTTTATGTGCAATGTGCTTGACATTGACTGATAATCCGGTAAAATAAGATATTTTGAGTGACTTTTTTTGTAAAAGTTTGATTGTTTTCATGTACACTGTAGTTGACAGGTGTTGAAATTACCTCCCTTGATGTGAATTTAGGAAAACCTCAGGTGATTTCTCATGTGATGTCATAATTTATTTATAAATGTTTTATTCCAGTGTGTAACCGGAAGTAAACAAATTTACCTCCCATTGTAAACTTCCTTTGGAATTTCCATTTCTTTGCGGTTTTGGAAGTTTGTTTTGATTTCCCATTCAGTGCTAAGTTAATTTCATACCATCACACCACCGGTAAAGTATTTCAATGCATAGTATTTATATTTTGTGCCATTTGTAGGTGCAGAGTAAAAAATTATAGTTGATAAATATTATTGCAGTGTGAATTGTAGATGAAAATTGTATTGGACCTCAGTTCAAATTTCCCTTCTTTAGAGGAACTGTGACTTCTGTTACCCCTTTTGTGGTCAGCTAATTTTTCTGCTAGATCTCACTTGACTGTTCGCCTCCTGTTTGGTCGACTCGGTTTTCTTGGGTAAACTAAGGGCTTCAAATTTCTTAGCACTCAAATCAGCATGCTCGGTTTGTTTAATTAACCAATTCCAAATATTTTAACCTTATTTAGGCCAAATATTTTCAGGTTTATTGACACTTATCCATTGACGGTGATCATGAGTTGCTGCTGATTTATTTATTCTTATTTATTTTTTTTTTATAAACTTGTAGGATGTCATATATCAATTAAATATTTACTAATAAATTGTTGATTATCAATTTATTTAAATTAATTATTAATTTTTGTTTGATTATTTAGCTAAATATGGCAAGTAAAGATTTTTCAGATGATGAACTGAGTAACATGTTGCAGGCTTTTAAAAAGATGAGGGTGAAGCCAAAGGCAGATACCCCAGAGGATTTTGAAAGATGGTTTAAGGGAACAATTAAAACAGAACCTGAAGTTGAGACAAAACCAGCAGATGGAAATGAGGATGAGTCTAAATCTGTTATTGTAAAAAACCCAATTAAACTGCCAAATTTTTCAGGTGATGCAAAATCTGAGTCAGAGTATGACATATGGAAATATGAAATTAATTGTTTAATTACAGGTAAACACTCAAATAATGAAATTTTATATTCCATTAGGAAATCTTTAAGAAGCGAGGCAGCTCGAATTTTAATGAGACTTGGAGAAAATGCGACAATTAACGAAATTCTATCAAAATTTGATGCTGTTTATGGTTTGATAGAAACCCAAGAAAATATTTTGGGACGTTTTTTCAGTGCTCGGCAAGAAGAGAATGAGTCAGTTGTCAGTTGGGGTTGCCGAATTGAAGACCTAATGTCAAAAGCTATTTCGCTGAAGCAAATTTTACCTACTGCTTCTAATGATATGTTAAAAACAAGATTTTTTGAAGGTTTGCACCAGGAATTGAAGGATGTCAGTGCATATAAATTTAAAGATTGTCCTAAATATGAAGATTTGTTAACAGCATTAAGATTGATTGAACAGGACCACAAAAAACCTGATGCCAAATCTATTGCAAAAGCAGCTCAACCAACACCTTCTCAGTATGAAACGTTACTAAAGAAAATTTCAGATTTATCGTCAGAAGTTGCAGAATTAAAGAAACATCGTCAATACTCTCAACCCTCTAGATTTAATTCAAATTCTAATTTTCAGCAAGGACGTAGAAATTATCTTGGCAGATATAACAACAATAGAAATTCTAATTACAATTCTAATAATTCTACAGGCAATCCCATTTCAGGTGATCCCAGAAATTTCTCCCGTGAAAATAATGACCCACATTATAATTCAACAAATTCTAGTTTTCCAGGTTCAAATATTCATTGTAGGAATTGTGGTCAGTATGGTCATATACAGATAGGATGTCGAAATAAGTCAGTTGGCAGATATGGACGTCATCAAAATCCTTTAAACTAGCCCACATCTATAGTAATGGGTCGCATGTAGGCGTAGAGAATGGCCGACCCAAAGTAACGCTACAGGAGCCAGTAGGTTTACATGGAGAACCAACTGAATCTAATATAATTATTTCAAGCATTAATGCTAATTGTTTATTGGATACAGGATCCACCATTTCAACAGTTAGTCAAAACTTTTATTTCTCAAGACTTCGACATTTACCATTGAATAATATTGATAACATCTTAAATATAGAATGTGCTGATGGTAAAAAGCTTCCATATTTAGGTTATATAGAGGCAGAGATAGCAGTTCCAAGCATTGATGGAAGTAAAAAAACTACTTGTGTATTTTTAGTTGTCCCTGACAGTAATTACAATTTGTCAACACCTGTTTTACTGGCCACTAATGTACTTAGTACTTTCATGAGTCAGTGTAAACATGTTAATGGAGAAAAAATTTTGCAGGTAGCCAAATTGACAACACCATGGTATATGTCATTCTGATGTATTTCTTTAAGGGAAAGGCAGCTTGTTAAAAATAATTTTAGCCTTGGCATTGTGAAAAGTGCAGAGAATTGTAATATCATTTTACATCCAAATAAACCAGGGGTTATTGCTGGTATAGTGAATCATAAGCTTCCTTATCACCCGACTTGTGCTATTTTGCAACCTATATTAGGTAATTCAAAATTGGAAAACATAGAAATTACCCCATATATTTTAAAATATGACTTTAACTGGTAGAGTGCTAAATTATTTTGGGGTCCGAAAATTTCTTTTTGCATCTTTACCTTGTTACATTTTATGGGAGAGTGCCAATAGGCACTCTCCCATAAATTGTAACAAGGCAAATCCTAGCAGATAAAATAATACCACTTCAAAGATAATATGAAGCATACCCACAGAATATGAAGCCTTTAAATTGTGGTACTGGCCCATCAGAATAAAGCCCAAATATGGGCTTCCAGCACTCTACCAGTTAAAGACAGGAATACAGTTGATGTATATATCAGCAATCTCTCTTCTAGGACTTTGAATATTGAACCAAAATCTGTATTATGTGAAATACAGCCTGTTTCAGTGGAGCAAGAAATTGGAATGCCTAATGATAAAAATTTAGTTAATGATTCTTTTATTAAACAGGTTAATATTAATTCAACCAGGTTATCTACAGATGAACTAAAAGAAGGCATTAATTTACTTAGTCATTTTTCAGATATTTTTTCACAGAACGAGCTTGATGTTGGTTTATATAGCGATGTCAAACATCGAATTGATTTAACGGATGACAAACCTTTCAAGCAGCGACCAAGACATATTGCACCCGGATTACTTGATGAAGTGCGTGATCACTTACAACAATTACTTGCAGCAGGAGTAATAAGACATTCTTTCAGTCCATATTCTTCTAACATGGTTTTATGTCGACGCCAGAATGGTAAATTACGTGTATGTATTGATTACAGGGATTTAAATAAAAAGACCAAAGACGATTCTTATGCTTTACCTCATATCGATAACATTTTAGGTTATTTATCAGGTTCAAAATTTTTCAGCTCTTTGGATCTTAAATCAGGATATTTCCAGTTGGAGGTGTTAGAGGAACATAAAGAGCGTACTGCATTTACCGCAGGCCCACTAGGATTTTACAGTTTAATAGAATGCCTTTCGGATTAAAAACGGCTCCGGCAAGTTTTCAACGCATGATGGAACATTGTCTAGAAGGTTTAAATCTTAAAATTTGTTTGGTATATATGGACGATGTTATAATTGTTTCAGATTCCTATGAACAACACTTAGAAAGATTGGAATTGATTTTTCAGAGACTCCGTGAATGTGGTTTAAAGCTGTCACCAGATAAATGTACATTTTTTAATGACAAAATTAAATATTTAGGTTATATTGTTTCAGCTGATGGTGTAGAGACGGATCCTGACAAAATCGACAAAATTGTTAATTGGGCAGCACCAAAAAATTCTGATGAAGTCCGTAAATTTTTAGGTTTTTGCGGATACTATCGAAAATATTGTAAAAATTTTTCTCAAATAGCAAACCCTCTTACAGATCTACTTCCACCAACAAATACTGGAAAGCAGAAAAGTAAAAAGAAATCTAATTTTTCAGAGAAATGGATTTGGGAATCTGATCAAGAAAATTCTTTTTCTAGGTTAAAAGAATGTTTATCAACCCCACCTATACTTGGATATCCTAATTTTGCAGACCCATTTGAATTACATGTAGATGCCAGCAGCCACGGTCTTGGTGCGGTTCTCTATCAGATGCAGAATGGTATACGAGTTATTTCATATGCAAGCCGTGCAGTTAATGTAGCTGAGAAAAATTATCCAGCTCATAAATTAGAGTTCCTGGCATTGAAATGGGCAGTAACAGAGAAATTTTTTGATTACCCCTATGGTCATAAATTTGTAGTATACACAGACAACAATCCATTAACTTATGTTTTATCTTCAGCAAAGCTTGACGCTACATCTCATCGATGGCTTTCAGCTTTAGGTGCTTTTCATTTTGAAATTTTGTATCGACCTGGTAAATCAAATGCAGATGCTGATAGCCTATCCAGGTTGCCATAGTATTCATCAAGTGATACAGAGAAAATTACTGGTGACACTATTAAAGTGGTATGTAACTCTTTACAGGAACAACAACCATATGTTAATACTTTATGTTTCTCAACAGATGTAATAAAATCTCTAGATGATGGTATTAGTACTGATATGGATGATATGTCTCCAAGAGACTGGCGGAGAATGCAAGAATAAGATTCTATTTTAGGTCTTTGGATGAAAGCAGTTCGACAAGGCATACGACCACACCACAGTTCGTTGCCAATGAAAAAAAGAACACTCAACATTTTTTAGACATTTCAGTTCTTTGAAACTCAAGTGTGGTGTATTATATCGAGAGACAACTTTTAATTCAACCACTCACTTACAGCTTGTCCTTCTGATGTCTCAGGTTAAACTTGTGTTGTCTTCATTGCATGATGATATAGGCCACCCGGGAAGAGAGCGGACCATCTCATTGATCAAACAAAGATTTTATTGGCCTGGAATTGATAGCATGGTTGAAAATTACATAAAAAATTGTCCACGTTGTTTACGACAGAAGTCTCCTACAGACGCTAGAGCCAAACTTGTATCTATTCACACTTCACAGCCTTTGGAACTTGTTTGTATTGATTATTTAACACTTGATACTTCCAAAGGTGGTTTTCAATATGTATTAGTTATAACTGATCATTTTACTAAATTTTCACAGGCTTTTCCAGCAAGAAACATGACTGCTAAAACAACAGCAGATATTCTTTTTAACAATTTCTTCATTTACTATGGTTATCCACAGCGTATCCACAGTGATGAAGGTGCAAATTTTGAATCCAATTTAATAAAAGAACTTTGTAATTTATGTGGTATTAAAAAGTCAAGAGCTACCCCATATCATCCTATGGGAAATGGAGTATGTGAAAGATTTAATCGAACTCTTTTAGGTATGCTTGGTACACTGGAAGCTGATGAAAAGAAAGATTGGAAGAACCATATTGGACCATTAGTTCATGCATATAATTGCACCCGTCATGAAAGCACAGGTTTTGCACCTTTTGAATTAATGTTTGGCAGGCAACCAAGACTTCCAATTGATATACTCTTTGGTTTAGATAAATTTAAAACAAATGAAACTAAAGATGAGACTTCTCTTTCAGATTATGTTTCAGATCTTAAAGACAGACTTTCTTACTCTCATCAGCCACCAAAGCAGCACAGCAACAGCAGAAGAAAAATTTTGATTGTAGGTCTAGAGGTGCTACTATCCATGTTGGTGATACTGTTTTAGTTAAGACCTTAGCTTTTGAAGGCAGGCATAAATTAGCTGATAAATTTGATTCTGATATTTATTTTGTTACAGATCAGCCTAATAATGATATTCCAGTTTATATTGTTACCAGTGAAGATGGAGAAAAAGTAAAAACTTTACACTGTAACCATTTATTACCAATCGGTTCATTACCTTTAGATATTCCAGAACAGGTTGTAAACAATGTTCCACCAGATGTAACGCAGCCTGTTGTTAATAGACCAAATCCAGCAAAGAGAAAAAGTATTCATAAAATTAAACCTGTTGATCTTGATTTCAGTTCGGAGGAGGAAAATGATTTTTTTGCAAGTCTTCCATGGACCCCTGCAGTTACAACAATTGCTAGTGATGTGGAGACTGGTGTTCCACCCCGACAAAGTGACGACTTGCGGCCGGAGGTGGAAACAACATTTATTTCTTCAGGTGGTGACGACCAGTCTTCTCCAGGGGAGAAGTCGAGAAATAATGTTGAAATTATTAATACTCCTGATATTTCAGCACAATCCAGTATTGAAGTGGACCAGGAGGCAGTGGAATCTGATAATGTTAATAATTTTGATGTTTCACAGCGTGTACCGGTACCATCTATTTCAGATCCCGACACAGTATTAGATTTACCTTCTAATAATGATATTTCTTCTAGTACTCCTCCTATACCTGAACCACGCAGATCAAACAGACCAAGGAAGCCACCACCTGGATGGAGAAAGGAGATTATGTTGTAAATAGTTTACAGGGTCATCCAGGATTTGTTAGCAAAGCAGAATTATTGAAGAAACTAACTGACAAACAAATTTTAACCAGTCCATCGCCAGATGTCATTCATACTATATTTTCTTCCATTCTTGACTGACATCTCTTTACAAATGACAGTATATTAATGTGCTCATTTATTTTAACAGAAATTTGTTTTTCAGCTGATTAAATTTTGGTGCGTACTGGTATCAAAACTATTATTTGTCCAATTTGTTGTAATTTCAGCTGATAGATGATTTAAATTGTTTACTTAATTTCAGCTTATTTGATTTGATTATCCCATAACTTCAGCTGATTGAAATGAATATATACATGTGATAAGCGTGTGATGTTGTTTTTAAAATTTAATTTGACTACAGAACTCTTTTCACTAAACTTGAAGTTTAGTAGTTTATTGAGAAAAAAAAAAAAAAAAAAAATTTTATATGTAACTGTAAATATAATTGATGAATAATTGAAATTGACAGAAATGAATTATTACACAAATACTTGGATCGTTATTTTTAGATTATGTAATAATTGCAAATTAAATTAGTAATACGTCAGATTTAATTAACTTTTCTGATTTTCAGTTAAATTGTATTAAGATGTCTGATGTCTGTTTTTTTTGTTTTTTTTTTAAATTTAGTATAAACAGAATCTTCGAAATTAAAATATGTTTGTGTGTTTTACTTACCACTAGAAAGATTATGAAGGGCATGCTAATGATTGTTTCTAAATATTTAATTGCAGATTTGTGATTGATTGATTGATTGATGAATATTTATTGATATTTATCTTTACTTATAGGTTGAAAATAATCTAACTTATAACTTATTTTTGTAGCATGGATTGGTATGGTGCAGCTGAATTGATACGAGACTGAGATATATTTATTTGTAGGATTTAGGTTAGAAAAGGTACAAAGTGAGAATGACAAGGATGCCATTTTTTTATTTATGAGGGGGGAGAATGTGAAGTGGTATTTATTGCATATAAATATATATACATAACAATTATCTTTTATGATTAGTAACTAATATGACATTGCATGAAGCATGGTTACTAATTTGCAAGGGTACTAATTCATTGAGAGCAGATGTGCCCCTGTCTATGCACTGTGATTAGCCTGTCGCTGTCAATATCCTATTCACGTGACTGTCTATCGATCTTTTGTTTCACGGTCCTTGTTTTCCCACCGTTTCTAGGGTGTTGCTACGCAGTTGTTTCCCTTGGACTATAATTCATCTTATTTTGTTCTGGCAGTTGGATTTTCAATGTTCTTGTGTATATGTCTTCTTCAATGATTTTATATAAATATGCATCAACCGAAATCGTCTTGATTTGGTTAGCAAATATTTATCATCGATGTCTGTAAAATTACAAGATGCAATCATATATATGTATGTCTATTTTAATCTGATCTTTTATTCATGCCAATTTCGTTCGTCGCCATGAATTCCATTCATGACTAGACTGTTCCTATTTATTTTGGAAGTAAAGTTTAAGTTTATTATATTTCTAAATCTGGTAATGTTCCTGTTTTCTCCATGTATGTAATATACCATGGGTCACGTGCGATCAGTTGGCCGTTGTTATGCAACCCGATTGCTGTGTGAACCATTTTATATACATAATATCTATTAGGATTATTTATCCCGTCCTGGGAAGGGTTTCTCTCTTTTCCCGGTGCTATTATTTATGTTCTTTGTAATTATATATTACAGGGTCTACTTATTATATATTTGAAGAGCTTGTGATTAGTTGATGTAGTAGAAACAGGAGAGTTTATAATAAACAGTTGTACAGTTCAAAGTATGTATAGAACTTTTATTTTCTCTTCCAAGATGTGACTTTCATTGAAACGATTCGTGCTCTACCAAAGCTCCGTTTCACACATCCAGGCCCCAGGACCCAATTGGCATATTAATTTAATGGCATCATCAACCCGAACATAGGAGAGGGAAAAAGACTGCTTGTCAATAAGGTCATTCATGCTTGGTGTGGTCACATTATCATGAGGAGCCGAGAGGTCAACAATTAATCATTTTTGGTGAGAATATTTTCCCTCAGCTATGCCAATGGGACTAACGCGGTATGTAGGAAAGGGAGGGGAGCTGTACGGGCCTAAGAGGTAACCCTTTTCTAGTTCTGTCTGAATAAGAGAATCAACAACGGAAGGTTGGTTGAGGGCAGATCTGAGATTCTTACATTCAAAGGAAGAGGAAGGGATACTGCTAAGTCCAGTGTGGAAACCATTGGAGAATCCATCTAGGAGATAGTGTACAAACCTTCGATCTCGATGCATACATAATTCATGGGAAAGTTGTGCAATATTGATAGGAGTAGTTGCTGAACTGAAATCTGTTTGTAACAGTTGCTTGGAGTTGTGAGGGATCAATGCCAGATTTTCTCGAGTGCAATCTACATGTGAGAAAGCTGGAGTGTCGCTAGAACATTGATGTGAAAGGGAGACATCGGTTAGCACATGAAAATTGTCATGCGGTGAACTTGAAGCCAATTGTTGTGAAGTCCCCAACACTGGAATAGCAGATGAACTGGGGAAAAGAGTTTGAGATGTCACACCAGCACTGGACCCTGGCACCCCATCTGTAGCCATCTTGTCAATAAATGTATTGCAAGATTGAGGACAGTGGAGGGTCAAGTCATCCTCATTCTGTGAGAGTGGTAACTGTACCTGTAGTCATTTCTGATTACCAGTCCCTTTGCAGTTGACAGAAGAATGTCCCCCTTTACATTGTAAACATATATGTACCAAATTGCATGATAGTCGGCTACATCCTTTTGATGCATTGTAATTATTACAAATCTCCTGTCCATTGTGTGTCACCCGCTGTTGACCAAGGGCATCCAAAGTATTTTTGGAAGGCCTCCTAGTATTCAACCCGGAGGGCCTCGAAAAATAAGTTGTATCAACCCGGGGCAAAACTCAGTGGCATGGTCTTCCAGGTTGCAAATCCGACAGCGTAACATTTGATGGCCAGCAAATATAGTACTAAAGAGCTTGGTATCCCGCTTACTCCAATCTACTTTCTTTTTATTGTATAGCAATTGATTGGCGGCCTGAGCTGCGAAAGCTTTGTGATATGAGTAAAAAAGTGTACCCTCAAATTGTTGAGCCATTTCAACAATTTCATTTTCGTAAGCATCAAGCTCCACACGCCGTGTCGGGTAATGTTCACACATGACAGATTTATATGTCGTAAACGCTGTTATAAATTCACCAAGGGACAGTTGTCTGGACAACCTAGGGTCAGGACGTAAATTAACTTGTCCGTCACCTGTGTTGACCAGACTCTGTTCAATACTGTAATGTGGTATCAACAAACATGCTAAATTAACATTTTTTCCAGATAAAATTTGACTACGTAAAGATGGGGACACAGTGTCTATTTTTTGTAAAGAATTTGGGTCCACACCTTGAGAAGCCAGAAGTGAAGAAACTGGCATCGATGTTTCAGTCGATGTTGAACTTGAATTTGAAACAGGAAACTCTGAATCCACAAGGAAAGTGTCACCAAAAGCCGTCGCAGATAACAATGGAGGTGGTTGAGACGCCGGTTTTGTTGGGGCACACGTTTCCGGAATAATAGTAGAGCGGTCCGCCATGTTTTCCCAATTCAAGGCTTGTTGGAAAAAGAAACTGATTCCTGTAATTTTGACAAAGATTCCTGAAGGTGTGTAATGGAAGTTCGTTGTGGTAATTCTCTACTTGACCTTGACATGTCGGTGGAAACAGCACTTCCAGATGCTGTAAAGGAAGGAATTAACTGCTCAACATCAGACAGTTCGTCGATATGTGTGGAAGTTATCAATTTACCAGATACATTATCCAAATATAACTGGACAAGAAGCGATTTCTTCAGCCTTGCGGGTACCACAAAGCCATGGTTTAACAATTGTGTTCGTAATTCGGTCATTGTCCAATTTTCCGGAATTGCTTTATCCCAACTTTGTGAGGTAGTTCGTTTTTTTGTAGAATCTGACACACTCCTGTTGGTATTTTTTGAACTGTCTGATACTTTTGTTTGTGACCGTGTCACAAGCTCCATATATGGAAGCTGACGTTTCCTTGTTTTGGGTTGTTTTATAATGTAACCATAACTTGAAAGTCTTGCAAACACGAACGAAAAAACGTCCCCTACATGTAATATCCACAGAACGAACAGTGGCTTAAATAGTCAACAGGCGATGTTGCCAATGCTGCACACACAAACGTAAACAGTGAAACAGAAATTACATGTTTGTAGACTGTTGTTTAATCGTGAAACGACTGACAATTGCGAATTACTGAACAGACTGAACAGAATGCCTGTGCATTTCAAAGAAACGAGCGAGACTGATTTGGTCTAGCTGGGACTTAGTATATACAAGCAAGTTTTGCAATTCCCATTTCCATATTTGGTCATACCTCTTTGTAGTTTTCCTGGAAATGTTTAGCTAGAATACCCATGTCACAACTCTGGAATGTCACCAGTAACACATGACAATGGATGGATTGTTCAGGTCTGCAGAAAAATACCCAGTATTAACATTAAAATATCTGCACAGAACTTAGTTAAATTTATAGAAATAGCTCTTGAGGCTATACATGGTATAAAGCAACTCAGCTGCTTGTACCTAGCCTGGTATACATGGAAACCATACAAAATCAGTTTAATTTGTGAAAGATATTCTTGTTTCAGCTTAAACTTCCATTAATACAAATTGTATTAATTCTTAAACAAAATATACAATTACCCAAATCAAAGTTTGTAAACCATGACACTGATGTAGAACGTGTTAAATTTAAATCAAAACATCCTTTCTCAAATCCATCCAATATATCCCTATCTACTCTTAGAAGAGATAAAAAAATTCTCCAACGCCATTCAAAAGCAGTTAAAAAAGTTAGGGTTGAAAAGATTCACCATTGATCCAGTTGAGTCAAATGACACAGATTGTGACGATGAGTCACTTTTGGTAACGAGGAATCTTCCCATTCTGAAAGTGAAGAAGATACAGTGAATGTCTTCAAAATGAAAAGTGAAAAGAAACATTCTAGAATTGAAGCTAAATCTAAGAATGAAATTATAAATCCACAAAGATGCCCTAAGTCTATGCTTCAACTGGAATATGTAAATAAAGAAATCAAATTTAAAGATCTCACTTTTAATCAGTTTGTTGCTGGAGAGTTGGAAATAATTTTATTGCCGGATTTAGCTATAGGTGAAAAAGTTGGAAGGTTGAATGTGTTGAGAAAAATTTCATATTACTATAAATTGTAGGAGAGGAAGTCTTTGCTCGAGCTTTATGCTGCATTTATTAGAAAGATAAAGTACAACCAAGCTATTTGAGCAGATGATCCCACTGGTTTGGAAACTCCTTTACTTGCTGATCATGTTCATTATCGAACTTCTAAAAGCACTCAAAAATCACCAAGTTTTTGTTCGATTCAATCAACAGTTCTGACAGGCCCTAAAGTTTGGTTTTGCTCTGATTTTCAAAGAAATAAATGCCCTCATAAATTTTCTCATTTTAAAGTAATTAATGGTCAGACTAGAAATGTTCATCATATATGTGCCACTTGTTTGATTAAAGATAAAGTTCAGCTTTCTGATCCTGAATCATCATCTGCTTGCCCACACTTCAATTCTCCACAATGACGAAATTCAATTTTGTCAACTGAAAGGTGCACTCAAGCTGTATCAAATATTTCTTGTGAGCGCTCTGATGTAAATTTAAACATAAATAATTCTTTGAAGGCTTTAGATATTTTAGTTCTTGATTCTGAATGTCATGATAAGGTGCAGTCTACCAAGACAGATTCTTTTGTGAAAAATAGTAAAAATAGTTCAGTGTTCTTCTGATGATAAACAATCATCAGTTTTTTCTATTGAAACACATTCTTCAGTGAATGATAATTTAATTTGTTTTAATAATAAACAACCATTTATTCTTTCTTCTGAAACAGATTCTTCAGTGAAAAATAATTCAAACTGTTCTAATGATGATAAACAATTACCTAATCTTTCTACTGAAACATATTCTTCGGTGAAAAATAATTTAAATTGTTTTTCTGATGATAAACTTTTGGTGAAGGATATTTAAATTGTAAACATTCATTTAGTCCATCAGAAATTGGTGTAAATTATTCCTGAAAAATTTGTACTTGTAGCAATGCAGTTTCTGAAAATACCAGTCACCCAAAAGAATTTTCTGACCTCAATCACCAGAATTTTTTGATTAGAAAATTCCAATTACCAAATTATTTATTATTTGGGATGTAAAATTCCAGTATATTCAAAGCTGAATGTCTCATTTTTTCAGTCAGTATTACAGAATTATTCAGATTGGGAACTTTGTTAATTTTTGGAATACGGTTTTCCAACTGATTTCTGTGGAGAACACCTAAATAACTGTAGAGTGAGAAATCATTCTGGTGCTACATGGTTTCCAGATCAGTTAAATGACTATCTTGCAAAGGAATCTGCATATGGAGCTGTAATTGGCCCTTTTCTCTCTAATCCTTTTGAAACTATGTATCTTTCACCTCTTAACACAGTTCCCAAAAAAGATTCTTTAGAAAGAAATTATTTTAGACTTGAGTTTTCCTACTTCCAATACAGTCAATGATTTCATTCCTAAAAAGTTATTTTGGTGAAAATATTCATTTGACATACCCATCTGTTGACAATTTGGTAGAATTAGTTAAAATGAAAGTGTCAATGACACTGTAGCTTAACTTGTGTGTTGTGTTTGATGAAAAGGATAATGTTCAATGTTTATGAAAGGATTATGAAATAAGACAAGAATTGTGATAATTGGGAAAATGTTCATTTCTGTTCCCTGTATGCTATGTTTATGATAAAAATAATATGAGGTGTACACTGTACTAAAGATCTGAGGGGTGGGTTAATATGACCTCACAGTTAATATATGTGGCCCTCACAGTTAACATATATCAACAAAATTACAATGAAATTATTCCAAAATGAGTCATCCTATCAAGTTACATTAAAATCCCTTCACAAATATGGCCTGTAGACTGTGCTAAAGGTTTTCGGGCTTCGGGCCCCTGTAGCCGTCAGGTTTCCCAATTGCGACCAAAGGGGACGTTCTCATCTAGACATTATATGAAGTCAACCTACCAAGTTACAATGAAATCCCTCCATAAATACGACCTGTAGACTGTGCTAAAGGTTTTTGGGCTTCAGGCACCTGTAGACATCACAGTTGACCAACCACGACCAAAAGGGGATGTCATCATCTAGGCACTATATGGAGTCAACCTAACAAGTTACAATGAAATCCTTCCATAAATACGACCTACAGACATGCTGAAGGTTTTTGGGCTCGGGCAGCCATCAAGGCTGAATGATCGTGACCAAAAGGGGACGTTCTCATCTGGACACTATTTGGAGTCATCCTACCAAGCTACAATAAAATCCCTTCATAATTATGACCTGTAAGACTGTTCTAAAGGTTTTCGGGCTTTGGGCCCCTGAAGCCGTCACAGTTGCCCACTTGTGTCCAAAAGGGGACGTTCTCATCTAGACATTATATGAAGTCAACCTACCAAGTTACAATGAAATCCCTTCATAAATATGACCTTAGACTGTGCTAAAGGTTTTCGGGCTTCGGGCTCGGGCAGCCATCATGGTTGAATGATCGCAACCAAAGGGGACAATCTCATCTGGGCATCATCTGGAGTGATCCTGCGAAGTTACAATGAAATCCCTTCATAAATATGACCTGAAGACTGTGTTCAAGGTTTTCGGGCTTCGGGCACCTGTAGCCATCACAGTTGACCAATCACGACCAAAAGGGGATGTCATCATCTAGGCATTATATGGAGTCAACCTAACAATGTTACAATGAAATCCTTCTATAAATATAAACTTTTGCCTATGCTAAAGGTTTTTGGGCTCGGGCACCCATCAAGGCTGAATGATCACGGCCAAAATGGGACGTTCTCATCTTGACCTTATTTGGAGTCAACCTACCAAGTTACAATGAAATCCCTTCATAAATATGACCTGTAGACTGTGCTAAAGGTTTTTGGGCTTCGGGCACCTTTAGCCGTCAAAGTTGCCCAAACATGTCCAAAAGGGGAAGTTCTCATCTAGGCATTATATGAAGTCAACCTACCAAGTTACAATGAAATCCCTTCACAAATATGACTTGTAGACTGCGCTTAAGGTTTTCGGGCTTCGGGTTTGGGCAGCCATCATGGTTGAATAATCGCAACCAAAGGGGACAATCTCATCTGGGCATCATCTGGAATGATCCTATGAAGTTACAATGAAATCCCTTCATAAATATGGCCTGTAGTGCTCAAGGTTTTTGGGCTTCGGGCACTTGTAGCCAACACAGCTGACCAATTACGACCAAAAGGGGATGTCATCATCTAGGCATTATATGGAGTCAACCTAATAGGTTACAATGAAATCCTTCCATAAATATGACCTTTTACCTATGCTAAAGGTTTTTGGGCCCGGGCACCCATCAAGGCTGAAAGATCGCAATCAAAAGGGGATGTTCTCATCTAGACATTATTTGGAGTCATCCTACCAAGTTACAATGAACTCCCCTCATAAATATGACCTGTAGACTTTGCTAAAGGTTTTCGGGCTTCGGGCACCTTTAGCCGTCACAGTTGCCCAATCAATCAAAAGGGGATGTTCTCATCTAGACATTATATGAAGTTAACCTACCAAGTTACAATGAAATCTCTTCATAAATATGACCTATAGACTGTGCTAAAGGTTTTCGGGCTTCGGGCTCGGGCAGCCATCATGGGTGAATGATCGCACATTCTCATCTAGACATTATATGAAGTCAACCTACCAAGTTACAATGAAATCCCTTCATAAATATGACCTGTAGACTGTGCTAAAGGTTTTCGGGCTTCGGGCTTGGGCAGCCATCATGGGTGAATGATCGCAACCATAGGGGACAATCTCATCTGAGCATCATCTGGAGTGATCCTAAGAAGTTACAATGAAATCCATTCATAAATATGACCTGTAGACTGTGCTCAAGGTTTTTGGGCTTCGGGCACTTGTAGCCATCACAACTGACCAATCACGACCGAAAGGGGATGTCATCATCTAGGCATTATATGGAGTCAACCTAACAGGTTACAATGAAATCCTTCCATAAATATGACCTTTTGCCTATGCTAAAGGTTTTTGGGCTCGGGCACCCATCAAGGCTGCATGATCGCGATCAAAATGGGACGTTCTCATCTAGACATTATTTGGAGTCATCCTACCAAGTTACAATGAAATCATTTCATAAATATGACCTCTAGACTGTGCTAAAGGTTTTCGGGCTTCGGGCTCCTGTAGCCGTCACAGTTGCCCAATCACGTCCAAAGGGGGACTTTCTCATCTAGACATTGTATGAAGTCAACCCACCAAGTTACAATGAAATTCCTCAATAAATATGACCTGTAGACTGTGCTAAAGGTTTTCGGGTTTTGGGCTCGGGCAGTCGTCATGGTTGGCAGATCATGCCCAAATGGGGAAATTCGCATCTAGACATCATAAGGAGTCATCCTACCAAGTTACAATGAAATCCCTCCACATTAAACATGACCTGCAGACTGTGCTAAAAGTTTTTGGGTTTCGGGCTTGGGCAGCCATCACGGTTGATAGATCATGCCCAAAAGGGGACGTTCTCGTCTAGGCACTACACAGAGGCATCCTATCAAGTTACAATTAAATCCATTCATAAATACGACCTGCAGACTGTGCTAATGGTTTTCGGGTTTTGGGCTCGGGCAGCCATACCGGTTGCCCGATCGCGACCAAAAGGGGACGTTCTCATCTAGACATGACCCCAAACCTGCATATGAAATTTTGTTACGATCAGACAAGAACTGCGGGGTGTAGCCCGTGCTAAAGGAAATGTGAACAGACGTCACAGACGTCACAGACTCACAGACTAACAGACTCACAGACTCACAGACTTCCGCACGCGTGATGGCAATAGCTTATCTTGATTATGTCAAGTTAAGCTAAAAACAAAAAACACAGTCATTCTGCATTGTTGTATAAACGAGACTTAAAGTGAGCTTATCGTCAGATTCCTTTTGATCCTGGTTATGTAGATCTCAGCGAGCTCATTCCAACGAGGAGTCACATGATATGGTTTTGTTGAAATTTTTTGAAAAATTTGAAAAAATGATGTTTAAAATAATAAATTTTGATATCGCCTGCATTGGGTAAAGGGTTAAAACTTGATCTTAGGGGTATATTAAACAAATGCATTTGTTTTAGAATAAATAATTATTCGCATCAATACTGACCAGTGCACCACACTTACTGGTTCAAATAACTTATGGCAAGTAATAGTACATCAAGCAGATTTACCCAGTTCCATCAAATTCAGGGTTATGTTGTATACTATGCCTACTATTACTGGCGACAACCTGATACCTTATAACCCCCAGACTAGAGGGGGAAACAAAGTTCAAATCCTAAACGTCGCCTATAAAACTTCGGACTCAAATTGTCGAGTTTGGTCCGAAATCACTGGCTTTTATTTTGAGCGATAAATGATGTACTCGTTATACCCCCGCTTCGAAGAAGTGGGGGCTATATAGGAATCGCCCTGTATGTCCGTACGTCCATCCGTCCGTCCGTCCGTCCGTCCGTCCGTACGTCTTTCCGTCCGGACAAATTCTTGTGTGCGCAACTCCTCCTACACTAATGAACCGATTTTGATGAAACCTTCATATCTACTACGTGAACATGTGCATATTCCAAACTTTTTGATCTGCGACAATTTTAACCAGGTTATCTCTTTTGAACTTTGATTTAATATGGGTTTCTATATGAAATTCTTGTGTGCGCAACTCCTCCTACATTTATCAATCAATTTGGACAAAACTTTTCAGACATCATCACTACTAAGTGAACATGCACATATTCCAAGATTTTTGATCTGCGACAATTTTAACCAGGTTATCTCCCTTTGACTTAGATTTATTATGTCTTTCCCTCCGAACAAATTCTTGTGTGCGCAACTCCTCCTACATTAATGAACCGATTTTGATGAAACCTTTCAAACATCATCTCTACTAAGTGAACATGTGCATATTCCAAACTTTTTGATCTGCGACAATTTTAACCAGGTTATCTCTCTTGAACTTTGATTTAATATGGGTTTCTACATGAAATTCTAGTGTGCGCAACTCCTCCTACATTTATCCATCAATTTGGACAAAACTTTTCAGACATCATCACTACTAAGTGAACATGCGCATATTCCAAGATTTTTGATCTGCGACAATTTTAACCAGGTTATTTCCCTTTGACTCAGATTTATTATGTCTTTCTGTTCGAACAAATTCTTGTGTGCGCAACTCCTCCTACATTAATGAACCGATTTTGATGAAACCTTTCAAACATCATCTCTACTAAGTGAACATGTGCATATTCCAAACTTTTTGATCTGCGACAATTTTAACCAGGTTATCTCTCTTGAACTTTGATTTAATATGGGTTTCTGCATGAAATTCTTGTGTGTGCAACTCCTCCTACATTTATCAATCAATTTGGATGAAAGTTTACAGACATCATCACTACTAAGTGAACATGCGCATATTCCAAAATTTTTGAGCTGTGGCAATTTTAACTAGGTTATCTCCCTTTAACTTAGATTTATTATGGGTTTCTACATGAAATTCTTGTGCGTGCAACTCCTCCTACATTTATCAATCAATTTGGACAAAACTTTTCAGACATCATCAGTACTAAGTGAACATGCACATATTCCAAGATTTTTGATCTGCGACAATTTTAACCAGGTTATCTCTCTTTGACTTAGATTTATTATGTCTTTCCGTTCGAACAAATTCTTGTGTGCGCAACTCCTCCTACATTAATGAACCGATTTTGATGAAACCTTTCAAACATCATCTCTACTAAGTGAACATGTGCATATTCCAAACTTTTTGATCTGCGACAATTTTAACCAGGTTATCTCTCTTGAACTTTGATTTAATATGGGTTTCTGCATGAAATTCTTGTGTGCGCAACTCCTCCTACATTTATCAATCAATTTGATGAAAGTTTACAGACATCATCACTACTAAGTGAACATGCGCATATTCCAAAATTTTTGAGCTGTGGCAATTTTAACTAGGTTATCTCCCTTTAACTTAGATTTATTATGGGTTTCTACATGAAATTCTTGTGCATGCAACTCCTCCGACATTTATCAATCAATTTGGACAAAACTTTTCAGACATCATCACTACTAAGTGAACATGCACATATTCCAAGATTTTTGATCTGCGACAATTTTAACCAGGATATCTCTCTTTGACTTAGATTTATTATGTCTTTCCGTTCGAACAAATTCTTGTGTGCGCAACTCCTCCTACATTAATGAACCGATTTTGATGAAACCTTTCAAACATCATCTCTACTAAGTGAACATGTGCATATTCCAAACTTTTTGATCTGCGACAATTTTAACCAGGTTATCTCTCTTGAACTTTGATTTAATATGGGTTTCTGCATGAAATTCTTGTGTGCGCAACTCCTCCTACATTTATCAATCAATTTGATGAAAGTTTACAGACATCATCACTACTAAGTGAACATGCGCATATTCCAAAATTTTTGAGCTGTGGCAATTTTAACTAGGTTATCTCCCTTTAACTTAGATTTATTATGGGTTTCTACATGAAATTCTTGTGCATGCAACTCCTCCGACATTTATCAATCAATTTGGACAAAACTTTTCAGACATCATCACTACTAAGTGAACATGCGCATATTCCAAGATTTTTGATCTGCAACAATTTTAACCAGGTTATCTCTCTTTGACTTAGATTTATTATGTCTTTCCGTTCGAACAAATTCTTGTGTGCGCAACTCCTCCTACATTAATGAACCGATTTTGATGAAACCTTTCAAACATCATCTCTACTAAGTGAACATGTGCATATTCCAAACTTTTTGATCTGCGACAATTTTAACCAGGTTATCTCTCTTGAACTTTGATTTAATATGGGTTTCTGCATGAAATTCTTGTGTGCGCAACTCCTCCTACATTTATCAATCAATTTGGACGAAAGTTTACAGACATCATCACTACTAAGTGAACATGCGCATATTCCAAAATTTTTTAGCTGTGGCAATTTTAACTAGGTTATCTCCCTTTAACTTAGATTTATTATGGGTTTCTACATGAAATTCTTGTGCGTTCAACTCCTCCTACATTTATCAATCAATTTTGACGAAACCTTTCAAACATTATCACAACTAAGTGAACATACGCATATTCCCAAATTTTTTATCTACGACAATTTTAACCAGGTTATCTCCCTTTAACTTGGATTTATTATGGGTTTTCAAATGGGATTCTTGTGTGTGCAACTCCTACATTAATGAACCGATTTTGAATACATGTTGCACATTGTAAATGTGTTTTTCCAAATGTAAACCATATATGTGTGGGCTCTTTAAGTATTCAGTGCTGTTCTGTGGAAGGCCACATGCAAATACAAATTTCAACAACAAAAAATGATCTTTATGTATACATTTCCTTATGGCCTTCGCCTACATGATCAGAAGTGCATTCCTCTAAAAACCCACAGCGGGGGTATTAATCACCTTCAGTGATAGTTCTAGTTTTGGAAGCTGTCACTTGTTTCAAATGAGTGTGCAGGCTGCTGTCAGTAGTTGTCTGAAACACGACCACAACATATAGTTTTCACAGTGGTTGAATATCATCAGAAAGATACTGATTGAACACTGCCACTTTCGAGCGGTGCACAACTCATTGTAAAAGAACACTGCCACTTTCGAGCATGCACAACTCATTGTGAAAAACGGGTGTTCAGAAATTAATGAGAAAGTGGTAATTCAAAATAAAAAAATAATTACAACTCTGGTATTTAAGAATTATATAACAATATAACCAGGGATATGATTTATGACTTATTGGTTCAATAAAACATGCTCATTTATCATTTCATCATGCCCTGCAACATGTGAAGTTATGACTTTCAGTGTAAAATCAATTTTTCGAATGTTGCCAAGGGAGGCAACTATTTTGTTATTCATATTTCGCTGTGTAAATTTTATCTGGTCTTCATATTATGATTTTTTTTTATTGAGTTTGTGTGAAGCTATATTTTGTTTTATTCGTAAAAAATGCCGCTCAGGATCACAGATCCAATGTCGAGTTGTGACCTTGACCTTTGACCAGGCGAGTCCAAGGTCAATAGGGTTCTTCCTCGCACCAAGGCCAACACACCTATGAAGTTTCATGACTCTAGGTTGAACCACTATCAAGTTCTCATCCGGAAACCAATTGTTGCGATATACTATGTTCAAGGTCACTGTGACCTTGACCTTTGACCTGGTGAGTCCAACATCAATAGGGTTCTTCCTCGCACCAAGGCCAACACGCCTGTAAAGTTTCATGGCTCTAGGTTGAACCACTATCAAGTTATCATCCGGAAACCAATTGTTGCGATATACTATGTTCAAGGTCACTGTGACCTTGACCTTTGACCTGGTGAGTCCAAGATCAATAGGGTTCTTCCTCGCACCAAGGCCAACACACCTATAAAGTTTCATGACTCTAGGTTGAACCACTATCAAGTTATCATCCGGAAACCAATTGTTGCGATATACTATGTTCAAGGTCATTGTGACCTTGACCTTTGACCTGGTGAGTCCAAGATCAATAGGGTTCTTCCTCGCACTAAGGCCAACACACCTATGAAGTTTCATGACTCTAGGTTGAACCACTATCAAGTTATCATCCGGAAACCAATTGTTGCGATATACTATGTTAAAGGTCACTGTGACCTTGACCTTTGACGTAGCGAGTCAAAAATCAATAGGGTTCTTCCCCTCACCAAGGCCAATCTACCTATGAAGTTTCATGAATGTGAGTTGAACCATTATCAAGTTATCATCCGGAAACCAATTGTTTAAGATTTACTATGTTCAAGGTCACTGTGACCTTGACCGTCGACGTAGCATGTCCAAAATCAATAGGGTTCTTCCTCCCACCAAGACCAACCTATGTATGAAGTTTAATGAATGTGAGTTGAACCACTATCAAGTTATCATCCGGAAACCAATTGTTTACGAAACCCGCCCGCCCGCCGGCCCACCCGCCCGAAAGCCCGCCCTCCCGCCCACCCGCCCACCCGCCCGCCCGCCCGCCCGCCCGCCATTCACCAAACTATAAGTCGAGTTTGACTTCGTCACAACTCGACTAAAAATGTACATATTTAATATGTACAAGATAATTATGAGAATTTTTAAAGCAAATTCTATAAAATTGGTAGGCGGTTTCCAAAGAAACGTAACATACCCAGTGGATACTTACTTGTCTTATATCGCCAATTTCAGACGCATCCCAACGCGACTTGCAAGCACTGTTACTCGTCCTGAAGCTCCCCCTTTCCCCCCCCACCCCACACACACTTTGCAGTTTATCCACTGCAAGCACCCCCTGGGCTTCTACATTAGTCAGTACAGTAATTGCATGTGCATGACGTCACACATCCGCATCATGGTTCTTTTCGAATATTACCCTGAGCGGTTGTAAACAAAGCTCAGTCACTGTTAGGATTCGTGGATTTTGTGTTGTTTTGGGTTTCTATTTTTATGAAATCTCCAACCAGATGTAGTATTGTGTGTCCCGTTTTGAATTTCGAGAATTGTAGGAGGAAAAAATACATATTTTCCACATCAATTATTCAGCATTTTACCGACCAGAATACCCCCAGAAGCCATCAGAGAGCACCTAAAAATCAAAATTTTCCTGGGGGGACTACCCCCCAAACCACCCTCTATACGCACGTGCCGGTCTGAGTTTCACTTTCTTTAAACTACCGGACCCACAAATTTTCCCCTAGCGGAAACCCTGAATTTGTACATAATAAAACGTTTATAACTGTATTCCTTGTATTACCTCTTTGAATTATAACCAATCCCTTTTAACCCTCTTCACAATTGTTGATCCTACCCAGGACTACATCTATATTGTGCTGTTAGTATAGGAGACTTATGCCAATGTCAACATAAACTTGATGCATGTACATTTACTTTGTGAGCTCCAAGAGCTAGCCATTGTATAGCAGAGTATTTGTACAATGACTAACTTTATCTTGGCGTGGTCTATTCCATGTTGTCTTGAGCCTGTCCACCCAGTATTTCTATAGAATATACTGGTCCAACCTGAGGGGCTCTAGGAAGTAGCGGAATCCAAACCAGATAGCAGCCATACCTATCATAACCACTGGAGTATGGGCGTAACCTACCTGGAACCATTCTGGCTACAGAGTAACCGGCTGCAAACCGAGCAGCTATAATTGGATACAGAGTAACTGGCTGTGAACCCTGTCAAACTTCTACAGCTACCACTGGAACAGTATATGTAGTCTGTGACCCAAGTACTGTTGACCCTGCATTAACCCTAAGGCCAAAAAAAAATAATGGTTTGATTCCGATTACCCGACCGACCCTGATTTTGCGCCCGACCCTAATGATTTTTTTATTGAATTTGAAAACGAAACAGAAAATGAAAGTGTCAATGACACTGTAGCTCAACTTGTTAAGACATGTACATGTATAGTATGTGACACAGCAATGACAAACATCTAGGTAATGACCTGATAACAAAGGTACATATAAAGTATTGTAATGGTCTGTACATAAATACTGACCGTAGCCTGTAACAAATGTATAGGTAAAGTATTGTAAAGGTGGGCGACAGTCAGATGCTAAACTAGAAAAGAAATCTTTGAGTCCCAGAGTGGGTCTGACTGAACCCCAAAATATGTGTTCTCATAGAACAGTGATAACAAAGTCACCCAAACACACTTCTTCCTGTCCCAAGGTGATAACAAAGGTACCCAAGAAGTTTCATGAAGATCAGTTCATAAATACGAGCCGTATAGAAGTTGACAAAAAACTGATTGGACCTAATTTCGGTACAAAATGGACACTGGCAGTCATCTTGAATTTTGGACCGCACACAGAAACACTCGTTCTCGTCCCAAGGTGATAACAAAGGTACCCAAGAAGTTTTGTGAAGATCGGTTCATAAATACAGGTTCTAGCCCGAGCCATATTGACATTTGCACTTACTGTATATAAGTAGCACGGAATAAATCAAAATTCATCTAATTTGCATAATTTCTGCACAAGAAAAAAACCCATATTATATGTGATGTATTCCATGTTACTAAACATTCATACAAAAGCCATCTTGAATTTCGGACCACACCCAAATCGAGGTGAAAAACACTCGTTCTCATCCCATGGTGATAACAAAGGTACCCAAGAAGTTTCGTAAAGATCGGTTCATAAATACAGCCTCTAGCCTGAGCCGAATAGAAGTTGTGTACAAAAAACTGATTAGACCTAATTTCAGTACAAAATGGCCACTGGCAGCCATCTTGAATTTTGGACCACACCTAGAAATACTCATTCTCATCCCAAGGTGATAACAAAGGTACCCATTACGTTTCGTGAAGATCGGTTCATGAATACAGCCCCTAGCCCAAGCCGTATTGACATGTGTACTTACTGTGTGTAAGCTGCACTGAAAAAATCAAAGTTCATCTAATTTGCATAATTTCTGCACGAGAAAAAAACCTGTATTATATGCGATGTATCCCATGGTACTAAACATTCATACAAAAAAATTTTCAAATCAGAGCTTTCATATGGAAGTTCTGCGCAAAAATCTGATTGCACCTAATTTTGTACAAAATGGCTGTCAGCGGCCATCTTGAATTTCAGACCGGAACCCAAAACACTCGTTCCCGTCCCACGGTGATAACAAAGGTACCCAAGAAGTTTCGTAAAGATCGGTTCATAAATACGGCCTCTAGCCCGACCCGTATTGACATTTGCACTTACAGTGCTGAAAGTAACACTAAATAAATCAAAGTTAGTCTAATTTGCATAATTTATGCACGAGAAAAAAACCTGTATTATATGTGATGTATCCCATGGTACTAAACATTCATACAAAAAATTATTCAAATCAGAGCTTTCAAATGGAAGTTCTGTGCAAAAATCTGATTGCACCTAATTTTGTACAAAATGGCTGCCAGTGGCCATCTTGAATTTTGGACCGGACCCAAAAACACTCGTTCTTGTCCCACAGTGATAGTAAAGGTACCCAAGAAGTTTTGTAAAGATCAGTTCATAAATACGGCCTCTAGCCCGAGTCGTGTTGACGACGTGACAGACGGACAGACAGTTGAGCTAATGAACCATCCAGTTAGAATGTCAGATATTTTCCAGAAGCAATTCCCAGAATATCACACTCGGGCTCAGCGTAGCTACTTTAAAAGTCACATCAGAAACATTGCAGCCATATCCCCTGCTACATGTGATCTAATATACAAAGAACTTACTCTAGATGCTATAACAAGTGCTCATCCAGATACCCAACAGAGGTTGCAAGCCACTTTTTTAGGTGAAGAGGGCCTGATAGCAGACCTTCGTCAATTGAATACTGGCAGACCAACAGGAACATTTGATGTAGTTTTCTGTGAACTGGGGAAAATTATTGAAAGTGTCGCAGCAGCAGATGAGAGACGACACGGCGAAGCACATCTCTCCCAGTGGATATCTGTCCCAGAGCTTATCAAGCAAGCAAAATCGAAATGCCCACCAGGCACTGCCATTCCATCAAAGAGTTTAGTTGGACTGCAGTTCATGCCTACAAACCCTTATACACGTGCTGCATTAAGATTTACATTGAAATATGATGTTCAGTACAAGATACGACGTCAACTGCGTGCATCACACCCAGATGAACACTTCCTCAATGCACAATTTAAATTCATGAAATCAATGGCTGTTGAAAAAAGAGACATATGTACAATGTTTTCTTGTGACGATAAAGCAAAAATCCCCATAGGTGACCCAGATGTGGTGGTATTGACAGGTGTTCATGGAAAGAAAAGTCTAGCACTGAAAGGGACAATATTGACAGTCTCTGACCATGACATGACCAAATGCAGTTTAACACCTTCAGTTTATTTGAAAATAAAAATACCCAATAGTGTTGAAGATTCTTTTGTGCGCGGTCAAGTCACAACAATTATAAATGATTCTGTATTCAAACAATCAAACCCATTTAGACATGCTGCCTCACCAGCTAAAATTCAAGACGGCAAAAAAATTATCCTCATCCTGGCAGAACAGATCAATGAAGTACGTTAGAATCAGTTAAATGTGCTACAATCTGTTTATTCAAAGAACTCGACTCAGACATGATCATTCTTGCCAGATGTGCCCCCGGCCATAGCTGGTGTAATCCGGTAGAACGAGTCATGTCAATATTAAATTTTGCTCTACAAAACTGAGCTTTGGGGAGAGATGAAGGTGAAGAGCCACTTGAGAAGCTTCTAAAGCCATGCAATTCCATGGCAGACATCAGGGCTGCTGCTGTCAAAGACCCATCTGTAAGTCAAGAAATTGAATGGCCAAAATTAATTGAACTTGCTCAGATTGTTGTGAAAAATAGGTTCAGTTGGTTACGTCTGAAAGATGACCAGGTTTTAGTGAACGATCCTGCTTCTAATGCAGAGATTGAAAAATTAAAAATCCACCTAACAACTCTTTTCCCAGGTGTTAATACTGATCAAATTACAAAGGCCCAGATGCAGAAGAATGAAACATACAAGGATTGGACTGCTCGACATTGCAGGGAGCGTAAATATACTTAACAGATATGTAAATGTAGTGACACCAAATGCTGCACACCGACAGTAAATGATCCAGATGTGCTTCAGAGGTTACCTGACATGGTCTTGGATGAAACTGCCCAGCATTATAAACCCTATGCAGAAGTGAAAGTGATGGATACAACCGACTCAGACCAGCCAACGTTTGTTCCTAAATCAGCTGGGGAAACTAACAAACCTTTTAACAAAGTCTGGTAAAGCACCTAAGACTACAGCAAAACTCAAGCTGACTCAGGAACTTGACTATCGCGCTGTTTATGGTGAAGACGATAGTGTAACAATGAGTGCACAGACAGCAATAAGTACTGTTGATTGCATAGATTGTTGCAAGCCAAGGGTTATATATTCGAAAGTTGCCCTTTCTGAGAGACAAAAAGTTGATCTTTGGTGTTTTCTTTCCGGATATCACTATACCTGTGGATCTCCCATCTGTCCTCCAGAGCACCCTCTGAAGAGAAAAATTTCCACCAGACTGAACATTACTTGTGAAACTCCACTTGAAATACCATATTATGGAGCTAAACTGGGAAGAATTGACCTGTGCTGTTTCTGAGCAGCAACTGGGGCAATGGTGCCTGATGATTTAAGGAGCAAATTCAAAACTGTACATCCTAAGTGTGCCACCTGTAAAGGTGATGCTTGTGACACGATTTGTCAACGCCCATACAACCTGTCAAAAAGTGATTGTTGTACCATCTGTTCAACTTGAAAAAACAAACTGTTGAATGTTTTTTTTAAGAACTTCTCACACCTCATTCCCATCAAGCTCCTTGGTGTTATGCAAAAATTAATGAACAGCAAGTGCATCTACAATGTTTTAACCATTTATCCATTTCTTAAAAAAATGACATTGTTTGTGAAAATTTAACCTCCAATGTCAGTTCTTCTGAACCATAGCTTATGACCCCTTTACTGAAATGAGCTGGAAAATCTCATTCCAATGAGGGGGTCATAAACTGTGGTTTGGAAGAATAGAACAAAACGTCACTGGGAATACATGGTGATTTTGTCTTTTAGAACTTTAATATCAGTTTGAGTCATTCCTTTGGTATTTAAAGGGTTAACTACAATCTGAATGCATATCTGACATGAAGACTGGATTCAAGAAGAACTATGTCAAGCTGCCAGGCAGCAGCATATATCGGTGGATTCCTGAAATGCCAAACTGGACTTTTATTCAGGGATTTGTTTTGAGAGTTGATGGACAAGAAAAAGTATTTGATACACATTTGATATTTGATACATGACCTATATTAAAGACTGCCTTGAGCAAATACTTCAGTGAGGCACACTGAACCGCTCTTATATTTCATAAATATAAGCACAGGGTAATTAGGCTTTTCCCTCTGGAAAAGACTATTGTTTTTTCTACGGATTATTTTTTGTTTTTTTTTGTTTTTTTCAGTTTTTTTTTTTTTCACACATTTTGTCCGCACGATTCAGAAGCCATTTTCAAACCGATTTTCACAAAATTTTGCACACTCATAGACGGTCACAAAATCTAAAAATGTACCGAAGCGGAATTTTCGATTTAACCCTTATTTCGCCAGAATTGGCAAAAAAACTGTCAAAATTGGGGTTTATCGCCACTTTCTCGAAACACGTCTTGTAGATTTTTTTAAAACATTCATCATTGCTAGACTTGTCTGTGATACGACCATTGATACACAAGACATATTCGGCGATGCATATGGTAACCCTCCACAGGCTGCCGAACATCAAAATTTTGATGAAATGGGCTGTTTTTGGGCCCCCACAGCACCCAAACGATACCAGAGAGATAAACATAATTTCCTTTATTGTAAGTGGAATTCACCGAAGATCATTATTGTAAGTAATAAGGGTGTTTAAAAATCCAAGAGTTAACCCATATTGGGCTGGTTAAATAGCAATACCCCCAAAATGCTCAAAACTTCATGTTTTCCATGGATTTCTCTAAACGAGTCTTGTAGATTTTCAAGAAAAATTGGTCACTCCCAGGTCTTGGTGTGACATTACAAGTAGCAGGGACAAAATATTCCGGTCAGCATTAGTTAACCCTCCCTGGGTTGCTAAACGTCAAAATTGTGATAAAATGGGCTGTGTTTGGACGCCAACAGCACCCAAACAGTCTAGCACACAGAAAGGGGCCTTCATTTATCGGCCACAAAATTGATAGAAAAACATTTTTGAAAGTGGTAAGGGTATTTGAAAGTCGACGTCTTAACCCATTTTAGGGCTGGTTAAATAGATATACCCATTAAAATCTTGAAATACACATTTTCTGTGGATTTCTCTAAAAACATCTTGTAGGTTTTCAAGAATAAATCGGCTAGTCGCAGGTCTTGGTGTGACATTACAAGTTGCATGGACAAAATATTCCGGTCAGCATTAGTTAACCCTCCCCGGGCTGCTAAACGTCAAAATTGTGATAAAATGGGCTGTTTTTGGACACCAACAGCACCCAATGGGTATGCCACAAAGACCTGTGTCTTCATTTATCGAGCGCACAATTTATACGCAAACATTTTTGTAAGTAGTAAGGGTATTCAAAAGTCGAAGTCTTAACCCATTTTGGAAAGGCTAAAGAGAGATATCCCTTAAGCTTTAAATTCCCATTTTCTGTGAATTTCCCTAAAAGTAACTTGTAGGGTTTCAAGAAAAGTTGACTATTCGTAGGTCTTGATGTGACATTACAAGTTGCATGGACAAAATACTCCTGTGAGCGTTTATTAACCATCAACAAGCTGCCAAGCATCGTAATTTTGTTGAAATGGGCTGTTTTCGGACACGTGCAGCACCCAATGTATACACGAGAGATAAACATAATCTCCTTGTTGGAAATGGAATTCACAGAGGACCATTTTTGTAAGAAATAAGAGTATTAAAAAACCAAGCTTTAACCCATTTTGGGGAGATTAACTGGGATACCCATCGAAAGCTTAAGAAATCGTTTCCCCTGGATTTCTTTACAAACATCTTGTAGGTTTTCAACAGAAAATGGCCGTTGATAGGTCTTGGCGTCACATTACCAGTTGCATGGATAAATTATTCTGGTAGGCATTTGTTAACCCTCCATGGGCTGCTAAATGTAAAAAAAATTGAAGGATAGTCTGTTTTTGGACACCAACAACATCAAATCGGAATGCCACAGAGAAACGTAACTTCTTTTACCGGAAGCATATATAGGGAAACATTTTTGTAAGTAGTGAAGGTATTCAAAAATCGAGGTCTTAACCCATTTTCGACTGGTTAAGGAGATATACCCCTTAAAAGCTTAAAATTCCCTTTTTCTGTGGATTTCTCCCAAAAAAGTTTTCAAGAAAAAAAAATTGACCATTCGCAGGCCTTTGAGTGACATTACAAGTTGCACGGACAAAATATTCCAGTAAGCATTAATTAACCCTCCAGATCCTACCAAGTATATAGACATTTTGAGGAAATGGGCTGTTCTTGGGCACCAATAACATCCAATGTGTACCTGTGTGATAAACATAACCTCCCTCATTGGAAGTGGAAGTCACCGAGGATCATTTTTGTAAGTAATGAAGGTATTCATAAAACCAAGCATTGACCCGTTTAGGGCTGGTTACGGAGCGATACCCCTCAAAAGGTTAAACATTCATGTTATCCGAGGATTTCTCTAAAAACATCATGTAGATTTTCAAGAAAAATTGACCATTCTCAGATGTTAGCGTGACATTACAAGTTGCATGTACAAGATATTCCAGTAAGCATTTGTTAACCCTATGCAGGTTCTCAAACATCAAAATTTTGGTAAAATGGGCTGTGTTTGCATACCCTCAGCACCCAAAGTTAAGAGGAGAAATCAACATAAGAGGAAGTAGAATTTACTGAGAATTATTTTTGTAAGTTATAAGCGTATTCAAAAACAACAACCATTAACCCGTTTTGGCCTGGATAAACAATGATACCTTAAAATTCATGTTCTCCCTGGATTTCTCTGAAAACTTCTCGCAGATTTTGAGAAAAAATGGCCATTCGCAGTTTTTGGTGTGAAATTACAAGTTGCATGAATAAATATTCCTGTTAGGACTTGTTAACCCGCTACAAGCTGCCAGACATCAATATTTTGGATACATTGGAGATAAAATGGACCATTTTCAAATAGACACAGCACTCAGTAGGTATGTGTCAAACAAACATAACTCCTTATTTCGGTCATTAATTTGTCGGACGACAATATTGATATTAACCCCTTCCACTGTTAATGATGGTTTTTACCTAAAAAAATTTGAGACTTCTATACTCACCTTTCTCATAAAACCAATCAAGGAACTTCAGTGAGACAGTTAAAAACAATTCATCAGACACTGTGGGGTCATGAAAAATCATGGAATCTCATCGGGAAAAGCCATGATTCTCCAGAATCATAAAGTCTACTTTTTCTTTTTATATATGCAAGTACATCTCTGACATCACTTCATGTAAATAGGAATTTCAGTATATTTGCTTCATATTTCAAGGATAGAAACCTCTCCCTTCATCGCTGTAGCATAGGAAGACAGTTGTTCACTATCCTTAAAATCTGTCATCAAAAGTTTTCTATTATCACACTTACTTCAGATATTAAGGTTTTATGGAAAAATACTTATCAGACTCAACAGAATATCAAAGCAGTATATTTCAGCCACAACTGCTGGAAGAATATGGTCCCAAGACTTATTTCAAGCACAAATTCAAGGTAATAAAAAAAAAAAAAATCCCTACCTACCGACCCTATTTTTATTCACTATGTAACCTGAATCAAACCATTATTTTTTTTTTGGCCTAAACTTACCTTTGAGTAACCAATTGTGTACACTATATTATCACTCTACCATTTCAAGGAAAACTTCCATGTGACCCAAGTCTGTACCCTTGAGTGTCTATGTGCGTGTGATCGCATAGGGATTTTGTTGACCACTTGGATTGAACGGTTTGTCCTCACTGTATAGATTAAAGGTGTGAGGCCCCATTTAGTAAACTATAGTTACCAAGGGCAGGACTGTTACAGCTTTGGTGGCAGAGGTGGTACGAAAATATTAAACCAGACAAGATCACAATACACCAGGTGAATCCATATAAGCCTGCATAACCCTAGCAAGATCAAGGCTCATACCATTTCAGGAGACACTCATTGGAAGTAATTACTACCCAATTGGTTGCTGTAAAAGGGTTACTATCAGGAAGACAAACTCATCCCAACTATGCCAAGGTCTGTGAAGAATGGGAGGGTGATCCCGGCGCATGAAGAAGACGAATTCCATGTCCAAAATTTGATAGAAAATAATTTGAGTGTTTCTCAGATCCCTGAGGCGTTACCCAAACTTGTACAAAGGGCAACCCCTCTCGACGAGAGTAGGAAGATAGATGAACATCCAATGACTGACTGTCAAGGAGATGTTTCTCATGGAGTACCAAACAGGGCTTGATTTAATCTGAAAATTTTGAATAGCAATTTACTATTCACCCTGGAAAATTGATTAGCAGTTGATCCAAAAGCACTTGAAACTAATAAATCTTGAATAGCAAAATTCAGAAATTGGAGAGCAAAGTGCTATGCTAATCCAGTTAAATCGAGCCCTGCCAGATGGTCATTTGAGTGACAGAGCTGACAGGCTTAGTACTGATAATTTAACAAATGTTGACATAGACAGAATGAGAAACATGGAAACTGAACTGTTGTCTATGAAGGACTCCATTAACACATTGACTCAACTAATGCACAGAATACTGACACAAGGTGAGTCAACTGCACCTAATTTGAGTAACAACTGTGACAGAGGGATGGGACAAACTGCCCCTGAAACTCTGACTGAATTAGCTTTAGGAGGTATGTCACATGCAAGGGAGAACCATCAATATGGATACACAAAACCTGACTATTATGAACGTGCTATTAATTGAAAATAGAACGTGTTTTGATTTTTGGAATTCAATTTAAAAAATTGTTTCAGCAATCCAGTACAAGTATTTCCATTGGTTCCTTGAATCCTGCACCCTATGTAACATGTAACCAACTAACCCTGTGCATTTTTACAGCCTTTATCAGTGTATTTTTTCATGTGGTGTATGATAAGGCAGTTACCATTTTTTTATAACCAGAAAGTGTGACTAACCCTGTGCATTGCACAGGGTTAGTCACACTTTCTGGTTATGAAAAAAAGTTAATTTTCAACTGAGTAACTAACCCTGCACACTGAACGGGCTTAGTGTAAATCTCATCTCTATCAACTCTTTATTCAACGTAGAGGCCAAAACCCGCAAGTACTATTCGAACTGAGCTTAAAACCCCTCATTTGTTTTTTAAGTGAATTCCAAAAGTGAAAACATATTCTATTTTCAATTAATAGCTTGTTTATGATGGAAAGTCAAGCAGGACTCACTACATTACCCATTTTGAAATTGTGGCAGAACTGAATAACTGGCCCAATAATGTAAAGGCTATGAAACTAGCGACCTGTCTCAAGGGGAATGCAAGAAGTATTCTTACTGGCCTTAAGCCTGACCAGCTGAGAAGTTACTTCCAGCTGAAGACCTGTTTGACGACCAGGTTTGAACCCAAAAACCAATGTGAAGTTTACTGCACACAACAGGACAGCAGAGTGCGTAGGAGAGGTGAACCCTTACCTGAGCTGGTGCAAGATGTTAAAAGGCTTGTTAGGTTTACATACCCAACAGCATCTGACGAAGTGAGAAATAGCATAGCCTATAAATGTTTTAGGGATGCTTTACATGATAAGGACATGGAATGGGCAGTCTGCCAGAGAAGTTCCGAAAATGTGGATGAAACACTGAATTTAGCGTTCAAGTATGAGGCCTTTATGATGAGTCGTAATGGGAAGAACAATCCAAAGTACTGTCAGAGAATCCAGACACTGAAGCAGACTACTGACAATAGCCCATGCTAGGAACTATCAGGAGATGTTTTAGATACCTTAACTGATCGCATGGCTAAATTGGAAAACCTTAAAGTTTTTAATTTTGGAGACAGGAAATGCATTTACTGTGGATGCAGCGGGCACCCTAAGAAAGAATGCAGAAAACTCATTGTGGATAACGCTAAAGTGTACCAAAGTGTGTTGTCTTCGGAATGATCCTGTAAATTGTTACACTACTTAGACCTTAACATAAAAACTAATATGGTAATGTTGAAGGTCGCACTATTTTCGTTAAGTCGCTGTGTTGTATTGACACCCTTGCTGTGTGTGAAGTCCGTGCAATGACGAATGCCCTCGAAGTTTACATGGGACTTTCAGAGATTTATGCGAACGCAGAAGAACTGTGTGGGTGAGTTATTATTCACTTCTGTAAACTTCCCATCCATGGACCCCCGAGCAGAAATTTAATGGAGCTAGTGTTATTCAGTGTGCATGCGGAATATTGATGGAATTCGCAAATTTGAGTTTTGATGGCTTGGTATTGTGCAAATTTGTTATTTATTCAAGAACTTGAGTATTTTGGTTCATTTGGCTCAGTTTTGAGCCAGGTGACCCAAGGTATTCAATGCTTCTTTTGTAAACCTTGTACTAGGTGAATTTTTAGCATGTCTTCCACAAATTAAGGCCGTTGATAGCCTTTGAAGAGTTTGTGTTGGAAACGTGCACACTTGTGTGGGTTGCATTGAAAACTGGAATGTTTTGTTTCACTCGGCTCAGTTTTTGAGACGAGTGGCACAAAATATTCTCTTTTTCTACAGAAAATCCATTTTGCATAGATATTTCATTGCAGTATTATTGAGTTGATTTGTGGAGACTTGCGTCTGAAACTTTAGTAATTTCGGAGGAATTATATTTAATTGAGAGTTGAATCCAATTCTACGGAAGTCCAGTAGCATCAATTGAGATTGATATCTAGCCATATCTGACAACGTATTGAATTATTTGGCCCTAATATCGGTTGTGAGACGGTGATTTTGATATGGGCTTTGAATGTTGGGTATATGGGAATACTTTTTGAATAAAATGTCATATCATTTAAATGAGTTGTTGATTATTGAATCTTTATCATTTTTTTATGAGTAATGCAGACTGGTGTATGGTGTTTCCTGTTTAAACCGTTCGTGTATATAGTCGTGGGTAATAAAGCATGTTCTGTTTTGGACGCTCTATATATTAAACTGACAGTACTGTACACCTCTCGGTTCAGCGATATTAATTTATCGCTGTGTCAGTGGGTGTATTGTGTATGTTGTGTTGAGCGACAAGCTGTGTGATTTTGAGTGATTATAACCAAGGCTTGTTTGTATATTTCGTCCTTGTAGAATTTTGCGCCACTGTGGTGTAGTGATGGTTAAATATCTCATATAATTCTCCAGCCAGAGTTATAATAATAGTAAATGCATTTATCTTAGGAGAGGGGTTACTTACCAGTGTTGGTGGTGCCCCAAACCCCACTTTCTTAAAGCTTAACGATACCCTTCTCTTGGACCTGTGGAACACTTTATATTTTTTTTTGATGATTGGTCCGAGTTGGGACGTTACAAAGGAAAGGATGTCTCTTCAAAGAAACACTATGGTTCTTCAAAGCATTCAAATTTTACGAAGGCTGAGAAAAGCATTCAAACCCAAATGGACTCAGAAAACTAACCATTGCTGAGTCTGAGGGTCATGACTTGGCAAAACTTCAGGAAATTAGACCCAAACAAATATTTGATACCCACACTGTAAATAATGATGGCTTGTTTATAAAGGTTGAATTATTCGGGGAAAAGATTGTTTGTTTGTTAGACACTGGGGCAACAGTCTCAGTACTACATAGAAACATTTATGAGAAATTAGCTGGGGCACTGAAGCCTCAATTACACCTAGCATGTGGCAAACTGCACATGGCTGATGGGAGAATTAGTTGACCCAGAGGGTTCAGGTATGTTTCCCCTTCTGATTGACCAGCAGATCAGACATACAATGATACATACATAGATGCTGCTGCCATACTTGGATATGACTTCTTGAAGAAAAATTAAAATTTTCTAGTAAATTTCCTTTCTTATTATACCTACCACAATTGTTTACTACAGGCTTGCACTACAGTGGAAGTCCCTAACTCGGAAAATATACTCTCTATTTTTATCTTTCCCAAGCGATTTGGGAAAGAAAAGTGGTGCAAAAGCACCAAGAAGAAATAATCCAAAACTGGGTCGAGTGCTACCGGCACAAACCCAGTAGGGGAAGCTCTTCTCCAAGTAGAAATCCACAACTTCCGTTGCCAGTGCGCAGACATGTAGCTAATGACTCATTCTTTTGGATCCGCCAACGTTGGAGTTATGTGATCAGTGGGGAGGAAGGATTCATACCCTAATAAGAAGACGAGAGGGCCTCCATGTAAACAATTGTGGTAGGTATAATAAGAAAGGAAATTTACTATAAAATTTAAATTTCTTATCAACCTACCTTACAATTGTTTACTACAGGCTGAATAGACAATAGGATGGAGGGAATCACATAACCAACCCCCACACTGCACTGGAAACGTGGATAGAGGAAGAGGTCCCCAGGCCTATCAAACCATAGCCTCACAAATATTTGTAAGACAATGAGAGATGAGGCGTACGGTTCTGTGCGACGCACAGACAGAAAAGGGCAGTAACAGCACAGAGCTGGAACTGACCTGGTAACTAGCCTAAAGGCTGGGAAAACAACAGCCTGAGCAGAAGAAAGAGGGCCCAAAGCAAAAAGGTCTTCAGACTGCTCCTGCAACTGACGCAGGTAGAAGGTGGAGAAAGTAGAAGCATTTCTCCAGTAGGCTACCTGCATAACATCCGACAACTTGACGGAGTTAGTATAAGCCCAAGAGGTAGACAATGCATGCACCTCGTGGGCAGAAATATGATTGGTAATACAATCGCTAGTCGCTAGACGAGCATAAGGTGCGCGAATAGCAAGACAAATCCATCGAGAAATGGATTGAGGAGAGATCTTCTGTCGACCAGGAATAAGAGACAGAAAAAAATTGTTTCCTGCCTTTCCTAATGAACTGCGTCCGATTGAGATAAATGTGAATTGCATGAACCAGACAGAGCAAAGGGCAATACCCTCAACAGAAGGAAGAGGCCTGAGGTGGAGTTGTTTCTGGTATCTGAATCTTGGCCAGAAAGGAGCTATCAGTGGTAAATGTAACACTATTGGGAGAGCTCCTGAGAAAGGCCGGGTCAACCGAGTGGGCGTGAAGCTCACTAACCCATCTGGCTGAGGCAAAAGCCATCAGAAAAGCCGTCTTGTATGTGAGAAAATGCATATCCTCCTGGGATAAAGGTTCGAACGGCACCCCCCCCCTCCCCCCCAAGCATAGTAGCACCCAAGAAAGATTCCATCTTGGAGTAAGCTGTAAAGTCCTAGGCCTTTTCAAGGAAAAGTGCCGAACAAGCTTGGAGAGGTATGGATTAGTGCCGATACAACGTCTTTGCCACATACGAAAACGTGTCCGAAAGCATGGAACTGTACCTTTTGATGGTAACAGGCTGGAGACCCCGAGAATCAAACAGATATACCAGAAACTCCGCAATCTGTGTTATCAAAGGATTGGCATAATCAACAGAATGATCGGCACACCATCGACAGAAGACCTTCCACTTAGCTGCATAGGCTAAACCAGTGGAGTGCCTCCTTGAAGAACAAATGTACTCCACTGCTTGTCTCGAAAAACCTCTACGGAGGAGACAGGACCTGACAAAAGATATGATTAAAGGCACAATGAAGTTGGGTCCACGTGAAACCTCCTCGGGTGACCTTGGCAAAGAAGGTCGCGATGTAAAGGGAGACGTGCCAGAACCGCCACCAACAGAGAGCGGAGCTGATTGATCTACACCCGCTGAGGTGACAGGGGAGCGATCAGAATGATTCAGCAACTGCAGGTTCATATCTTGGCTAGAACCTGAGGCAGAATCGGAACCGACGGGAAGGCGTAGCCAACAAGACCGTTCCAATCGAGTGACAAAGCATCCACAGCAAAAGCCAGACGATCTGGACATGGGGACACAAAAGTGTCCACCTGATGGTTCCGAGTTGCAAAGAGATCGATGTGGGGATGACCCAAGAGATCGCAAAGCAACTGGAACACTGCCCTGTGGAGCATCCACTCGGTGGAAATGACCCTGCCCTGTCGGCTAGGATGTTCAGACGACCGGGAATGTGATGAACCACCACCCCGGCATTGACATCCTGAGCGAGCAGTAGAAGATCCCGAGCCAATTCGTACATGGGAACCGAGTGCGTACCGCCCTGGTTCCGAATGTAAGCAACCACTGTCAAATTGTCGGACAACAGAAGGACCTGGGGATACGAAAGATGGGGGATCTGCTGCTGGAAACTCAGAAGAAGAGCTAGAAGCTCCTTCTGGTTGATGTGAAGAGCTGCTTGATCCTGGTCCCATGCCCCTTGAAGGGAAAGACCTAGAGGATCTAACATCGCAGCCCAGCTGAGATCGCTGGCGTCTGCCATCAGAACACGATCGGACGTGCGTAAGTCCAAAGGAACCCCCTGCGTAATCCACTGAACATCCGCACAGGGGAGAAGGTGAGGATGAAGAGATTCTGATAAGCAGAGGATCGACATTCAGCCTCCAACAACTGAGTAGAAAGTGTTGGAGAGGTCTGACATGCAGCCGATCTAGAGGAATGAGATCCGTCACCGAACTGCAGAGGACGAACAGTCGGAGTATACTCCGAGCTGTCGCGGACATGGACTGGGACAGTCAGGGCAAAACCTGAGAGAAACACAGCCCTTGCCCGAGGAACCGCTACCATATTGAACTGAGTACGGAAGTCCATCCTCAGATGACAAAAGGACTGAGAAGGGACCAGGTCCGACTTCTCCTCATTGACTCTGAACCCTAGCGACGTGAGCAGGCTCAACAGTGTGTCGACATCCGACTCCAGAAAGGCAGTATTTGGAATGCCTCTGGAGGATATCGTCTAGATATGCCGAAGTAGTCACCCTGGACTGTGTGCGATGGAAGGCTATCACATGCGACATCAGTCGGGTAAAGGCCCAAAGAGCCAGGTTGAGGCCGAAAGGCATGGCCTTGAACTGGTAAACTCGTCCCAGAAAAGCGAACCTGAGATACTTTTGTGATGTCCGGTGATTTGGGACGTGACAGTAAGCGTCTCGCAGGTCAATGCTGGAAGCGAAATCTCCCGGGTGAATGGACCGGCGAATCGACCTTAAAGTCTCCATGCTGAACTTGGGAGCAATGATAGAGTGGTTCAGGATACTCAAATCGATAACCGGTCGGAGTCGGCCATCATTCTTCGGCACCAAGAACAGGCAGGAATAAAATCCCACTGACTAAATGTTCTTGACGACCTTGATCGCCCCCTTTGCCAGGAGATTGTCTATCTCTGTGGTCAAAAGCTCCAGATGTGAAACGTCTGAAGGAACTGGAGTTGGAAGAGGCGCTCTCGATAAAGTGGGGTGCCTCCGGAAGGATATTCGCAGCCCGGACCGAACAACATCTAACACCCAAGGATCGGATGTGATAGTGGCCCAATGATCTGCGAATTCTGATATCCTTCCTCCAACCTGGGACGAATCGAGGCGAGGACCTTCATTTCTAGGCCTGCAAGAAGAGAAACCACCTCCTCTACTATATGAAGAATCCTGATTCCTCCATCTAGACTGCCGACGCTTACCCTTACCTCGTGATTAAGAAGTAGAAGCGGCAGCAAGAGGATCAGCCCTTTCCTTCGCAGCAAAAGCCAAAGGGCCCTTGTTAGGCTTTGGAAGGCTCCTGCCTCCAACAGAAGGCTGATCAAGCTGACGAAGCAGCAGCTGATCTTTGGAGTGATGTAGGACATCATCTTGGACCATCGCCACGAACCATGGAACAGTTGTGGACCTGCCAAAGAAGCAGATCGAAGAGCAGCGTGCTGCCCCTCAGGAAGGGAGTGGCTTGTGCCCAGCAAAGCATCCCTACGAACACTAATTCCAAGTTAGCCGTGTTACAGGCATGCGTGTGAGTAAGATGCATGAGCGCCTTGGACAGCACATGCAAAGGAGCCTGTACGTCGTCAAACTTATCTGGCAGCTAAGCTGCTAAAGCAGAGACGACGTGATCTGAGAGAGAAAACATGCCCAGCATCTCTCTCGATAAACCCAACACGGACTCCAGAGTCGCCATAGGAATAATGGCTGACTTGGGCTTGGAAAGCCCAAGGAAGGTGGAGTCCTGATCCAAGACCGTCAAAGTCTGGCCGACTGACGGATTGGCGGAATAGTAGGAACGATAATGCACTGGAGGCAAAAAAGTGTCAACCCTGGTGAAGAACGATGTCTTCATAGCCTTGGAACTCAGCTTAGAGTCCAAAGCTGTAAATACTTCAACCACTTGTACCGACTGGCACGGTCGAAGGCGCCCAGAAGCAGGTTGCTCCACAGGCTGTAGGCGCGCGACCGATGATCGTGGCCTGGCTGACACTGTAGGCTGGTTTGACGGTTTGAGATCTGGAAGGAACCCAAACACAAAGTCAAGAGCTGCCCCCAATTCAGAAGACTGGGTTCTTGATGTCAGGTATGTCGGACTCATCCTCTGAGTCAGAAGACACATAGCCCATCATGGGCAAACCAGCCGACGCCTCCCATGGTGTAGGCACACCAGGGGGATCAGAAAGTGACCTGCTTCCAACCCCGGGAGGCTGAGCCATAGGGGTGCCTGGAAAACACTAGTAGCCTCGCTGGAAGCAACGGGAAGGCTCTTGGACAGAACCTGAGTGAGCAAGGAGATGGCCTCCCTAAGCTCACTGCCCGTGTCGATGTGGGAACGAACCGGCAAAGTGGCTTCACACCTGACCCTTTTAACCTGCGAAGGGTCATGATCCTCAAATACACCCGATGTGGGGTGACAGGCGGCAGCCGAAACATCTGCAGGCAGATGTGTATAGGGGTATGACATACCATGAGGATCTACAGAGCGGGAACTTAGGAGAGTTGCCGTGGGTCTCTGAGGGACAGAAGGGCCAGGCTGCACAAAAGGCATTGGTCCCACACAACTGGCCATGTGACCAGAGAGCGTGGACGGAAACACCACGGAGTCCATAGTGGCAACATCCGAATCCAATTAAAAAACCGCGGTGCTCGACGGCGGAGAGACCACAGTAGAGGGTTCGGCCGATAGCCCCTTCGACTTCACCGAGTTGAAATCAGGAAAGGCTGAGGCCGATATCCCACATCCACACTACCAGACATCTCTGCAGATCCCTTCAGAGATAAGTCGAGGTCAGCTGAAACGAGGACTGATGACGTAGCAGACGGAACAGCAGTAGCAGAAGATACGTCGGGAGCCATTGAGGCTGGTGGAAATGTGGAAAGGTGGAGAGAGCACCCATGCTCGGCTCCGTAGAGGAGTCGCAACCCTAGTGACAGCTTCAGATGTCGACTGGAGGGGGACCACAGTCCCGGAACCAGGCATCTCTTCACCAGACAACTCAACGGCTCCCGCAGTATCCACCACAGGGAATGACTGCACATCCCCCATAGAGGAGGAATAACTCTCACCAGATGTGGTCGTTTTGGGAGAAAGAAATATGGCACAATACAATTTTGTGTCGAGTATAGAAAGGTAAACAGTGTTACTATTAAGGATTCCTATCCACTTCCGAGGATAGACGACTCACTCGATGCCAAAGTTATTTTCCACTTTACATCTTCAAAGTGGTTACTGGCAAGTCAAAGTCAACCCTCAGGATCATGAAAAGACAGCATTTGTGACGACTAATGGCTTGTATGAATTTCAATCGATGGCATATGGGTTGTGTAATGCCTGTTCAACATTTGAACGTCTCATGGAGTGTATACTCCATGGCCTCCAGAGGCAAACTTGTCTTTTATATTTTGACGATATTGTCATATTCTCTGACAATTTTGAGACACACAACCAAAGATTAGATGATGTGCTGAAAAGGATTAGTGAGGCAGGACTCAAAATAGAGGAAGGTAGAATTCCTCGGCCATGTTGTATCAGAAAAAGGGATAGAAGCCTCACCTGAAAAGACAGATGTTGTGAAAACATGGCCAGTACCCAGTAACTTGACTGAACTTAGAAGTTTCTTAGGTTCATGTTCCTATTGCAGGTGGTTTATAAAAGACTTTGCCAAGATAGCAAGATCCTTGCACAAAATGACTGAAAAAGACACTCCCTTAATTTGGACAGAAGAATGTTGACAGGCATTTGACCGGTTAAAACAAGCGTTATCAACTAGTCAAATCTTGACATACCCAGATTTAAGTAAAACTTTTATACTCAATACGAATACAAGTGGGCATGGAGTTGGAGCAGTGTTATCACAAGTGCATGAAGATGGGGAGCATGTCATTGCCTACTACAGTAAGACACCAACCATCGAGATGAACAACAAAAATATTGATGGACAGAGTTGAAGGACTGTCACCAGGAGTGGGACTACAGGATCTCACTTGACTGAGTCAGACTCTGACGATAATTTAAATGACAATAATGAAATAGAGCACTCAGCTGAATCCACAAACTGGATTGAAGCTAAAACCAATAGGGAACTGAGAAATGCTCAACTAAATGATAGGACACTTTCTACTCTTATTAGCTGGAAGGAGAATGGGGATGCCGACAGATCCAAGTGGGCAGAAATTAGCAAAATGTCTAAGGAGATTAAAGCTTACTGGGCACAGTGGGGGAGGATATCCTTGATTAATGGTATTTTGTTTTGCAAGTGGCAAGACTGGAACTGGCGGAAATTCCTGGCGGTATATTATACCCAAACACTGGATACAGGATATTTTGAAATTATTACATAGTGACCCATTGGCTGGTCACTTGGGAGTTGCACAGACCACTGTCAGAGTCCAGGGTCATTTCTACTGGACCGTGGGTCAGTCAGAAACTACATTCTTAGATGTCAGGTGTGCCAGAGTAGGAAGAATCCGCCCCGGAAAACTCTGTGCACCAATGAAACAGTACCGTAAACCGGGGTGTATAGGGACACTTTTGAACATTTATATATTTTTAAACTATGTTAGGATACAAAATTTGGGGATTTCCTAATACTGAACTATGACCCCGTTGTGATACTTGAGATCCATCAATAGTTTTAGTTTCTGTTGATTATTTAAGTATATATTTTTTTTAATAAACAGCTGTCCCTATTCACCCCTCGTTGTGGGGTGAATAGGGACAGTCTGCCATTCATATAGCTGTCTCTTTTCTACCCTTGCTTGGGGATAATAGGGAAATTTTACAGGTTTTTAAAAAACAAATTGAACAACGATAAGGCAAAATGAACTGATAATTTGGCAGACTAGACTCACAATAAGTCAACATTGAGCAAGGAGGGGGGGCTTGGATTGGTACATCCTTTAGTGTTTCAGACAGATTGTCAAAATAGTCATTAATTGTCTCTGGTGAAACCCTGGCCCTTGTTCTGGCAGATTCTTTGATTCTTTGTGCTATTTCATCTTTATTCCTTTTCAGGAATGAACGCACCCAATCCCCACTCGGCATATTGTTTTTAAATTTTTTTGATGTTATGCCACGCCGATCCAGATAGCCTTTCACAATTATTCTGACGTCATACTGATCCATAGGATAGCCCCACTCTGCTGAAGTCTTCAACCCCTTAACTAAGTGATCTTCAGTAGATTTATCCAGTTCAGTCTGCCCACCCTGTTTTCGAGTCATTTTTTATGTCTGTATAGAACAGTTTTGGGGATATTAAACTTTTACTCGGCCTTTCGAAATGACATACCCCCCTTCACAGCAGCTAAAACAGCATTCAAAGCATCTTTGTCATGCTTACGATAAATTTTTCCACCCAGCTTTGGTTTATAGTTTCACGGCATGTCTGTCCCTATTCACCCCTCGAAAACTTTAACAAACACTTGAAAAATAGAAAAAACTCATATTAGAACAACGTAATGCAGGAATTCATTGATATCGGAAATTTACCTTTGTGACACCTGTGGTTGAGGTATCAAATGTTGCAGGAGCCCATATCTGCTATACTTAGCTCTGGACATACAAAGTTTTCACCCCTTCCAAAATTTTTCAGAAATTACGTCCCTTGTTCTTGGCTCTATCACTACACTTGATATGTGTCAAAACTATTATTCTATCTTGATGAGTTTTCTTCAGTCATAGACCCATCCGTAAATAATACATAAAGAATAAAAAATATATATCTAGGCATGTTTACAAAACATGAAACAACTTTTCAGTTTACTGTCCCTACTCACACCGCAGTCCCTATACACCCCGGTTTACGGTACGGTAATTTCGAAGAACCAAAAAGACTGGGATCAATTTCTACCCTATTTGATGTTTGCATATAGGTCATCGATACATGACTGTACAGGTGAAACCCCCTGTAATATGAAGTTGGGGAGGGAAGTTTAATTTACCTGTAGATATTTTGTTTGGGACACCAAAGTCTCATAAAAAACAATGCACAGAGCATCCCAGTATTTATGTAGAGGATCTTCAAGATAGAATGTTAGAGGTTCATGAAATGACACGTGAACGCATGTTAAAATCCAGTGACCGATAAAAGGCAAGATATGACCTCAGGTCACAGGTAAACCCATTTGTAGTGGGAGAAGCAGTATTATTACAAAGTACAACACGAAAAAAGGGAAAATGTTTGAAGTTGCAATCCCGATAGGAAGGACCTTATACAGTGGTCGAGGTTGTATCTGATTTACTTCATAAAATTAAAAGGTCTCACAATACTGAACCAAAAATTGTTCACTCGAACCGGTTGAAACATTTTATTGGAAGAAGTCCAAGATGGTTTGTTCCACAACCTGGAGCAGTGACTCGATCACAAACCAAGTAATTTTTAGGAACAGAGATATCGGTGGTTGGATGGTACCAACTTCTAATGATGGCTTTTCATGGATGTATATATGCTTTGGGTTGCTATAGATAGGAAGCTTGACCAACTAAAGGCACCATCAAACCCCACAGAGTTACAGGCATCACCTCAGGAACCATCACTATAGTTAGACCCAAAGGAGAATGATTTTGGTATAGACCTAGATTTACCTGTATCAGAATGGAAAGATATAGCCCCCATCCAAGTGTTTTCTGCCTACTTGAATTGTTATTCAGCCCAGAGTACCCCACCCACAGGGTAAGCAGATAAGGGGAAGGCTACAGAACCAACCTACAGACACCAGGGTAGTCGATGCAGACGTTGATGAAACCCTTTCATCAGGAGACATTCAACCAGGTTCAGCAGAGGTGCCAGTATCAGAAACCACAAACCCTGAGATAGATGCAATCATTGAGGAACTATTTGCAGACAATGAGATTAACCCTAAACCCAAGGACCCAGTAATAAGTCACCCTCCTCAGGAATATGAGCCACTGGACTTGGCCAACGCAGCGGATCCACGGTTTCACTTTATTGGGGGCACCTTCTCACTACATGGAAGGACACAGGGCTCAGCTATTGGCTGCAGTAAGGAAATCTTGCATGGAGCATTTGAACAATTACAAAAAGAGATACGTACCCTTTGGTTATCTCATGATAAAGAAGGAAGAGAAGGTCCGTCTCCCTAACAGAACATCATACATACTAAACAATTATTGGACAAGGGACCCAGAGGTAAGGACCACGCATGAGAATGGCACCCAGACCAAGGGCGAAGTTTACATCACAACCTCAGGACCTTCTCCAGATAAGCCATTAAACCTTTCTACCAGAACCCACCAGCCAGAGGAATAGATATCTCAAAACAAATATGGAACCTACAAAATGAGAGTGAAGAAGACATAGAGACCGTACAGAATATTTTTATTTTTTTAAGTGTGACCTGTGCAATGTAGTAGGAAAGGGGAATGAATCTTGCTTGAAAATAACAATTAACATATAATTCCTTAGATAATTTTAAATTTTTTATAAAAGATCTTAAAGATAAAGATTAATGTTCGAGGACGAACAAATTTTTTTTATACGGCGGGTATTGTGCCGAGCTTGAAGTGCAAGTTAATATATTATTGATATAAATGTTATTAAGTAATGACAGTATTCAGTAACAATATTATACTGTCATGTCAGTGTCATTGAATCACACAAATAATTTCAGTTTTGGAATTATAAATATGTTAATTATAAATCATATATATTTTATTCAAGTTTCTAACAACGTTTAAGCTATTAGATGTATTTCGGTAATTGCATGTTATTTTATTTGGGTGTTTAGGAACACGTTGACATTGTATTCTCACCGTGTTATTTCTCCATAGTAATATTTCACCCCATTTCGCTGCTTCATGTTTGCTCTATTTCTAACGTTCTGGGGCTTGGTATCTCATTTTAACATTTCGTAAGTTTTACTTCCGTCTCTCATTTTATCATCATAGTGGAACCTTGATAGAGAGTGAGTTGTTTTTCTTTTATTATTTGTTAAAATGCACTTTGCAAACCACGTTGTCATTTAAACCGTTTGCAAGGTCTTCCATCTTTGTCCCGAGGTATGCTGGGAAAACTACTACTTCGGTTGTACAACCACCGAGAAGTATTTCCTGGTTGCCACATGCAGTTGTGTTATTTTTGGTCGTTGTCAATATCTACGACCAACCCACTACTGGCTTCCCATTGGCCCCTTTGGTTGTAGTCTTTCTACGACTGCCCTACCACCGATTTTCATTGGTTCTTGCAGTAGTATTTTGGTAGTTGGTGGTCAGGTGGTATAAAAGCAGCGTCTCTCATTGGCGGTGGTCTTTGCTTCATCATCCACCGCCAATAATATCAACAATACAGCCAAAAGACAGTATCGAGTTTCTACATTCAAATATCTAAAACCATAGTTAAAGGTACTACCAAACTCCGAATTTCATGGAACTTATCCACTAAAAAGCATATTATACAAATACCATTCATGGATTTGGGGTATCTGTAGCCATTTCACAGCTACAAGACTTGTATGCTGTGATCAGACACTGCCTAACAGTAACACGTGTAATTCTACGGCAGATCTGCAAACGCATTGTTTGGCTGTAATTAACCCAGGGCATTTTAGGATACTACTGCTGACTGTGTTCAGGCATAGCAAAATCGAGGCAACAGAATAACGGAAGAGTTTATAACTTGATCTTAGGGGTATATTAAACGAATGCATTTATTTTAGAATAAATAATTATTGACGTCAATACTGACCAGTGCACCATACTTACTGGTTCAAATAACTTACGGCAAGTAATAGTACATCAAGCAGATTTACCCAGTTCCTACATTTCATCAATTTGTACATAATAAAACGTTTATAAGTGTATTCCTTGTATTACCTCTTTGAATTATAACCAATCCCTTTTAACCCTCTTCACAATTGTTGATCCTACCCAGGACTACATCTATATTGTGCTGTTAGTATAGGAGACTTATCCCAGTGTCAACATAAACTTAATGCATGTACATTTATTTTGTGAGCTCCAAGAGCTAGCCATTGTATCGCAGAGTATTTGTACATCGACTAACTTTATCTTGGCATGGTTTATTCCATGTTGTCTTGAGCCTGTCCACCCAGTATTTCTATAGAATATACTGGCCCAACCTAAGGGGGGTCTGGAGAGTAGCGGAATCCAAACCCAGATAGCGGCCATACCTATCATGACCACTGTAGTATTGGTGCAACCTTCCTGGAACCATTCTGGATACAGTGTAACCAGCTGCAAACCGAGCAGCTATTATTGTATACATAGTAATTGGCTGTGAACCCTGTCAAACTTCTACAGCTATCAGTGGAACAGTGTACGTGGTCTGTGACCCAAGTACTGGTGACCCTGCATTAACCTTAAACTTACCTTTGAGTAACCAATTGTGTATACAATATTACTCAAAGTTTGCTAAGCACCAAGTATATGCAACTGCCTGTTTTACGTTTTAGTTGAAATATTGTAATGATCAGTGTATATATTTTTTATTTAATTATATCTTTAATGATTTAAGTGCAGAAATTAAGATTTTATTTGTGTTTGACATTATTGTTTAGCTTTTGAATACGATAACCATGGAAAATGGATATTATTGGTAAAAGAGGAAATTTTTTTGGACCTTGTCCATAATGTAAGGTATTTTTTATGTTATTCAGGTATGTTTCACATTAAAATTTATGACACTGTTCATTGAAAATTAAATTATCTTCATCTGATCAATTTGCTTGGATGGATATATTTCAACATTTAAGGTAATAATCGATAATCAGATTTCATTCCTGTTAACTTATTTATTTAGTGATTAATTTCTTTTATCAAGTCATTTATTTATTTATTACATTTCTGTATATTTTATGTAAACTTTGTTTACTACAAAGGCCACATTAATAAAGCATCAACTGCTTTTATTTCTTTACATTTATTTTTCCCGAGATGATCATTGGTTTATTTTGTCATCAAAATAATTAATGATCTTCAACTAGGGAGAAATTCTTATCTGGTCATCAATGACAACATTCTGCCGAGTGTTACTCACTCCCTGTCAAATTAACACTTATGAACAAATTCACTTAAATGAGGTTTTGGTCTTGGTGACAATCTTGGTTCTCACTCTCGGGAACCCAAAGCCAACCCATCTATTCATTTTCTTTTGATATTAATTTAGTAACTTAAGTAGACCACCATCTTATTACATTTTTTTGTTATACAGTCATATCATTGATTCTTGAATATAAAATTGAATTTATATTAACATATTACTCTAATTTGTTACTTGTTATAAAAGGAAATTTTTGTTATTCACGTATGTTTCACATTAAAATTTATGATATTGTTCCTTGAATATTGAACTATCTTCATCTGATCAATTTGCTTGGATGGATGTATTTCAACATTTAAGTGAATAATCGACAATCAGATTTCATTCTTGTTAACTTATTTATTTATTTATTGATTTAATTATTTATTTTATCAAGTCATTTATTTATTTATTTATTTATTTATTTATTTATTTATTTATTTATTATATTTCTGTATATTTTATGTAAACTTTGTTAACTTCCAAAGGCCAATGCTTTTATTTCTTTACATTTATTTTTCCGAAGATGATCATTCAAGGCAGAAAGAAAATGAATCACTGGAGGAATTTTCCCACAGGGTGCACTTCCTAACTTTAGATGGCTACCCGAATTCAGATAAAAAGACCATTAGCCAGATTTCTACATAAGCAATTCTGAGAGGATGTAGGGGAAAAAAAGCGGTTAAAGCTACTATGGAGAAAAACCCTACCACCATCCACAGGGCATTAAAGTATGTCAAAATTTCGCTGGCTAATCAGAGAGCTATTTTTGGTTACACTTAACTGCAAAACTATCTTCAACGACAGGTCAACTTCCAAGAATCCTACCACGATCCTGATAGTGAACTTAAAGTGAAATAGGCAAAGATAGTCCAAGCAAATTGGAGAACAACGTCTATGAGTTAAATAACATAGTGAAAAATATGGAAAGCTTTATGAAAAGTGCATTTTTTTATAATGGTCAGCAGGACAAAATACCACCACAGTCTCCAATGCACTCAAGATCAGACAACTACATCAGGCCAACATATGAACATAATTACCACACATTTGGTCAAAATCAACAACGTCAAGACATATGGTGTTGTGATAACTTTAATAAACTGAATTATGGAAACAGTGGTCGCACAAATTGGGCAAACCGACAATCAAGACAGACAGATGAGTTGCACGATAATTCAGTTAAAATGAATTCACCTTCACAAAAAAATAACTTGAAGCCGATCTCTGTAATGTATCAGTCTGAACAAGTGACACCCAGCAAGTCGGTAAACTTCAGAGGACTGCGCAAGAAGGCCAACACTATGTCCAACAAAAGCTAGGCCACATTAAAAATATCTAAATTTTATAGTAAATTTCCTTTCTTATTATACCTACCACAATTGTTTACTACAGGCTTGCACTACAGTGGAAGTCCCTAACTCGGATAAAATACTCTCTATTTTTGTCTTTCCCAAGCAAGTTGGGAAAGAAAAGTGGTGCAAAAGCACCAATAAAAATAAGCCAAAACTGGGTCGAGTGCAACCGGCGCAGACCCAGTACGGGACGCTCTCTCCCAAGTACAACTCCACAACTTCCGTTGCCAGTGCGCATATACCGTCTCTAAAGACTCATTCTTTTTGAATCCGTAAACGTTAGAGTTATGTGATCAGCAGGGAGGAAAGATTCTTTACCCGTAAAGAAGACGGGAGGGCCTCCATGTAAACAATTGTGGTAGGTATAATAATAAAGGAAATTTACTATAAAATTTAGATTTCTTATCAACCTACTCACAATTGTTTACTACAGGCTGAATAGACAAAAGGCTGGAGGGAATCGCATAACCAACCCCCACATAACCCTAGTGCACTGGAACCGTGAAGCAGAAGGAAGAGGTCCCGAGGCTTATCAACCATAATGTCGCAATCATTGGTAAAGGACAATGAAAAGAGACATATGAGCCTGTGTGACACACAGACACAAAAAAGGGCAGTAACAGCACAAGGCTGAAACTGACCTTCAAGAAGCCTAATGGCTATGGCAGACAACAGCCTGAGCAGAAGAAAGAGGACCCAAGGCAAAAAGGTCCTCCGACTGCTCCTGCAACTGGCGTAAATAAAAGGTGGAGAAAGTAGAAGCATTTCTCCAGTAGGCTGCCTGCATAACATCCGACAACTTGACGGAGTTAGAATAAGCCCAAGAGGTAGACAGTGCCCGCACCTCGTGGGCAGAAATACGATTGGTAATACAATCGCCAGCTGCTAAACAACTATAAGCCGTACGAATAGCAAGACAAATCCATCGAGAAATGGATTGAGGAGAGATCTTCTGTCGACCCGGAATGAGACACAGAAAAAAACGTTTTCTGCCCTTCCGAATGAAGCGTGTCCGATCAAGATAAATGCGAATAGCACGGACCGGACAGAGCAAAGGGCGAGTACCCTCAACAGAGGGAAGAGCCCTGATACAGATAGGAGGAGGAGTAGTATCTGGTAACTGATTCTTAGCCAAAAAGGAGCAATCAGTGGTAAAAGTAACACTGTTGGGAGAACTCCTAAAAAAGGCCGGGTCAACCGAGAGGGCGTGAAGCTCACTAACCCGTCTGGCCGAAGCAAATGCCATCAGAAAAGCCGTCTTGTATGTGAGAAATTGCATATCCACCTGGGATAAAGGTTCGAACGGCGCCCCCCCCCCCCCCCCCCCCCCCCCCCAAGCAAAGCAGCACCCACGAAAGATTCCATCGTGGAGTAAGCTGCAAAGTCCGAGGCCTTTTCAAAGAAAAGTGCCGAACAAGCTTGGAGAGGTAAGGATTAGTGCCGATACGACGCTTCCCCACATAAGAAAAAGTCTCTGAAAGCATAGACCTGTAACCCTTGATGGTAACAGGCTGGAGACCCCGAGAATCAAACAGATATACCAGAAACTCCGCAATCTGTGAAAACGAAGGATTGGCATAATCAACAGAGTGATCAGCACACCATCGACAGAAGACCTTCCATTTAGCTGCATAAGCTAAACCAGTGGAGTGCCTCCTTGAAGAAGAAATGCACTCCACTGCTCGTCTCGAAAAACCTCTACGGAGGAGACAGGACCTGACAAAAGATATGCGTGAAGGCACAATGAAGTCGGGCCGACGTGAAACCTCCTTGGGCGACCTTGACAAAGAAGGTCGCGACGTAGCGGGAGATGTGCCGGAACCGCCGCCATCAGCGAGCGGAGCTGATTGATCCACACCCGCTGAGGCGACAGGGGAGCGATCAGAATGATTCGACAACTGCAGGTTCGAATTTTGGCGAGAACCTGAGGAAGAATCGGAACCGGCGGGAAGGCGTAGCCGACTAGACCATTCCAATCGAGTGACAGAGCGTCCACGGCAAAAGCCAGAGGATCTGGACACGGGGACACGAAAGTGTCTACCTGATGGTTCCAACGAGTCGCAAAGAGATCGATGTGGGGACGTCCCCAGAGATCGCAAAGCGACTGGAACACTGCCCTGTGAAGCATCCACTCGGTGGAAATAACCCTGCCCTGTCGGGACAGGGAGTCGGCTAGGGCGTTCAGACGACCGGGAATGTGACGAACAACCACTCCGGCGTGAACCTCCTGAGCGAGCAGTAAAAGATCCCGAGCTAACTCGTACATCGGAAGCGAGTGCGTGCCGCCCTGGTTCCGAATGTAAGCAACCACTGTCGAATTGTCGGATAGTAGAAGGACCTGGCGATTCGACAGGTGAGGGATCCACTGCCTGAAACTCAGAAGAAGAGCAAGAAGCTCCTTCTGGTTGATGTGTAGAGCTGCTTGATCCTGGTCCCACATCCCGTGTAGGGAAAGACCGAGAGGATCCAACGTCGCACCCCATCCGAGATCGCTGGCATCTGCCGTCAGAACGCGATCGGACGTGGGTAAGTCCAGCGGAACACCCTGCGTAATCCACTGAACATCTGTCCAGGGAAGAAGGTGAGGATACAGAGAGTCTGGAAACGGAAGCACCTGATCCAGAGAATCTACATTCGGTCTCCAACGACTGAGCAGAAAGTGTTGGAGAGGTCTGACACGCAGCCGACCTAGAGGAATGAGATCCGTCACCGAACCGCAGAGACCGATCAGCCGGAGAAAACTCCGAGCGGTCGCGGACCTGGACTGGGACAGAGTCAGAGCAAAAGCTGAGAGAATCACAGCCTTGGCCTGGGGAACAGCCACCAAATTGAATTTGGTTTGGAAAGACATCCCCAGATGACAAAACGACTGAGAAGGGACCAGGTCCGACTTCTCCTCGTTGACTCTGAATCCTAGCGACGTGAGCAAGCTCAACAGAGTGGCGACATCCGATTCCAGTAAGGCAGCATTGGAATGCCTCTGGAGGATATCGTCCAGATATGCCGAAGTAGTCACCCTGGACTGTGTGCGATGGAACGCTATCACATGCGACATCAGTCTGGTGAACGCCCAAGGAGCCAGGTTGAGGCCGAAAGGCATGGCCTTGAACTGGTAAACTCGCCCCAGAAAAGCGAACCTGAGATACTTTTGTGACGCCCGATGCATCGGAACGTGGAAGTAAGCGTCTCGCAGGTCGATGCTGGCTGCGAAATCTCCCTGGTGAATGGATTGGCGGACCGACCTGAAAGTCTCCATGCTGAACTTGGGAGCAATGATAGACTGGTTCAGGATACTCAGATCGATAACCGGTCGGAGTCGGCCGTCCTTCTTCGGTACCAAGAACAGGCGGGAATAGAAACCCACTGACTGAACGTTCTTGACGACCTCGATCGCCCCCTTTGCCAGGAGATTCGCAATCTCCGTGGACAAAAGTTCCCGACGTAAAACGTCTGAAAGAACTGTGGTTGGAAGAGGCACCCTTGACAGAGTGGGGTGCCGTCGGAAGGATATGCGCAGCCCGGACCGAACAACATCTAACACCCATGGATCGGATGTGATGGTGGTCCAATGGTCTGCGAACTCTGCTATCCTTCCTCCAACCTGGGACGAGTCGAGGTGAGGACCTTCATTTCGAGCCCCGACGAGGCCCGCGAGAGGAGAAACCACCTCCTCTGCTAAATGAAGAATCCTGAGACTTCCCTCGATTCTGCCAACCCCTACCTTTACCCCGTGAGTAAGAAGTAGAGGCAGCGGCAGAAGGACCAGCCTTTTGCTTCACAGAGGAAGCAGAAGGGTACTTGTTAGGCTTGGAATGGCCCTTGCCTCCCCGAGAAGGCTGATCAAGCTGACGAAACAGCAGCTGATCTTTGGAATGACGTAGGACGTCATCCCGGACCGTCGACACGGAACCATGGAAAAGTTGCGGACCTGCCAAAGAAGCAGATCGAAGAGTAGCACTCTGCTCCTCGGGAAGGGATCGTCCTGTGTCCAGCACAGCGTCCCTTCGAACTAATTCCAAATTGGCCGTGTTACAGGCATGGGTGTGAGTAAGGTGCATAAGCGCCTTGGACAGCACACGCAAAGGAGCCTGTACCTCGTCAAACTTATCTGGAGGCAGATAAGCAGCCAAAGCTGAGACGACGTGATCTGAGAGAGAAAGCATGCCAAGCATCTCTCTAGATAAGCCCAACGTGGACTCCAGAGTCGTCATTGGAATGACGGCAGACTTGGGCTTGGAAAGCCCGAGGGAAGTGGAGTCCTGATCCAGAACCGTCAAAGTCTGGCAGACTGACGGATTGGCGGAATCGTAGGAACGATAACGCACAGGAGGCAAAAAGGTGTCAACCCTGGTGAAGAACGAAGTCTTCAAAGCCTTGGAATTCAGCTTGGCATCCAAAGCTGAAAAAGCCTCAACCACCTGTACCGACTGGCATGGTCGAAGGCGCCCAGAAGCAGGTTGCTCCATAGGCTGTTGGCGCGCGACCGATGATCGCGGCCAGGCTGACACTGTCAGCTGGTTAGCAGGTTTGAGCTCAGGCAGAAACCCAAACACAAAGTCAAGAGCCGCCCCCAAGTCCGAAGACTGCTGGCCCTCGACCTCAAGCATGTCGGACTCCTCCCCAGAGTCGGAAGACACATAGCCCATCGTGGGCAAACCAGCCGACGCCTCCCATGGTGTCGGGACACCAGAGGAATCGGAAACCGGCCTGTTTCCAATCCCGGGAGGCGGCGCCATAGGAGGCGCCTGGAAACCACCCATAGCCTCGCTGGAAGCAACAGGAAGGCACTTAGAGAGAACCTGAGTGAGTAAGGAGAGGGCCTCCCTAAGCTCACTGCCTGTACCGACCGGTTCGACAGGGGAGCGAACTGGCAAAGTGGCTTCACCTCTGACCCTCTTAACCAGCGAAGGGTCACGATCCTCCAAAACACCCGACGCGGGACGACGGGCGGCAGCCAAAACATCTGAAGGCAGACGTGTATAGGGGTACGATGCACCCCGAGGATCAATATTGCGAGAACTCATGAGAGTCACCGCGGACCTCTGCGGGGCAGAAGGTCCAGGCTGCACAAAAAGCGTTGGTCCCCCAAATCTGGTCGTGTGACCAGAGTGAGTGGACGGAAACGCCACGGAGTTCATAGTGTTTCCGCTACGAACATCCGAATCCAAAGACACAACTGTGGTACTCGACGGCGACGAGACCACAGCGATGGGCTCTGCCAGCAGCCCCTTCCGACTTCGCCGAGTTGAAGCCAGGGAAGGCTGGGGCCGATATCCCACGTCTACAGTATCGGACAGTTCTGCAGTCCCCTGCAGCGAAAAGCCGAGGCCGGCTGAAACAGACAACGAAGCAGACGGACCAGCAGCAGTAGTAGATACGTCGAGAGTCGTTGAGGCTGGTGAAATAGTGGAGAGAGCACACCGGCTCGGCTCCGAAGGAGGAGTCACAACCCTAGTGACAGCCTCAGATGTTGACTGGAGGGGGACCGTAGTCCCGGAACCAGGCATCTCTACACCAGAACACTCAACGGCTCCCGCAGTATCCACCACAGGAAAAGACTGCACATCCCCCACAGAGGAGGAATAACTCTCACCAGACAAAGTCGGCTCGGGAGGCCCCGAATGACCACGTTCTCCTTTCCCGCGGGAGCGGGAGGCACGGCCACGAGAACGAACGACACGATTTACAGACGCCCAAAAGGTGGAAGACCATGTTCCACAGACACCACACGGCCGCTCGGCCGAACACCCATTACAGGAGGAACACGACGAATGTACATCGTCCACATGCTTAGGCAGCAGACACTGCCCACAAGGAATTGTCCTAGGCATGAAAGAGGAGAGAGGAGCAGAGAAGGTGAGATCAGAAAACAGAACACCCCCAAAGAGAGAAAGGTGACAGAAACAAAGACCCCAGACGGTCGACCGGGAACCACCCAACAGGAAGACTACTCTCAACAGAAAGAAGAAACACTGTAGGAGTGGTACCCCGCTGACACCTAACTCTAACACAATTAGAAAATTTTGCAAAAAAAAGCATTAACAATAATTGTGAAATAATCGAAGTCCGAACCGCGTTGCCCGCGAAATTCGCGCGCGACTCGAGTGAGAGCAAATAAATATACATTATGGACATATAATAGAAAAAAGAGAATATAAAACACTGTTCCTGAGAATACAAAGGATACACTGTGGTATAATGAATCAGGAATCATCAAACATCGAGCTGGTGGAACACTGATAAGCGTGCAAAAACATCTCGACACGAAGCGGATTTTAAAAAGAATGAGTCTTTAGAGACAGTATATGCGCACTGGCAACGGAAGTCGTGGAGTTGTACTTGGGAGAGAGCGTCCCGTACTGGGTCTGCGCCGGTTGCACTCGACCCAGTTTTGGCTTATTTTTATTGGTGCTTTTGCACCACTTTTCTTTCCCAACTTGCTTGGGAAAGACAAAAATAGAGAGTATTTTATCCGAGTTAGGGACTTCCACTGTAGTGCAAGCCTGTAGTAAACAATTGTGAGTAGGTTGATAAGAAATAGAAAATGTACAAACCTCGGATAATTTTAGTGGATCTGAAACCAAAATTATAGTAGATATCAGGAAGATTGATGGGGTTTGTTTGCAATTGCATGTGACGGTTAATGGCTGTACTGCAAGTGCAATAGTTGACACTGCTGCCCTGGTCACTTTGATGGATGAAGAATTCTTCAAAAGTGTTTTTCCAGAAGTAACATCTGTTAAGCATCTTAAATTAAAGGGAATAGGTAAACACTGTTCAGACCGACCCCATATTCGAACTTGACCTGTATTTCGTTGTGATTAAACCACATACCAAATTTGGAGCCGATCGAAAAACAAATACTAAAGTTATCATCCGGAAACCAAATATTTGACGAATTCTAAGTCCAACAGGGGCCATAATTCAGGCGAAAAATGGTCGGACCGACCCCATATTCGAACTTGACCTGTATTTTGTTGTGATTAAACCACATACCAAATTTGGAGCCGATCGGAAAACAAATACTAAAGTTATTGTTTGGAAACCAAACGGACGGACGGACGGACAGACAGACGGACGGACAACACCATACTATAATACGTCCCATTTTTCAAACGGGCGTATAATAAAGTGCACAACCTGAATAAAAAATGCAGTTCTCAACCCTAACTGGGTAGGGCTAAACAATTATTAATCTAATTTTGGTGAAAGTGATGGTTCGGGTTGAAAAAAAATAGATGTAGATTACAATTAGCACATGTACCAATAGAATTATAAAACATTACACCAGATAAAAACGCAACATTCTGTCATATTATCAGAGCTGACACTTCAGAATAATTGTATTTTATACACATGAAATGTCTATTTAGGCCATAAATGGCCACAATCTACTCCCCAGGAGAGTATATGGAAATCAAATACCTGTGTAATAAAACAAAATCTAGTAATTAGGTACCAAGGGTGAAGCTCAAGTTTTGATGATTTTTATGGTAGACCAGTTGTGCATCTAATCTTGAATTTGGCGAAGCCTTTGTGAATTAAATGAATAAAAGAAAATATATATATTCTGCATATATCCGTTTCTTAAGGTGTATTAAAGCTACATGTAAGCTCCATTTTGTCAGTCCAGTCTAACTCAATGTGTGGCAGCAGTAATCATAAGAGAATGTATTAGTACTGTTGATGATACAACTAAGTTATTCACTCCCTTCCATGACAGATACACCAACCTGGGACTGTCACAAGATCGTTCCTAGCAAAATGTTCACTTTCATGCAATGGATTCTCAACGAGGAAAGCTACAATCATGTGAACACAATGCACAAAGAACCAAATGTGAAAATGAATCTCAAAACTGTTGCTTTTAGTCATGACATAATAGCTGCCTCCAAACGTGGGCATCAGACTCCATTAACTTTTGGTATTACGGTGCAACTTCATCACGATTTTTGGCAGTAGACAGTTGCTTAGTGAGTTGAGTTTGCTAGGTCACTGTGCTGTGTATGATGAGGTCAGGAGGTTTTTGACATCCTCAGGTGAGAAGTGTTTATCAGCAGATTGCGGGGAATCTTTTGCTTGGGCTTTGTAATCACTGGAGACTTTTCGAGAATATATGCAGCCATCGATAATTTCGATCTGAATGACAAAGCAATCAACGGGAAAAACAACACCCAATGTGGTTTACCAGGAGTCTTCGGACAATGTAATATTCCAGAAAATAAATAGGCAAAGATGCAAACCTTTTTCAGGAAGTGATGCTCAAGAGGAACCTGTATCTCCATACTCAAAACCGCACAAAAGACCAGACCCGGCAACCACTGACCGAGATGATGTCTTGTCGCTCAATAAATTATCCGATTCGTATTGCAAGAGCGAGGCTTTCAATTTGGTGTGAACGCTCAGCCGGTATTTCAACAGTAAAGACCAGAAAGTACCCAGTTGGTCTGGGTTCAACAGCGTGATAACTGATTCTGCCCGATCTCTTTCTACCGTCAGATATCTTCCTATCATCAATGCCCCTCCTAGTGACCTATCGACTGTTTATCATACACTGAAGAACTTTGTCAGCATAGCAGATAAATTGGGTCAAGACCACATTTTAGTAACTGCAGACATGGCAATCTACAAAAGGCCAAGGAGATAGTGTGGTCGAAGCCAGAGGGAATAGATAGCAAAGTTATAATGAGAATTGGGGGCATGCATCTTTCATTTCCGCCATTGAGAAATTGTAGTGATGGCAGGCTCCTATCGCTACTGGTGGATTCAGATGCTTATGCCCTGCTCACAGCTGAAGAAATGCTAAGAGGGAAGCAATACTCAAGAGCACTGAGAAGTATGATGTTAGTAGCTGAAGCGTTGTATAGGGTTTTTCTCAAATGCAGCAGATGCTTGGATGATTGCGAAGAATCATACTTTGATATCGGAGCAAATTAACAGCCCTCTAGAAAATTGACAAAAGGTTCCAATCATGTGAACTGTATGATATTGTATCGAAAATTGACGAACTGACGGGCAAGGAGACAGAAGAAGCCAAGAGTTTGCTGCCGTTGGAAGAGACGCATCCCAGACATTCAAGTATTAGCATGACCTCCTACAGGGTGGCTCGATCGTGCTTTGACTCGTCCAAGCCAATTGCGATAACAACTTCTTTCTTCAATTCAGTGTTTTGAGATGAACCGTACCTTGGTTCGTGGCTACTGGGAAGAGACGGTACAGTTGGGTTTACCATGATAAAGGGTCCTCGAATGTGTAGGATCCTCACCATCCTCTGTTTCTGGAAGGTACGCTTCAGCAGTGAAATCTCTCTTTGACGGCAAGCCCATGAGCCGAAAGCACGAGGAACTTTCACCAAGTAGAATCTCACGAGATGAGCAGGATGTCTCAAGAATGGTCACCTTGTTGGAAGACTGGCAAAACCTGTTCGACTTGAATACGGCACCAAAAAACCTCACCAATGTTGCTACATGTCTGGTTGCATCTTTGAAAGTTGAAGAAAGTTTATCCACGTGGTTGGAAATTGCAGCACAGCGTGCAGCGAAGTTCGTCAAAAGCAGAGTGACAACCTTCAATGAGCTGCAAGCTTCTGGGATAAAGTTCCCAAGACCAAAACATTCACCTTCGTGGATTTGAAGAAAGCCATCTCTCCATCGGGCGGGCAGTTAATCATAATTGATCCAGAAGTTCTTTTCACAAGATTGCTCGCACTTGCAAAGAACAGAGATGTTAGTCTGGAGGCCATCCTCATTCATGAGTTGGCGACAATACACCTTCTTTGTTCAATGCTGATGGCATCATGAGAAAAACTAACAAAGCTGATCTAGCAAGGATGATGGAATCACACTGTCCTGAGGTTTGCCAGCTCCCGACTCTTCCACATGACGACAAATCAGCTTTAATTACTGATGGAATGGCCTTGCTGTACAAATTGAATGAAAATATGTTTACCATGTTTGATGACCTCGGAAATTTGATCATTCGCAAGCTCATTGGGATGCAACAAAAAGATACAACAGTTAGAGCTATCAAAATGTATTCGACCGGTATGACTGCAGCAAATTGGTCAAGAGTATGGAAAGACGTCGGCACAGTAGATTTCAAGAAGGTCTGGCCCACATTGTGCTTGGTTCTCCGGCAGTTCCGAACTTCCACAACAAATCTTCATTAGCAAACTTTGTCTCGCAGTACACTGCAGAGAAGAATGCAGCAGGCAACTTTGAAGATGTTTGTGTCATCTTATCTGGTGGATTTACACAGGCTACACGAGTGGTCAGTATTGACCAGGATGTCTCAAAACAAGCATATGCATTCTTTGCAATGCAAGACGAAGCCGACACGGGGATGGTTTTTCATGCACTAGTGATGGCAAGTTCATTTGATCAGATCATCATCCTATCTGATGACATTCACACTCCTGTGTTATTAGTCTATTACTATATCTAGAGGACAGCTAGGCAAAAACGTCTACATGAATACTGGACATGCGACCAAGAACGTAGATCGTCATCAGTATATTCAATTAATGATATAGCTTCTAGTTTGGGTGATGAATTATGCGCATGCTTAACTGCTGCACACTCGCCGACTGTGACACCACAAGTTCTTTCTTCAAGATGAGAAAGAAAATGGCCTTCAGCATTCTGATGGAAGATGTTGACAGTCTGGCTGCTCTTGGGAACTTTGGACACATGAATGATATTACATCTGGTAGGGATGTTGCAAGACAGTTTGTGAAGTTTTATGATAGAAAGGGCAAGAAAGTGAATCTGAATTTCGACGAACTGAGGCATTCCATGACAACAATGTCTGATAAGCCAACTGCAGCTTTGCCTCCAACAGAAGATGCAGTTCTACAACACATCAAGAGGGCACAATACCAGGCTCAGATGTGGTGTTTCAGTCATACGGAGGATCCAAATAAGAGTAGCCCGTTGGATTTTGGCTAGCGGGAAGTCGACAAATGTTTAGGGACGATGCCATTAGAGAAGGACCCTGTTCCTGCGGATGTTCATGCAATACCTCATATAGTTTGCGTTCATAAAAAATGTAGTCTCAAGACTCTCAGCTCCCAATGCAGGTGTAACCTGGATGGCATGCGCTGTAAAAACAAATGTGGATGCGGTGCAGAATGCTTGAACTCAAAACGTGAACAAACGTCCAGGTCTGATTGTGAAGATGAGCTTGACAATAGAGATATGCAGACATTATCTTGGCAAACCAGAAGTTGTGTTTTAACACAGAACATTTTAGTGATTCCATTATCTTGTGGATATTCTCTCAATGCCAAACTTATAATTTTTCATCAACCTGCATCAACAATAAATTAATTGAACTCTGTGTAAACACATTAGCTGTAAAGTTAATAGCGGGCTGGTGTGTGTGGTGGGGGGGGGGGGGGGGGAGGGGGGATGGGGGCAGTATCTTATTTTTTAAGAGTGATTTATTTCAATCTGAGGCTTCAAATATGATAGAATGTTCCCACACAAATCCGATAATCACACTGCACACCAACAGAGTGTGGTTAGTGAAAAGCCAGAAATTAGATAATCCCATTTTATGGGGTTGGAGTAGCGCAAAGCCAAGCATTGTTGTCGCAGTGGATACTTCCCTATAATTTATATACCAAAATGGAGGAAGAGTATCGTAGACTCGTTTGAGGTATCACATATGAAAATTGTGCCATGTGGAGTTACGTAAGGCTTAGCCAAACTTTTTTTTTTCAAATTGAAATTATCTGAATTTTGTTAAATTTTCTGTCATATTTTCTAAAATGACCATGTTTGCATCAAACATTAGGTGAATATGTATAGAATTGTTAATCTGATTGAAAACTGGGTTAAAAAATGGAAAGTATACATTGTTTCATATTATTTGTCCTTTCTGTATGTATATTACAAAATTTGCCAATTGCGGGTAGATTTTGCATAAAAATGGGGTGGGGGCGGGGGTGTGGGGGGGGGGGGGGGATGTATTTAAAAGCCTAGTATTTTTTATACTATGAATAGCATCACAATGAATGATACCTCAAAACATAGGGAGGAGGCAGCCGAAAAGTTTGAGGTAAGCCTTGGAAAAATAAAAATTCGGAAAATTCGGCTGAACACAATTATTTTTCAAAAATATATAAATTTTTGGTAAAGTTTTCAACAAAAGTTCACAAATTATATTTTTTGGTAGCAATTTGGGGAAATCGTTATCAATTGTTAATCGAGGGGATTTTATAATGACAATAAATGCACTGCAGCCCTTAATACACAGTCCATGTATTTTCTAGGCATAAATTCCAAAATTCACCAATTTTTGGCAAATTTTACCATAAAAAGCAACTTTTTACATAGTTCTACACGTTTCCGGCAACCACAACATCCTTTTCTGGAAAGGTCATATTGTAAAACCCCTACATATGAAGTTTCAGCTTGTTATACCACCATGCATACAGAATTCACAATTTTCAATTTGGCCGCTACACTAGTGAGGATCCATTAACAACTGGTTTGAAAACCTTTAGTATAGATGTTTGTGTGACTTCTCTGAAGGTCAAGTCATTCTTGGCCTAGATTTCCTTTTAGCGGAGAAATGTGTCATAAATCTGAGAAATAATACTCTTAAAATTGAATTCTACCAAATCCACAATCAGATAATTTATTGTTTTCATTAGTTGTTGGAAATTGAAAAACATTGGCAATAAAGGTCATAAATATGGGAGAGCATCATGTTAAATTAAACAGGAATCACCATGTAGGAAATGAGGAAGAAATATTCTTGAGTGAAGAGGAGTCTCTTGATGTTTTCCATACAGAAACAGTCACAGACATGCCTGTTAAACCTACCAAAAACACAAATGTTGAAGAAATAAAAACAAGAGGCTCCAAGGAGCCTGAGAGCGCTCACCTGACACTGACAAGTATCAACCAAGGCTCCTGATTTGAACAAACTTGCATCTGCCCCATTAAGAAAAACATACACCAAATATCAAACATTCTGACCAGTGGATCTGAAAAATGTTTTAAAAAAATATTCCTCATATTGAACTAAGTTACAATTCGGTCTCTCACAGGGAGCCCAAATATGGACTCAGGGACTTGGCTTGAACAAACTTGAATCACATCTCCCTAAAGATGCTGTATACCAAATATTAAAACATTCTGACTCCTGGATCTGAACAAGAAGATTTTTAAAGAAAATTCCTCATATTAAAATAAGTTATAATTCGGGTTCCCACAGGGAGCCCAAATATGAATCCAGACACTTGGCTTGAACAAACTTGAATCTTTGCTTTCAACAAACATGTGAAACAATCTACCAAAGATGTTATATGCGAGTGTTAAAAAATGCTGACTCAGCATTTTCTCAAGGTCTGAAAAAGAACCCTATGATAAAACCAACAACAATTTTTATTGCCCATTTCATTCTGTTATTCCTAAGGAAGCTTCACACCAAATACAAATTCTCAGTGCCATGTAGTTTTGGAGATATGGGTGTTTGAAATTTTTCTGTTTTTAGCTCCTGTAGTCCCCACGGGGCATTTGAAAACATTTTGGGGCATAAATCAAGTACTTATGTCCCATTAATACTTCATATCAAATTTTGGTTAAAATCAGCCTCTCGGTTTGAATAGAAATTATGGGCAGGACAAAAATTCTTGTCCCTCCGGTAACGACAAATATTGCCCCTCGAACTTCTCTTGAACAAATTTGAGTCTACACCCCAAAAGGACTCTGTATACCAAATATCAAGTCTCTGCTACAGCTGGTTCATGAGAAGATTTTTGAAAACGAAAGTGTCAATGACACTGTAGCTTAACTTGTCTGTGTGTTGTGTTTGATGAAAAGGATAATGTTCAATGTTTATGAAAGGATTATGAAATAAGACAAGAATTGTGATAATTGGGAATATGTTAATTCCTGTTCCCTGTGTGCTATGTTTTCAATAAAAATAATATGAGATGTAGACTGTACTAAAGAATTGAGGTGTGGGTTAATGTGTAATGTGGCCCTCACAGTTAATGTATGTGGCCCTCACTGTTAATGTAGTATGATAGTCGGGGCTGTCATTCATCCCATCTCTATAAAGTATATGTTCAATGTTACGCATTTCGGTGTGTAGGCAAAGAGTCCGTACCTTTTGGGTAATTCGTCATTCATCGCAATCGCTAAAATCTTACAGGCAAGGTGTCTACATGTGTGACTGCGTTGTTTTAATTAGTTTGTTCCATATTCACACCAGTTAAACTTAAATCCCGATGAAGAAGTTCCATAAGCTTGTATATTATCATATTATTTCACCATCGTAAAGCACATTTCTTTTGAATCTCGGACATGTTTTGCAATGTATTGTGGGATTGGGAAATTTCTGCCATTGATTCTATACTCCATGCCTATTTCTAGTGCACCTGTACTGTCTTGACAGTCTTGTATTTTCAGGTATATTTCACCAACTCGTTACGTTTTAAAAGTTAATCTCGGTGTAATTTGTTTGAATTCGGGAGGTATTGCTGCTGGGTTATACCAGTATCAGTATTTGCCCTGTTCAAGCAACTTTTGTAGTGTTGACGTTTCTTCGTGTGCTGAATTTCTGCCAGATTCTGCAGAGGTCAAAGTGCAGCCTTTGCGGAGTTTGACAGATTTCACGTCACCAGCGGAATTTTAACGCTATAAAAGCAGAAGGCAGATTTTAATCGGGGCTGATATTCCGCGGGGAAGTGGCACATCCGTGGAGGATCATTTCTTGCGTTGTAAGTGTAAAACACTTATACTTTTTCCATTTAGTTTCTTTTGTTGGTATTATGAAGTCTAAGAGGCACTCATAATATTCTATTTTATTTTTAATGATGTAGGCTGGATAATGATAGCCCAAGGCCAAGCCTATGGAGGCAGAGGCAGGGGCTTAATATTATCGTTTCTTTTTAGTTATATTTGGCGTATTTTATTTTTTTCTGCCAAGTGGCATATTTTAATTATTTGTATACAAAAACTTTTAGGGAGCACGGTGTCTCAGTTGGTTGAGGTGCAGGCTGCAAGCCGAGAGGTCCTCGGTTCGAATCCCACCTGCGGCAACCGCGTTGTGTCCTTGGGCAAGACACTTCATCTCCATTGCCCGGGTGGGGGAACGATGACGCCGTGTACTAAGGCATACTGCACGTCGATGGTATGCATGTCTTCAACCAATCTAACCCTGCCTGTGCTGCAGTGCGGAGTTACGATGTTGGGGAGCTGGCAGCTGCTCGTCGTTGCTCAGTGGTTCTCTCCGGGTACTCCGGCTTCCTCCACCCGTAAAACTGTCACGGTCATGATTAGCCATTGTGCATAAATATGTGACCTTAAACATCAATAAATAAATATAAATAAATACAAAAACTTTTATAAATTTTCACATGACCCCTTGAGATTGAATTATTTTTTTAGTTTTGTAGTATTATATCTGAGGTTTGTAGGACCCCACCCCATCTTTCATTTTTTGGAACCAGAAGCACATAGCTAAAGTAGCCAGTGTTTGCTAAATTTCAAAACACTAAAGCTAAAATAGTTTTTATTATAAAATCCACCCCCCCCCCCCCCCCCCTTTATTTTTCTAGTCCTATATTTTCACCCTTTACGTTTGTATTCAGCAGTTAGGCTAACTGGAACACATAGCTAAAGTAGCCAGTGTTCAGTGTAGTTAAGTATTTTATCTGGTAATACAATTAATGCTACATTATTTATTATTCCCCTATTCCATGTGTAATAAGTAATTGTATAAGTTGCATGCGCCTATGCTATCCAAGTACTTACTTGTCAGTTATTAATCCAGTTATTTATTTAAAATAGTGATGGACCCGACCATGTTTACTCACCATGTTTACTCGTGTCTATCATTAGGAAATACCTGGCAAGTTGTATATTGGTTGGCCTAGGCTGCGCTTAAAATTGTACAAAGTACAACTGTACAGGTACCCCTAGCCCGTTTATTAGCATGTCACGGTCAGTTATGAACAAATTTATAAAATAACTATCAGTGGTATGCGGTGTGTGTGTGTGTGTATAATAAATTTACAATAGTGTAGCTAGACAATAAAACTTCAGATTGTTAATATACACATTTAGGAAATAGAAGGTAGAGGGATATAAAAATATACTTCTTGAGCACTATTTCAGCCATTAGAAAGTGAACCTCAATTTTACAATTCTATATTTTTTTTAACCCATACTCTGTTATGTAAATCCCTTGCTCACCTTGGTTTGATGTGCAACATTTTGTTGGAGGGATCCCTTTTGGGGTTCTCTTCAGCAGAGTGCTGCACCTCAAACTACAGTGATGAGGGAGATGTGTATCACAAGCTTATAATTTTCGAGTTATAGGAAAATTGGTATTTCAGCTTACACAGTTAATTTTTAACTTGGTGCAGGCAAGAAATATTTCTTACTGCAAAATTTGGTTAAAGTTTTACTCTATATAGTAGATTATCACATAATTGGTCAAGATGCTGCTTCATGATGGAAGAATCACATTTAGAGATCTTTCCATCTTGGCGCAGTGTATTGAGGGGCTATTTGGAATGTTGTCATTGCACCACAATGATTTTTACTAAGGATAAATGAATGGTGGTCATATCGTCTATTAATTGCGTGTCAGTAATTAGTTATTTAATAATAGTGAAAAGATTTTGTTCGGTAATGAAAAATTTTACAGTCTACCATAGCTATGTGTGTGTGTTGCTATGGGTAGCACCTGTGTGGGTCAAGTTCGAGTCTTGACAAATAAAATATAAACGTAGTCAGGGACTACAGGGATTGGTGGAGATCGTCCTGAAGATGAAATGTCTGTAATTGGGTCATCTCTGGGTCAATCTCCACTAATCATCACCAATCAATCAATTCATGCCATGTGCATATTCTTCAAGCACTTCATTTCATGTTCACTTTCCTATGGTCAATTCTGTGGGGTTTTTGTAATGTAATGTCGTAGTTTGTACTAGGGCTCGAAATGTACACCTGTCCACCTGTCACAGACAGCCAGACGTTGGGTGGAGACAAGTAAAAATAAATCATACCTGTCACACATGACAGGCCAGTTACCCTTCACCTAACAAATTAGCCAAAACCGACTCCATATTAATATACAAAAATCGCCATTCTATTTATTAATTTTTCTCTCCCAAACCATAACCTATGATCAATGATCCCTCATTGGAATGAGCTCACTGAGCTCATTCCAATGAGGGGTCATAAGCTATGGTTTGGGAGAAAAAAGGATTTTTTTTTTTTTTAAAAACTATTAGGCCAAGGAAAAATAATTTATATTGTCAGGGAACATGCCGGAAAAAAATAGGGTTAGTCGGTCAACAATTTTTTTTCCTCAATTTTTGTGTGTTTTGCATCAGAATTTGTTGGGATTTTTTACCGATTTGGGGAAAACAATTAGAGCCGGCGGTAAAAAATATGGTCAGTCGGGTTCCCTGAACAAATTAATTATTTTTCCCCGGCCCTAGAGCTGTCGTCTGCAACTAGTGTTAGATAATGGGTTAATAACCAGTGAATGATTTGATTCTGAAATCACAGTATCAAGATCAGGGATAAGCCAACAGTATTTGTTCACTGATGAATGGTACAGCACAACATACATGTAGTATACATTTTAAACACAACTTTTCACAGTACTGTGTCTGTATACATGTATTCATAAATTCACACAAGCTTCCAGTGTTCAGGTGAAAATTTGAAGCGACAGGTAAGAAAAAAATCCACCTGTCATGTGTGACAGGTAGAAATTTTGGAACATTTCAAGGCCTGGTTTGTACTGTCCTGTTATGTCTTGTGTGGAGAGTATGTGCATAAATGCACATAGTATGTAAATAAAAAAGGTCATATTGACAAATTCTTTAAATTAATAAATTATAATTCAACGTACTTTCTTCTAATTTAACTTAATTGTAGGCTTAGCCTACTGGTGTCGGAATCCTGACAGGAGTGTTAATTTATTTGGACATTAGGCATATGGGATAAATTTCCCTACATTAGCTTGGCCGTCATTCTTGGATGATGGGACGCAGGGCCCGTGTCCTATTTTTCAAGAATGAATGCTAACCTAAATTGAAGTCTCAAAACTTTAATACAAGCTTTTTAATAGTCATAGATAAAAGAGGTGGCTTGTCCCAAAGCTATTTCTTTTCTTCCTTTAGTTTCCATCTCTCAATCAAATCCATTCCCAGCCCTAGTTACCTCCCTTAATACCCTTGTATATTCAACCTTCCCACTGCCATTGTCCCAATCCCTTCACCCACCTGGTAGTCGTTTGCATGTTTAACTTAGTTTTAGTTAAGTAACTGCTTGGTAACTAGTATATCCGTGGGGCAGTCACTGAGGATGTATGATAAGGGTCAGCTGTTATCATCCTCTGGGTCTGGGCCACTGGCATACTGTTACGGTGAATTTGGTTGTTGGAATGTTTATAATTTTTAGTAATTGGCCTATCTGTGGGTTGATCACTGAGGAGGCATGACAGGTGTTGACTGTCATGGTCCTTTGGGTTCAGACCACAGCTTTGCCGTTACATATATTTGGTGTCCGGAAGTGGGATTCTTCTACATTTAGTTGAAACTAGTGTGATGAGTTCATGCCTACATGTATATTGTACTTAATTGTTTATGTTTGTTTATAGTTTGTGATGTGATGCTCAGGATTGTTCTTCCTGATAGGTTACGAGGAAATACTGAACCTAATTAATAATAAAACTCAGTAAATATAATGACGAAACGAAGAAGTGGTAAGAGAGTGGCACAAAAAAAATTATTGATGTCCAATGAAAGCTTGCATGCTAATGATGAAATAAACCTACCCTCAGAGTGACTGGAAAGGGAGAGTGACACACTCTATGAGAGAGAGGAGCTGGTCGTAACTGAGTTAGACACTGTAACAAATAGTGATAGATTGATGGCAGAGAGTGATGTCCTTAGTAAAAATAATGATGTTAATACTCGGCCAGGTAATGAGAGAGTAAATCTAGCAACAGGTCAGGCGATATTACCTCTGATACTGATGAGGCAAAATTTGACGACAAATCTATGAATGAGGTTTCAAAAGTCATAAGTGAGGCTATGAAAGAAGCAGTGAAAGATGTGTCTGGCTGTTTAGTTGAGAGAGTCCAAAACGTGTTTCAAAGCCTTATGAGTAATATGAGCACTAGCAGTGTAGGTGGTGGAACCCATGTCTGTCAGAATGAACGGGTTAAGGCCACAAGTGATGTAAGAGAGAGTAATAGAAGATGTAAAAACACTTTTAATGAGGATCAGTCTGACGAAAGTATAATTGATGATGTGCAAAGTGAGGCAAGTTTTAACATGGTCCCATCAAATCCATTTATTAAGGGGCAGAAAGCAAATGTGGGTACCAAGCTCCCCTGGGAGAGAACAATGGAAGGTGTGGTTCAACCGATTCAATGCAGTGGCAAATAGACAGAATTGGTCAGATAATGAAAAATTAGATGAACTCCTCCCACGACTGCAAGGGTCAGCAGGAGATTTTGTATTTGGTCAGCTTCTCCAGAGAGTCATTACCGACTATGGGTCAATTACTGCTGAGCTGGAGAGTAGATATAGAGTGGTAGAGACAACAAAAACATACGTCGCCCAATTCAGTAAAAGGAACCAACAGTCAAAAAACGAAACTGTTGAAGAATATGCTGCCCAATTGAAAAACTTATATACTCGAGCTCATCCCAGCCGAGTGGGGGAAACTAAAAATGAAGATCTTTTAAGAAGATTTTTAGATGGCCTGACAGATGACAAAGCGAGATTCCATGTGGATTTTGTGAAAGAGCCACATAATATAGATGAAGCAGTAAGTTACATGGTGAATTTTTCTGAGACTAAGCAGAAAATGATGTCATCATACGAGCCATACTTTGACAGGAGGGGTAAACGGACAACTAGACTGGTCACTGAGAAAGTTGACACAAATGGAAGAGCTTATAGAGTGCCTGAAATGCTGGATAGTGAAATGAAGAACATCAGTACCAAGAACCCACAACATAACAGATTAGAGGTTATTAAACAAAAGGCGAATCCTGAAGTCCTGAGTCCTGATTTACTGAAACAACTAATGGAGCGCAAAATGATGGAAAGGGATATGGAAGTTATAGAGGAAATGCTAGGAAAGGTGGAGAGAAAAACAGAAATTGTTTTTTCTTCCAGGGTTTTGGACACTGGTCAAGAGAATGCCCTATGAGGGTTAATAATCTTGGACACCAGATTGAAGCCAGGCCACTCCGTCAAATTGGCGATGCATTTGGGAAAAACATGTATAAAGATGGCAAGAATAAAGATGGTTGGGCGAACCAGAAAGGCAAGGAAGCAAATAGGCCTTTGAACTACCAAAGACTGACACAGAGGGCCGAGGGTCAGTTGGGTGCACAACGGCCCCAGTAAGATGTGAAAACGTTAGTAATTTAAGTATGAGGCATTCTAATGAAGTTATAGGACAAATTATTCCAAAATATGACGGTGTGTATGTACAAGGAAAAGTAGAGGGTATAAATACTGTATTTACAGCAGATACCGGAGCCAGTAAAACCATTATTTCTAAAAAGCTATATGATAGAATATCAAAAGATGCCAGACCAATTTTAAAAGGCTCAGTTACAGTGACAGGAGCCAGCGGTAAACCTTTAAAGGAATATGGGAAAGGAGAGTTTAATATCCAACTGGGGCCCCTTGAATTATATGAGGAAGCCATAGTAGCAGATATAGAGGATGAGGCTTTATTAGGTGTGGATATCCTGCAAAACCAGACAGAGGGTCCAGCAGACCTGCTTCTAAGCAAAGGCCTTATTTATTATAGGGAAAACCAGTTGAGTGTATCCAAGTAGGAGTGCCAGGTCGGATAGGCCGTGTCACAGCAGCAGACCATTATTGCATACCGCCCTATACTGAGTGCATCACTGATGTTTTTATAGAAGCCAATGAAAGGGGTAATGGAGATGTTATAATTGAACCTGCAGAAACATTTATTGAGAGGTCTCATGCACTGATGGCTAGCAGTTTAGCAACTTTGGAAAACTGTATACACAAAGTCAGAGTCATGAATCCTAACTCCAAAGAAATACACATTAATCAAGATGTGGTAGTAGGGTATGCAGAACAAACTCATGGGAAGCATGTGGTATTGTTTTCAAGTGAAGATGCAAGTGAAGTAGATAATAATGAGAGTATAAGGAGAATTAAATTGATGGTAACAAGTCTAAAGACTTAAATGATGAGAATATAACAGCCTCAGTAGATGACCAAAGTATAACCTATGATAACTCACCACCCGAGCATTTGAAAACACTGTTTGAAGAGGCTGTGACAAATCTAACAAAAGAAAATGTTGAAGAGATTAGACAGTTACTCTGGGAATTTCAAGATGTATTTTCTAAGAATGAAGGAGACATTGGGTATACTAATTTGGTGGAGCATGTCATAGAAACAGGAAATGAGCCACCCATAAAACAGTTACCAAGGAGAGTGCCTATGGCTTACGCCAATGAATTAGAGAAGACAATTAACAAATTGTTGGAACAAAATGTTATACAGAAGTCCACATTTCCTGGGCGTCTCCAATTGTCCTTGTACCAAAGAAAAATGGGAAGCTAAGACTATGTGTGGATTATCAGAAAGTGAATGCGGTAACAAAAAAAGATGCCTTTCCTCTCCCTCGAGTAAGAGACTGTTTGGATGCAGTGGCAGGGTCCAGTCTATTTTCCACTTTTGACCTAACTTCTGGTTATCATCAGATACCAGTAAGAGAAGAAGATATACCTAAAATGGCCTTTGTTACCAAATATGGTCTGTTTGAGTATAAAATGATGCCTTTCAGACTCTCAGGAAGTGTTCCTTCATTTCAGAGGGCTATGGAGTTTGCCTTACAGGGGTTACAATGGCTCACATGCCTTATTTATATTGATGATTTTGTGGTTTTTGGTAGAGATTTTGATGAACACATTGGCAGAGTGAGAGAAGTACTTGGACGCTTAAAAGCAGCAGGGTTAAAATTGAAGCCAGAAAAGTGTGCACTTTTACAAGAGAAAGTGTCATTTCTAGGACATGTGGTGTCAAAGGATGGGGTATCACCAAATCCAGAAAATATAACAAAAATATTGGAGTGGCCAGTGCCCAAAACTGTCAAAGAGATCAGGCAGATCATTGGCATGGGCAGTTATTATAGATGGTTCGTAAAAGATTTTGCCAAAATAGTAAGACCAATGATTGAACTAACAAAAAAGGGTGTTAAAATATAAAAGGAACGAGGAGTGCCAAAGCTCTTTTGAAGAGCTCAAAAGGGTACTAACGAGTCCAGATATCATGGCATACCCAAAAGATGTAGAACAGTACATATTAGATACTGATGCGAGTGATCAAGGTATCGGGGCGGTACTTAGCCAAATCCAGGATGGAGAAGAACGAGTCGTAGCATATGCCAGTAGATCACTGAACAAAGTGGAAAGAAATTATTGTGTCACCGACAAAGAGCTTTTAGCCCTCCGATACTTTATTGAGTATTTCCGACAGTATTTACTGGGTAGGAAGTTTGAAGTTCGCACAGATCACAATCACTAATTTGGCATTTTAGCCTAAAAGAGCCCAAAGGAAGAGTAGCACGATGGATAGAAATTCTGTCTGCTTATGACTTTTCTGTGTCATACAGGAAGGGCACTAAACATAATAATGCAGACACAATGTCAAGATGTCCCAATCCATGGGATTGCCTATGTGCAGAAGCAGATATGATGGAATCACTAAAATGTGGTCCATGCACAAAGTGTAAACGACGGACAGAGGAGATGTGTCAAAAACTTTTGTGGAAGGAAAGATTTATGGAAAAGGAAAAATCAGTTGATGGCCAGATGGCCACAAGAACGGCTCATAGAGGTCAGTCCAAAAACTCACCATCACAACAACCACTTGGAGATGGTGTCTCAAGGGAAGGTTTTCAGTTCCAGTCATTTAAAGCAGCATATACTTTGGAGCAGATCAAAAACATGCACGAGAGAGACGATGATATCGCACCCATTCTCATTTGAGTCTGCATTCAGACCAGGGGAGAAACTATGAGAGTAATGTTTTTAAAAGGATGTGTGAAAAGTTAGAAATAAGAAAGACGAGATAAAGTGTACCGGTACGAAATCCCAAGTGTAATGGTCAAGCTGAAAGGTTCAATAAAACTTTATTAAGGATGGTAAAAGCCTTTTTAAAAGATGAAGAGACTGGTTGGGATTTGAATTTAGGCTGCTTAGCAGCAGCCTATAGAGCTACTTCGAATGAAAGTACGGGTATGACGCCAAACCTCCTGATGCTAGGAAGGGAAGTCAGACTCCCTTCAGAAATGATGTTGAGTTTAGAAAGATGTAAAAATGATGGACATGTTGTTTCGTATGGAGAGTATGTTGATAAATTGAGAGAGAGGTTGAGTTTTTCACATGAGGTAGCAAGAAAGCATTTGAACAAAGCCGCAATAAGACAGAAAACACTGTATGATGTGAATTGTAAATTAACACATTTAACACATTATCAAGAGGGAGATTTAGTATGGTTTTTAAATGAGACTCGTAAAAAGGGAGTTTGTCCAAAACTTCAACCACTATATGCAGGACCGGGTCGAGTTCACAAGAAAATATCAGATCTGAACTATGTGGTACAATTGAATGAGAGAGGTCAATTTAAAGTATTCAACCATAATAAATTAAAGCCATGTCAAAGTGAATACGTCCCAAGATGGATGAGATTACGAAAAGGAAAACAGTGTAAATAATACAAAAAAAATACAGACCTAATAATGTGAAGAGACCGTAAAGGGGCAAATTACTTTTATGTTATGTGTACACTACAAATTGAAGTATAGATGAACCCAAATTAAAACGATGATTTTGTTTTCAGAACTATGGAAACCATAACCAGAGGCAGATTGTATAGATGCGAAAGATGCCCTTACGGGGGAGAAAAAACAAAGGTGACAAACCATTTTGTGGCCAGGCATTTGGCAGTGGAAGAAGCCCCCTTCAGCAGCTCTCTATGTGGATATAAAGCTATATCTGAAAAGCTATTTGATAAACATTCAGGGTCGTTCCCCATACACAAAGAAAAAGTGAACAAGTTTTTATCTATGGGAGTAACCTTAAACGAGGTGGGTTATAAGAGGGTGGCATCCACACCTTATGTAATTAAAGAGGGGATAGATATTATGAGGGAAAGCAAAGAAGAATCGCAGAAAGTTTGGTCCCAAAAAAAGAAAGACGTGAAAAGTATTTTAACTAAAATCCCTGTCACACCAACAATTGAAGAAACCCCTATCTTATCTTTCAATGATTTGGACCTTGCCTCTAATGAGGACAACGACTTTTTGAAACAGCTTGTGCAACCTCTAAATTTAGATCAAAACTTTGATAGTGGTGTCCCTTCAGAACCTGAAAGAAACATTGAAATAAAAACTTGTGCTGATACACATGGGGATATTATGGAAGCTATTAGAAAAATGAAAGAGGCAGAAATTAAAGAACTTAAACAGGAAGTAACTGCATTAAAAATACAATTAGAAACATTTCAGAATCGGTTTGAAGCAAAAATAAATTTAGTGGTAGGAGCACTAGTAAATGCCACAGATGTGATAAGCAAACAAGAAAAGATGTTGTGCGAACCTTTAAAAAAAGACGTGACAAAACCTTCATCTTCAAGTTCATGCATTAATTGTAACAACTATCTCAAAGATGAAAAGAAGACAGTGAAAAGGAAAAGTGTGCCAGAGGGTGAAACTACGTGGGAACATTCAACAAAGAAAAACTATATAAACATTAAGAAAAGCAAATCAACATTCAGGGTAGGACCGAAAACAGCATGGAAAGACTTATTTTCAGACCCGTTAAAATTAAAAGGCAAAGCAAATGAAGAATAAACATTTTGGGGTAAACCCAAGTAAAAAAAAAAAAAAAAAAACTTTTTCTAGTTAGTAATGTTATGTTTTAACTTTTGATAATGATTGTGATACTATAGGTATGTTGCCTATGACTACTTCATAGTTCAGCGATCCGAACGTAGCGGCTACCCCTCTACATTCAGATTCTTCCCATTCAATCCTATAGAAAAAGTTCCCATCAAGTTTTTATGGGAACTCAAAACTCAAAATTAGGAATATATATCAAGCTTTCGCCCATATTACAGGCTGCAATCGATAGTACACGTATTTCCTTACATTTGGGCAGAGTTTATTGATCCAAACTATGTTTTATTCTTTAATTGTCATCATTTGAGTACTCGTGAGGCGTCAACAGAGATTTTGAAATCGGCCATGTTTTTGTATAAATATAAAACAGTGAAAACAATAACCCGGTAATGGCGCCAAAACGAATAGACCTTTTTATCGATGCAGAATCAGAAATTCGATTATTTCACCATCGTAAAGCACATTTCTTTTGAATCTCGGACATGTTTTGCAATGTATTGTGGGATTGGGAAATTTCTGACCTATTTCTAGTGCACCTGTACTGTCTTGACAGTCTTGTATTTACAGGTATATTTCACCAACTCGTTACGTTTTAAAAGTTAATCTCGGTGTAATTTGTTTGAATTCGGGAGGTATTGCTGCTGGGTTATACCAGTATCAGTATTTGCCCTGTTCAAGCAACTTTTGTAGTGTTGACGTTTCTTCGTGTGCTGAATTTCTGCCAGATTCTGCAGAGGTCAAAGTGCAGCCTTTGCGGAGTTTGACAGATTTCACGTCACCAGCGGAATTTTAACGCTATAAAAGCAGAAGGCAGATTTTAATCGGGGCTGATATTCCGCGGGGAAGTGGCAAATCCGTGGAGGATCATTTCTTGCATTGTAAGTGTAAAACAGCTGCATTGGTAAGACATTCGAACGAATCCTTACCAATCGGTTCAGGGGGCACCTTGAAGACAACGATTTTTTCAATAAATGGCAAAGAGCCTATAGAAACCGTAAAGAAGGCATCGAACATGTCCACCGACTAGTCACCCAAATGAAAACTGCTATCAACAATCAGCAAATAGGCGCAGCAGTCATGTTAGACGTCGAAAAAGCATTTGACTCCTTTTAGCACAATGGAATGCGCTACAAATTATCAAAAATGAGACTCCCCAAGAAATTGCTCAGATTACTATCCTCTTTCTTAAATGATCACGAAATTAAAGTCAGAGTGAACAATGAAATGTCTGACAGTGTCCCCCTTGAAGCAGGCACCCCCCCCCAAGGATCCATCCTAAGCCCCCTCCTTTACATCTTCTACGTAAATGACCTTAACTTCTCTGAGGATCGTGTTCAAGTCTCCCAATTCGCAGATGATAAGGGCCTCTGGGACTCTAACAATACGGCCAATCTGCTCCAAAAACCCCTGCAATGCGCTCTCGATGACCTAGAACAATGGTGTGCCAAATGGAGAATTAAGCTAAACGCCAATAAAACCCAACGAATCACCTTTACTCGCAAGAAAAATAAACGTGATTTTGACCTAAAACTTATGGATAACACCCTCCCGGAATGCAAAGAAGCGAAATTCCTGGGCATCACCATTGATCAAAAACTGTCCTTCAACAAACATACCGACGACATGGCGAAAAAAGCTACCAAACGAATTAACTTACTGAAAATGCTTAAGGGAACTTCATGGGGGGCCAACCAGTCCACCCTACTCAAAACTATACAAATCCTTTGTGCGCCCAGTACTCGAATATGGTGCAATCATACTAACTGATCTCAACCAAACTAATATGGGTAAACTCCAGAGGGTCCAAAATCACGCGCTTAGAGTTGCCCTCCGCGCCCCATGGGACACACCCATCAAAACACTCCACGACAGGGCCGATATCCCCACCATTAAAGACCGCCTAGCCACCCTAGCCGCGAAAAATCATGACCGGTTAGCCGGCAGCGAACTAATCTCCGAACTTGGAACCATTTGCGAAAGCCGACAAAAACACAAAAATTGCAAGCAAAACTAAGACTAATCGAAAAACAGTCAGCGCGCATAAACAACATGAGGAACAAAGGGGAAGGGTAGGTAGGCCAAGCCATTGTCAGTAAATCTACTGCGACCCCACAGTACGACATGTCCTGCTCCAGGCATGCTACAATGCGCAGAACCAAACTACCCTGCCCCCACAATCTCAGCAAATCTACATAGGGAAAAGGTAGGTAGGCCAAGCCACTGTCCAGCAAACCTACTGTGAACCCACAGTACGACATGTCCTGCTCCAGGCATGCTACAATGCGCGGAACCAAACTACCCTGCCCAAACTCGTGACCCTAAATAAACTCATTTAATCTGAATATGGTCGAAACCAGCGAAGGGCATAACAGAAACACCCTCGGGTGTGGTTTAGTGTTTAAACATGTTACCCTCCCGCTACAAACTCACTATCACCCTATGAAGGTGATCTAACAGGCTGATCAGCAGCTTAACTGTGATCATAATTAAAACATAATGTGCTACTTTTCACTCTTATTCTATTGAGAACTAATTCTGCCTTCTTCTTTTAAGCAGGTACACAGAAGATGCTTTTGACCAGCACCCCAATAACCGCTACAGACAGTCTAACCGTTATGGAAACAATCACCCCCACAGTTCCTGAACATCCTCCGCTCCCTCCCTAAAAGTGGTCGACCACTTTAAGGGAGGCGAGCATTGGTCCTGCGTCCCGCCTCTGCCCCTTTTTGTACGCGCAATGCGCATCTTTTTGTCCCAACCCAATAGGATTACAATGCAGGCCTGCCCCCGAACCAGTCTTCTTCTTGGTGGTCCCCGAAAGGGGTCGTTGTTGTTTCCTTCAAAGACATCCTATCAAACAGAGACAGCCTGAGGCAGATTATACTTGCCAGTGATGGCCATCACTTAAAATCATCTCCGAAGTGGCAGACTATACTTGCCCGAAAATCCAGACCGACTGCACCCTCGGGGAGAGGTAGTACCTTTGTGAGAGGACCCAACCTCTCACACTGGTCCTCACCCAAGGGTTCAACCGACCTCAGTCAAAGAAACCATCACGCCACAACCGGTGACACCTGCCGAGTACCTGAACCTGTTCCTCCTTCAACACGAGTAGACATGTGGAAATTAGTCATTTACAGTCAATGAGGGTCGAAAGGGGCTTGTTCCCCATACCGTCCCTGCGCGCCTTCGGCGCGTTAAACCATTCCATTCCGTAATCGGGGCTGATATTCCGTGGGGAAGTGGCACATCCGTGGAGGATCATTTCTTGCGTTGTAAGTGTAAAACACTTATACTTTCCCATTTAGTTTCTTTTGTTGGTATTATGAAGTCTAAGAGGCACTCATAATATTTTATTTTACTTTTAATGATATAGGCTAGATAATGATAGCCCAAGGCCAAGCCTATGGAGGCACAGGCAGGGGCTTAATATTATCATTTCTTTTTAGTTATATTTGGCGTATTTTATTTTTGTTTTTTTCTGCCAAGCGGCATATTTTAATTATTTGTATACAGAAACTTTTATAAATTTTCACCTGACCCCGTGAGATTGAATTATTTTTAGTTTTGTAGTATTATATCTGAGGTTTGTAGGACCCCACCCCATCTTTCATTTTTTGGAACCAGAAGCACATAGCTAAAGTAGCCAGTGTTTGCTAAATTTCAAAACACTAAAGCAAAAATAGTTTTTATTATAAAATCCACTCCCCCCCCCACCTTTTATTTTTCTAGTCCTATATTTTCACACTTTACGTTTGTATTCAGCAGTTAGGCTAATTGGAACACATAGCTAAAGTAGCCAGTGTTCAGTGTAGTTAAGTATTTTATCTGGTGATACAATTAATGGTACATTATTTATTATTCCCCTATTCCATGTGTTATAAAAATAAGTAGTTGTATAAGTTGCATGCGCCTATGCTATCCAAGTACTTACTTGTCAGTTATTAATCCAGTTATTTATTTAAAATAGTGATGGACCTGACCATGTTTACTCATGTCTATCATTAGGAAATACCTGGCAAGTTGTATATTGGTTGGCCTAGGCTGCGCTTAAAATTGTACAAAGTACAACTGTACAGGTACCCCTAGCCCGTTTATTAGCATGTCACGGTCAGTTATGAACAAATTTATAAAATAACTATCAATGGTATGCGGTGTGTGTGTGTATAATAAATTTACATTAGTGTAGCTAGACAATAAAACTTCAGATTGTTGCTACACACATTTAGGAAATAGAAGGTAGAGGGATATAAAAATATACTTCTTGAGCACTATTTCAGCCATTAGAAAGTGAACCTCAATTTTACAATTCTATATTTTTTTAACCCATACTCTGTTATGTAAATCCCTTGCTCACCTTGGTTTGATGTGCAACATTTTGTTGGAGGGATCCCTTTTGGGGTTCTCTTCAGCAGAGTGCTGCACCTCAAACTACAGTGATGAGGGAGATGTGTATCACAAGCTTGTAATTTTCGAGTTATAGGAAAATTGGTATTTCAGCTTACACAGTTAATTTTTAACTTGGTGCAGGTAAGAAATATTTCTTACTGTAAAATTTGGTTAAAGTTTTACTCTATATAGTAGATTATCACATAATTGGTCAAGATGCTGCTTCATGATGGAAGGATCACATTTAGAGATCTTTCCATCTTGGCGCAGTGTATTGAGGGGCTGTGTGGAATGTTGTCATTGCACCACAATGATTTTTACTATGGATAAATGCATGGCGGTCATATCGTCTATTAATTGCGTGTCAGTAATTAGTCACTTAATAATAGTGAAAAGATTTTGTTCGGTAATGAAAAATTTTACAGTCCACCATAGTTATGTGTGTGTGTTGCTATGGGTAGCACCTGTGTGGGTCAAGTTCGAGTCTTGACAAATAAAATATAAACGTAGTCAGGGACTACAGGGATTGGTGGAGATCATCCTCAAGATGAAATGTCTGTAATTGGGTCATCTCTGGGTCAATCTCCACTAATCATCACCAATCAATCAATTCATGCCATGTGCTTATTCTTCAAGCACTTCATTTCATGTTCACTTTCCTGTGGCCAATTCTGTGGGGTTTTTGTAATGTAATGTCGTAGTTTGAACTGTCCTGTTATGTCTTGTGTGGAGAGTATGTGCATAAATGCACATAGTATGTAAATAAAAAAGGTCATATTGACAAATTCTTCAAATTAATAAATTATAATTCAACGTACTTTCTTCTAATTTAACTTAATTGTAGGCTTAGCCTACTGTTGTCGGAATCCTGACAGGAGTGTTAATTTATTTGGACATTAGGCATATGGGATAAATTTCCCTACATTAGCTTGGCCGTCATTCTTGGATGATGGGACGCAGGGCCCGTGTCCTATTTGTCAAGAATGAATGCTAACCTAAATTGAAGTCTCAAAACTTTAATACAAGCTTTTTAATAGTCATAGATAAAAGAGGTGGCTTGTCCCAAAGCTATTTCTTTTCTTCCTTTTGTTTCCATCTCTCAGTCAAATCCATTCCCAGCCCTAGTTACCTCCCTTGATACCCTTGTATATTCAACCTTCCCACTGCCATTGTCCCAATCCCTTCACCCACCTGGTAGTCGTTTGCGTGTTTAACTTAGTTTTAGTTAAGCAACTGCTTGGTAACTAGTATATCCGTGGGGCAGTCACTGAGGATGTATGATAAGGGTCAGCTGTTATCATCCTCTGGGTCTGGGCCACTGGCATACTGTTACGGTGAATTTGGGTGTTGGAATGTTTATAATTTTTAGTAATTGGCCTATCTGTGGGTTGATCACTGAGGAGGCATGACAGGTGTTGACTGTCATGGTCCTTTGGGTTCAGACCACAGCTTTGCCGTTACAGTATGTCAACGAAAGTTACCAAGTTAAAGTGAAATTAATCCAAAACGAGGCATCCTTTCAAGTTAGCATGAAAACCCTTCATATTTATTATTGATTAGCCCAACTGTTTACAATCAGGGGTATAGTCATGACTAGAGCTGGTCAGTTTAACCGAACCGAAACCGAAACTCAGTTTTTTTGATGAAACCGAAACCGAACCGAAAAAGAGCTTAAAAACTGTATATTTTGGGTTTTACTTAATTTTTCAATATTCACGTTTAGCACGCCATAGATTTTTGAGAATCGACAAAAAGGCAACTAAAATGCACAGTTGTATATACCAGTTTTTTGAAAGAAGCGACGAACGAAATGCCGTATGCAAAATATGCAATAAGTCAGTAGTCGCCCAGTGTGGCAATACATCCAATCTTCGGCGGCATATCCATAATCATCACGACAAAGAGTACAAAACTCTGCTTGAGAAAGAACAGACAGCGATGCATGCAAAACGATCAAGAGTCAAGGTAAGAGAAAAGTATCAATTCACTTAATGCTCTGTTAATGTTGGGAAACCCAGGATTGTAGGGAAAGGGTTATGTTATTATTAATAAAAAGTTAGCCGCACATACCTGCCATACAAAGTGTCAATGGAAAATTTGAAAAGATTGAAAACTTAAAATCCAAAATATGGTTACACGTGCACTTATATGAAGTCACAAACTAATAGGAATTCTGAGAATTCAGTGAATGCCCTCTGGTAATGATAACCCAGTGCAAACCGAAAGGAGGAATGGACATGGAAATCAGGTCAGGTGACCCTCTTGCCGATAAATTTGCATAATCTCTACAGTGCTTTGTAAAACAATGATGGACTTTGGAGTTAGGTCCCTTCTAGTACAAATGTCAACTTATGTCAAGTCAGCTAAAGAAGTTGCTATCTGTCTTCCTAAAAGTAAAAGCCATGCTCTCAAGTTCTCAACTTCTTCTGGGCTGTTAGTTGCTTTCTGAAATTTTGACCCTCTTCACATATGTTCATGTCAGGTAATATATCAGTGGCGTAAATGAAAATGAAAAACGAATTTGACAGGATGGTCGAATCATAAATTATATGAATTTAACTGTCTCAAACGGCGTCTTTGAACCTAAATGTTTGACCCCGACACCCCCCCCCCCTCCCTGACGACCCCCCCCCCCCTTTCCCCACAACACACACTCTTGACTCCAGCATCTACATCCTTGGGGTTGAATGACTTTTTATGAAAGCACATGACGTTTTTCCAGTTTCCATGTCAAGAGGACAGTCAGGACACTTCCCCCAAGCAAATGAAGCTTGATAGCTTTGCCAGTCGCATTAAAAAGTGGGGCACAAATGACCAACGCCAGATTGATGGGGATAGGAAATTGACCAATATGATTTGTCTAGATATGCGGCCCATATCAATAGTTGAAGACGCTGGGTTTAGAGATTTTGTCGAATTTATCCAGCCAGGTTACAAAATCCCCACCCGTATGTCTCTTCACTCAGTTCTTATCCCAACGAAAAGTGGAATCACAGAGAAGCTGAAATCCTGTGAGGCATTAGGAATAACAATTGATCAATGGACAAGTGCAGCAAATGATGCTTACATGGCTGTGATGGGCCATTTAATGTCCAACAAATGCACGTTACAGGATTATTGCTTGAACATAAAATATATGCCAGAAAGCCATAATGCTGTCAATATATCCACTCAAGTTCTGGTGTGTATTGAGAATTGGATATCAGACTATGTAGCTAGGGAAATCCCAATATTTGTTGTTTCCGATAATGCCTCTAATGTGCAAGCTGCACTAAAAATGCTACCTCCAAGTACATTTACGTCCATAAGGTGTTTCACACATATTCTCCAACTCGTCGTGGATAATGCTATAAACAAATTTCCTGACACAGTGAAGATTATTGCCAAAGCTAAGGCAATGGTCACCTATTTTCATAGTGCTATGGCCACCCCCAAACTTAATGAGATACAGAAACAACTGAGCAAAAAGCAGCACAAACTCAAACAACAGTGCCCCACCAGATGGAACTCTACCTTCCATGTGCTTGAACGTCTGGTGGAACAAAAGGAACTGCTAAGTGCCATTTTGGCATCGATTGATAAAATTCAAAATCTAACCGCTTACGAGTGGAAAACTGCTGAAAGCTATGTAAGAGTGTTAAGGCCATTTGAGGATGCGACCCAAATGTTGTCTGCTTCCCATTACGCAACATTATCCATGGTGATCCCAACTTTAAATATCCTTTCTAATAAAATGAAGTCTTCTGCAATCGATGGTTTTGCTAAAGAGATTCTTTCCAATATCGATATTAGATGGCCCGATTTTGAGAACAATGAATTATTTGCAGTTTCCAGATACTTGGATCCAAGATTCAAGGCATTTGCATTCAATTCTGATATCTCAAAACGCTCAGCGTTCCTTAGAATTCTAAATCTCATGATAACTAACTTCGATAAAACTCAGTCTTCTGACAGAGAAAGTGCTTCAAACAAACTTAATGTACCTCAGCCTGAGACAACAGTTGATTCAGACACAAATGTTCAGACACAACTGATACAAGACAAAGAGCCCAGGGTTAGTGGGGTTTCCGGAATAGCACAGTGTTCTGGTGTTTCCAGCAGTGCAATAAGTGACATGCCAAAGGAATCAGCCAAGGATGCAACCCCTAAAACTAGTTCTGACAATGCAGAAAACTGATTTCTGGTCAGTGTTCAGGCATGTGGTTGCCCATAAGCAAAAGAAGAATGATGATTCGGATAGGGTGAGGGATGTCAGCTCCAGGATGGAGAATGAATTAGAATTGTATTCATCACCTTACCTGTGGTGGTCTCAAAACTGCTGCTTGACAAAATTATGTAAATTATATCTTTCAACCCCTGCCACATCCGTGCCCAGCTAAAGAATGATTAGCAAAGCTGGTGCTGTCATCTCCAATTGATGAAGCAGTCTCAACCCAAAGAATGCTGAACAGCTTATCTGCTTAAGCCATAATCTCTGTACATTACAGCACAAGTAATTTAGTATTAATGTTAGTGATGTGATGTTAAGCAGGGCTAAACAGACTGAGACTGTCGTTTTATTTAAATCGGACAGTCTTATTTCAACTCATATCTCGAGATTAATTTATACTTCAGTGACCAGGTTCAGATCAGTGAGACCAACTGATAATTTTTTGTTCATGTTGCAGCTTTATTTAGATTGCAAAACTCTCAGTAAAATAGACTTCCCATTAGATCATAAATTATAATCTGCGTAAATCTGAAATCACAGACAATATTAGATACTCGTCATTAGACATGTAATATTAGCTGGCCATTGAGTAGATGGACATACACTACAATTTGACACAATCAACGCCTTTCAGATTTATACTTTTTTATAGTTTTTTTTTATGGGATACCATGCTAACCCAGAACGTACTGACTTAGGTCCAACTACCGAAAATGGCTACAACAGGACTCTGATGAGTGATGACAGGACCCAGATCTCAGGTACAACAGGTAATCCTAGTAGGCCAATGCATTATACGGATTTTAAAAAAATCTGCGTATTGGACAGGTCTACTCGAGTACCTGTCCTGTATTAATTTTCGATAGTCGCAACCAAGTCGGTATGCCCAGTGTTAGCAGTGTATATTACAGAAAGCAATTTTTACTTTTTAGTGCCGCTCAACTGACTGTAAATTGCCAGTAAAAGACCGTATTGCAATAAATCACTTTAAATCACTAAATTAGATAGGAGTTGTTTGATTCAATTTGTCGACAGATGACCCAACAATGGGCCGACAAGCTGTTGCTCTGGACGTTAGTTGCGTTACGAGTAACGCCACTTACGGGTGATGCTAATTTTGTAATTTAATAATATAGACTAGTTATGTGACAGACACTTTATTTTTTTAGCTTTCCTTACGTTTGATATTTTTAAATTTCTTTTATTCACAAATTTGTTTTGAGAAATGAGAATGCTGAGAATGCAGAATTTCAGATAGCAGATGTAATTTTTTGTTCATCAAAAATACTGGAGAGACTCATAATACAGTTTTATTTCAGTTCAAGTTCACTTGTTTGTTATTTAACGTGTTTTAGTACTGTCCTGTGTAAGATATGGAAAATATGTATTGTGATAAAAATGAAAGTGTCAATGACTCTGTAGCTCAACTTGTTTAAGACATGTACATGTATTGTGTGTGACACAGCAATGACAAACATCTAGGTAATGATCTGATAACAAAGGTACATGTAAAGTATTGTAACGGTCTGTACATAAATGCTAACCATAGCCTGTAACAAATATATAGGTAAAGTATTGTAAAAGTGGGGTGACAGTTAGATGCTAAACTAGAAAAGAAATCTTTGAGTCCCAGAGTGGGTCTGACTGAACCCAAAAATATTTGTTCTCATAGCACAGTGATAACAAAGGCACCCAAAAACACTTGTTCCTGTCACAAGGTGATAACAAAGGTACCCCAAGAAGTTTCGTGAAGATCAGTTCACAAATACAGACTCTAGCCCGAGCTGTATTGACATGTGCACTTACTGTGTATAAGCAGCACTGAACAAATCAAAGTTCATCTAATTTGCATAATGTTTGCATGAGAAAAAAACTTGTATTATATGTGATGTATTCCATGTTACTAAACATTCCTACAAAAATTTATTCAAATCAGAACATTCATACAGAAGTTCTGTACAAAAAACTGATTGCACTAATTTTGGTACAAAAAGGCTGCTGGTGGCCATCTTGAATTTTGGACCGTGGCTATCTTGAATTTTGGATCGCACCCAAAAACACTCGTTCTTGTCCCACAGTGATAACAAAGGTACCCAAGAAGTTTCGTAAAGATTTGTTCATAAATACTGCCTCTAGCCTGAGCCATATAGAAGTTGTGTACAAAAACTGATTCACCTAATTTCGGTACAAAATGACCACTGGCAGCCATCTTGAATTTTGGACTGCACCCAGAAACACTCGTTCTCATCCCAAAGTGATAACAAATGTACCCAAGAAGTTTTGTGAAGATCGGTTCATAAATACAGGCCCTAGCCCAAGCCGTATTGACACATGCACTTACTGTGTATAAGGTGAACTGAATAAATCAAAGTTCATCTAATTTGCATAATTTCTGCTCGAGAAAAAAACCTGTATTATATGTGATGTATTCCATGTTACTAAACATTCATACAGAAATTTATTCAAATCAGAACTTTCATACAGAAGTTCTGTACAAAAAACTGATTGCACTAATATAGACTAGTTATATGACAGACACTTTATTTTTTTAGCTTTCTTTACGTTTGATATTTTTAAATTTCTTTTATTCACAAATTTGTTTTGAGAAATGAGAATGCAGAATTTCAGATAGCAGATGTAATTTTTTGTTCATCAAAAATACTGGAGAGACTCGTAATACAGTTTTATTTCAGATCAAGTTCACTTGTTTGTTATTTAACATGTTTTGGTACTGTCCTGTCCCAGATTAATGTGTAAGATATGGAAAATATGTATTGTGATAAAAATGAAAGTGTCAATGACTCTGTAGCTCAACTTGTTTAAGACATGTACATGTATTGTGTGTGACACAGCAATGACAAACATCTAGGTAATGATCTGATAACAAAGGTACATGTAAAGTATTGTAACGGTCTGTACATAAATGCTAACCATAGCCTGTAACAAATATATAGGTAAAGTATTGTAAAAGTGGGGTGACAGTTAGATGCTAAACTAGAAAGAAATCTTTGAGTCCCAAAGTGGGTCTGACTGAACCCAAAAATATTTGTTCTCATAGCACAGATAGCAGCCATCTTGAATTTTGGACCGCACCCAAAAACACTCGTTCTCATCCCACGGTGATAGCAAAGGTTCCCAAGAAGTTTCGTAAAGATCGGTTCATAAATACGGCCTCTAGCCCGAGCCATATTGGCATTTGCAGTTACAGTGCTGAAAGTAACATTAAATAGATCAAAGTTAGTCTAATTGGCATAATTTATGCACAGGAAAAAAACCCGTATTATATGCGATGTATCCCTTGGTACTAAACATTCACACAAAAAATTATTCAAATCAGCACTTTCATACGGAAGCTCTGTGCAAAAATCTGATTGCACCTAATTTTGTACAAAATGACTGCCAGCGGCCATCTTGAATTTCAGACTGGACCCAAAAACACTCGTTCTTGTCCCACGGTGATAACAAAGGTACCCAAGAAGTTTTGTAAAGATCAGTTCATAAATACGGCCTCTAGCCCGAGCCGTATTGGCATTTGCAGTTACAGTGCTGAAAGTAACACTAAATAAATCAAAGTTAGTCTAATTTGCATAATTCACGCACGAGAAAAAAACCCGTATTATATGTGATGTATCCCATGGTACTAAACATTCATACAAAAAATTATTCAAATCAGAACTTTCATATGGAAGTTCTGCGCAAAAATCGGATTGCACCTAATTTTGTACAAAATGGCTGCCAGTGGCCATCTTTAATTTCAGACTGGACCCCAAAACACTCGTTCTCGTCTCACAATGATAACAAAGGTACCCAAGAAGTTTCGTAAAGATCCGTTCATAAATACGGCCTCTAGCCCGAGCCGTGTGTACGGCGCGACAGACGGACAACGGGCCATGACAATACCTCAAATTTGGCTTCGTCAAAGTTGAGCTAAAAACGAAACCGAAACCGAAAATCCAGTTTTTTTTGTCCAAAACCAAATCGAAACCGAAGCGAAGGAAAATTTCAAAACCGACCAGCTCTAGTCATGACTTTCGTCTGTCTGTCCGGCCATCTGTTAACATTTAGAGTTTTGGTTAAAGTTTGTGGTTACTGACCCGATCCGAAGCCCAGGGGGTGCTTGCAGTAGAAAAAGTAAAAACTGGGGGGGGGGGGGGGGGGGGGCTTTAGCATGAGGGTCAGAGCCTGTAAGTCGGGTCAGAATGTGTTGGGATGGGAGATTACTGGTAAATAACAGTAATACAACTCTCGGTACATTTCGTTTCTGCAGAACCCCTTTTAGGATGTATATATTTTCTCTCAAATAAAATAAAAGAAAATCACATGATTATCTTATACATACGTTTCACTTTCAGATCATCATTTTAATGAATATAACTTTTTGTTGTTTTCAATTGTTTTTGTTTGTACAGCGTGCTCCAATTCAGGAACCCGATGGACCGGTAAGTATGTCAAATCCCAAACCATGCCTGGGAAATATCTGGTCGTTTCCTTTGGTGGAATATAAATTGTTAAATACTCACATATGTTTATACTCAAGACGACTTTCAACTGTTTTGCTCCTCCAAAGCACATGTACAAAGACTTCCTGTTTTATGTTTCCTGTGTTTCCAAGTATCTTAAAATACGGAATCAGAAACGGATGAACTCAATGCAGGTAACACTAACAATACTGGTAACAACTCCTCTCTCTTCTAAGATGAAAATTAAATGTACATCCACAAATATTCACAGCAACTTAAATTTGGATTCATACAGATGAATGGTTTGAAAACAGCAACTTAAATTTTCCTTTTGAAACTAAATATCAAGTTTTGATCTACCTGATCAAAAATCTTCGTTCATGAGGTCTATTTACAGTTATTTTCAAAAACTAGATTAAGGTATTTAGTTCAAATCAAATTTTCCTTCCTCTAACAATTTCAGAAGAAGTAGGGACGATGATCCCTTCTTGGTAAGACAGTCTGCAAGTTGAGCTTTGGTGTTACTCCATCTTAGTGTCTTTATTTGTCTGGACTTTAGCAGTTCTTTTATGCTTGCTATCTCAACTCTTAACCGTTTTTCACAAACTTGGTTGCTGGTATGAATGGTATCATATAACGAATGGTTGTCAATAATACATTCAATTGGCAACATTTCAGGTCTTGCTGTACCATAAGTAAGTTCTGTGTAGAGTTGTGCGAGATAAACACTAGTATCCACTGCATCTGATAGTGCTAAAGTTTCTGCAGCAAGAGTACTGCGCACAACCCTCCGTATTTTCTTAGACTGCCACGTTAATGGTGAAACAAAGCCACTGTTGCCCATTAATAAAACAATATGTCCACCTTGGCTATTTCCATCTGGAAGATTTCCAAAGGATGCATCACTGTATACCACTATTTTTAAAGAATCTTCCCTTCCCAATCTGTGAAATTTTAAGCTCACTGATTCTGATTTTATTTTTTTAATTACTTTGTTGATTTCTAACATATCTTTTACTTTGGCATTATTTATGCAAGAAGCTAGCAGGGAGGCATCAAACATTACATCTGGTCTTGTTTGAGTTGCTACCCAGAGAATCTGACCAATTTTAGTTCTCATATTGTCAATTTCTCTTTTGTTCAAATTGGATTCTTTTTGTTGAGTTCTTTCTTTAGCTATGGTGATTTGCTGGAGACATTTCATGTATTCAAACTGATCCAGAGATATGCAGTTAATGTTGGATGAAAGTTGGAGCCCTATATATTTAAATGTGTCCGATTCTTCTCTGCTGATATTTAATAACTTTCTAATTTTGAAGATAACATTTTGTTCAAAGCCACTATCACCTGCCCAAATAAAATCATCCACATGGCTTGCCAATAATCCTTGTAATCCACTGACATCATCGAACCAGTAAAATAATGCAGGGTCAATAGAAGATATTCTTGCCTCACAATCAATCATAACTTGTTTAACTTTATTATACCAGCACAGAGACGCATCAGTTAAGCCATATACACATTTTTTCAGGTGCCAGATGATGCCGTCTGTAAGTGATTCACTCGGAGGTCGTAAATAAACATTTCTTGATAAGGCTGATCCTTGTAAAAATGCAGTCTTCACATCCATAGACTCTGGTTTCCATCCTTTTTGAGCAATAATAGCAAGTGCAACTCTTAAAGACTCCTTGGAACATGTAGGTGAATTCTTTTCAACATTCTGGCGTTCTGTGTCTTCGAATCCCCGAGCAACCAGTCTAGCCTTTTTTATCTGTCCATTTGGGGTATCTTTAATGTTGCAAATCCATCTGGTTGATATGCAATTCTGCCCTTCATCAATAACCTCCTCATATACATCATATTCTTTCCAATTTTGTAATTCACGTGCTTTGGCTTCATCAAAGCTTAAGTTGTCCATAACCAAGACTGTTTCTTCCCCACTGGTAACTGTTGTTTCAATATCATCCTGTAAATCAACAGGTTCTAGGTTGTTTACGGTGTCAAAGTTCACAGACTGTTTAAAACCATTTAAGTTCTGTGGTCTAAGATATTCAACATTAAACCAATGTTTATTTTTTCCTGTAGCTTTGCCAGCACGTGAAAGTATCTTCAAAACATTGACTTCTCCATCAGTGTCCTCAAATTTTACTATTTGACCAACCTGCGGGGTGATTTTTTTACATGGACTTTGATGTATTTGTTCTTCAATCTGCTCTTCTGTTCTTTGCATTGTTGTTTCGCTCAATCCAGGTGTGTTCTGAATTTCTACAGAAGTCTCATTTTCAGAAGTACCTGCATCTTCGTCAGTGAAAATTTCCATTTCATCATTCACCTCTGTCAAATTACTTTCCATACTAGTGTCTTTTTCAATAAATGATTGTTTTGTTTTTTCTACTACTCCTTCCATTTCATCTAAAGGAGAGATGATTGGAGCTTTTGTAAGACGACATTTATGAACGCGAACATACGTTCCTCCATGTCTGACAAAGACTATTACTCCATCTTGGCCAATTACAGTTCCAGGCCCCTTCCATTTGTTAGAATTCAGTCTTTTATAATATACTATATCTCCTGTAGTGTAATTGTCGTAAATTCTGGTCTGCTTTCTAATTGCTCTTCGGATTCTATCAGATGACTCGGCTTCAATGAAGCTTTTCCTTGCTACATGCAATGATGACAAATGATTTGCAACATGTGAGCTCATAGTTGTACCCTCTAAAGCTGGTAAGTCATCAGTCAGCACAGAAGGCAATTTGGGAAGTTCACCATAAACTAATTGATGTGGGCTATATCCATGTACATTACTAAGGCAATTCTTTGCATTGAGGGCCCAAGCTAATGCAGTCTCCATATCACTGGATGTATCATGCAAAACTTTCACAAAAATTTCTGATAAAATCCCATTATGTCGTTCTACTATCCCATTACTCCACGGGCTTTCTGCTGCAGTTGTTTTGACGATGATATTGAAGTTTTCTGCCAAGTCTTGAAATTCAAAATTGTCAAACTCTTTCCCGTTATCAGTTAAACATTTTGTGGGGGGACCATGAACAGTAATCCATGTTAAAAGAAATTTCTTGGCAATAACACCTGCTTGTTTACTTCTTATAATACAACCAGCACTGAATCGTGTGAACATATCAATTATATGTAGTATCCATATACTTGGTTTTACTTCATGCAGGTCCATAGCAACGACATCATTAAAGTTGTGTGCCAAAGGCAAGCCAACTGCAGGTTTAGGTGGCGCACGTTTGTACTGCAAACAAACTTCACAGTCTTTTATAACTTCATGTATTAGTTTACAAATATTTTGTTCAACAGTTCCAGCACTTTTTAAAAGTGAAATTAATCTGTCAGCTGAAACATGCCCAAATTGTTTGTGAAGTTTAAGAATCATCTTCTTGTCACATTTGTGTGCATTGATGACTGCAAGTACATTGTCAGCTGATTCAAGACCAGTTTGTACATGTACATCAGGATCTCTGCTTTTGAGATCAACACAATAATGACCGCTTGATGTAAACTCAAGATTAATATTTTTGCCAAACAGTTTTGCAGTGTCATTGTTTATATCTAAAACTGCATTAGCCCGTTTTAATGATTGTTTGCTTAAAAGTAATGGAATGTTGCAGTCAACAACCTCTGTTGATATGTTACATTTTGTATTTCCAATGACTGCTGGTATAACAACATTTTCTCTTGAAGATACCTGGACACCATCTCCAAACTGGAACTCTTGATTACTTGGTGATCTTATGACTTGACATTTTTTATCTGTATTCAAACTGGATGTATAATTGTCTAGCCACGCTTTACCACAGACAGTTTTTGTGCAAGCTGTGTCGATTACCGCAGTTCCGAAAGATTCCATCATAAATATTTCATTTCTGTTTATGTCATTATTAAATAATGTTATGTTGGCAGATTCAGTTACAACTGTCTCTGTATTATTATTTATATTAACTAAATGTTTTTTTGTGTGGGCAATCTCTAGCCCAGTGAAAAACTGATTCACAAATGGCACATTTGGTTCTTTTACCAAACTTATTCAGGGGATTAGTCCCTCTTGGAGCATTAATACTTTTTTGTTTCGTATAATTTAAGTTTCTTTCTACAATACAGACACTCTGTTGGTCCTCATATTTTATTCCCACAGCAGTGTTTGAAGCTGAACTGGACGAATGGGCATCTCCAAAAATCCGCTTCAAAGCTGATTTCATCGAGTCAAAAGTGATTGTTGTACATGCGGTTAAAATTAACTGTCGGTCTTTGGTTCCTAGGTCAGCGTTATCTAGTAATTTGAAGGCCTGTACTGCGTCAGACAAAACCATATCATACTTGTTCGATTTCCGATACCGCATTTCAAACTCTGTGATGTATTCTATCATTGACATTTTATCTGTCTTTCGAAATCTTTCAAAGTTACTATAGGCCTCATAGGCGCTATCAATAGCATCTTTTTTGTATATTCCATCCAAGGCACGCAAAAGTTTATCAAGTCCGTCCTCTGCGCTGAGATCCTTTTCATCAATTCCAAGGCCCACTTCTCTCGCCTTCCCTTTCAACGAAAGCGCCACTGCGGGTCCCAATTTCTGTGCCGGCAAATCAGTTACAAGTTTCCATATTTTCACTTCATTTTTCCACATGTCATACGATATATCCTCGGAGAAATGTGGTGGTATCTTATAATTTTGATGTGCCATAGTTCAACCGGCTCTGCTACCACTGTTAAATACTCACATATGTTTATACTCAAGACGACTTTCAACTGTTTTGCTCCTCCAAAGCACATGTACAAAGACTTCCTGTTTTATGTTTCCTGTGTTTCCAAGTATCTTAAAATACGGAATCAGAAACGGATGAACTCAATGCAGGTAACACTAACAATACTGGTAACATAAATGAATAAATAAATGAAGACTGTCTCCTATATACATTTTTTTTTATTTTTTGAAAGAACATCGCAACAAAATATAAACACAATATATATAACAATCAAATGCAAACAACAAATGACGTAAAATTAACGTTCCCTTTTTTTTTTCAATGCCCTTTACCTCGTCCTAATCATAGGAACATTTACTGAACATACAAGTTAAATTTTTTCTACGTTCTGTTTTCTACCGAAATTGAAAAAAGCATGCGATGCGAGTATAGCAAATGATGCGACAGATATTAAACCAGTAACTTTTCTTTTCTGTTTTGTACCAAAAATTACTGTATCTGCAAGGTCATTTTTTTTTAAACAACTGGGAGTACATTTTTCATTCATTGTGGGCGTGTTTCTGACAATTATTGACATGAGCCTGTGCAATTGGAGTTTCAGAAAAGAGGTTGATAAAAAATAAACAAGACACGATGTTGAATGAGATATTTTATTTTTTATTAAAGAAGAAGCACTTACCTAGTGAAAAAATATGCCCAATTAATAAAATGGAAGGTAAAAAAAACACAAGAGGCCCCAAGGAGCCTTAATCGCTCACCGGCCAAAGTGGTTCAAAGAAGTATTTGGGGTCACATTCAGTTAGACATGGTTCATCAACACTACAAAGGAATGAAGCCATGAGAGACAAATTTTATGAAACTAGGGACTTGGCTTGAACAAACTTGAATCTTACCCCTCTAAGGATGCTGCATACCAAATATCAAAAGCATTCATCTGCTGGATCTGAAGAAGAAGATTTTTAAAGAAAATTCCTCATTTTGAACTAAGTTATCATTCGGGCTCCCACAGTGAGCCCAAATATGAACCCAGGGACTTGGCTTGAACAAACTTGAATCTTACCCCCTAAGGATGCTGCATGCCAAATATCAAAACATTGCGACTGCTAAATCTGAAGAAGATTTTTAAAGAAAAATTCCTCATATTGACTAAGTTATAATTCGGGCTCCCACAGGGAGCCCAAATATGGACCCAGGGACTTGGCTTTAACAAACTTGAATCTCACCCCCTAAGGATGCTACACACCAATTATCAAAACATTCCGACTGCTGGATCTGAAGAAGAAGATTTTTAAAGAAAATTCCTCATTTCGAACTAAGTTACAATTCAAGCTCCCACAGTGAGTCCAAATATGGACCTAGGGACATGGCTTGAACACACTTGAATCTCAACCCCCTAAGGATGCTGTATACCAAATATTAAAACATTCTGACTGCTAGGTCTGAAGAAAAAGATTTTTAAAGAAAATTCCTCATTTTGAACTAAGTTATCATGCGGTCTCCCACAGTGAGCCCAAATATGGACCTAGGGACATGGCTTGAACAAACTTGAATCTCACCCCCCTAAGGATGTTGCATACCAAATATCAAAACATTCTGACTGCCAGATCTGAAGAAGAAGATTTTTAAAGAAAATTCCTCATTTTGAACTAAGTTATCATTCAGGCTCCCATAGTGAGCCCAAATATGGATCTAGGGACATGGCTTGAACAAACTTGAATCTCATCCCCCTAAGGATGCTGCGTACCAAATATCAAAACATTCCGACTGCTGGATCTGAAGAAGAAGATTTTTAAAGAAAATTCCTCATTTTGAACTAAGTTATAATTCAGGCTACCACAGTGAGCCCAAATATGAACCCAGGGACTTGGCTTCAACAACTTACTTGAATCTTAACCCCCTAAGGATGCTGCATACCAAATATCAAAAGCATTCTGACTGCTGGATCAGAAGAAGAAGATTTGTAAAGAAAATTCCTCAGTTTGAACTAAGTTATAATTCAGGCTACCACAGTGAGCCCAAATATGAACCCAGGGACTTGGCTTGAACAAACTTGAATCTTAACCCCCTAAGGATGCAGCATACCAAATATCAAAAGCATTCTGACTGCTGGATCAGAAGAAGAAGATTTTTAAAGAAAATTCCTCATTTTGAACTAAGTTATAATTCAGGCTTCAACAAGGAGCCCAAATATGAACCCAGGGACTTGGCTTTAACAAACTTGAATCCCCCCCCCCCCCCTGCCCCCACCCCCTTAGGATGCTGCACACCAAATATCAAAACATTCCGACTGCTGGATCAGAAAAAGAAGATTTTTTAAGAAAATTCCTCATTTTGAACTAAGTTACAATTGGAGCTCCCACAGTGAGCCCAAATATGGACCTAGGGACATGGCTTAAACAAACTTGAATCTCACCCCCCTAAGGATGCTGTATACCAAATATCAAAACATTCCAACAGCTGGATCTGAAGAAGAAGATTTTTAAAGAAAATTCCTCAGTTTGAACTAAGTTATAATTTGGGCTCCCACAGTGAGCCCAAATATGAACCCAGGGACTTTTGTTGAACAAACTTGAATCTCACCCCCCTAAGCATGCTGCACACCCAATATCAAAAGATTCTGCCTGCTGGATCTTGAGAAGAAGATTTTTAAAGAAATTTGCCTGAAATGCACTAAGTTCAAATTCAGGCTCCTATACGAGCCCAAATATGAAACCAGGGGGCCGATTTGTACAAAATTGAATCAGCTCCACCCCACAATGTTGCATACTAAATATCAAAAGATTCTGCCTGCTGGATTTGGAGAAGAAGATTTTTTAAGAAATTTGCCTGAAATGCACTAAGTTCAAATTTGGGCTTCTATTGTGAGCTCAAATATGAATCCTGGGGGCCGATTTGAACAAACTTGAATCTCACTCCCCTAGAGATGATGTATACCAAATAGGAAAGAATTCTGCCTGGTGGATCTGAAGAAGAAGATTTTTTTGAATTTTGGAAAGAAATTCATGGGTGCTATCAGAGTTATGCCCCTTGTGGTGCCCCCTGTGGGTACGGCAAGTTTTTTTGTACAAGTTTGAATTGACATATGATGGGGAACATGCATACCAAATTTGGTTCAATTTGATCCAGTAGTTTGTGAGAAGTAGTCATTAATGTAAAGTTCACGACGGACGACGACGGATGGCAAGTGATAAGTTAAGCTCCTTTTGGTGAGCTAAAAATACATCATACTTCGAAACTCCAAACAGAATCCAGTTCCTGATTTTGGTAAGTGGAATGCTGCGATAACTCACCTATTTTCGTTTCACTGCCTCTGTCTTTGCCAAACTGAAAACTTATGGGTGGGCTTTGACACGGGTAGGTCACCTTGATTCCTAAATCTGAAAACATGGGGGGTGGGCTTATACACAGGTATGGGCTTGGACACGGGTCAGTACGGTGAAGTTTTTTAGTGAAGGTTAAAGTTTTTTTTCTTTTAAATTAATATTAATTACTATTGATTGTATCATTCTCATTATGTTTCATGTTATTTTGGGAAATATTTAACCCTTTTTTGTATGGCAATTTAACTTACAACTTCCAGGTTAAAGTTTTTGGTTCAAGTTTTTTTTTTGTTTACAAAGTTACACCTTTAATTCTTCAAACAGTTTAGTAGCTATGTCCTTGTTTCTCATTTGGGACAATGTCTGCTGTCTACTGAACCTTTCTGCAGTGATTTTCAGTAATATTGGCATGATTTTAACCCCTTTTAAACATGTTTTCAGAAATAGTTTCTTTGTATTGGAAATTAGGCTTTGCCACATACTTTCTTACTTTAATTCTTGCATAGTCAATACAACTTAATGGTTGCATTTACATCAATGATTTATTTTATTGGTTTTAGGAAATATTGAACCGATTTTGTCAGTCAGTTTTACTTAGTATTCCCATCTTAAAGTTTCGGATTAAAGTTTTGCTTTTCAAGGTTGTACCTTTCATTCTTCAAACACTGTGTTATTGTTTTTCATTTAGGGCAAGATCTACTGAACCTATATAAAGTGGTTTCAAATAATATTGGCATTAATTTAACCTTTTTCAAAACTGTTTTCGAACTTAGTTTCTCTAAATTTCAAATTAGGCTTCTACCACATACTTTGTTACTTTTTATCCCCCCACAAGGGATGGAAATATAGCACAGAGCTCTGTCTGTCCGTCTGTCTGTCTGTCCAGGCTTAGCAGAGGTAAATTGTGGGGTTTACAATTCAGGGTCAGTGGTAGTTGTGTGGTTGGGTTAGTACAGTGGCCACTAGTGGGGTTATTTTTTGCACTGTGGGGTTAATTTTTTGGCCTTGTGGGGTTAGGGTTTAACATGGGAAAAACCCCACAAGTAAGAACGTGTAAGAACGTCCATCCATCCATCTGTCCAAACTTTCTTTATGACATAACTCAAACAATAGTTCACAGATTTCAATTCTTTTCAGTACATGTCTCTACAGCAGCAATGTCTATGTCAAGTTCGATGACCACCATTATCCAATGTTGAAGTTATTGCCCTACTCCTCCCCCCTCCCTCACCCTCCGCCAATTAGGCATTTTTTTTTCTTCGCTCCAAAATGCATTTTGAAGTATTTGGAGTGACTACATGCAGAGAAATTTTTTTTAACTCCATACCCTTACAAACCTCCCCCCACCCCCCACCTCCCCCCCCCCCCCTACCAATTAGGAACTTTTTTTCTTGGGTCCAAAATGCATTTTGAAGGATTTAGAGTGACTACATGCAGAAAAAAAATTGACTCCTATCCCCCTCCCCCTCTCTCCTACCCCACTCCTCCTTCCCTGGGGCCATTTAAGCAACATTTTTTCTTTGGTCCAAATGCATTTTGAAGGATTCAGAGTGACTACATGCGGAAAAAAATTTGACTCTTATAACCCTCCCCTCCCCCTCCCCTTGGGGTGCCAATTAGGCATTTTTAGCCAAACTGTTTACAGTCAGGGCTATTCATGACTTTCATCTGTCCATCTGTCTGTCCGTCTCTTGACATTTAGAGTTTTGGTTAAAGTTTGTGGTTAAAGTTTTTTTTAGTGAACGTTACAGTTTTTTTTCTTTTTAATTAATATTAATTATTATTGATTGCATCATTCTGATTATGTTTCATGTTATTTTGGAACATATTTAAAACTTTTTTGCAGTCAATTTAACTTCAGGTTAAATTTTTTGGTTAAACTTTTTTATTTACAGAGTTACACCTTTAATTTTAGTAGAATGTCACTGTTCTCATTTGAGACAATGTCTATACTGTCTACTGAAGCTTTCTGCAGTGATTTTAATTAATATTGTCAGGATTTAGGATTTTGACCCCTTTTAAACATGTTTTCAGACTTAGTTTCTTTGTACTGGAAATTAGGCTTTTACCACATACTTTGTTACTTTAATTCTTGTATGGTCAGTACAACTTAATGATTGCATTTACTTCAGTGATTTCTTTTATCCGTTTTAGGAAATATTTTACCCTTTTTTTGCAGTCAGTTTTACTTAGTATTCCTAGCTTAAAGTTTCAGATTGAAGTTTTGCTTTTCAAGGTTGTACCTTTTATTCTTCAAAGACTGTGTTACGTCATTGTTTGTCATTTGGGGCAAGGTCTACTGACGCTGCATACAGTTGTTTCAATTAATATTTGCATTAATTTAACCCTTTTCAAAATGGTTTTCAAATTTAGTTTCTTTAAATTTGAAAATGGGCTTCTAACACATACTTTGTCACTTTTTGTTCTTACATGATCAATACACCTTTTAACAAGAGCAACGCTAACGCGTGTGCTAATGCCCCCGAAGGTAGCCAAGTCGTACTCACATGTGGATAATAAGACAACAGCTTCACTGCTGCTACATTGCAGAACAACACTACATTGCAGAACAACAGTAAGGAATGGCAAAGTGCCAATAAAATTATTATTACTTATATTTTGTTAATATGTTTTGTAACAACAGACAACAGCTTCACTGCTGCTACATTGCAGAACAGCACTAAGGAGTCAGTAATAGAGAAAAAATTATAAAAATAATTGCAGATGACTTGAATGGTGCCATATTGAATAATAACTGAAAGAGGCAAAAATAGGAATAGTACATACCTTTGTTAAAAATTCTCAAACCAGTGAAAAAGTAGAACTGGTCTTGCATCTTTTCCAAGTGAAAAAGGGGGCATAACTGCATCAAAAATTGCCGAGTCAAACCTCAAATTGAAACCGACCTGTACTTTGACATGATGAGTAATCAGCATATAAAATTTGAAACTCATCGGTTTAGCCAAACAATTTTAATTGGTACCATAGGAAACCAAAAAATCATCAATTTTCAAAGTAAATAAGGGACATAACTCCTGTAAGATTTGTCGAACAAAACTCTAGGTACAAGGGCATCCGTTCCCCAAAGCTGCCCTACCACCATACCAAAGAACATTAAAATCCGACAACTGATGTTCGAGTTATAATACAAAATGTTTGTACGGACAGACAGAAAAAGTAAATAAGGGACATAACTTCTGTAAGATTTGTTGGACAAAAACCTAGATACAAGGGCATCCGTTCCCCCAAGCTGCCCTATCACCATACCAAAAAACATTAAAATCCGACAACTGATGTTCGAGTTATAATACAAAATGTTCGTATGGACGGATGGACGGACGGACAGACATACGGAGGGAGACCTCCACCATATAGCCCTCGAAAAAATTTTTAGGGGGCATAATAATTGCATGTACAGACCTGATTTCTTTTACTTCTATGCAGCTTTTTTTCTCATCACCTGGGCTTCACAGTTTGAAATATAAAGAAATGCCTTCTGAAGCATACTTCTGTTGTTTTACAAAAGTAATACAGATTGGAAGGAAATGGGAGTGAGGGACTTTGATGCTGTCTCCAAAACTTCGGGGGAGATGGGTGGAAGCAATCCACCCCTTCCTCCTCCCCATGTTATCCAGAAGATAAATCCAGTTCTAATTATATGATTCTCTTCAAATTTGATATTACTTTTTTATATGCCCATTTGTAAAAACGGTCATATTATGTAAATGGTCTGTCTGTCCATCCGTACATCTGTCTGTCCATCCGTCCATCCGTCGGTCAACTATTGGTTTCCAACTGATAACTCCAGTTTAGGCAATTATTCCCAAAATGCATTTTGAAGGATTGGGAGCTATTACATGCAAAAAAAAAAAAAAATTGACTCCTGTTGCCCAACAATGTTTTATGTTCTCCATCTTTAACCCTTTACCTAACACAAGTTAAAGCCAACAGTACAAATTATTTTTCTGAAACGTCAGATTTTTTCATTTTTTACTTCTAACCTTTGCTTATTAGTCCTTATTGGAACAAGCTCATCAAGCTTGTTCCATTAATAGGTCATGAGGTATGTTTTGGGGTAGAAAAATGGAAAAATAAAATTTGAATAGCAATTTTTATATATCACGAGTGCAGATATGGCAGATTCATTAGGTAAACAGTTAACAAAAAATGGCTCAGACTATTTTGTGTCTAAGCATTACCATTGCTGGGACAGTTGGGCTGTATGCATGATTCACTCTAGTTTTTCAATCAATTTAGTGGAATGTCACTGTTCTCATTTGGGACAATGTCTATACTGTCTTTGAAGCTTTCGACAGTGATTTTAATTAATATCGACAGGATTTTAACACCTTTTAAACATGTTTGCAGACTTAGTTTCTTTGTATTGGAAATTAGGCTTTTACCACATACTTTGTTACTTTAATTCTTGCATGGCCATAACAACTTAATGATTGCATTTACATCAGTGATTTCTTTTATCGGTTTTAGGAAATATTTAACCCTTCTTTTGCAGTCAACTTTACTTAGTATTTCCAGCCTAAAGTTTCGGTTTAAAGTTTTGCTTTTCAAGGTTCTACCTTATATTCTTCAAACACTGTGTTACAACGTCATTGTTTTTCATTTGGTCTACTGACATTGTATTCAGTGGTTTCAATTAATATTTGCATTAATTTAACCCTTTTCAAAACTGTTTTCGAAATTTAGTTTCTTTATATTTGAAATTGGGCTTCTAACACATACTTTGTCACTTTTTGTACTTGCATGATCAATACACCTTTTAATAATTGCATTTACAGACATGATTTCTTTTACCTGTATGCAGCTTTTTTTCTCATTACCTGTGCTTCATGGTTTGAAATATAAAGAAATACCTTCTGCAGCATACTTCTGTTGTTTTACAAAAAGTAATACAGATTGGAAGGAAATGGGAATGAGGGACTTTGATGCTGTCTCCAAAACTTCAGGGGAGATGGGTGGAATCAATCCACCCCTTCCTCCTCCCTATGTTATCCAGAAGATAAATCCAGTTCTAATTATACGATTCTCTTCAAATTTGATATAACTTTTTTATACACCCATTTGTAAAAACTTTCATATTACGTAAATGGTCCATCCATCCGTAAACAATTGGTTTCGGACCGATAACTCCAGTTTGGATTATTTGATTTCAACCAAAGTTTGTTTCTGAAACATCAGATTTTTTCATTTTTTACTTCTAACCTTTGCTTATTAGTCCTTACTGGAACAAGCTCATCAAACTTGTCCCCCACCCCTCCCAGTGTAATTTAGGCAATACTTCCCAAAATGCATTTATGCATTTTAGGCAATACTTCCTAAAATGCATTTATGCATTTTGAAGGGTTGGGAGTTATTACTTGCCAAAAAAAAATTGACTCCTATAGCCCCCCACCTCCTTTGTATATCATGACTGCAGATATTGCTAGGTAAATGGTTAACAAAAAATAGCTCAGACTATTTTGTGTCTAAGCTGTCATTGCTGGGACAGTCAGGCTGCATGCGCGACATCACTCTAGTTTATTTATTGGTGTTTAAGGTCACATACTTGTGCACAGCGGCTAATCGTGATCGTAAATTCCTTCAGAAATATGACCTGTAAACTGTGCTAAAGGTTTCTGGGCTTCGGGCCTGTGTAGCCATCACGGTTGACCGATCACAACCAAAAAGGGATGACATCATCTAGACATTACACTGAGTCATCCTACCAAGTTACAATGAAATCCCTTCATAAATATGACCAGTAGTCTGTGCTAAATGTTTTCGGTTTTTGGGCTCGGGCAGCAATCACGGTTGAATGATCGCGACCAAATGGGGACGATCTCGTCTAGACATTATCATCCTACCAAGTTACAATGAAATCCCTCCATATCAAATATGACCTGTAGACTGTGCTAAAAGTTTTTGGGTTTCGGGCTTGGGCAGCCATCACGGTTGACAGATTATGACCAATAGGGGACGGTCTCATATAGATATTATACAGAGGTATCCTAACAAGTTACAATGAAATCCCTTCATAAATATGACATGTAGACTATGCTAAAGGTTTTCGGGATTTGGGCCCCTGTAGCCATTACAGTTGACCAATCATGACCAAAAGGGGACGTTCTCATTTAAATATTATATGGAGTCAACCTACCAAGTTACAATGAAATCCCTCCATAAATGTGACCAGTAGACTGTGCTAAAGGTTTGGGGTTTTTAGGCTCGGGAAGTCGCCATGGTTGACAGATCGCAACCAAATGGGGAAGTTCTCACCTATACATCATACGGAGTCATCCTACCAAGTTACAATGAAATCCCTCCATATTAAATATGACCTATAGACTATGCTAACAGTTTTGGGGTTTCAGGCTTGGGCAGCCATCATGGCTGACAGATCATGACTAAAAGGGGACGTTCTCATCTAAATATTATATAGAGGCATCTTACCAAGTTACAATGGAATCCCTTCATAAATATGACCTGTAGACTGTGCTAATGGTTTTGGGGTTTTGGGCTCGGGCAGCCATCATGGTTGACCGATCGCGACCAAAAGGGAACATTCTCATCTAGACATGACCTCAAACCTGCATATAAAATTTCATGACAACCGGACAAAAACTACAGGGTGTAGCCTATGCTCAAGGAAAATGTGAACAGGCTCACAGACTAACAGACATCCACATGCGTGATGGCAATAGCTTATCTTGACTTTGTCAAGTTAAGCTAAAAATGGGGCATTTTGGCCCCACCCCCTCCTCAAAATGAGCAGAAACCAAATTTGAAGAAAAACCCAAACGCCCCTATATAACCACTACTCATGTGAAATTCATTTCAAATGTGGCCAGCGGTTTTGGAGAAAAAGACCCAAACACCACCTTCACGACGGACGATGGACAACGGACGACAGACGAAAGGTGATCAGAATAGCTCACCCTGACTTTCAGTCAGGTGAGCTAAAAATCCTTCCTTCACATTTGAGTCAACTGTTCAGGAAATCCACTGAAAATCTGAATAGCAGTCAAACAAGTGAATTGGGCAATCTGTTATTAGAGATCATTTTTGCAGCTTATGACCTTGACTTGGGATGCTTTTCAGAAATAAAGCATAAAACTGAAACTGGTCAGTAACTCCCAGTGAAACAAAAAATTTGAAGAACACCTCTCATCTTCCAAGATCAAGAGCTTGTCCATCTTCAAAACTGTTGGATGCAGGGGTAATTGAACCATCTACATCACATTGGGCATCTGCTCCTGATTAAGTTAGGAAAAAAGATGGAACTGTGAGATTGTGCATGGATTTCCGAGCCTTAAATGAAACAAGAGGCCCCAAGGGGCCTTAATCGCTCACCTGTCAAAGTGGTTCAAAGAAGTATTTGGGGTCACATTCAGTTAGACATGGTTCATCAACACTACAAAGGAATGAAGTCATGAGAGGCAAATTTTATGGAAAAACACTAAGAAATGGATTTGGACAAACCTGAACTAACATGCCCCCTTGCCACCCCACCCCCCACCCCACCCACCCCACCAGTGACTCAAATTGAACAAACTTGAATCTGATCCCCCTTGAGATGTCATATACCAAATATGAAAGAATTCTGACTGGTGGATCTGAAGAATAAAATTTTTAAAGAATTTCCTCATATTGCACGAAGTTAAGATTTGGGCTCAAATAGGGAGCCAAAATATTAACCTAATCTGAACAAACTTGAATCTGACCCTCCTAGAGATGTTGTATACCAAATATGAAATGATTCTGATTGGTGGATCTGAAGAAGAAGATTTTAAAAGAAATTTCCTTATACTGCACTAAGTTAAAATTTCCAAATATCAACCCAGGGGCTAGGATTGAACAAACTTGAATCTAACCCTCCTATAGATGTTGTATACCACATATGAAAGCATTCTGACTACAGGGTCTGAAGAAGAAACAACCATTCGTATGGCCTCTGGATACTACCAGATTTTGCTAGACCAAAATGACAAAAAGAAAACAGCCTTCATCACACGTTACAGCCTTTTTGAACATACGAGAATGGATTTCAGGCTCTGTAATGCACTGGCAACTTTGCAGAGGGCCATGGAATTAGTCTTGCAAGGCTTAACATGGAGTGAGATGTTGGTGTACTTGGACAACATCCTCGTGCTGGGAAAAGATTTTAACAGCTCATTATCAAATCTCAGAGACGTGTTTCAACGGTGTCAACAATATAATTTAAAGTTAAAACCTAAAAAGTGTATTCTACTTCAGAAGCAGGTTGAATTTTTGGGTAAATTGGTTGATTCGCAAAGAGTGAAGGTAGCTCCTAGTAAGAATGAGATGGTAGTCAACTGGCCAATCACACAAAATCAAAAGTCATTTTTAGGTTTTGTTAATTACCACAGAGACCACTTAACAGACTTTGCTGCAATGACAACTAATCTCTATGATTTAGCTCACAGTAAAGAATTAAATGGACACCTATCCATCAAGCATGTTTTAATAAATTAAAAGACGCGGTGACTACTCCACCATTACTTTCATATTCTTCTTGTGATGGACTTTTTTTGCTTGATACAGATGCATCAGATAAAGCCATTGCTGTTGAACTACTCCAGATTCAAGATGGTTTTGAAAAGGAAATCTTGTTATGCAAGCCATATACTACCACCCGCTCAATGTATGTACTGTACAACAAGAAAAGAATTACTAGCTGTAGTTAAATTTTGTAGACAGTTCCAACATTATTTACTGGGACACAGTTTTATGGTGCGAACTGATCACAGCAGTTTAGTATGGTTGATGCGATTTAAGTACATTGAGGGACAACTTGATAGGTGGATGGAGGAATTATCACAATACGATATGAAGATCATTCATCGAGAAGTGAAGAAACACCTGAATGCTGATAGTCTAACTCGCATTCCAGACACTTTAGAAAACTGCAATTGTTATCAAGCTGGTTCAGAATTGAAAAGTTTATCATGCAAAGGATGTCATTTTTGCACAAGGGCACACCAGCAGTGGTCAAGGTTTGAATGCCATGTCGAAAACAATGACCGGGGAGTTGAAACACGGTCAGAATCCTGTCTGAGTAACTGGCTAGAATCCTTTTCTAATGAAGAAATAAGTACTCTACAGAAACAAGACAAAGATCTTTGTCAAATCATTAAATGGCTAGAGCAACAAGTGTCGCCACCTATGCATCAAATCAAACTCTGTAGTCCTGCAGTGAAAGCTCTCTGGCTGTGCCGACAGCAGCTGATCCTTCAAAATGATGTGTTGCTTTACAATTTTGGACAGGCAAAAACTTTACTTCGTCTCAAAAGATTATTTCTTTGGCGTAGCATGTAATTAGATTCTAAAATAATTGTTCAATCTTGCCATGTTTGTAATAGGAATAAACACTTGAAAGTTTATGTTGGGAGGTTATGAAATTTTTCCACGGTTTTGGTTTCTACTCGTTTTTTTTAAAAATGAGTTGAGTTCGGTTTTGGTTTTGGGGTTTTTTTTTAGAGAAAAATATTCAAGTATTAAACACAATAAACACTTGGGTTTTTTCCCAAATATTGGTTTTAATAAAAGTTCAAAGTGCAAGTACCTTCCCCTCTCTCTAAATTATGAGATTATATATAGCGCAGTACACATACAGTGGACCGTTAATCCAGAAGACAATGAAGATTGTTCACAGAGCCCTAAATATACAGTTGAATAGCATTGGTAGCCCAACACCCCCCCCCCCCCACCCCCCACCCTCCCACACACAAAAAAACAAGACATGAGGAAACTACTGTGGTGGCAATGCACAACTTCTTGGGTAAACAAGAGGCCCCAAGGAGCCTTAATCGCTCACTGGCCAAAGTGGTTCAAAGAAGTATTTGGGGTCACATTCAGTTAGACATGGTTCATCAACACTACAAAGGAATGAAGTCATGAGAGACAAATTTTATGGAACTAGGGACATGGCTTGAACAAGCTGGAATCTTACCCCTCCTAAGGATGCTGCATACCAAATATCAAAAGCACTCATCTGCTGGATCTGAAGAAGAAGATTTTTAAAGAACATTCCTCATTTTGAACTAAGTTATCATTCAGGCTCTCACAGTGAGCCCAAATATGAACCCAGGGACTTGGCTCGAACAAACTTGAATCTCACCCCCTAAGGATGCTACATGACAAATATCAAAACATTCCGACTGCTGAATCTGAAGAAGAAGATTTTTAAAGAAAAATTCCTCATATTGACTAAGTTATAATTAGGGCTCCCACAGTGAGCCTAAGTATGAACCCAGGGACTTGGCTTGAACAAACTTGAATCTTACCCCCTAAGGATGCTGCATGCCAAATATCAAAACATTGCGACTGCTGAATCTGAAGAAGAAGATTTTTAAAGAAAAATTCCTCATATTGACTAGGCTATAATTCGGGCTCCCACAGTGAGCCCAAATATGGACACAGGGACTTGGCTTTAACAAACTTGAATCTCAGCCCCCCCCCCCCCCACCCCCACCCCTAAGGATACTACACACCACATATCAAAACATTCTGACTGCTGGGTCTGAAGAAGAAGATTTTTTAAGAAAATTCCTCATTTCGAACTAAGTTACAATTCAAGCTTCCACAGTGAGCCCAAATATGGACCTAGGGACATGGCTTGAACAAACTCGAATCTCACCCCCCTAAGGATGCTGCATACCAAATATCAAAACATTCCGACTGCTGGGTCTGAAGAAAAAGATTTTTAAAGAAAATACCTCATTTTGAACTAAGTTATCATTCGGACTCCCACAGTGAGCCCAAATATGGACCTAGGGACATGGCTTGAACAACTTGAATCTCACCCCCAAAGGATGTTGCATTCCAAATATCAAAACATTCCGACAGCTGGATCAGAAGAAGAAGATTTTTAAAGAAAATTCCTCATTTTGAACTAAGTTATAATTCGGGCTATCACAGTGAGCCCAAATATGAACCCAGGGACTTGGCTTGAATAAACTTGAATCTCACCTCCTTACGCATGCTGCATACCCAATATCAAAAGATTCTGCCTGCTGGATTTTGAAAAGAAGATTTTTAAAGAAATTTGCCTGAAATGCACTAAGTTCAGATTTGGGCTCCTATACTGAGCCCAAATATGAACCCAGGGGGCCGATTTGAACAAACTTGAATCAGATCGACCCCACAATGTTGCATACCAAATATCAAAAGATTCTACCTGCTGGATCTGGAGAAGAAGATTTTTTAAGAAATTTGCCTGAAATGCACTAAGTTCGAATTCGGGCTTCTATACTGAGCCCAAATGTGAATCCAGGAGGGCCGATTTGAACAAACTTGAACCAGATCCACCCCGCAATGTTGCATACCAAATATCAAAAGATTCTGCCTGCTGAATCTGGAGAAGAAGATTTTTTAAGAAATTTGCCTGAAATGCACTAAGTTCGAATTCGGGCTTCTATACTGAGCCCAAATGTGAATCTAGGAGGCCGATTTGAACAAACTTGAATCAGATCCACCCCACAATGTTGCATACCAAATATAAAAAGATTTTGCCTGCTGGACCCGGAGAAGAAGATTTTTTAAGAAATTTGCCTGAAATGCACTAAATTCGAATTTGGGCTTCTATAGTGAGCCCAAATATGAATCCCGGGGGCCGATTTGAACAAACTCGAATCAGATCCACCCCATAATGCTTTGTTTGGGGTTCCCCCACCAACCCTAAACAATTATGCCAACCCAAAACATTTTACAAAGTAAAAGTTGCTGATTTAGGTCATTGTAACCCTAATTTTTATCGGACTTTAACTGTGAATTTGAAACCTATTTTGAGGTTAAAGCTTTCAAATATACATGTAGAAAAATAAATATATCAGACAGTATAAATGCGGAGCAAGTGGTAAGTTCCAGTTCAGCAAAGGAAACCGCATTTGATAAATTGATCATTTTATTGATACATTGTTTTATACCGTTGCGTTGGTGTTGAAGGTCATGAAAATTAATGAATATCGTGTTGATACTGAAAGCCCTGAATCTTGGCCTGCAGTCTTGAAAATGTCTTTTTTTTAATTCCATTCATACATATACATAGAAATTACTGAAGGTGGCCAGCAGATGCATGGATATTGCATTTAAGTGAAGAGTGTGGTCATTTTGGTAATTCGAAGTTTGTTTTATTTTTGTCCAAAACCAGGTGGCGCTTTCAATCTCACACTGAATGGGCTGATTTTTATCATTTCATTCATTTTTGTCATTCGAAAGAAAGTTTATTTAATGCGTAAATACAATTATATTATGGGACCAAAACAGTTATTAATTAGGCCTACCGGGCTCTGATTTTTTTCTGTGATTTCCACTTTTTTCATTTAACACAATACATGAAGTGACAGCGTTCAAGATTGTGCAGTTAAATAACCGTGCATGTCCCGACTGACGGTTATCTCACATTCAGGTCGGTCAGTGTTTTTAAATAACCGAAACGGAGTTGTATTTTCAGTTAACCTCCCAGCACTACTGAATGTACGTCAGAAAGCTCCATTACAATCTTTCCATGCAGGCTATTCAATGGAGCGTGAACACTTGGACATTCTAGGACCATTTGTGACAAGTTCCCAGGGCAATAATTATGTACTGAAGATGATAGATCAATTTACAAAGTGGATAGCAGCAATTCCTGATCAGAAAGCCATTACAGTGGCTAAAGGCTAAAAAATTTCTTCATACCCTTTATAGATACTTTTGGCTGTCCTCTCAAAATTCACACAGATCAAGGAACAAACTTCCAGAGTCAATTGTTTAAATCACAGTGTAATTTGTTACAAATAGCAAGAACACAAACAACACCTCTTCAAATGGTCAAATAGAGAGGTTCAAAAGAATTGTGTTACAGATGATCAGGTGTTTCATAGATGGTAAAAGTAAAGAATGGGACCGTGATCTTACTCTTCTCGCTATGGCTCTTCACTCTCTGAAAAACCGCCAAACAGGATTTACTTCTGATACTTGGGATTGAAGTCATTCAACCGGTCGATCTTCTGTTCGGGTTAGTAACACAGAATAATACAAAATCAGAAGCTGAGAATTGGGTGAAAAGATTGAGCCAGGTGTTGCCTCAAACCCATTCTTTTGCAAAAAAATATTTTAGGGACATCACATATTAGGTAAAAGAAAGATTAGGACCTCCAAATGGTGAAACATGCTTATCATCCGGAAGACCTAGTTTACAAAAGGGATTTTGCTAGCAAGCCTGGTCAAACCAAGAAATTGAAATCACCCTGGATTGGTCCTTATCTTGTAGTGCAAAATAAATCTCCATTATACACCATAAAGGATAGGAAAGTTACTTATGTTATTCATCATAACTTGAAACTGAGTACTGATAGATTTATCCCTGTTTGGCTCAAAAGGTTATGAAGCAGTTTTCTTGTTCTCCAAGAAACACAGCTGAATGACAGCTTCACTGGTGACGAGAATAATGAGGGAAATAGGTCAAATGTAGAGGAGTATGTGCTCCGTACTCTCACGAGCCGCCATTAGCTGATCCAGGAACTGTTTTGAGGATAAAACTGCTCAGCAGAATTGGGTGTTGGTTACCTCTGACCCTGATGGTGACAATGAGCCTTCTAAGTCAGTAAATGCTGACTTAAATGCTGAAGAGAGAACACAAGAGATGACTTCCGTCTAGAGGAATGGCACCTGCCTCAGCTTTTTCATGAGACTTCAACTTCTCGCACAGGTTGCAAAGTTAAGCAAAGTTTAGTGATTTTTGTCTAAACTTGAAGTAAAAACCTGAAAAAAAACATGATAATTTGTACATAATCTTCAGTTTTTATTCACTGCTAGCAGCACAATTAACACTCGGGAATTGCTATACATTTAACATGTGTAGAAAAGGTGTTCACCCATCTATACCTGTATATATTTCAGATGGATGAATTTGATAAGTCTGTATTCATGCCTGACTATGATGAAACTGGCTTTGAGAGTGAAGTACATAACTCTGATTCAGCTGAAAACTCATCTCGTATCTCCTATAAGCAGTGAACACAACTCGTCAGATGAGGCAGACAACTTCATAACCATTGATGAGATAGACTCTGATTCTAGCAAATCAGTTGAAGATTCTTGGATTGTTGTGGAAGAGATCACTGTAGGCACAAGTTCAAATCTACCAGCCTCCAGATCAGAAACACATAGCTTCACACATAGAAGCTGTCCTATTTGTGAAAAAGTGTCAAAACACCTCAAAAGACCTGTTAATACTCTTCATTTGCCTTGGTATGCCGCTGCACATACAGCATGTTGGAGATGTAAAGTACAAGAAGGGTCGCTGTGTTTTTTACAAGCAAAACATAAAATCAGTTGCTCTCGTCCTGAGGGAGCTGAGTTTAACCAGAACAACCTTGTGTTCTGGATCCATTTAATGACTAGATTATTGCATCTTTTGGAACTGGATACACTGCCCCAGCTATTAGATCATGTAATCAGTAATAAGCTGTATTCAGCGAAACCTCAAAATGCACCCTTCACAGGAGGTGTCAATTAATAAAACCTTTTTAAAATACAATAATTTACAGTGAAAACTGATATCACTATAACACTACCAAACACAATAGTATCTTTACTCCATTGGAGAATACTGAGTTTATTGGTAGTACGCTTAGATCTAACCATTAGGCCAAATCTGCAATCATTTGAGGCACCAATGTTTTTCTCAGGATTACCTGTTGGAATTGACACTTCCTCCTGTGAACTCCTACTCTCAACTGCCGAATAATTGTGATATCACAATTATTTTTTTTCACTGAAAATCCTATCCTTCACTATTGTTGGGACCCTTCACGATTATTGAAACTGAAGAGAAATGACAAAAATGTCATGTTAGTCAGCAATGCGTTCTCTAAAAATCAGTAATTTGTGGGAATGAACAAAATACAAATGAAATCTAGAGAGTCCCAAAGTTCAAAGTTCAGTATCGGCAGTCTACTGCTCCAGATCTCATCGACATCAACATTCAATAGAAATGGTCTAAGACTTTTAAAAGCGTTGTTCTGAAAATGGAACTGTTCAGCCAGTATACTCATATAATTTCTAATTTCATTTTAAATCGAAAATAAAAATACTGCAATAGACATGCAGAGGTTTGTCTTCTACGCCTGTCAATTCCCGATGTTCCAAATCATTGACTGGAGTTAACGCTGCTATAATTGTGATTAGAATAAAACACTCTGTAGACAACAAATGGAGAAGAAAATTTTTAAAAGTATACTCGTAACAAAAAAAAGAAGAGTAATACCCCATACGGAGATTTGAATGGGTATTCATGAACAGTCTACTGGTCAACACATGTAAAGTATTATGTTGTTAAATACCCCCACCAACCCCCACCCCTATCGACAAACGAGGAATGAAATATATTAAGTTAATCGCCTCAACTCTATATCTCCTTTCATTTATAGAAAAATTGTATGCTCTGTTCAAACCCTTTGTAATTGATGTACAATTAGGGATCCCCCCTCCCCCACCTCTAAAGTAGGCCTACTCCAATGTGTTCTTTTGGTCAGAGCATCATTTGAAAGTAAACATGAAATCGTGTGAGATTCAGAGAAAGATATAGCATGTGGGGCAATTCACATCCAATAGGATCATTCACACGATTTGGCCTACACCTACAATGAAAGTAACCGTAGGTTAACAGATACGCCGCCAGTGCTCTCCTCCTCCCATCCCCTCGCCATTCAGATTTAATAATTTTTCCACTTCCTCCCTGCAGAAATATAGGCTGTGATTCCTAAATGGAACAAGCTCGAGTTCCAAAGATGGTCTATAAACTGTTTTTAGGGCCCAAATATTTTTTTTTTTTCCAAAAGCACACATGTCTCTACTGCAGGAAATTTAGGCTTACAGGCGACTGTCCCAGTGGTTGTGGGGTTAAAATAATTAAATACTGATTTAAAAAAACCCCATCATTTTCAGAAGTTTGTGTGTGTGTGGGGGGAGATATGATCTGATGATGTACCCCCTTCCCCCACCATTCCCACGTAACTGTCAGTGATCAATAAAAATGATTGGTGTTGATGCGCTAGTAATCAATAAGAGTGTTCTTCGCCAGTGCTGTATCGCTGTTTTACCGTGGGCATACAAAACATAGGCTATTCATCCATGGAGCACTCAAAAGGCAAGATTGTGGCTTGTGCATCCACTGACCAAAAAGGCAGCAGTTTTTCACAAATTTCAAACACATGCATGGGAAGTCAGATATTTACTTTGTTTCTAAAAATTCTAAGAATGCAACATGATCTTATTATATGCGTGGACAACTTATATTATGGCAGAGGTTGTCCAGCAGCCTGACCAGTGCGACCTTAGAAACAGTACATGGATGTTGGGCAGATTTGAAAACACCTGCCGAGTGTGAATTCCACCAATAGCTCAAGTTCAGTGAATTAAACTGTGCCAAAAAACATTAAATTAAGCAGGGCTCCAATGAAATCAGATGTTGTGTGATTACAGTAGTTTGTTCAGTAATTAAAACCAGCAGCAATAATCTTTCAATAAGACAGTCAACACAGGGGATTAGTGACATAATCAAACAGCTACCAATCAATGTATAAATCTTTTGAAATTTTCAGTAGCCTGTTCTTGTGGACGTGTTAACTTTAAATAATTATTCAAGCAGTTCTAGAGCTATCTGGTGGCCTTTTGGTGATTTATTTGCATTCTACGTTCTTAAAAAAAAAATAAATGTGTGTCTCTCTGGAACTTGAGAAAAAAAATCAACAATGGGGAGGAGGTGGCAACACCAAAACTTGTATATTTGTAAGGCGAGAAGATGAAGGGGCTCTGGGTTGGGGTATCTATGCGTCGCAGCATTGGGATGGAGGCTGCAAGTCACAAGATGACTTGGGATTTTTTAATTGGGGTGGGGGAGTTGGGGGGAGCAGGTGGTGAGGGAGGTTAGCCCTCCCTCCCCCCATGCTATTTCTATGCTGCTGCTTGTGGTATGCATTTCACACACGATGTACACTGACATTTAAGAGTAAAAGTTAAGGCACCACTGACAATCTTTCAAATACTACTGATGCTTCTGCTGATCCTTCAAAATTGAAAATAATTGCTGGGTGGAAAACTTCCTACTTCTCCCATAACATGAACTGCAACTGGTGAATTCCAGTAACATGAATCTGCATAGTCCAATGTCATGAATGTTCTTTACGCTAGCTCTACGATTGTCTGGTAGTGGGTCAAATTTAATAGGGACGATTTGTCCTCCAATTAGAAACATGTGATGAGCAGCAAGCGACCATGTCACAAATGTTATACGTTGATCTTGTAAAGTGGAAAATAGCAAACCTGTTTGTATTTGCTTATTTTTAATTTGTGTTACCTGTTGATACTCATCCAATAGTCCAAACTTTGGGGCAAGTTGTCCAAAATTCGGGGCGTAGGGATACAAACTTTGGGGCGAGATATCCAGACCTTGGAGGAGTTAACTTAGGGGTGAGTTGTCCTCTTTACCTTCAAGTAAATGGGAATGTGGGTTAACACTTTAGTTAACAAATCGACAGCATCCGGCCGTATAATTTTAAAGCCGGGCAATTGGGAAAAAATTATTTTTCAAAAAACATATCATATGACCCTCTCATTAGAATAATTTCATCAAGCTCTTTCCAGTTGACCCCATTTAGGCGAGGTGCAATTTGGGTGATGTTTTTTTCCACTTTGACATGTGTTTTGAAAGATTTTGAGTGATGTATATATTAGGACTAGACGGCGAGGGAATTTTTGGTAGTTATTTTAACCCTGCAATTGATCAACCCTTCCTACATCAGGTCGCAATCCTACACTTACAGATATCGAGCTAAAATTTGTCACCTGACATAATTTTACCAGAAAAGGGACTTGGGATGGGTCCTGATTGCGTTTAATGTTGCTTTAAAGATAAAACTTCCAACAACAGTAAATCTGGGGACCCGAAAGGCTAGTGGAATAACAGTGAACAGAATGGGGACCTCAGGTACTTGTAAAAAAAATGTGAGTGTCTCATAAGCTCTGTTCGCATTGTTAAGGGAACTTCACACCAATTTCTCTCGAAATAGACATTAATTTGAATACAGCTGTAATTGGATTATAGCCAACTGAGAAACAACTTCTAAATTGTGAGTTTGTTTTGTTATCTCTTCTTTACTGTATGGCTATTGCCAAGGAGACCGCCATCAGAGGTACAAGAGAGCACACACCAGCTCGCAGTGATTCTTTCATACAAATATCATCCTGCCATTCCACCCATGGTAGTTTCCAACAATTGGAGTGCAGATATGCTAGTACAGTCCATTACCGGGGGTGCAGTGGCTCCGTAGGTAGATGTGCAGGCTGCAAGCCGAGAGGTCCTCGGTTCGAATCCCACCTGCAAGAATTGTGATAACTGAGAATATGTTAAGTTCTGTTCCATACATGCTATGTTTTCAATAAGAATAATCTGAGGTGTAGAATATACTAAAGAACTGAGGCCTGGGTTAATGTGGTCCTCACAGTTAATGTGTCAACCAAAGTTACCAAGTTACAGTAAAATCATTCCAAAACGAGTCATCCTACCAAGTTACAATGAACTCCCTTCATAAATATAACTTGTAGACTTTGCTAAAGGAATCTAGGTCACATGATGGTCTGGCGGTCACGATTGACCGATCATGACCAAAATATGACAGTCTCATCTAGCTATCATACCAAGTTATCCTACCAAGTTACAATGAAATCCCTTCACAAAAGCAACCTGTAGATAGTGCTAAAGGAATCTAGCTCACATGACCAGGCGGCGGTAACGGCTAACCAATCGTGACCAAAATAGGACAGTCTCATCCAGACATCATACCGAGTTATCCTTCCAAGTTACAATGAAATTGCTTCAAAAATATGAACTGTAGACTGTGCTAAAAAAAACCTAGGTCATGTGCTTGTGCTGCCATTATGGTTGACCGATCACAGCCAAAATAGGATGTTCTCATCTAGACATTATGCCAAGTCATCCCACCAATTTACAATGAAATCCCTTCATAAATGCAAGCTGTAGAATGTGCTAAAGGAATCTAGGTAACGCATCCCTGCAGCCATCAAGGTTGACTGAACCTGACCACAATAGGACGTTCTCATCTAGACATTATACAGAGTCATCCTACCAAGTTACAGTGAAACCCCTTCATAAATATGGCCTGTAGACTGTGCTAAAGGTTTTCTGGTTTTGGGTCCGTGCAGCCATCACGGTTGACCGAATGCGACCAAATGGGGACGTTCTCATCTAGACATGACCTCAAACCTGCATATGAAATTTTTTGTGATGATCGGACAAGAACTATGAAGTGTAACCTGTGCTAAAGAAAATGTGAACAGACTTACAGACTCCCAGACTTCTGCACATGTAATAAGGCTTCCACGTTTACACGTGTAAACGTGAACGTTTCGTTTATGGGCATTAAACATTTACAGTTCTGGTAAACGTGTACACGGAATGAAGTTTTAATAGAGTAATTTCAAAATTGCAGATTAATGCAGAAAGTCAAAGAAACCAAAAAAAAATTTCCAACTTTGCAATGCAATATTTTGGTAATGGTTCAAAAAAACTGTGTACTGGTTCCGACTGGCGCAGCCGCCACAGTAACCGAACGAAATCATCTTCAAATCATGTGATATCATATGTGACACAGTCACGTGAGCCGCATGGCACATGCTTATTTTTGGTGTTTCCTTCGAAACATGTGTGGGATGTTTTAGTTTATTCGGATTTACATGTATATTCCCAAACTGATACACAATTGTTCTCGATGATTTCATTCACCTGACATGGATTATTAATTTATTATTCACACATGGGATGATCTTAAGATCGATTTATGGAGTTTGACAGACAGACTGGCACTTGCGGTGTTTGAAAATTTGGATTCCCCTGCATGGTTTGTAGACTTTGTTTATTTTTGCGACATTGCATTGCACTCTCAAGTCCGGTATTGTCACTACTGTGTGCCATGGCAACTCGCTCCAAAATTACTGTTTGAAAAAACACAAGGAATTTCACCCCGAACCCACCAGAATGAGCTCAGAGACCCCCATGAATTTCAAAATTTACCTGGGGGATAATCCCCCAGACCCCCCCCCCCCTAGACCGAGCAACTTTGCCTTCTGCATCTGCATGCTGTGATCGTTCGTCTACGTCATTTTTGGACAAACTGTAAATCGGCTGTCTCAATAACATAAATTGTATGCCCTGTACGCAAAGATATGATGAACTTACTGTGTATTATTACACACTTCTATCAAATATTGACTACTTGCATTGTTAGTACGTACGTGTAAATGTTTCCGTTTCGTTTACAGACAGTCGTTTAAACGTTTACAATTTTGTCTAAACGTGGAAGCCTTAACATGTAATGGCAATAGCTTATTTTGACTTTGTCAAGTTAAGCTAAAAAATCACATTCAACATCTGAGTCAGTTGTATCAGAATCATTTCGCTCATTTTGAGACCTATTTAAATCAAAACCTTCAAAATCACTGTCACCATCACTGTCATTCAGTAATTCATTGAAAAACCTTTCCTGATTTGGTAAATACAAAGCCATATAGACTTAATTCAAACTATGTGCTTTTCACTTTCGATTTTAACAAGACTCTTGTTTAAAAACCAATGAAACGCAAACTATTTAATTTGGAAACAAGAATTTAAATATCTCTTAGCAACGTTCCCTAGCTGTACACTACTATTTATATGATTGGTCAATCATAACATGAGATGAAATTTGACAGGTAAACAAACCGGAGTATTCCGTCTTCTTATATGCAGTGTACAGTGTTGAACACAGAATATTCTGTCTTCAGCACAATGAGAGTTAAATGATTCAGACTTGGGTTTCTGAAGAAGAGTTTTGAAGATTATTCCTCATATTGGACTAAGCTAAAATTTGGGCTCCAATAGGGAACCCAAATATTATTAACTCAGGGACTTGGTTTGAACAAAATGAGATCTAACTTCCCTTAGGATGCTGTAAACCAAATATCAAAAGATTCTGACTGGTGCATCTGAAGATCTTAGAAAGCCCATTATTAACCGATGGATTTGATTTGAACAATCTTGAATCTGACCCTCATAACAATGATGCATACCAAACATTAAAAGAGTTTGACTGGTGGTTCTGAAGAAGATGTTTAAAGATTACTCCCCATATTTAGTTAAAATGAATGCTGTATACCAATTATCAAAAGATTCTGATCAGTGGTTCTGGAGAGGATCGTTTTTTTTAATTTTTGCAAATATGCGAATTCAGCATTTTTTCAATGCCCCCTACAGAGCACCCCAACACAACCAATGGCAATTTTCTTTTACCATTCCATTCTAATGGTCATAAGGATGCTTCAAACCAAATAACAGTTCTCTGTTCCATGTGGTTTGAGAAATATGGGCATTCGAAAATATTTGAAAATATTTCTATTTTTAACTCCTGGTGTTCCCACGGGGGCACAGGAAATTTTTTTGCATGAATCAAGTACTTATGACTCAATAATACCACATACCAAATTTGATTCAAATTGGACCATCGGTTCAGAAAATATAAATTTTGGACAATGTCAAAAATCTTGCCCCTCTCATTACCAAGTCAAATACTTCTCCATGAACTTCACTTGAACAAACTTTGATTCTACACCTCAAAAGGAAGCTCCATACCAAATATCAAGTCACTGTACCCACTGGTTCATGAGAATAAGATTTTTTTTTTAAATTTTGAAGCATTTTACCCCAACCCCTCCCTATGGGGCTGGGCAAGTTGACTTCAATAATGAAAGTGTCAATGACACTGTAGCTTAACTTGTCTGTGTGTTGTGTTTGATGAAAAGGATAATGTTCAATGTTTATGAAAGGATTATGTAAATAAGACAAGAATTGTGATAATTGGGAATATGTTAATTTCTGTTCCCTGTATGCTATGTTTTTAATAAAAATAATATGAGGTGCACACGGTACTAAAGAGCTGAGGGGTGGGTTAATATGACCTCACAGTTAATGTATGTGGCCCTCACAGTTAACGTATGTCAATGAAAGTTACAAAGTTACAGTCAAATTATTCCAAAATGAGTCATCCTATCAAGTTACATTGAAATCCCTACATAAATATGGCCTGTAGACTGTGCTAAAGATTTTCGGGCTTCAGGCCTGTGTAGCCATGATGGTAGACCGATTGCAACTAAAAGGGAACGTCCTCATCTCGACATTATACTGAGTCATTCTACTAAGTTACAATGACATCCCTTCACAAATACGACATGTAGTCTGTACTAAATTTTTTTCGGGTTTTGGGCTCGGGAAGCCATCATGGTTGAATGATCGCGACCAAAAGTGGGCGTTGTCATCTGGGCATAATCTGGAGTGATCCTACGAAGCTACAATGTAACCCCTTCATATATATGACCTGTAGACTGTGCTCAAGGTTTTTGGACTTCGGGCCCCTAAAGCCATCGCAGTTGACCAAACACGACCAAAAGGGGATGTCATCATCTAGGCATTATATGGAGTCAACCTAACAAGTTACAATGAAATCCTTCCATAAATACGACCTATAGACTATGCTAAAGGTTTTTGGGTTTTGGGCCCGGGCAGCTATCAAGGCTGAATGATCGCGACCAAAAGGGGACATTCTCATTTAGACATTATTTGGAGTCATCCAACCAAGTTACAATGAAATCCCTTCATAAATATGACCTCTAGAATGTGCTAAAGGTTTTCGGGCTTCGGGCCATCACAGTTGCCCAATTGCGTCCAAAAGGAGACGTTTTCATCTAGACATTATATGAAATCAACCTACTAAGTTACAATGAAACCCCTTCATAAATATGACCTGTAGACTGTGCTATAGGTTTTCGAGGTTTGGGCTCAGGCAGACATCATGGTTGAATGAGCACAACCAAAAGGGGACATTCTCATCTGGGCATCATCTGGAGTGATCCTACAAAGTTACAATGAAATCCCTTCATAAATATGACCTATAGACTGTGCTCAAGGTTTTCAGCCTTCGGGCCCCTGTAGCGGTCACAGTTGACCAATCATGAACAAAAGGGGATGTCATCATCTAGGCATTATATGGAGTCAACCTACCAAGTAGCAATGAAATCCCTTCATAAATATGACCTGAAGACTGTGCTAAAGGTTTTCGGGCTTCGGGCTTCGGGCTCGGGCAGCCATCATGGTTGAATGATCGCAAGCAAAAGGGGACATTCTCTTCTGGGCATCATCTGGAGTGATCCTACGAAGTTACAATGAAATCCCTTCATAAATATGACCTGTAGACTATGCTCAAGATTTTCAGGCTTCAGGCGCCTGTAGCCATCACAGTTGACCAATCATGACCAAAAGGGGATGTCATCATTTAGGCATTATATGGAGTCAACCTAACAAGTTACCATGAAATCCTTCCATAAATATGACCTATAGACTATGCTAAAGGTTTTTGGGCTCGGGCAGCCATCAAGGCTGAATGATCGCGACCAAAAGGGAACGTTCTCATCTAGACATTATTTGGAGTCATCCTACCAAGCTACAATGAAATTCCTTCATAATTATGACCTGTAGACTGTTCTAAAGGCTTTCGGGCTTCGGGTCCCTGTAGCCGTCACAGTTGCCCAATCATGTCCAAAAGGAGACTTTCTCATCTAGACATTATATGAAGTCAACCTACCAATTTACAATGAAATCCCTTCATAAATATGAATGTGCTAAAGGTTTTCGGACTTCGGGCTCGGGCAGCCATCATGGTTGAATGATCGCAAGCAAAAGGGGACATTCTCATCTGGGCATCATCTGGAGTGATCCTACAAAGTTACAATGAAATCCCTTTATAAATATGACCTGTAGACTATGCTCAAGATTTTTGGGCTTCGGGCGCCTGTAGCCATCACAGCTGACCAATCATGACCAAAAGGGGATGTCATCATCTAGGCATTATAAGAAGTCAACCTAACAAGTTACAATGAAATCCTTCCATAAATATGACCTATAAACTATGCTAAAGGTTTTTAGGCTAGGGCAGCAATCAAGGCTGAATAAGCGTGACCAAAAGGGGACGTTCTCATCGAGACATTATTTGGAGTCATCCTACCAAGCTACAATGAAATTCCTTCATAATTATGACCTGTAGACTGTTTCAAAGGCTTTCGGGCTTCGGGTCCCTGTAGCCGTCACAGTTGCCCAATCATGTCCAAAAGGAGACGTTCTCATCTAGACATTATATGAAGTCAACCTACCAATTTACAATGAAATCCCTTCATAAATATGACTGTGCTAAAGGTTTTCGGACTTCGGGTACGGGTAGCCATCATGGTTGAATGATCGCAAGCAAAAGGGGACATTCTCATCTGGGCATCATCTGGAGTGATCCTACAAAGTTACAATGAAATCCCTTCATAAATATGACCTGTAGACTGTGCTCAAGATTTTTGGGCTTCGGGCGCCTGTAGCCATCACAGCTGACCAATCATGACCAAAAGGGGATGTCATCATCTAGGCATTATAAGAAGTCAACCTAACAAGTTACAATGAAATCCTTCCATAAATATGACCTATAAACTATGCTAAAGGTTTTTAGGCTAGGGCAGCAATCAAGGCTGAATAAGCGTGACCAAAAGGGGACGTTCTCATCGAGACATTATTTGGAGTCATCCTACCAAGCTACAATGAAATTCCTTCATAATTATGACCTGTAGACTGTTCTAAAGGCTTTCGGGCTTCGGGTCCCTGTAGCCGTCACAGTTGCCCAATCATGTCCAAAAGGAGACGTTCTCATCTAGACATTATATGAAGTCAACCTACCAATTTACAATGAAATCCCTTCATAAATATGACTGTGCTAAAGGTTTTCGGACTTCGGGCACGGGTAGCCATCATGGTTGAATGATCGCAACCAAAAGGGGACATTCTCATCCGGGCATCATCTGGAGTGATCCTACGAAGTTACAATGAAATCCTTTCATGAATATGACCTGTAGACTGTGCTCAAAGTTTTCGGGCTTCGGGCACCTGTAGCCATCACAGTTGACCAATCACGACCAAAAGGGGATGTCATCAACTAGGCATTATATGGAGTCAACCTAACAAGTTACAATGAAATCCTTCCATAAATATAACCTTTTTACTATGCTAAAGGTTTTTGGGCTTGGGCAGCTATCAAGGCTGAATGATCGCGATCAAAATGGGACGTTCTCATCTAGACATTATTTGGAGTCATCCTACCAAGTTACAATGAAATCCCTTCATAAATATGACCTGTAGAGTGTGCTAAATGTTTTCGGGCGCCGGGCCCCTGTAGCCATCACAGTTGCCCAATCACGTCCAAAAGGGGACTTTCTCATCTAGACATTATATGAAGTCAACCTACCAAGTTACAATGAAATCCCTCCATAAATATGACCTGTAGACTGTGCTAAAGGTTTTCAGGTTTTGGGCTCGGGCAGTCGTAATGGTTGATAGATCACACCCAAATGGGGAAATTCTCATCTAGACATCATAAGGAGTCATCCTACCAAGTTACAATGAAATCCCTCCATATATTAAACATGACCTGCAGACTGTGCTAAAAGTTTTTGGGTTTTCGGGCGTGGGCAGCGATCACCGTTGACAGATCATGCCCAAAAGGGGACCTTCTCATCTAGGCATTACACAGAGGCATCCTACCAAGTTACAATGAAATCCCTTCATAAATACGAGCTGTAGACTGTGCTAATGGTTTTCGGGTTTTGGGCTCGGGCAGCCATACCGGTTGACCGATCACGACCAAAAGGGGACGTTCTCATCTAGACATGACCCCACATCTGCATATGAAATTTCGCAATGATCAGGCAAGAACTACGGGGTGTAGTCTGTGCTAAAGGAAAATGTGAACAGACTCACAGACTAACAGACTCACAGACTAACAGACTTCCAGACTAACAGACTTCCGCACACGAGATGGCAATAGCTTATCTTGACTTTGTCAAGTTAAGCTAAAAATGTGATGTCAGAACAAGTCAGAATAAGTAATCACCTCAGATTTAACTGATAGTGGTTCAGGAAGAGCAGGTGCAAACACCATGTTCATGGATGATGGATGACGGACGCCGACCTGTGAATGATCACTATAGCTCATCCTGACTTTCAGTCAAGTGAGCCAATAAACCCTCAACCATAATGACTTTTATACTTCCACTGGGATGCTGGTGAATGTCCTCTGACACCAATCACTCCAGTAGTGTTATCATCTCTTAAAGATTTATCATCTCTTAACCTTTTACCCAACGAATCAGCCGCATCCGCCTGCGTAATAGGCAAATTCAGCAGTTGAAAAAATATTTTTAAAAAAATTTCAACAAAACCATAGACTCATTGAGCTCATTCAAACGGGGGGTCTCATGATATGGTTTTGTTGAATTTTTTTTTTAAATTTGAAAAAATGATATTTAAAATAATAAGTTTTGATATCGTCTGCGTTGGGTAAAGGGTTAAAGAGTAGTGACTAACCGATGCACTGCATCTGCAATCGGAATCAGCCGATTGTGTGGTATCGGTTCACAACGGCAACAGCAATTTGACAATTGGTTCTGCCGATTGTTCAAAACTGAATAGAGAAAGTTGATAAATATTTTTTAACACATTCAACAGGTAATAAAACTAGACTAAAATGATGTAAAACCTGAAGGTGGTAAACACTGTTATGAAGAACTTCCGGAGAAAAGCACGGTTCACCATTATCACATAGTCCACCGACCGCCACTGACCGACTTTAGATACATGTAGAAGGACGAAATATATAAATTCCTGTCTAAATTGGGCGTCTTCTCACTCTTAACTCTTCTATTTATGAAACCCTATTTCTGTTGTGGTTGAAGAACTGTGACGGGATGTAAAGTAAAATACTAAAATATTTTTAATTTTCTATGCTGTAAAATAATAGCGGGCCGGTTTGCTCAACGCTATTAAGCATTATAAGAGAGAATGATATATTATCAGGGTAAACGGCCATTTCCCCACCAGATATTCCCCCCACCATGCAGTTTCGACGACAACGGACATTTGATTCTGTCTGCTTCCGGTTTTGAAAATAACGTGTAAAATGACAACAACACACACACACACATTTCGTTTCTTTTTTAATAAAGTATTATCAAAGTGATGATTGAAAATCAATGCCTGAAGAACGTATGCATTGAATACTTGGGCAAACTATGTAGAAAGGCGAGAGAACGAATGTTTTATAAAATATATGCACGTCGCAGTGACTGATCTACCTGTAAATAATCCCATATCCAGGCTTGGAAAACGAAAACTTTGGGTGCGAGAGCAACATTGTGAGAAGGACAGAATGATTCCATACAGATTCATCGGTAATTTTAAATAAGATTTAAATAATCGGAACCTGAATCGGAACCGGCCGATTGTAGATGAAAATAATCATTAATCGGTTCGTAGTATGTTTGTGTGATCGGTTAGTCACTATTAAAGAGTTTAACATATCAGTAATGAACATCATCAATCATTATGTAGGTGTTTTTGTTTAAGCAGGTCAATAAAAAGAAAGGTCACTCTCAATGCTGTTGTAGCTTTTGTGTACTGGTATGAACAAACCTTAGTTTGAAGGCAGGATTAGGGATACTATCCTATTCTATCTGCAGGTGTGGGCTACTGAATAAAGTGGACAACAAGTTTGTAGGTCCCTGGAGGATAGCTTGAGAAAAGGAAAAATAATGGGTATGATTGAACAAAAACACCTACATAATGATTGAAGTTTATCAAAATAATGCTAATCTCTTTAAAGATGTTAAATCCTTTTGGTTTATTCAATAAACATATATTAGGCCCTAGGCATTAGGGGGTCATAAAATGTGCTTTGCATCAATTCTGAAAAATGCACTCAATAATCCCTTGGCGACCTCAGTAAACCTGTGATCTTGACCCATATTTTGAACCTCCACTGAGTTTTGACTTATTTGGTGTTGGTCCTATGTCCATAGGTCATACCAGGCTTGAGATATGAGTGTGATTACTTTCCAAATTGTTAGCTCTGTCCACTTTAAAGTGTAAAAAACATGTATACACTCTATGAATTCATGGGGGGGGGGGGGGGGGGGGGGGGGTTAAAAAAATATGATTTCCAGCAATTGTGAAAAATGCACTCAAGGACCCCTGGGTGACCTTGACCCATATTTTGAACCTCCATTGTATTCGACTCATTTGGTGTTGGCCTGCGGTCCATAGGTCATACAATTCTTAAGAGATGAGCAGGATCCACGTTCAAATGTTTGCCCCAACCCACCCCCACCCCCTCCCCCACTTTTTGTGTAAAAATACATGCATGAACTTTGGGAGGTCATAAAATGCAATTTCCCACAATTCTGAAAAATGCATTCGATGACCCCTTGGTGACCTCAGTGACCCTGACCGATAGATACTGAGTGAGTAAAAATACATGTATGAACTTTGTGTAAAATTGGGGGTGGGGGGGGGGGGAGTGCATATAAAATGTGATTTCCAGCAGTTCTGAAAAATGCACTCAAAGCCCCTGGATGACTTTGGTGACTCTGGCCATTATTTTGAATCACCACTTAGTTTGGACTTGAATTTGTATTTGTCCCACTTGCAAGAATGCTTGACCCCACTCCCTTTTTTGAGTGTAAAAATATGTGTATGGGCTTTGAAAAGGCATTTGGCAACCATAAAATGTGATTCCCAGCAATTTTTAAAAATGCACTCAATGACCCCTGGGTGACCTCAGTGATCTTGTCCCATATTTTGAACCTCCACTGAAGTTTGACTTAATTGGCGTGGGTGCCAGGACCATATGTCATACCATGCTTGAGAAATAAAAACAAAGTGAGCGGGGACTCACGAGAAATACCCCCCTTTGCCGTTCAGCCATCTGAAGGTGATGTATTTCATTCCCAGTAAGATGTATATCAAGTTTGGTTGCAATCAATTCACCCAAACCCAAGTTAAAATTCGGACAATACAAAAAACATGTTTCCTAAGTCGAAAAAGGACCATAACTCTGGTGAAAATGAATGGACCATGTCCATTTTCAAACTTAACCTGCATTACCTCTCAAGTAAGTCGTATACTAAATTTGGTTATGATCAATTCACCCAAACTCAAGTTAAAATTTGGATGCCAAAGTGTTTTGGATGGATGGATGGATGGATGTCTCGATGCACGGATGGGACATCTCAGATGGACAGATATCATTTATTACTATAGTCTTCCGAAAATTTGGGGGGGGAGACAATGAAGTTATAGCTTCCTACACAAAGGAAAACTAAAGTTATTGCATGGAAACCAAAAATCTATTTATAATAACAGTGACCTTGATCTTTGACCTATTGACCCCAAATGCAATCCCAACGATCTACATCTCAAATGCGACCATAGTATGAAGTTATAGCTTCGTACACAAAAGAAAACTAATGTTATTGCACGGAAACCAAAAACAGATTTATAGTAACAGTGACCTTGATCTTTGACCCCAAATGCAATCCCAATGATCGACATCTCAAATGCAACCACAATATGAAGTTATAGCTTCGTACACAAAAGAAAACTAAAGTTATTGCACGGAAACCAAAAAATCTATTTATAGTAACAGTGACCTTGACCTATTGACCCCAAATGCAATCCCAATGATCGACATCTCAAATGCAACCACAGTAGGAAGTTATAGCTTGGTACACAAAAGAAAACTAAAGTTATTGTACGGAAACCAAAAATCTATTTGTAGTAATTAATGGTAACCATGACCGTTGACCTATTGACCCCAAATGCAATCCCAATGATCAACATCTCAAATGCAACTATACTATGAAGTTATAGCTTCGTACACAAAAGAAAACTAAAGTTATTGCACAAAAACCAAAAAATATATTTATTGTAACTGTGACCTTGACCTCTGACCTACAGATCCCAAGAGCTATCCTAATCATCATCCCATTACAAGTATGAGTACTGTGCGACTAATGGTACAAAAGTTATTGCCCGGAAACGAGTGTGATGGACAGATGTACAAAGGAATGGATGGATGAATTGATGTTAGGATGAACGGACTAAGTGATTACTATATACCCCCCCCCCCCCCCTTTTTTTAAGGGGGGATATAATAATAAGAGTGATGCATTTTCAAAATTGTTTGCTCCATGCACTTTTTGAAGTAATGAATACACCGGACTCACTTTTATGATTGTATAAATACATGTATGAATTTGTTTCCAGCAATTCAGGAAAAATGCACTTAATGACCCTGGGTGACCTCAGTGACCTTGATCCACATTTTGAACCTCTAAAGAGTTTCAAATCATTTGGTGTTGGTCCCATGTCCATAGGCCATGCCAAGCTTGAGATATGAGCATGACCCACTTTCAAAAGACCCATAGGGACACCAATGCCTCATGGGCCTGAAAAACATAGATGGCTGAGTACTACTGACTGTCTGTATGCCAAAAAGCTGTGAGATAGGAAGAGTAATATTTGAGTTATCGTGCAAATAAGAAAGTGGCTAGAAGACAGAAGACCAGAAGAAGAGAGAAACAGAATTTCAGAATTTACTGTGATCCGTAAATTTGAGTCTGCGTGAAAATGGTAAAAACATCAGAACTATACCACATAGCAAGAGAATTTATTTATTTTCAGGAGCAAAATATCAAAATCAGAAAAGGATATCTGTACACAGCATTTGAAGATTTACATACTGGAATCAGATAAAATATTTCAAGAAACCAGAAATAAGTTCTGTGCTCAGCATTTAATGTGTTCTATAAAGGAATCAGAAATGGATATTGAAGACGTCAGAAATATATTATTCTGTACTAAAATTTGAAATTCTGCACTAAATGACCCCCCCCCCCCCCCACACCTCACAGAATGGACCAAGGTCAGTATGTTTGATGTGCAAGTGTGTCCTGCTTTCAAATTGTTGACTCTGCCCCACTTTTGAGGCTTTTGGCCCTGCCCACATTTGGAACATTAAAATTCACATATAATTACCAATATCACTGCAATTTGCAATTAATTTACTTGTGTTTAGGGTCACATATTTCTGCACAATGGCTAATCATGACCGCTACAGTTTTATGGGTGGAGGAAGCCGGAGTACCCGGAGAGAACCACCGAGCAACGGCGAGCAACTGTCAGCTCCCCAACATACTAGCTCCACACAAGCAGGGTGAGCATTGGTTGAATGCAAGTGCACCATCGACGTGCAGTACGCCTTAGTACACAATGACACTGTGCCCCACGTGGGCAATGGGGGTGAAGTGTCTTGCCCAAGGACACAACACGGTTGCTGCAGGTGAGATTTGAACCGAGGACCTCTCGGCTTGCAGCCTGCACCTCTACCTACTGAGCCACCGCGCCCCCAATATGCAATTAATAGCCACAGGCTGACTCAAATGACCTTAGCACATATGTTGAACTTCCAATGAATTTCAGCTTGATGTTCAAGTGTTCCAAGTTGATCATGTCATGATCATGACCATCTTTCAAAATTTAGGGCTATTTTTTGGGGGGGAATCAGATTATACCATGCTCTAAGAAGTGGACTGGGGTAAAAAATTTGAAAAGTGTGTTATTTTCAAAAGTTTTGGTCTCGCCTACTTTTCTGTATTATGAAATGCATGTAAGAACTTCGGGACTGCATAAGGGGGTTCACAAATGCAATTTCTAGCAATTATAAAAATACACACAGAGACCCATTCATGACCTCAGTGACCTTGACCCATATTTTGAACTTGCAGTGCATTTAGACTCATTTGGTGTTGATCCCATTCCCAAGGGGTCATACCATACTTGAAACATGAAGGGGACCAATTTTTAGAATTTTACACTCTTTCCACCTTTTTTAGAGTAAAATTCCCCACCTCATCCAAGCATCCAAAGGATGTGCTGGATGTGGGAGATTCTTTGAATACAAGCCTATAGGCTTGGAGGATGTAACACTGGCATATTGTCTCGCACAAGATAGTCGTTCCACCTCATTTCAAAGAAACAAAAGAACAAAGGAGACGCACACTATAAAGACAATACTCAGGTGTGGAGAAGTTTCTCTTTAAAGCATGCCATATTCAATGATGAAGCAGACGCTGCCTACTAGGGTGTGATGAGAAGATATATTGTTCATATATGTTTGAAAGAAACATAGGGTGGGTGCTACATCCTCCAGGCTTACAGGCTTGTATTCAAAGAATCTCCCACATCCAGCACATCATTCGGATGCTTGGATGAGGTGGGGGGATTCTTTTCCATAAAGCCTTCCGGCTTTGTCGGATGTAACACTGGCATGATTTCAAGGCCTTTAGCATTGAATATGATTAATTGTAAGCCCCTTGATAAACATGAATAAGACTGGTAAAGTAGTAGAGAGTTTAAGATCACTGATAAACAAGTGTGCTCAGGTTCCTCTGAACAGGCATAACACGCCCTGTTATGGAAAAGAGTCTCCATGAAACGCTCAAATTGTTGAAGAGTCATCGTCAGTGTGAACAAATGTCACCACAAAAGTCTATGAGTTCATAAATCAAAAAATGTCAATTACTTTCAGGACACAGCACCAGCAAGCAGCATGAATCAAGATAGAATAGATGTGGAAAGCGTATCATGTTGCATATATGTACCAATTCAGAAATAAAAGCGATGAAAAACGTTAACAATTCGCCAATCTGCAGCCTTTAGTACCTGATACAAAGAAAACCCTTCCACATTGCAGTAGAAGTTGCAGCCCCACTACTGGAATGAACTTAGAAGGATCGTTGGATGCCAGCTTTATACATGCAGTTGGAAACCCACCATGCAAAAGTAGATGGTGTAACAGAATGTTTGAAAATAAGTAAATTATCAGGTTTTTTGATGTGTTGTGTTGAAAAAAATAAATAATCAGAATGTCAGTTGACTGAAAGTGATTAATTTTGTGTCCAGTACACCACATACATTATTTTTGCCATGCATAACCATACTATTTGATGGTTGATTTCTGCCATGATGAGGTAGGAATCTAGGAAGTTTTTTCGAAATACTCTTAAATTGGAGGAATTGCCGGAAACTGTACAGGTGATCAGTTTATAATGCGGCAGTAGAAGATGAAACGTGTCTGAAACATGGTGTACTAGTAACTTCCTGTTTTGTGGCAGATATTCTGGGTAGGAGGTCAGCAGTCGTAGCAATCTTGGGAAACCATGGCTTCATGGCCAAGTGGGGTACAATCAATATGGCGTGTTGCACTTTTTCTCCCTCTATTGTCACTAGCACCTCTCTGAGCAGACTGAAAGAAGGGAAGTGATTGGCCCAAGAGAAGGAATAAGCATCAACCATGGATGCAGAACTATCAGGAAATCAACTACGATATACAGGCAACTGATGAATGACCTTAGAAGCAAACATGTTGATAGTACACTGGTAAAAATCGCGACATCGACGCCGTAGTTGTGACGGGTGGTGCAATCTCACAAAATTCTAAGTCCATCAAGGGCCATAACTCCAAGAAAAATATTTGGAACAACACATGCATTGAACAGTCGCTAGACATCAATAAGATACACTTACATGCCAAATATAAAGTCATTCCATCAAGTATTTCAAAAGTTATTGAGTTTTGAAACTCGTTGGTCACAGACAGACCGACAGACCGACAGATCGGCCGACAGACCAACAGACAGACCGACATTGCCACTTATAGAGCTGCTAGTCGCAGATAAAAATGATGACATATTTGACGGAAGACACTGGGTTGTAATTGCCATTAAGCAGAACTTTTGAAATGCCATTGAGAGATAACAAGAGAGCTTGTTTAACCTGGAGTATGAACAGCTGAGATGAGTATGTTTTAGGAAAAACATCAAATATTGTGAGAAGTCTTGAAGAGAGAAGTCTTCTTACTGCCATGATTATTGAGGTAAGATACAGCAGTGGTATTATTAGTTTGAATACAAATATGACAAGGGCTTTTATCAGCTAAATTCAGGAAAGACTTCTAGATGGCTTGAAGCTCCAGAAATATTTGATGTGTTTTTACTTTAATGTCACAAACCATTAATCCATAGATTGCCTAGATATCCTCCCCAGACCTAAGAAAAGTCATAAAAATGTGGTCAGTTTGATGGTAACTAAGAAGGCAACTCTTCATTAATGAAAGATGGGTTACCCATCATAAGACTTCATCCTACTTGATGATGATAATTTCATTGTATGATAGTGGGATTTATATATTTGGAGAGCTTTAGTTTCATCTCTGTCCAGTGATCTATAAAAGAAAATGCCCAATCATAATATGCACAAATGTTGAAACATACATCCCAATTAACCGTTCAATATGGTTGGTTTGTCATCTGACAAATTTGTTTGGAGAAATCTAAATTTTATAGTAAATTTCCTTTCTTATTATACCTACCACAATTGTTTACTACAGGCTTGCACTACAGTGGAAGTCCCTAACTCGGATAAAATACTCTCTATTTTTGTCTTTCCCAAGCAAGTTGGGAAAGAAAAGTGGTGCAAAAGCACCAATAAAAATAAGCCAAAACTGGGTCGAGTGCAACCGGCGCAGACCCAGTACGGGACACTCTCTCCCAAGTACAACTCCACGACTTCCGTTGCCAGTGCGCATATACCATCTCTAAAGACTCATTCTTTTGAATCCGTAAACGTTAGAGTTATGTGATCAGCGGGGAGAAAAGATTCTTTACCCGTAAAGAAGACGGGAGGGCCTCCATGTAAACAATTGTGGTAGGTATAATAAGAAAGGAAATTTACTATAAAATTTAGATTTCTTATCAACCTACTCACAATTGTTTACTTCAGGCTGAATAGACAAAAGGCTGGAGGGAATCGCATAACCAACCCCCACATAACCCTAGTGCACTGGAACCGTGAAGTAGAAGGAAGAGGTCCCGAGGCTTATCAACCATAATGTCGCAATCATTGGTAAAGGACAAGAAAAGAGACATATGAGCCTGTGTGACACACAGACAGAAAAAGGGCAGTAACAGCACAAGGCTGAAACTGACCTTCAAGAAGCCTAATGGCTATGGCAGACAACAGCCTGAGCAGAAGAAAGAGGACCCAGGGCAAAAAGGTCCTCCGACTGCTCCTGCAACTGGCGCAAATAAAAGGTGGAGAAAGTAGAAGCATTTCTCCAGTAGGCTGCCTGCATAACATCCGACAACTTGACGGAGTTAGAATAAGCCCAAGAGGTAGACAGTGCCCGCACCTCGTGGGCAGAAATACGATTGGTAATACAATCGCCAGCTGCTAAACAACTATAAGCCGTACAAATAGCAAGACAAATCCATTGAGAAATGGATTGAGGAGAGATCTTCTGTCGACCCGGAATGAGAGACAGAAAAAAACGTTTTCTGCCCTTCCGTATGAAGCGTGTCCGATCAAGATAAATGCGAATAGCACGGACCGGACAGAGCAAAGGGCGAGTACCCTCAACAGAGGGAAGAGCCCTGATACAGATAGGAGGAGGAGTAGTATCTGGTAACTGATTCTTAGCCAAAAAGGAGCAATCAGTGGTAAAAGTAACACTGTTGGGAGAGCTCCTAAAAAAGGCTGGGGCAACCGAGAGGGCGTGAAGCTCACTAACCCGTCTGGCCGAAGCAAATGCCATCAGAAAAGCCGTCTTATATGTGAGAAAATGCATATCCACCTGGGATAAAGGTTCGAACGGTGACCCCCCCCCCCCCCCCCCCCCCCCCCCCCAAGCAAAGCAGCAGCCACGAAAGATTCCATCGTGGAGAAAGCTGCAAAGTCCGAGGCCTTTTCAAAGAAAAGTGCCGAACAAGCTTGGAGAGGTAAGGATTAGTGCCGATACGACGCTTCCCCACATAAGAAAAAGTCTCTGAAAGCAAAGACCTGTAACCCTTGATGGTAACAGGCTGGAGACCCCGAGAATCAAACAGATATACCAGAAACTCCGCAATCTGTGAAATCGAAGGATTGGCATAATCAACAGAGTGATCAGCACACCAACGACAGAAGACCTTCCATTTAGCTGCATAAGCTAAACCAGTGGAGTGCCTCCTTGAAGAAGAAATGCACTCCACTGCTCGTCTCGAAAAACCTCTACGGAGGAGACAGGACCTGACAAAAGATATGCGTGAAGGCACAATGAAGTCGGGTCGACGTGAAACCTCCTTGGGCGACCTTGACAAAGAAGGTCGCGACGTAGCGGGAGACGTGCTGGAACCGCCGCCATCAGCGAACGGAGCTGATTGATCCACACCCGCTGAGGCGACAGGGGAGCAATCAGAATGATTCGACAACTGCAGGCTCGAATTTTGGCGAGAACCTGAGGAAGAATCGGAACCGGCGGGAAGGCGTAGCCGACTAGACCGTTCCAATCGAGTGACAGAGCGTCCACGGCAAAAGCCAGAGGATCTGGACACGGGGACACGAAAGTGTCCACCTGATGGTTCCAACGAGTCGCAAAGAGGTCGATGTGGGGACGTCCCCAGAGATCGCAAAGCGACTGGAACACTGCCCTGTGAAGCATCCACTCGGTGGAAATATCCCTGCCCTGTCGGGACAGGGAGTCGGCTAGGATGTTCAGACGACCGGGAATGTGACGAACAACCACTCCGGCGTGAACATCCTGAGCGAGCAGTAGAAGATCCCGAGCTAACTCGAACATCGGAAGCGAGTGCGTGCCGCCCTGGTTCCGAATGTAAGCAACCACCGTCGAATTGTCGGATAGTAGAAGGACCTGGCGATTCGACAGGTGAGGGATCCACTGCCTGAAACTCAGAAGAAGAGCAAGAAGCTCCTTCTGGTTGATGTGTAGAGCTGCTTGATCCTGGTCCCACATCCCGTGTAGGGAAAGACCGAGAGGATCCAACGTCGCACCCCATCCGAGATCGCTGGCATCTGCCGTCAGAACGCGATCGGATGTGGGTAAGTCCAGCGGAACACCCTGCGTAATCCACTGAACATCTGTCCAGGGAAGAAGGTGAGGATACAGAGAGTCCGGAAACGGAAGCACCTGATCCAGAGAATCTACATTCGGCCTCCAACGACTGAGCAGAAAGTGTTGGAGAGGTCTGACACGCAGCCGACCTAGAGGAATGAGATCCGTCACCGAACCGCAGAGACCGATCAGCCGGAGAAATCTCCGAGCGGTCGCGGACCTGGACTGGGACAGAGTCAGAGCAAAAGCTGAGAGAATCACAGCCTTGGCTTGGGGAACAGCCACCAAATTGAATCTGGTTTGGAAAGACATCCCCAGATGACAAAACGACTGAGAAGGGACCAGGTCCGACTTCTCCTCGTTGACTCTGAATCCTAGCGACGTGAGCAAGCTCAACAGAGTGGCGACATCCGATTCCAGTAAGGCAGCATTGGAATGCCTCTGGAGGATATCGTCCAGATATGCCGAAGTAGTCACCCTGGACTGTGTGCGATGGAACGCTATCACATGCGACATCAGTCTGGTGAACGCCCAAGGAGCCAGGTTGAGGCCGAAAGGCATGGCCTTGAACTGGTAAACTCGCCCCAGAAAAGCGAACCTGAGATACTTCCGTGACGCCCGATGCATCGGAACGTGGAAGTAAGCGTCTCGCAGGTCGATGCTGGCTGCGAAATCTCCCTGGTGAATTGATTGGCGGACCGACCTGAAAGTCTCCATGCTGAACTTGGGAGCAATAATAGACTGGTTCAGGATACTCAGATCGATAACCGGTCGGAGTCGGCCGTCCTTCTTTGGCACCAAGAACAGGCGGGAATAGAAACCCACTGACTGAACGTTCTTGACGACCTCGATCGCCCCCTTTGCCAGGAGATTGGCAATCTCCGTGGACAAAATTTCCCGACGTAAAACGTCTGAAGGAACTGTGGTTGGAAGAGGCACCCTTGACAGAGTGGGGTGCCGTCGGAAGGATATGCGCAGCCCGGACCGAACAACATCTAACACCCATGGATCGGATGTGATGGTGGTCCAATGATCTGCGAACTCTGCTATCCTTCCTCCAACCTGGGATGAGTCGAGGTGAGGACCTTCATTTCAAGCCCCGACGAGGTCCGCGAGAGGAGAAACCACCTCCTCTGCTAAATGAAGAATCCTGAGACTTCCCTCGATTCTGCCGACCCCTACCTTTACCCCGTGAGTAAGAAGTAGAGGCGGCGGCAGAAGGACCAGCCTTTTGCTTCACAGAGGAAGCAGAAGGGTACTTGTTAGGCTTGGAACGGCCCTTGCCTCCCCGAGAAGGCTGATCAAGCTGACAAAACAGCAGCTGATCTTTGGAATGACATAGGACGTCATCCCGGACCGTCGACACGGAACCATGGAAAAGTTGCGGACCTGCCAAAGAAGCAGATCGAAGAGTAGCACGCTGCTCCTCGGGAAGGGATCGTCCTGTGTCCAGCACAGCGTCCCTTCGAACTAATTCCAAATTCGCCGTGTTACAGGCATGCGTGTGAGTAAGATGCATAAGCGCCTTGGACAGCACACGCAAAGGAGCCTGTACCTCGTCAAACTTATCTGGAGGCAGATAAGCAGCCAAAGCTGAGACGACGTGATCTGAGAGAGAAAGCATGCCAAGCATCTCTCTAGATAAGCCCAACGTGGACTCCAGAGTCGTCATTGGAATGACGGCAGACTTGGGCTTGGAAAGCCCGAGGGAAGTGGAGTCCTGATCCAGAACCGTCAAAGCCTGGCAGACTGACGGATTGGCGGAATCGTAGGAACGATAACGCACAGGAGGCAAAAAGGTGTCAACCCTGGTGAAGAACGAAGTCTTCAAAGCCTTGGAATTCAGCTTGGCATCCAATGCTGAAAAAGCTTCAACCACCTGTACCGACTGGCACGGTCGAAGGCGCCCAGAAGCAGGTTGCTCCATAGGCTGTTGGCGCGCGACCAATGACCGCGGCCAGGCTGACACTGTCGGCTGGTTAGCAGGTTTGAGCTCAGGCAGAAACCCAAACACAAAGTCAAGAGTCGCCCCCAAGTCCGAAGACTGCTGGCCCTCGACCTCAAGCATGTCGGACTCCTCCCCAGAGTCGGAAGACACATAGCCCATCGTGGGCAAACCAGCCGACGCCTCCCATGGTGTCGGGACACCAGAGGAATCGGAAACCGGCCTGTTTCCAATCCCGGGAGGCGGCGCCATAAGAGGCGCCTGGAAACCACCCACAGCCTCGCTGGAAGCAACAGGAAGGCTCTTAGAAAGAACCTGAGTGAGTAAGGAGAAGGCCTCCCTAAGCTCACTGCCTGTACCGACCGGTTCGACAGGGGAGCGAACCGGCAAAGTGGCTTCGCCTCTGACCCTCTTAACCAGCGAAGGGTCAAGATCCTCCAAAACACCCGACGCGGGACGACGGGCGGCAGCCGAAACATCTAAAGGCAGACGTGTATAGGGGTACGAAGCACCCCGAGGATCAATATTGTGAGAACTCATGAGAGTCACCGCGGACCTCTGCGGGGCAGAAGGTCGAGGCTGCACAAAAGGCGTTGGTCCCCCAAAACTGGTCGTGTGACCAGAGTGAGTAGACGGAAACGCCACGGAGTTCATAGTGTTTCCACTACGAACATCCGAATCCAAAGACACAACTGTGGTGCTCGACGGCGAAGAGACCACAGCGATGGGCTCGGCCGGCAGCCCCTTCCGACTTCGCCGAGTTGAAGTCAGGGAAGGCTGAGGCCGATATCCCACATTTACAGTATCGGACAGTCCTGCAGTCCCCTGCAGCGAAAAGCCGAGGCCGGCTGAAACAGACAACGAAGCAGACGGGCCAGCAGCAGTAGTAGATACGTCGAGAGTCGTTGAGGCTGGTGAAAAAGTGGAGAGAGCACACCGGCTCGGCTCCGAAGGAGGAGTCACAACCCTAGTGACAGCCTCAGATGTCGACTGGAGGGGGACCGTAGTCCCGGAACCAGGCATCTCTACACCAGAACACTCAACGGCTCCCGCAGTATCCACCACAGGAAAAGACTGCACATCCCCCACGGAGGAGGAATAACTCTCACCAGACAAAGTCGGCTCGGGAGGCCCCGAACGACCACGTTCTCCTTTCCCGCGGGAGCGGGAGCAGGAGGCACGGCCACGAGAACGAACGACACGGTTTACTGACGCCCAAAAGGTGGAAGACCATGTTCCACAGACACCACACGGCCGCTCGGCCGAACACCCATTACAGGAGGAACAAGACGAATGTACATCGCCCACATGCTTTGGCAGCAGACATTGCCCACAAGGAATTGTCCTGGGCATGATAGAGGTGAGAGGAGCAGAGAAGGTGAGATGAGAAAACAGAACACCCCCAAAGAAGAGAGAAAGGTGACAGAAACAAAGACCCCAGACGGTCGACCGGGAACCACCCAACAGGAAGACTACTCTCAAAAGAAAGAAGAAACACTGTAGGAGTGGTACCCCGCTGACACCTAACTCTAACACAATTAGAAAATTTTGCAAAAAAAGCATTAACAATAATTGTGAAAAAATCTAAGTCCGAACCGCGTGGCACGCGAAATATGCGCGCGACTCGAGAGAGAGAGCAAATAAATATACATTACGGACATATAATAGAAAAGAGAATATATAAAACACTGTTCCTGAGAATACAAAGGATACACTGTGGTATAATGAATCAGGAATCATCAAACATCGAGCTGGTGGAACACTGATAAGCGTGCAAAAACATCTCGACACGAAGCGGATTTTAAAAAGAATGAGTCTTTAGAGACGGTATATGCGCACTGGCAACGGAAGTCGTGGAGTTGTACTTGGGAGAGAGCGTCCCGTACTGGGTCTGCGCCGGTTGCACTCGACCCAGTTTTGGCTTATTTTTATTGGTGCTTTTGCACCACTTTTCTTTCCCAACTTGCTTGGGAAAGACAAAAATAGAGAGTATTTTATCCGAGTTAGGGACTTCCACTGTAGTGCAAGCCTGTAGTAAACAATTGTGAGTAGGTTGATAAGAAACCCAGAATCTGAGTTACTGTATCATGTGGTAACCACAGAAGGAATTGTTGGGAGTCTATCACATGACCCAGATATTGAATTTATTGTTGAGGTTCAGGCACTGACTGTTTACAGCTGATAACAATTCACAAATTGCTGTCCCAAAGTGTGTGTAATTGAATTTGTCTCTTCAACAAGTTTTTGCCCAGAGTTGTTCATACCTAGAGAAGCATCTATATGATGCATATGATGCATACATCAGATGTTGTAGTGAAAAAAAGGCAAACACAGGTTGCATGATGTAGGTGAACAGGCAGGAAGCAGATGATAAACCGAAAAGTAAACATGTAAATTTGTAGAGAATTCCATGCCAAGGAAATTTCAAATATTTTTGATAAAGATCATAGATGGAAATGCTGAAATATGCATCCGTCAAGTCAATGGATGTGAAAAAAATCACCTTTTTAAATCAATGGCAGAACATGGGACAAAGTATCCATCTGAAAATGGGAATATTCCATGTATTTTCTCAAAGCCTTCAAACTGATAATTGGGCATATTGCACCATTTTTTCTTTTCTCATAAGAAGAGATTTGAAATAAACTGCCCTGGATCATGATGGCAAAGAACAATAGCATCGTTATCCAGCAGATACAAGACACCTGCCTGAACATGTTGTGATTCCGAAGGAGAGAAGTTATAATCAGTGGAGGAATATTGTGCTGCACTGATGAAGATACAAATTCAATCCTATAAACGGTAACCACTTGGAGGTTAAATTGATCACTGGTTAAGTTTTTTCAATTGGATAGAAAGGTTTATTCTACCAGTTTTATTAAAATCACTAACAGTTATGTCCTGGTTTGGTAAGTGTTGAACTACTGATGACTTTGGTAGGGTTTCTTGAAGCCTGGCCACTGCTTATCTTAACTGTAGCCAGTATTGCAAGAGTTCTGCCAGAAATTGTAAAATTCTGGCGCCTGCCCAAAAAAGGCTGAAGATTTTTTGTTTGTGAAAGACTTAGGCCTATTTGCAAGTGTAACCTTAGTTACTTCTGCCTTATAAATATCTTTGGAGACAATGTACCCAAAAAGGTGCTCGGAGAAAGGTCAATCCACAGCACAAAGAGATTTGTATTCGGCACTGAAAGTAGGTTTAATCAGAAACTGATGCTTAATAGAGAGGTCACACACAGTTGACCCTACTAAAGTAACCCCATCCACAAGGTAAGTTGTGGTTTCTAGTGAATTATGAAATCTTTCATTGAGGTGCTTTAAGTAGACTGGCTTTGAGCCTCATGCCCAAGAAGTTTCTGAGTGTCCGGCAACTGACAATCACGTTTTTTACAGCGTGAGTCAAGATGGGTCCAAAATTCTGGACTTACTCTAGGAGCCGAAACAAGTGGACAACTTCTAGGTGATTTCCGAAAGATCAATTTTAAGCATTGGCAGATCTATTTGCAAAGTCAGCAATTCCTTCATTTATGGCTGTGCCTAAATTGATTTTATCATCAAAAAATTGAGAAGTGCAAAGGAATCTTCATTATCATCATCAGAACAAGCCCCATCAGACTATGTGGGGTGTGTATAATAAATATGAGCATCAACTAGAGAGAGCTCTGAATTGGATCCAAAAAGGTTAGGAAGATTGGGTTGTAACAGATTTTGATACTGAAGTAGAACAATGATGCGATTGTGTAATCAATATGAGCATCACCTAGAGAGAGCTCTCAATCAGATCCAAAAAGGTTAGGAAGATTGGGTTGTAACATATTTTGATACTGTAGTAGAATGATGATGCGATTTTTACTTTTTATGACACCTGTCCTTTTCATGTCCATGTTGATGTTTTTTAGGAGAACCGGTCACAACTTATTTTAGGATCAGTCATATTAGTACTACAGGTTACTTTTGCTTGCAAAAACACATCCGGGTCAGACCGTGATGTTGTTTATTGTACAGTTTGGCTACAACTACGTTGCAGTATAATGGGAGGGACCTCATCCTCACCCTCGGAAATAATGCTGACAATATATTCTTCAAAACTGTGGCCATCGTTATCAGAAAAAATCCGTAATGTGTTACTGCGTACAGACCAAGCAGGTGAGTGTGAAAAAACAATTGCAGTGGAACTGTCAAAATTCTCATATACAAACGATTTAGAATTGCTGGTGCTACTATTGGATGATACTGATTCATCTAAACTGGACGATGACATTATAGTGAAACGACCAAACGCTCAAAACAAAAAGACACTTCTCCACACCTGAGTAGTGTGCATCTCCTTTGTTCTTTTGTTTCTTTGAAATGAGGTGGAACGACTATCTCGTGCGAGACAATATGCCAGAGTTACATCTGACAAAGCCAGAAGGCTTTATGGAAAAGAATACATGTGTGAAGTTTGGGAATGCATATGTGGTCAAAAGATGCGATTTCCAGCAATTCTGAAAATTCTGAAAAAAACACTCAATGACCCCTCAGTGACCACAGTGACCATGACCCATATTTTGTTTCACACAGATGAACTGGAGCCAAATGTATCAAAGTACAAATTTCCCATGCCTTATTGCTGATTTCCATTGTTTTCCAGAGTGAAAATTTACCAAGTGTTTTGAAAGTCACTGAAAATTGTAACAGAATATTACATCTTCAAACTTTCCATGGTTTTTCAGGGTTTGTTGGTTCAAAGATAATTCTATGGTTCATGCAAAGAAGGACCATGGAAATTAAATGTTAATGCATCTTAAGGGGGGTGTCAGATTGAGGTTGGTTCAAATCAAATACCTGAACACCCTCCACCCAACAGCCCTCACACCCCCTATATTATGCCAATTGACACAAAATGGTTTGATACTCAAACCAATTCATTGGGTAAGAAGCATTCTCTATCTGGGAGATGTCATAAAATGGGGAATATTGTTTGACTAGGCCATAAACTCGGGTATCTCACTTCAAAATTAGTTTGTTGTAGGAAGAATCAGCCAACTTTTTCAAGATTGTTGCCCTGAAATAATGTGTGTGTGTAACACAGGACACTTTGTCTCAAGCAAAATTAAGCACGGAACATGTTTTATGCAGGACGTGTGTTACAAATTTCAGAATTGTTTTCCAAAAATAATGTTCATTGGTAAAGTCAAAGTCAGTTTGAATTGTATTGAATTGATATAATCCTACTCATTCACACATGGAGTCAATTTATGTTTCATGCTGATTGTAAACCATTGCATCTTCCACCGTGAATCATCATATTTTCTAACCATAAATGTACTGGCTACAATGTTTTTTGAATCTGAAGGGGGAAGTGTTCTTATTGATAGTTTTAAAGATTAATCTGGATTAATATATACTGATTCAACATTTTCAACATGTTCAACCTAGAAAATATTTTTAAACACCAAATAAATACTGAATAGAATAATTTTGTTTATAAAGAAAAGGATTTTCTCTTATTTTGGGGGTTTTGAACTGAATTCATAATTTATACCTATAGGCAGAACTAGATTTTATGACTGAAGTAGTATCAGTTATCTGACATCTTTTAAATTGATGCTATCTAGGAAGTTTGGTATTTCCTGTGTTCTATATTTAGCCTTGAAAACTGGGTTCTGCACCCCTCTTTTACAATGCATTCAGTGGGGTGTGACAAAACCGAGTTTTAAATGCAGAGTACATGGAATGTAAAGTATGAACTTTCACAGGATGAAAAAAGTACTAACCTTGACCATAACACACATGCATGTTTATCCAATATTGGATCATTGACAAGTTTATCATATCTTTCTGCATCATATCCTCTTCTAGTAGTGTGTATAGTCTGCACCTTATCCACTGCTTTCCTGCGAACAGACCTGTGGATAAAATAAATCTTTTAATAAGTCTTTTAAAATAAGTCTCTTGGAAACTGCATAAGTGAAAATTTGTGAATTCAGCCGATATATTACACTACCAGTATTTTTTTTTTTAAAACTGCATAATAATAATAATAACACTTTGGCCGGCTGCTGATTTGTCCCGGTTATCGGGTGAGAAGGCATTGGTTACCCCTGTACTCCCAACTGCCTCTCTATCCCCACACTTCTTCTCTCCTCCCAACACTCGGAGATGAACTGCTTGATGACATTCCTTGCCCATTCTTCCCAATCTCTCTGATTAGCATATTAACCCTCTCCTTTGAGTCTCTCACTAACCACATGGCCTTCATTCTCCCATCCCACTTCTTTTAGACTGGTATTTTGAGCATTCTAGAAGAAAGTGTTCCAGGGTCTTCACCACACCCAAATAACACATCTGGCACGCCTTTTCACTGTTTTTCCCAATTTTCCCCCTCAGCTCCAGGGACCGCGACCTCAGCTTAAACAACAGTGACCCCCCAAAGGTGCCATCAAGGCACTCTTCAAAACCAGGCTTCTCTTTATCACGCAGGCCACCCAAAGACCTCTTTATTTGACCCCCTCTCGCCATTTAAGGTTACCATCCTCCATGACCCTTTCTCTGACAATTTTTTTACCCTGGTATGCCCCAACGTCTTGGTCCAAGATCTTCAGTTAGTAGTTCTCTATTAGCTCCCTCACTTGGACCATCCACCTTTTCTTGATATTTGAGTTGAAAATTCTCTGGAACATTACTCTACATCATCGGCTGTCGGGGAGATTTACCAAATAATTAAGATAACCGAGTTTCAATTAGTCTATCCTGTCCTTGATCCTCATCAACCCAAGCTCACCACTGATTGCTTCTAGTGCTGCGGCACTACCCGACCCCACTATTCATCGGCCTGCATCATTCTGCAGGGTTTCCAAGCACTTTACAGCCGTCTGGTTTAGGGGTACCACTTCCGTACCGTATGTTATACTTGGCGGACCCACCATTTCCCAAATGGCTTTCCCCACAAAAACCTTATTGAAACTGTTTCTCCCTATAAGTTTCATTTGGTTAAGGATTCACCTCCCCTTCAGAATCAATTTATTTGTGTGGTTTCGGTAGATGCCTCTTCCTGTGATGTTTATATTTACCCCAGATACTCGTAGTCACCTGTCTCTCCTACACTAAAAAGTTTGCTGCTACCTTTCAGAATACAGAACTCCCCCACTTTCCACCTTCAAGTGGGGTCCACTTTGTGGCCCACAGGTATAACTTTGCTCTTGCTATCACTAAGTTTGAGTCTCCATTTGCTCCCATATTTCCCAACAATTCCCAGCATTTTTGCTAGCCCCTCTTCACTTTCTGACACGAGCACCATATCGTCTGCAAAAAATAGCTGAAATGAGATCTTCAAGTCCCCAAACTGCTACCCCCCTCGTCGCTATGCAGGAGTTCATCTCCTAAACCTTTGATGTACAATGCAAAAAGAATTGGCAAAAGGATACATCCCTGTTTTAGGCCTATCTACATAGGCACACGTTTTATAGTTATGTTACCCAGGCTAAGTTCACTCTGTACATCTTTATATAATATGTTCAGAATTCCAACAAACTCACCTCCCAAGCCCAGAGCATCAAGTTTTCGCTACCTAACCTCCCTCCATACTTTAGCGTATGCCTTTTTAACATCCAAAAAGCCATAAAGTTGCATAACAACTCGAGTTAGAATCTGCTTGTTGCCCAAGGATATATGGCTTGTTCCAAACTATTAGAAAAGGATTGTCAACTGTATACACTTTTGTACAAGAAAAATGAAGATAAAAATAAGTCTTTTTGAAACTGCATCCAGGGTTGGCAATTTTTTTGATTTTTTCAACAACAAAAATCAATTTCTTCTATTTAAATCAGATTTTTTTTTATTTAAATCGATTTATTTGATTTTTATTTTCATTCTATAAATTATTCACCAGAGAATAGTGTTTTTCCCACATAATTCCTTTACATAAGAAAAATAGAGTGTTTTGGCTGCAGTTGTATCAAAGGCTACCAAAGAATGGACACAAATAACCGATAATAAAATATTTACCTGTGTTACCCATTCCGTCTTTTGGGTGGCATGAGGGAAGAATTCCAGAATCCATTTGGCATAGAATATACAGCATAGATGGAAATGGAGAGGAATCATTGAAACTTATGTTTTCTCATTGTCACAGCATTGCTTGAAGGAAAATGACTTTTTGAAAATCATTTTTGTTACTTGCAACATTTTAAATCACTGATCTTTGTTAGAACTGATTTAGTATTTTTGATGGGTTCATTGAGAGATTACCATTTATCTCGTTAAAAATTTATGTACACTTTAATGATTCTATTCAGATAGGCTGAAAATGTAATAAACTTATTCAGAACCATTTAACTAACATACAGCACATTCCAGTAGTCAAGACACAGTGGGATGTACATTCCCACTCCACAGATTAGTCCTGTCTGCCATTAGCACCGTCTAATTACTGTATTTCAACAGTTAATATGCATTCTATCTTGTTTCAGCTCATTTCCAAGTCAGTTTGAAAATATTCCTGACAAATTGTTGACTTTTGATGTAATTCAATGATTTTTTCAAAAAAAATCATTGATTTAAATCATGATTTAACAAGAGATTGTCACTCAGATGTGACTATGCCCCTGACGTGGCAATAACTTTGATTTGTGACCTTCACCTCCATCAAACAAACAAAAAATTTTGTGCGCGACATATTGTCTCCCCAAAAGCAACATGTATGCCAAGTTTCAACAAAATCCAACAAAGCATCTCAGAGTTATGGAGTGGACACGGAAATCTTCCTGATGGACAGATGACCTTGATCTGTGACCTTCACCTCCATCACACAGACAAAAAATTTTGTGCGTGACACATCGTCTCCCCAAAAGCAACATGTATGCCTAGTTTCAACAAAAACAACAAAAAAATTTGTGTGAGACACATTGTCTCCCCTCCCCATAAGCAACATGTATGCCAAGTTTCAACAAAATCCAAAGTAGTATCTCAGAGTAATGGGTCGGACACGAAAATCTTCCTGATGGATGGACAGACAGATAGACAGACAGACAGATGGAAATGACAAACACTATGCCCCCTTAAAAAAATTTTCGGGGGCATAATAAAATCAATTGGTTGATTTACATCAGCCAACCCTGACAGCATCAACTGATGGAACTCTGTGAACTCAGCAAATATTTCAGTGTTTTTTTTTAAAACAGTGCATAACAACTCAATTTAGAATCTTTTTATCCATTTTTATCCATTGCGATCCATCATAGTGCTGGCGTTCAGTAAGTTATATCACGTGATTTGAATTACATCGGAGCCAGGGTAGAACTGTCTGCCCCTTAGGGTCTGTGGTATTATTTTATTTTATTTTTTTTTCTCTCTCTCACCATATTTTCCCTTTTCATATGACTAACTTTTTAAACCCTAATCTTGCCTTTAGTTGACTGCAATAATGGTTGGGCATCATCACTGAATACTCAGCTCCGATGCTCGGCTGGATGAATTCTGCGCAATCCATTGAGCTCCAAGGGATTGTGCAGATGTGATCCAGTCGAGCTGCTGGTGATCAGATTATTATTAGCCCATAGTTTTAGCGCTTAAGTATCCTCCACGACTTGTAGGTCTTTTTCAGGGCATGGATATCTACCTCTAGGGACGGCAGAAATTTTGACACGTTTCATGTGATTGCTTTCTAAACTTTATTTCAGTGTGTAACTGATTGGAAACGAGCCCTTTGCACAAATAATGAACACTGATCCTCAATGCTCTATAGATGTAATCCTTGCAGATCTCTACTGTCGAGCATAGAATTTCCGTGAACAACGAGCTATCTCAACCTCCCATAACAGCACGTATCAGGCACCGAACCAGGTGGCAGGACCTACTTATCATTTGAAGAGCCCCAGGTGTTTTCCACTTGTTATATTAGAAGGTGTAAGTTTTGGGGATTATGAGGGTCTTGTCCGGCTTGAGGTCATCTTGGGCATCATCGCAGTACATGTGACTTGGAATGTGGATTGTCAGTGAGTGCCAGTGGTATGGACTTCCACCGAACAATTGCAGTTGATATATTATGTCGAAATACAGTTAGGGTCAAGCAGCGTTTTAGCCACTGTAGTTCTGGGTTCAACTTAGAGGTCCGTTGGCTCGAGTTTGCTTGTCGTGCTGACTCATCTAAGCCAAGGATTCTTTGGTCATTGAAAACCCATCTGCACTTTTTGTTGATGACCCACGCTCCATGTACTGCACCTTAAGTAGTTAGATCACAAGATCTAGGCTATACAAACTTATATTTTCCTGGCCCTGTGCCCCCCTCCCCCCCCCCCACACACAACCCTGTGCCTCATCCATATTGAATCATGTCCCTATTTCTCTTATTTAAATCCCATTAAATTAATCACACTCTTCGCTGACATCAAACCACCTCAAAGATTAGCACCCTTCTCGTGAATTAAAGACAAATTCTTGTACATATGTTTTTCCTTCTCTTGTTTTTCACTTTTTGTTTATCCATCATCAGTATGCCTTACTTCCAACCATTTTCTTTACATTTCCTCTCTTTATCTGAAGCCGACTTGAATATATTTTATGCACAACAGACCGAACGGTCTTCTATCATGAAGAGTACCATTATCCAAGCACTCAGTTTGAGGTACCACTCAGATATTACATAGTGTGTTACCTCGCAATGTATCAAGCTTGGATAGGTACCTTCAACCTAGCAGCCTACATTCATCGCATCAAAAGCAGGTTAGGACAATCGGAATCCATTTGCTTATTGATATATCTACTCATGCGCCTTCATGGCACAGAACACCTTGAATGTCTTGTTGTGATGGCTGTTCTGTTCTTTCTCACATTGCAGCCATTGCAGAAGAGCGTTCAGGCAAATATATCTTACATGCCGAAGAGTCCAAAGAAACCCATCGTACCCAACGACCTTGCTTACATGGTCCCTAACAATTTTCTGGATACAAACATAATATATTTTATCTTGTGCTTGCTTCCATGTTTCCTGGCCATCCTGTTGTTAACTTGTGGAGACATTCATCCCAACCCAGGACCAATTAACAAGGACTTTCACCAAATCGATAACACACTTAAAATCCTCCAACTTAACATATAAAGCCTAAAGACCAAACTTGACATTATACAGTGAGTCCAAGTCCTTGACATTATGGCATTCACTGAGACGTGGTTACATAATAATGAACCAGTTAATGAAATTATTATACGTGGATTCCAGGAACCACTGCTCTTCAATCGTTCGTCAAGAGGAGGCGGGTTGCTGTCTACATTAAGGATGGTATTGCATTTAGGCACACATCTGAGGAGGCAGGTTGCTGTCTACATTAAGGATGGTATTGCATTTAGGCACAGATCTGACCTAGAATTGACACCTGTCGAGTGCCTATGGGTGGAAATAATAAGAGAAAGGGGTAAGTCGCTACTTTTAGGAGTATTTTATCGCCCACCCAACAGTCCTGTTGATACCTAGGATACAATATCCACTTCGATTGACAAAGCAATGGATACATCTGTTACTGACCTTGTCATTACTGGTGATTTTAACGACAATCAAATTGCAGGTCCCAGAGGATATCTTTCATTTATTTTTAGATATTTTAATTTTAGACAGCTTGTGGATGGGCCAAAGTGTTTCACAGAATCCTCTACTTCACTGACTGACATTTTCGCTGTAAGCAAGACAGTCAACGTGAAGACTTGTGAGATTTTAACTGGTAGAGTGCTAGAAGCCACTATCAGGGCTTTAGCATGAAGAGCAGGTACCCCAGACTTAAGCTGTCATATTCTATGGATATCCTTCATATTATCTTAAGAAGTGAAATTACTTAATCTCGACAGGTTTGCCTTGTTAGAATTTATGGGAGAGTGCCTCTTGGCACTCTCCCATAAATTGTAACAAGGCAAAGACACATGAACAAATTTTGATGATCAAAAATAACTTAGCACTCTACCAGTTAAATACATTCATACCTGATATGATCCGCTATCACTGTCCTACTGTCCTGGAGATCGACTTTATCAAACTATCGCGCATCCCCTTCAGGAGACAAATTTGGTTGTATTCACAGGGCCACTATTGCAAACTGAATGCCGCGCTCGATAGTGTAAACTGGGATATTATTTTCAATGCATCGAGCCTGGATATAATTGTCTCAGAGTTCACTAAAGAGCTACTTAACACTGCTTCCCGTCATATACCCAACAAATGGTTCACTGTTAGAAAGGATCAACCAAAATGGATGCTTAACAAAACAAGAGCAACGTGAAGCGTGGCATATGCCCCCTCCAGCAATACCATGGATAGCATTATGCCATCAAAAGCATGACATGTGCCTGCAGTAATCTGTACTAATATAAACAAGCATGGCAAAAATGATTTCAATCCAATGTATGATGACAGAGCTTGAGCAGAAAATATGTTGGACGGATACATTTTTCAATCATCCCCTAAGTTAAACAGGGGCAAATAACACTGTAAATCCTCATGCAAAGATATTAATTCTACTGTAGGATCCGTTCCCCCATGCTAAGGAACAAGCATGGAAAAAATTATTTGAATTCAACGTATGATGACAGAGCTTGAGCAGCAAATATGTTGGGCGGACACATTTTTCAATCATTTTTCAATAATAATCTCCTAAGTTAAACAAGGGAAAATAACTCTGTAAATGTTTATGCAAAGATGTTAATTCTGCTGTAGGATCCGTTCCCCCATGTTGACGGACAAGCATGACAAAAGTTATTTGAATCTGACAAATAATGACCTTGCTAGAGCTGCAAATATGTTGGATGGACACATTTGCGTTACTCACGAACATACGCAACTCTCCACTAGATACCCCCTCCGACCAAGTCGGGGGCATAATAAGATTACTAATAAAACAGAGAAAAACGTCATATCATGTTGTCAAATGCAATGGTCTCCCACAGTCCTTTGAAAAATATAAAGAGAAGAGAAACGAAGTGGGCTCGGCCATCAGGAAGGCGAAGGCAGCTTATGTTGCAAACATACAGTCAGTACTCACAAGTCGTGCAACTACGCCAGCCCAGTGGTGGAAAACCCTTAAGATGTTCATTGGCAACACCAATTCAGATATTCCAGCTATCAGTCATTTGGACAAAACGTATGCCACAAACAGAGAAAAAGCTGACGTGTTTAATGAATACTTTACCTCTATCTCATCAGTGGATGACTCTCAAGCCTCTCTACCTATACTGGCCACACCCACCCCTTACTCAATAGACAGGATAACCATACAGAGCAGCGAAGTATACGAAGTGCTAAAATCCCTTAATGCATCAAAGGCTGCAGGACCTGATCTTATAAGTCCCCGGTTGCTGAAGGAATGTAAATTATCCTTATGTGAACCTCTCTCAGTAATCTTCAATATTCTCCTGAATAATAATTACTTTCCATTTATGTGGAAAAAGGCTAATGTAATGGACATTTTAAAAAAGCATCCTTCCAATTGAGTAACGAACTATCGTCCAATTTCCCTCCTCAGTTGTGTTGGCAAGGTTTTTGAAAAATGTATTTTCAAACAGTTGTGGAAGTACTTGAGCGACAACAACATCCTAAGTCAATTTCAGTCAGGATTCACCCAGGTGATTCGACTATACTTCAACTAACTGACCTCTATGAAGAATTCTGCTGAGCCCTCGACGACGGAAAAGAGGTTCACGTGGTCTTCTGCGACGTCAGTAAAGCATTCGATAAGGTGTGGCATGTGGGTCTCCTTTACAAGCTGGAAAAAATTGGAATATCAGGTGATTTACTTGCATTTTTAAAATCGTACCTCTCCGACAGGGTCCAGAGGGTCACAACTGACTCCGAGACCTCATCCTGGAGACCAATAAACTCTGGAGTTTCTCAGGGGTCGATACTTGGCCCCTTATTATTTCTCATATGTATCAATGACATAACAGATAACCTCTTAAGTAGCATTCGGCTCTTCGCCGATGATACATCATTGTATCTTATAGTTGAGAATCGAACCCAAGCAGCAAATGTGATCAACTAGGATCTGACTACAATACAGCATTAGGCCAAGACATGGTTGGTTGAGTTCAATCATAAAAAATCAGAGCATGCTCATATCGCGCAAGGTTATCCCTGCTGTGCACCCACCACTATTTCTTAGTAATACCCAGATATTGGAAGTTAAAAGTCACAGCCACCTGGGAGTTATCTTAAATGGTGCATGTACGTGGAATAACCACATTGAACATATCTGCAGTAAAGCATGGTCTCGCGTAGATTTACGGAGGAGGCAAAAGTTTACTCTTGACTGCAGTGTCCTTGAAAAGATTTACTTTGCCTTTATTAGGCCTCTTCTTGAATAAGGTAGCACAATTTGGGATAACTGCATGGGGAGTAATACAATTGATCTGGAAAAAGTACAGATGGCTTCAGCAAGGATAGTGACTGGCGCAACCATGAGTGCTAGGACTTCTGCATTGTACAATGAAACCTGCTGGGACTCCCTTGAAGAAAGACGTCACAAACACAAACTGAAACAATTCTTCCGAATGTTTCACCATATGACGCCCCCATATATTGCTAATAAGGTACCTCCAACAGTCTCTGCCACCAGCCGATGTCTCAATCTCCGAGCAGGTAATGATCTCTGAGTTCCCTTCAGCGACACCCAACTGTACCAGTCTTCACTTATACCGAGAACTACAAGCCTATGGAACAACATACCATTATCAATCAGAGAAAATTCATCAGTGAGTAATGTAGCAAGTTATCTTAACAGGGGCAATCTGCGACCCCCGTCTTTTTATGGCCAAGCAAAATCATGAATAGGACAAATCTATCACTGCAGTGCTGCAGTAATCTTAGCACCCATTTATTCAATAACCACCTGTCGTCATCGCCCCTGTGTCTGTGTGGTGTTCTCGAGACAAGGAAACACTTTCTTTTGTTCTGTCCTGTCTTTGAAGAGGCACGCTGGTCAACAATAAAATCACTTCCAATCGCACCAGATGTGACAACACTCCTATTTGGCTCCGAATTCCTTACCAGTGAAGAAAATTTGTCTGTATTGGAAATGGTGCAGGACTTTATTCTACTTAGTAAATGCTTCCAATAAATGTGACCCTACCGCTGCTCACCTTATAGTTTACAATGGGTGGAATCTGGGCCTAGTCACCCACTGGGTGATCTCTCAATACAACATCTCTTTCAAGTGAGCTCCTATCGTGTTATCCAACTATCTCTTCTGTTAATGGACCATCAAACTAACCTGATGATCGGTGGCAGAGGGTTTGCTAGTCTGTCTTACAAGAGTTTTTTTTTAGTGAAAACCTACATCAAATGAAATATCTGCAGGGTGAGGGCCTGGTTCACTATTAGCTTCTCACACTGTTGGGGTTTTTCGTTGGGGGTGGGGTTCCGAGGTATTGTTGCCGTGCTGTGTGCTGGTGGTGGTGAACAATGTTTCGTATATTATTGAACAATACATTGCATGCTAACGAATAATGCGTCTTCCACTTACGAGACATTGTTCATTTCCCGGCGGTGCATGGTGCTGGCGGCGGTCCTTAGGAGCCGTGTTCCATACTGGAATGAAAAACGTTACCAGTGCTCGCAAATAATCTAGAATTCAACCAGTTAAAAGTTTCAATGACACGTACAAGTTATACTATCATACTATTGATAATATTGCTTTTTTTGTAGACCCAGTTTTTTTAGGATAGATATACACAACAGACCAGGAAAGATACATATATCATCACTCAAATTCCTTTTTCTAAATCTGAATTAATCATTATTTAAGAAAAGTTTATCTACCTTTGATATTAATTTTAGACAAAAACACATCTGGGAAAGCGATAACGTAGATTTCAATAATATAATAATAATAACACTTTGGCCGGCCACTGATTTGTCGCGGTTCTCGGATCAGAAGTCCTTGGTTACCCCTGTACTCCCAACTGCCTCACTATTCTCACGCTTCTTCTCTCCTCCCAACACTAGAAGACGAACTGCTTGATGACATCCCTTGCCCCATTCTTCCCAATCTCTCCGATCAGCATATTAACCCTCTTCTTTGAGTCTCCCACTAACCACATGTCCTTCATTCTCCATCCCACTTCCCCATTATACTCCCAATGAATCGTATTCTGTTAGATTGGTATTCAGTGTTCCAGAGTCTCTACCACGCCCAAATTACACATCTGGCACTCATTTTCACTGTTTTTCCCAATTTTTCCCCTCAGCTCCAGGGACCGCAACATCAGCATGAACAACAGTGACCTCCCAAAGGTGCCATCAAGGTACTGTTCAAAACCAGGCTTCTCTTTATCACGCAGGCCACCCAAAAGACCTCCTTGATCTGACCCCCTCTCGCCAATTACAGTTACAATCCTCCATGACCCTTCCTCTGACATTTTTTTTACCCTGGTTTGCCCCAACGTCTAGGTCCGAGATCTCCAATGAGTAGTTCTCTGATAGCTCCCTCACTTTGACCATCCACCCCATCTTGATATTTGAGTTGAAAATTCTCAGGAACATTACTTTACACCATCGGCTGTCAGGGAGATTTACCAAATAATTAAGATAACCGAGTTTCAATAGGTCCATCCTGTCCTTGCTCCTCATCCACCCAAGCTTACCACTGATAGCTTTTTCTTTAACATCCAAAAAGGCCATCAACATCTTTTTCCTTTTTGCTTTCGCAGATTCTATCATTTGGGATAGCGTGAAAAGAGGTCAGTGACTCTCCTTCCCTTCCTGAAGCCATTCTCGATTTCTCCCAAAAAACCCTTCTCTTCCAGCACCTCCTCTAGTCTCCCATACAGGACTTTACAGAAAACTTTTCCAATGTTGCTACTGACAGAGATCCCTCGATAGTTATCCAAAACATCTTTTTCCCCCTTTTTGTGAATAAATGTCACTTTACTTTTTCTCCACTCCTTTGGGACCTCTTGATTTTCTATGATTAAATTGAATATGGCAGTTAGGCTTTCCATGAGTTCCTCTCCCCCTTTTTTGATAAACTTGTTAGGAATTTCGTCCACCCTCCCACTTTTCCATCCCTTAATTTTGAGATCACCTTTCGCACTTCCTCTGTTTTAATTTTTTGCTGCACACGAAGTTCGATAGATTTTCCTCGACCTGATTCAGACACTCCGGTGGACTCCCCATGCCCATCGCTTATCGTTTATCTTTTCCCAGTGCTTGACTAGTTCTGATGCGATTTGATCTTGCTCGTCTGTAACTCTGCCATCTACTTTACGTTTATTCACCCATTTCCAAAATATGTTCGAACTCAACCCCCCCCCTGTCGTTCTTATCGTCCTAATAAGACTGCTATTTCACACCCTCCGATTATCGGATTTAATCTTATTTACTTTATTTCGTGCTTGTTGGTATTCTTCCTTTGCAACTGGGGCCTTGTTGCTTTCCACCCCCTTAAGTTTTCTACTTCTCCTGTCTGCAGCACATTTAGCTTTTCTAGCCTTTATGGCCCTTTTCAGTTCTTCGTTCACTCTGTACCCAAGTTCCCGTGTTGGCACCCTGATCTTTCCTACACTTTCCTTCCCTGCCTCCACTAGGCTTGCAATTATGGCGTCAGCCAGCTTCTGGACACTGCCCCCCTTGTGTACGGTTGCAAGCTTTGGTTTCAGTTTTTCTTCGAAGCCAAGTCAGCCTTTTTGAGTTCCCAAATCTCCTTGAAGCTTCCTTTGCTTTTTAGTAGGTTTTTGGCCCTGATTGTCACTGTAATCAAGTTGTGATCACTATCCACCTCCATTTTACCCTCATCATCCACTTCTACCCCTATCACCTCCCTCCATAAATTAATATCTGTGAGAATGTAGTTGATTATTGATTTTCTGTCATTCCTCTCCCAGGTCCATTTCTCCTTACACCTTGCGTCCCTGATTAGAATCTTCAGACCGAGCTCATTTGTGAAGTTCAACAGCTTTCTTCCATTCCTGTTGACCTTCTTGTCCCCACCCTCTATGCCTTCTTCCTTATCACCTATGTGTCCATTAAAGTCACCCATCAGAATTATACTGAGCCCTCTGTTTTCTAGTTTTGTGATACTGGGCCTTAGTGTTGAGTATATCGAGTCATTCCACTCAGGTTTGCTTCCCTCCACCGCACAGTACACAATCCCAAGGGCAATACTTTTGTTTCTCAGATTGATCTTCAGCCATCCAATTTCATTCAATACCTCAGCTGAGGTGCTGACATCTTCCAGGTCTGTGATCAGCGACGGTTTTAAATCCTCTTTAATGTACATGCCTACCCCTCCCCCCTTTTTCTGGCCTTCCGTTCACCTTACACCTATCCAAACGCACCCCCTTACTTGGTCTACCCATTCCTCGTGTCTTACCCACATCTCACTTAAGCCCATGACATCAAACTCCTCTGCCTCAATCAATGTAGCAATTTCACTTACTTTCCGGTGGAGACCCTGGATGTTGCTATAACCCACTTTCAGGGTACCAAGATTCATTGGCTTCCACCTACTGGTCCCACTGTTATCCAGTCCCTGTATGTTTGTATATCCTATTTTGTATACCTGTGTTTTCCTTGGGATGCTATTCCTATTGAAGTGGATTTTTGGTCCCTTTTCCTTATCCCCCTTATCCCATTTTTTACAACTATGGTTCATAATACATTTCCTGTGTTCATTCCCCCACCCTTCTCTGTTCCCCCTCCCATCCCCATACCAAAAAAGGCTCCACCACTTGCGACATATTTCTTCCTAAAACCTCTGTACCCCTTGGGCTAAGATGGAGACCATCCCTTCCATATAGGTCCTTTCTCCCAAAATGATCCCCAATTGTCTACAAAAGTATCATGGAGACCATCCCTTCCATATAGGTCCTTTCTCCCAAAATGATCCCCAATTGTCTACAAAAGTATCCCAAGTTCCTTACAATACTCGCCCAATTCCTCGTTGACCCCAATGATCCATGAATTACGTTCGCCCCCACCATCTAGTACTGGGAGAAGCCCCGAAACCACTACCTGTGCATTCTTAGCATTTAGTTGAGTTATTAAGTCCTTGTAAGTCTCAATAAGCTGAACTGATTTCCTCTCCCTGATGTTGTTGGTCCCCACGTGTACAACAACCATTAGGTCTGGGTCTGACCCCTTTACTAATCCACCCACTCTGTCCCTTAGGTCCTTCACCCTATCCCCCGGAAAGCACAAATTGGTCCTGTTGACACTGTCGGGCCCACACACCACCCTATCTAACCCCCGCACTATACTACTCCCTGCAACCACCAACTGCCTCTTTCCTGTCCTACTACCCCTGTTACCACCTCTGTTCCCACTGGACCGACTCGCAGTCTTGCACTCTGCCACACTAACCTCCATGCCTACCTCCACCTCTTCAGAACCCACTTGCTCCTCAGAATTCTCAAAACTACCTAATACACTGAATCTATTTTGGACATTGCACTCCGCTTTTGGCCCACTCCCACTACAAGCCTCATTGTCCTCATTTACCATCTTCCCTCTGACTCCCGCCCTGTCAGACGCCACATGGTCCTCGCTATCCCCCTCACTACCGGACTCTAAACGAATACGCCTTTTGGCCCCGCGACTCACACTACTAGCCTGGGGATTTGACACTCTAGCCTCTACCTCTCGCCTACCCTCAACCCAACGTGCATTCCTATTCCCAAAAGACCCACTATCCACTTCAAAAGTCCGCTTCCTGCTACCCACCACCTTCCATTCCCCATCAAATGCCACCCTAACTGGGGTCACACCAGACTTTCCTGCCTTCCCCAGTTTCCTCATCTCCTGCACCTCTTCCTCCAACTTTACATAGGCCACTAGCAGCTGCATGAACTCTACACAGATAGTGCACATCCCCAACTCCCCCAGCTCACGCCCATCCACATACACCATATCACAGTGCTTACACACATCCGACTGCTGGCCATCCGTTAATATCTCACTAGCCCCCATTGTGCTGTCCTCAACCACTGCCCCCACCTGTACACCTATACTGTCTCTACACTGCTAGTCTGAACCTCTCGCATCGAGAAACACTTACCGTCCATAGCAACCATAGCCAAAATTAGAATGAGAAATTTAAAATTTTGAAAAACCAGTTGAAATCGTAAACAAAACAAAACACCGAAAAGGACCTGTGCAAAGATAGGGAATACGCCGTTTATATGTGATAGAAAAAACTAAACTAAACACTAATATAACTATCTTTTATTAAAAATCACGTCTATATAACACTAAAACAATATATATATCTACAATAACACCTGGAAGAAAAGTATGGATAAGTGAGCTAACTTTTGACAATTGAATCGAAAATACTCCCTGTTGGTTCCGAAATGGAATGGGGTGTTATTTTTGTAGGTCCAGTGACCAGCATAGGTGGTAAATTAAGGGAGACGTCACTTCTCCCTCTACAGATTTCAGGGAGAAGTCAACTGAAAACATGGAAAAGTGGACTAGAAGGAGAAGTATGAATAATGGGCTTCTGCATGCTTGCTCTTCTATTTAGTTTTCTCACATGTAATAACTTACAAAAGCTGAGATAAATAATGAGAAAAAAAAACATGTTCATGTAAATTTAGAAAATTGTTTTTGCAAAATACTAATGTTGGGATCCCCCTTGTGATGTACTGATCAAAAGGGGTTGTGAACTGAAGACTGGTGATTCGAGACAATAATCGGCCGATACTGGACTAAGAGACTTCATTAGTCGTTTGTGAATACTACTCACGAAGAGAAGAAGAAAATTTTCAACTCGGAACTGTTTATAAGTATTGTTTTTAATATTAGTTTTATTTCAGGGAAGTTTTTATATATTTAGTTTTGCAAGTGTGTTTGGGAGGACCGTAGGGTGTAATAAGGAGGTTTAGGTGATAGGTTTTTCCGGTTTTGTTGTTTGTTTGCCTTAGTTGCCTTTTTTCGTGTGTGTTTGTTGCCCTGGTGTTTTTGTCGTTTTCGGTCATTAGATTCTGTATAATATTTGTAATCATGAATGGTAAGTGCATGACGGGTGTTCAGACGGAGGTAAGTATGGGTGTTAAGGGAGGTCTGGGGGAGGTGAGACGAGGGGTGCAGGTGGGGGAGAGTGAGGATACGGAGGCGTGCAGACAGTGTAATATGAAGTATGGTGGTGGTCAGCCAATGGAGAGTAGTGGGGTATGTGAGAATTGCAGGGATATTTTACAGTTGTTACAGAAGTGTGTTGGATTTGAGCGGGAGATTGCAGAGCTGAAAGGGAGGTTGGGGAGGGCCGGTGTATCTGGAGTTACCCCGTTGAAGGTTACCTACGATGGTGAGGTTGAAGGTGGGTGGAAGGTCGTTGTGGACTCAAGGAGGAAACTGGGAAGCAGGAAACGTGGGGGAATAATGCTTGATGTGGGGGGTGTAAATGAGGAGGGGGATTCTAGTAGGAAATTTCGGAAGGTGGCGTCAGGTCAGGGCTGCGTCGAGTCCGGAAGCCAGAGTCGGCGTAAGGCTGCCAAGGTTGCTAGGCGGTGTTTAGAAAACAGGTTTAGTGTTTTAGACTCAAATATCACTGGGGACGAGAGTGAGGGGGAAAGTGTGGGGGGTGAGATGGTTAGTGATGATGATAGGCCAGACGGGGTAAGGAGGGCGGTCAAGAGAAAGAGGGGGCCAGAAGCTTGCAAAACGAGAGGAGGTGCAGATGATATAGGAACTGGGGCCAGAAGAAGAAGAAAATTAGTTGTAGCGGGGAGCAGCATTGTACGTGGGATTGACAATGTAGTTTGTGGTCCTGATAGCTCCAATCGAACAGTCTTGTGCTTTCCGGGGGGCGAAGGTGGAGGATCTCAGGGACTGGGTAGATGGCATTGTGGCAGGGTCAGGACCGGAACCGGTAGTGGTGGTCCATGTGGGGACCAACAATATCAGGGAGAGAAGGTCAGTAAGTTTGGTGGAGTCGTATAGAGGCTTAGTCGGCAAACTGCTAAGTAGGAATGCAAGGGTAGTCGTATCTGGGGTCCTTCCTGTCCTTGGAGGTGGGGACGAACGGAACTCAAGGATTTTGGCCCTAAATGAAGAGTTGGAGGACTACTGTGTTGATCTGGGAATACCCTTTATCGACCATTGGGACACATTTTGGGGCAATGGGAGCATGTACGGGCGTGGCGGGCTGCATCTTAGCAGGGTGGGGAAACGGGTATTGGGGGATAAAATTCTACGGGTAGCAGAGCCTTTTTTGGAGAGCAGCGGGGTGGGAGGTCAGAGGCAAGTATAACTAGAGTGGACATAGCTGGGGTAATGAAGAGTGAGGGGAACAGAATAAGTTTACCAGGACTAGCGCCAGAAAACAATGGGCCCAGTAGGCGGAAGCAAATGAACCTCGGTACCCTGAAAGTGGGTTATTGCAACATCCAGGGTCTCCACCGGAAAGTAAGTGAAATTGCTTCATTGATCGAGGCAGAGGAGTTTGATGTCATGGGCTTAAGCGAGACGTGGGTAAGACACGAGGAACGGGTAGACCAAGTAAGCGGATGTGTGTGGATAGGTGTAGGGCAAACGGAGGGGCAGAAAAAGGGGGGAGAGGTAGGCATGTACATTAAAGAGGATTTAAAACCGTTGCTGATCACAGATCTGGAAGATATCATCACCTCGGCTGAGGTGTCAAAAGAAATTGGATGGTAAAGATTAGTCTGAGAAACAAAAGTATTGCCCTTGGGATTGTGTACTGTGCGGTGGAGGGAAGTAAACCCGAGTGGAATGACTCGATATACTCAACACTAAGGTCCAATATCACTGAACTAGAAAACAGGGGGCTCGGTATAATTCTGATGGGCGACTTTAATGGACACATAGGTGACAAGGAAGAAGGCATAGAGGGTGGGGACAAGAAAGTCAACAGGAATGGAAGGAAGCTGTTGAACTTCACAAATGAGCTCGGTCTGAAGATTCTGAACAGGGACGCTAGATGTAAGGGGAAATGGACCTGGGAGAGAAACAACAGAAAATCAATAATTGACTACATTCTCACAGATATGACTTTATGGAGGGAGGTGATAGGGGTAGAAGTGGACGATGAGAGAAAAATGGAGTTGGATAGTGATCACAACTTGATTACAGTGACGATGAGGGCCAAAAACCTAGAGAAAAGGAAAGGAAGCTTCAAGGAGGTTTGGGAACTCAAAAAGGATGCCGACTGGGTGAAGTTCGAAGAAAAACTGAAACCAAAGCTTGCAGCCGTACACAAGGGGGGGGGGGGGGGGGGGGGGGGGGGGCAGTGTCCAGAAGATGGCCGACGCCATAGTTGCAAGCCTAGTGGAGGCAGGGAAGGAAAGTGTAGGAAAGATTAGGGTGCCAACATGGGGAACTTGGGTACAGAGTGAACGAAGAACTGAAAAGGGCCATAAAGGTTAGAAAAGCTAAATATGCTGCATACAGGAGAAGTAGAAAACTTAAGGGGGTGGAAAGCAATGAGGCCATGGTAGCAAAGGAAGAATACCAACAAGCACAAAATAAAGTAAACAAGATTAAAGACGACAACCGGAGAGTGCGAAATAGCAGTCTTATTAGGACGATAAGAACGACAGGGGGGTCGAGTTCAAGCGTATTTTGGAAATGGGTGAACAAACGTAACAAAGGGAATAACCCACAGAGCATTAAAGTAGATGGCAGAGTTACAGAAGAGCGAGATCAAATCGCATTAGAACTAGTCAAGCACTGGGAAAAGGTAAACGATAAGCGATGGGGCATGGGGAACCCACCAGAGTGTCCGAACCAGGTGGATGAAAATCTATCGAACTTCGTGTGCAGCGAAATCAAAACTGAGGAGGAGCGAAGGGTGATCTCGAAATTAAGGAATGGAAAAGCGGGAGGGGTGGACGAAACGAGTTTATCAAAAAAGAGGGAGAGGAACTCTTGGAAAGCCTAACTGCCCTATTCAATTTAGCCATAGAAAAACAAGAGGTCCCAAAGGAGTGGAGGGAAAGCAAAGTGACATTTATTCACAAAAAGGAGGAAAAAGACGTCTTGGATAACTATCGAGGGATCTCTGTCAGCAACATTGGAAAAGTCTTTTGTAAAGTCCTGTATGGGAGATTAGAGGAGGTGATCGAAGAGAAGAGTTTTTTGGGAGAAATCCAGAATGGCTTCAGGAAGGGAAGGAGAGTCACTGACCATCTTTTCACGCTATCCCAAATGATAGAATCCGTGAAAGCAAAAAAGAAAAAGATGTTCATGGCCTTTTTGGATGTTAAAAAGGCATATGATAGAGTATGGAGGGAGGATATGTGGCGCAAGCTGGAGGCTCTGGGCTTGGGGGGGGGGCGAGTTTGTTGGGATTATGAAAGCATTATATAAAGATGTACAGAGTGAACTTAGCCTGGGAAACATTACAACAAAACGTGTGCCTATGGAGATAGGCCTAAAACAGGGGTGTATCCTTTCGCCAATTCTTTTTGCATTGCACATCAAAGGTTTAGGAGATGAACTCCTGCATAGCGACGAGGGGGTTGCAGTTGGTGACTTGAAGATCCCAGGGCTATTTTTTGCTGATGATATGGTGCTAGTATCAGAAAGCGAAGAGGGGCTAGCGAAGAGGGGCTAGCGAAGATGCTGGTGATTGTTGGGAAATATGGGAGCAAATGGAGACTCGAACTTAATGAAAGCAAGAGCAAAGTTATACCCGTGGGCCACAAAGTGGACCCCAGTCGAAGGTGGAAAGTGGGGGAGTTCTGCATTCCGGAAGGTAGCAGTAGACTTCTTAGTGTAGGAGAGACTAGCGATTACGAGTATTTGGGGGTAAACAAATCCTTAACCAAATGAAAGTTATAGGGAGAAACAGTTTCAACAAGGTTTTCATGGGGAAAACTATTTGGGAAATGGTGGGTCTGCCAAGTATAACATACGGTACACAAGTTGTACCCCTAAACAACACAGCCGTAAAGAGCTTGGAAATCCTGCAGAACGAGGCAGGCCGATGGATAACAGGCACGAGTAATGCCGCAGCGCTAGAAGCGATCAGGGGTGAGCTTGGGTGGATGAGGATCAAGGACAGGATAGACCTATTGAAACTTGGTTATCTTAATTATTTGGTAAATTTCCCCGATAGCCGATGGTGTAAAGTAATGTTCCTGAGAACTTTCAACTCAAATATCAAGACGGGGTGGATGGTCCAAATGAGGGAGCTAGTAGAAAACTACTCATTGGAGATCTCGGAACTTGACGTTGGGGCAAACCAGGGCAAAAAGATTGTCATGGAGGATTGTAACCGTAATTGACGAGAGGGCGTCAACTCAAAGAGATGTTTGGGTGGCCTGCGTGATAAAGAGAAGCCTGGTTTTGAAGAGTACCTTGATGGCACCTTTGGGGGGTCACTGTTGTTCAAGCTGAGGTCGCAGTCCCTGGAGCTGAGGGGAAAAATTGCGAAAAACAGTGAAAAGGAGTGCCAGATGTGTAACTTGGGCGTGGTGGAGACCCTGGAACACTTTCTTCTAGAATGCCCAAAGTATCAGTCTAAAAGAATGAGATTCACTGGGAGTATAATGGGGAAGTGGGATGGGAGAATGAAGGACATGTGGGTAGGGGGAGACTCAAAGGAGAGGGTTGATATGCTAATCGGTGAGATTGGGAAGAATGGGGCAAGGGATGTCATCAAGCAGTTCGTCTCAGTGTTGGGAGGAGAGGAGAAGCGTGGGAATAGGGAGGCAGTTGGGAGTTCAGGGGTAACCATGGACTTCTCGTCCGAGAACCGCAACAAATCAGTGGCTGGCCAAAGTGTTATTATATTATTATGATACTGATGAATGTTCTATTCCAATAAATTGATCGAGTGACTAATCACTGATGTTGTCAAACACGAGGGTTAATGCAGTGGCTAAATGCATGTGTCAAGCACCGATTGCCAACGAATAGTTTATATATGTTACAGTAAATATGTATAATCAGTAAATATGTATAATTCCTGAAATTTTCAGTCATTATGTATAATTACTAATTCTGTCAATAATTATGTATAATCACTGAAATTTTCAGGAATTATACATATTAACTGAATTCTTTACTGATTTGTTAGACATGTTTACTGAAATGTGCTTCAAAGAAACTGTTTAAAGAAACTGTTTACTTAAGACATTGTGAGTGTCAGATCAATTAAACAATGATTGCAGTGGCTTCCATGGATATGTTTTCTTTATCCATTGTTGGTTTCTGTGTTATTTTTTGATCAGGGAAATCATGAAGCCAGATTTGTTTTCTCAGGCATTTTTATAGTTCCCTTTGAAGATTTTGAACACTAATCAATTTTGGCATTTAAAATGAGATGGTTTTGCTTTTTTCTTCTCGGAGATCTGCTCCCACTGCCCAACTTCCAGTGCGCACATGCAAACCAAATAAGATTATTGGTTCTCGCTTCCAACTCTCATGGATTCATACGGAAATAAAGTTATAAAGCAAATAAAGTTATTCGGGTCCCAAGGGATTTCAATCTCATATCGTCCCTATGCGCCTTTGGCATGTTGAAACTTTTCATTCATTCATTTTCTTCACAACTTGATTTAGTTTAAACAATATTTTATTTCCGGTAAGCAAAAACATACAAGTACAAAAATATATACAGGATACAAATGATTCACGGAAAATGGATCCAGCAGCAAGCTTAAACTTATGTAAGCTGTCTCCATTGCACTTAAGTACATTTAGCTGATTCGATATAGCGAGGTTGATTAAATATCAGAATAGAATATGTGAATTTGAATTCAAAAAGTAAATATCTTGTCTCTAGTGAATACTGGTGGTTGTTGGGGTCTCTGGTGCACAATATAAGCGGAGATAAGCTGTAGGTCACTCACATGAGAAGTTAGGTCTCAATTATCCTCCGCTGACACAACCAAACCTGGACACCACCCCTCATGAGTCACCTTGCGAGCTTCCCAGGAGATGGCATCCAGGCCCAGAACCATCAACAGAGTGAAATGAGAATGAGGCATCTCAATTACTAACTCACAACTCACTCCTCTGGCGCTGTACATTAGTTGTTGGTCCAGTGCTATAGGGACTCGACCGAATATGAGTTTATTTATTATTAATGTACTGGTGTTTGAGGTTATTTTTCTGTGACCATGGCTAATTGCAACCACAACAAGGGCATAAAGTCAAGTTTAAACAGTCATACAGTACGTTCAATGTGGATTGTAACAAAAATTAAAATTTTTTAGTAAATTTTGTTTCTTAACATACCTACCACAATTGTTTACAATTGGCTGTAACATAAGTGCAAGCCCCACTTTGGAACTAACTCAAGCTTTTAGAATCTTTTCCAAACGAGTTGGAAAAGTACTAGAGTGCAAAAGCACGAAAAAGATCGAAAAAAGGGTCGAGCGAGACCAGCGCTTGAAATTACAGGTACTCTCTCTGCACACCTCTTGCGTTTACCGAGCGCATGCGCAACAACCGTGACGTCAATTCCGTATTTCCGCCAACGAGAAGTTTGTGATTTAGCGGGGAGGCATCGATATCAAAGATATCCCCAAGGAGGGTGGGCCTCCGGTAAACAATTGTGGTAGGTATGTTAAGAAATAAAATTTACTAAAAAATTTTAATTTCTTTTCAACCTACTCACAATTGTTTACAATTGGCTGAATAAACAATAGGAGGAGGTGAATCACATAACCAATACCAACAAGAGTAGCAGAACGAAAGCAAGGATGGCAGAGAACAAAAACGAAAACCTGTAATGAAGATAGAGAGAAGGCACCTGAAAAGAACAAGGCTGAGCGAAGCGCAACCTCGACAAAAACAATTTTAACGAGGGTGCACAACAGCCTGAGCAGCAACGAGAGGGTCTAAAGAATAAAGGTCCTCAGATTGCTGCTGAAGGTGGCGGAGATAAAAGGAGGAGAAGGTAGAAGCATTCCTCCAGTAAGCCGCATTCATAACATCACGGAGCGAAACAAAATTGGAGAACGGCCAGGATGTAGAAATGGCACGAACCTCGTGAGCATTAAGCCGGTTCGAAACAAGATCCGATGCAGACAATCGAGAATAAGCCAGCTTGATTGCAAGACAGATCCACCTGGAAATAGAATGGGAAGAGATAGACTGCCTCTTAGGAATGAGAGACAGAAAGAATCTCTTCCGACCCCTCCTAATGAACTGAGTGCGAGTAATGTAAGTCTTGACCGCACGAACAGGACAAAGAAAAGGCCTCCGTCCATCTACAGCAGGGAGAGCCCAAATGCAGATGGGAGGAGGTACCGAATCGGGGAGTTGATTCTTAGCCAGAAAAGAGCAATCAGTAGTGAATGTGACACTGTTAGCCTCATTTCGGAAGAAGGCAGAATCAACAGATAGCGCATGAAGCTCACTGACTCGACGAGCAGAAGCAAACGCTAGAAGAAAAGCCGTCTTATAGGTGAGAAAACGCATGTCGGTCTCAGATAAAGGCTCGAATGGCGCCCCCTCCAAACAGTGCAACACCCATGTCAAGTTCCACTTGGGTGTAAGACGCAAAACTCGAGGCCTCTTCAAAGAAACGTGCCGAATAAGTTTGGAGAGGAAAAGATTACGACCGATACACCGCTTTCCCACATAAGAGAAAGTATCAGACAGCATAGACCGATAGCCCTTAATCGTAATAGGCTGGAGGCCCTTGGAGTCAAAAAGAAAAACCAGAAAATCCGCAATTTGAGCGATTGACAGATCACGGTAATTCACATTGTGATCTGAACACCAGCAGCAGAAAACCTTCCACTTGGCGGCATAAGTCATTCCAGTGGAAGGTCGCCGCGATGCAGAAATGCACTCCACTGATCGTCTCGAAAAACCCCTACGTCGGAGACTGGACCTGATAAAAGACAGGCGTGAAGGGACAGGCTCGCCAGGTTGTTGTGATACTTCCTGGGACGACCCTGTGAATGAAGATCGCGACGTAGATGTAGACGAATCGGTCGATCGGCCAATAGAGGCCGCAGCAGATTGATCCACACCCTCTGTGGAGACGGGTGTGATCAGAATGATCCTGCAACTGCAAGCACGAATCTTCGCTAAAACTTGAGGAAGAATCGGTGCAGGAGGAAAGGCATAGCCGACCCAACCTGTCCAGTCCAGACAGAGCGTCTACTGCAAATGCCAGAGGATCTGGACAAGGGGAGACAAAAGTCTCTACCTGATGATTCCAGCGAGTAGCGAAAAGGTCGACCTGAGGACGACCCCACTGCTCGCAAATCGCCTGAAACACCGACCGATGTAGCATCCATTCGGTTGAAAGGACACTGTCGCGTCGGGACAGGGAGTCTGCTAGGACGTTGAGACGCCCGGAAATGTGTCGAATGGACACCCGAGCGTTCACATCCCGCGCCAACAGAAGAAGATCCCCAGACAGCCGACACATGGGAATCGAATGTGTGCCTCCCTGATTCCATATGTAGGCCACTACTGTCGAATTGTCCGAAAGAAGGACAACATGGTCCGACAGATGAGGGATCCAAAGCCGAAAACTCAACAGAAGAGCAAGGAGCTCCTTCTGGTTGATATGAAGGCCCACCTGCTCGCTGTCCTACTCTCCGTGAGTAGACAGACCGAGAGGATCCAACGTCGCACCCCAGCCCCGATCGCTGGGAGCCGCAGTAAGGATGCGATCGGCCAAAGGAAGATCCAACGGAACACCCTGTGTCAGCCAGGGAATATCTGCCCAAGGGCGGAGGTGACAAAGCAGAGACCGAGGAATAGTGAGTTCCAGGACCAGCGGATCTACATTCGGACGCCAATGATCCAACAGGAATTGTTGGAGAGGTCGGACAAACAAGCAACCGAGCGGAATGAGATCTGTCACCGAACCGCAAAGGCCCAGCATCCAAAGGAAAGTCCTGGCCGAGACCGAGGAAGATTGAAGCAGGTCCCGAGTCAAGGCAGAAAGAATCGTCGCCCGAGCCTAGGGGACCGACACTACATTGTGAAGAGTGTCGAAATCCATCCCCAAATGACGGAATCGCTGAGAAGGAAGAAGATCCGACTTCTCGCGATTGACTCTGAAACCCAGCGACGCTAGCAGGCAAAGAAACTGCCGGACATCGAACTCCAGAACAGCAGCATCGTGGTGCCGTTGGAGGATGTCGTCTAGGTAGGCTGACAAAGTCACTGCCGACTGAGTGCGGTGGAAAGCAAGCACATGTGACATCAGTCGGGTGAAGGCCCAAGGAGCCAGGTTCAAACCGAACGGGAGAGCTCTGAATTGAAAAAGTCGACCCCGAAACGAGAACCGAAGGTATTTCCGTGACGCCAGATGAATGGGTACATGGAAATAGGCATCCTTCAGGTCGATACTGGCCGCAAAATCGCCCTGATGAACTGAACGTCGAACAGACCGGAAAGTCTCCATACTGAAACGAGGAGCAATTATGTACTCGTTCAGGGTACTCAGATCGATGACAGGACGATATTGACCGTTTTTCTTTGGCACCAAGAAAAGTCTCGAGTAAAACCCCGGTGAAAGGGTGTTCCTGACCACCTCGATCGCCCCTTTGGTGAGGAGATTGTCGATCTCCTGCACCAGAAGGTCCCAACGCAGAGAATCTGAAGGGACCTGAGTCGGAAGGGGGACCCGAGATAAACTGGGGTGCCGATGGAAGGACAGTCGCAGACCGGATTGAATGACGTCGAGGACCCAAGAGTCCGACGTTATCTCTGTCCAATGGTCGTAAAACAGCGACAGCCTTCCCCCGACTGGAGGAGAATCGAGGTGAGAACCTTCACTTGCGGCCTCGACGAGGCCCCCGAGAGGAGAAACTGCCTCGGGAAGTGACAGAGTCCTGAGACTTTCCAGCCTGAGGCTGCCAGCGGGCCTGGCCACGTCGGCGCTTCTTATGAGCAGAAGGAGAAGACGGAGCCGAAGGCGTAGCCGACGAGGCAGATGCAGCAGCACGCTTGGCAGGCCTGGAACGACCCCCACCCGCAGCAGCAGGTAGGTCAAGCTGTCTCAGCAAAAGCTGGTCCTTCAAATGACAAAGAACTTCGCCACGAACAGCTTCCACGGAACCATGGAACAACTGAGGTCCCACCAAAGAGGCAGACCTCAGAACAGCACGTTGCTCAGAAGGAAGGGATGGTAAAGAATCCGAAACCGCATCCCGGCGTGCCAGCTCCAAATTAGCCGTGTCACAGGCGTGAACATGAGTCAAGTTCATAAGAGCCTGTGACAAAATGCGAGAAGGCGCCTGAGCGTCATCAAACTCCCCTGGTGGAAAATATTCAGCCAGAGCAGCGACGACATGGTCCGCGAGAGATAACATACCCAGCATCTCTCGGGACAGGCTCACCATAGACTCAACTACCGACATCGGGAGAACTGCCGACTTAGGCTTAGTCAACCCGAGGGAAGAAGAATCCTCATCCACAGTAGTCATCCCTTGGAAGACTGGTGGAGAGACGGAATCGTACACACGAAACCGCGATGGAGGCAGAAAGGCATCAGCTCTAGAAAAGAAGGAACCCTTGAGGGCCTTAGAACGCATTTTGGAGTCTAAGCCCTGGAAGGACTCAACCACCTGAGCCGATTGCAGAGGACGCAAAGCCCCGGAGCTAGAAGGCTCAACAGGGTTACGGCACTCCACAGTGGACCGCGGCCGGACGGTCACAGAAGGCTGGTCGGAAGGTTGAACGTCCGGCAATAAGCCAAAGACGAAATCCAAAGCCTGCCCCAAGACTGACGAGGGGGGGCCCATCACCTTCAAGATACTCGTCATCCTCCTTAGCAGAGGAGACGTAGCCCAACTCGGGCTGACCAGCAGAAACCTCCTGTGAATACTGTGCAGTATCCAAGGGGCCAGGCGAGACATCTCGGCGACCGACCAAAGGAGGTTGTGCCTCAGGAGGCACAGGGAGGCCAACTTGAGGGTTGCCAGAAAGCAACCGGGTGAGCGCCAAAACGGCATGGCGCAGGTCACCCTGAGAATCCGTCGCAGCAGAATCGCCCGACGGAGTGTCCTCCCAATGGACCCTTCTGGTAGAAGAACCCAAATCCTCAGAAGAGACCGACGGCGAACATCGATCGGCAGACAGAAAAGGAGCACGGTGAGAAGACACCGGAGGATAGTCCCGATTGTGACGCCCAGGGGCCATCACTGACCTCTGCGAAACAGAAGGCCCTGCCTGCAAATCCTCTAAAGAGACCGACGGCGCACGTCGATCGGTAGCTGGACCTAGGACACGGTGAGAAGACACCGGAGGATTGTCCCAAGAATGACAGGAACCTGTTATTGGCCTCTGCGCAGCAGACGGCCCCAACTGCCTATCCTCTGAGACCGACGGCAAGCATCGATCGACACCCAGACTCAGAACACAGTGAGGAATCACCGGAGGAAGGTTCCGAGAGTGACAGCTAACAGGGGCTGTCACTGACCGCTGCCGAACAGCAGGCCCTGGATGCCAATGTCCTATCACCATCCCGCTAGGCGGCACACTAGCAGGCGAAGGTGGAACAATAAACGATTCACTCGAGGGACGAGGAATCGCTGCCGAAGCGACCGGCCGGCTCAACCGACTAGGAGCAAACCTAGCCAGATGAGACGGAGCAGACAGCAAACCCGCACAGCCCCGCCGCGAGGCTGGGGGAGGCTGAGAACACACAGATACACCAGCAGATACAGCCTCGGTCCCCCGAGACTGTAGACCATCCCCAGAGGAGATGGAAGAGCCACCATCAGACAGAATAGGATCTGGAGTAGCAACCTCCTCAACAACGGTCGACGGTGTAGGAGGCAGATCGGAGAGGGTTACCGAGCTGACCTCAGAAAAGCTCTCAACGAAAACAGACTCCTCAATAGTGACATCAGAAGACAAAGAGACCACGGTCTCCTCGTCAGGTATCACTGAACTAACACCGCCAACAGTTGCGGAGGAACTCGCCACAGAAGTCAGATCCGAATCCTGTGTGACAGAGTCACCACGTGCACCTGCAGAAATGTCTGCTACGGCACGGCTACCCTTACCCCGAGAACGAGGGGTTCTAGCTCTGGAAAGAACCACCTTGTTCACAGAAGCCCAAAATTTAGAGGACCAAAGCCCACAGATACCACATGATTGGGCCTGAGTGCAATTGTTGCAAGTGACACATGTGGCATGAGAATCGTCCACATGTTTCACCTGCAAACAAGAGGTACAAGGAATAGTTTTAGGCATGATATCAAAACAATAATCAAGCTTCCCGCCGACGGAAAACAGTACTAAGGTCGTGTTCACACGTGGGGGAAAGACAAGATAAAGTGTGAAGAGAACAGCAATAAAAATACAAATTAACATTAAATAATAATAATAATTTGGTAGCTTGATAAAAGGATACAATCCAGTAGCACACTAAATATGAAGAATAAGTTGTTCACGAAGAATACATAGCATAATCAGCACGAGTCACAAAAATTTCCGACCATGTACAATGGCGGAAAATAAAGGAATTGAAGTCACAGTTGTTGCGCATGCGCTCGGTAAACGCAAGAGGTGTGCAGAGAGAGTACCTGTAATTTCGAGCGCTGGTCTCGCGCGACCCTTTTTTCGATCTTTTTCGTGCTTTTGCACTCTAGTACTTTTCCAACTCGTCCAACAAGCTTGAGTTAGTTCCGAAGTGGGGCTTGCACTTATGTTACAGCCAATTGTAAACAATTGTGAGTAGGTTGAAAAGAAATGCCGCTGTGGTGTGTTCACCGTGGAGTTCCAGTGGACCAGAGTGTTTGATCAGTGGAAGACAGTTTTCAAACCACTGTAATAATAATAATAACACTTTGGCCAGCCGCTGATTTGTCGCGGTTCTCGGACGAGAAGGCCATGGTTATCCCTGAACACCCAACTGCCTCCCTATTCCCACGCTTCTCCTCTTCTCCCAACAATCGGAAACGAATTGCTTGATGACATCCCTTGCCCCATTCTTCCCAATCTCACCGATTAGCATATTAACCCTCTCCTTTGAGTCTCCCCCTAACCACATGTCCTTCATTCTCCCATCCCACTTCCCCATTATACTCCCAGTGAATCTCATTCTTTTAGACTGATACTTTGGGCATTCTAGAAGAAAGTGTTCCAGGGTCCACCACGCCCAATTGCAAGTTACACATCTGGCACTCCTTTTCACTGTTGTTCCCAATTTTTCCCCTCAGCTCCAGGGACCGCGACCTCAGCTTGAACAACAGTGACCCCCCAAAGGTGCCATCAAGGTACTCTTCAAAACCAGGCTTCTCTTTATCACGCAGGCCACCCAAACATCTCTTTGATTTGACCCCCTCTCGCCAATTATGGTTACAATCCTCCATGAACCTTTCTCTGACGATCTTTTTGCCCTGGTTTGCCCCAACGTCAAGGTCCGAGATCTCCAATGAGTAGTTTTCTACTAGCTCCCTCACTTGGACCATCCACCCCATCTTGATATTTGAGTTGAAAGTTCTCAGGAACATTACTTTACACCATCGGCTATCGGGGAGATTTACCAAATAATTAAGATAACCGAGTTTCAATAGGTCTATCCTCTCCTTCATCCTCATCCACTCAAGCTCACCCCTGATCGCTTCTAGCACTGCGGCATTACTCGAGCCTGTTATCCATCGGCCTGCATCGTTCTGCAGGATTTCCAAGCTCTTTACGGCTGTGTTGTTTAGGGGTACAACTTCCGTACCGTATGTTATACTTGGCAGACCCACCATTTCCCAAATAGTTTTCCCCACGAAAACCTTATTGAAACTGTTTCTCCCTATAAGTTTCATTTGGTTAAGGATTCGCTTCCCCTTCAGAATCAATTTATTTGTGTGGTTTCGGTAAATGCCTCTTCCTGTGATGTTTATATTTACCCCCAAATACTCGTAATCGCTAGTCTCTCCTACACTAAGAAGTCTACTGCTACCTTCCGGAATGCAGAACTCCCCCACTCTCCACCTCCAAGTGGGGTCCACTTTGCGGCCCACGGGTATAACTTTGCTCTTGCTTTCATTGAGTTCGAGTTTCCATTTGCTCCCATATTTCCCAACAATTCCCAGCGTCTTCGCTAGCCCCTCTTCGCTTTCTGATACTAGCACCATATCGCTTGCAAAAAATAGCCCTGGGATCTTCAAGTCACCAAATGCAACCCCCTCGTCGCTATGCAGGAGTTCATCTCCTAAACCTTTGATGTACAATGCAAAAAGAATTGGCGAAAGGATAAACCCCTGTTTTAGGCCTATCTCCATAGGCACACGTTTTGTTGTAATGTTTCCCAGGCTAAGTTCACTCTGTACATCTTTATATAATGCTTTCATAATCCCCAAAAACGCGCCCCCAAGCCCAGAGCCTCCAGCTTGCGCCACATATATACCCTCCCTCCATACTCTATCATATGCCTTTTTAACATCAAAAAAGGCCATGAACATCTTTTTCTTTTTGGCTTTCGCGGATTCTATCATTTGGGATAGCGTGAAAAGATGGTCAGTGACTCTCCTTCCCTTCCTGAAGCCATTCTGGATTTCTCCCAAAAAACCCTTCTCTTCGATCACCTCCTCTGATCTCCCATACAGGACTTTACAAAAGACTTTTCCAATGTTGCTGCTGACAGAGATCCCTAGATAGTTATCCAAGACGTCTTTTTCCCCCTTTTTGTGAATAAATGTCACTTTGCTTTCCCCCCACTCCTTTGGGACCTCTTGTTTTTCTATGGCTAAATTGAATAGGGCAGTTAGGCTTTCCAAGAGTTCCTCTCCCCCTTTTTTGATAAACTCGTTAGGAATTTTGTCCACCCCTCCCGCTTTTCCATTCCTTAATTTCGAGATCACCCTTCGCACCTCCTCAGTTTTGATTTCGCTGCACACGAAGTTCGATAGATTTTCCTCCACCTGGTTCGGACACTCTGGTGGGTTCCCCATCCCCATCGCTTATCGTTTACCTTTTCCCAGTGCTTGACGAGTTCTAATGCGATTTGATCTCGCTCTTCTGTAACTCTGCCATCTACTTTAATGTTCTGTGGGTTATTCCCTTTGTTACGTTTGTTCACCCATTTCCAAAATACGCTCGAACTCGACCCCCCTGTCGTTCTTATCGTCCTAATAGACTGCTATTTCGCACTCTCCGGTTGTCGTCTTTAATCTTATTTACTTTATTTCGTGCTTGTTGGTACTCTTCCATTGCTACCATGGCCTCATTCCTTTCCACCCCCTTAAGTTTTCTACTTCTCCTGTATGCAGCACATTTAGCTTTTCTAACCTTTATGGCCCTTTTCAGTTCTTCGTTCACTCTGTACCCAAGTTCCCATATTGGCACCCTAATCTTTCCTACACTTTCCTTCCCTGCCTCCACTAGGCTCGCAACTATGGCGTCGGCCATCTTCTGGACACTGCCCCCCTTGTGTACGGCTGCAAGCTTTGGTTTCAGTTTTTCTTCGAACTTCACCCAGTCGGCATCCTTTTTGAGTTCCCAAACCTCCTTGAAGCTTCCTTTCCTTTTCTCTAGGTTTTTGGCCCTCATCATCACTGTAATCAAGTTGTGATCACGATCCAACTCCATTTTTCCCTCATCGTCCACTTCTACCCCTATCACCTCCCTCCATAAAGTCATATCTTTGAGAATGTAGTCAATTATTGATTTTCTGTCGTTTCTCTCCCAGGTCCATTTCCCCTTACATCTAGCGTCCCTGTTCAGAATCTTCAGACCGAGCTCATTTGTGAAGTTCAACAGCTTCCTTCCATTCCTGTTGACTTTCTTGTCCCCACCCTCTATGCCTTCTTCCTTATCACCTATGTGTCCATTAAAGTCGCCCATCAGAATTATACCGAGCCCCTGTTTTCTAGTTCAGTGATATTGGACCTTAGTGTTGAGTATATCGAGTCATTCCACTCGGGTTTACTTCCCTCCACCGCACAGTACACAATCCCAAGGGCAATACTTTTGTTTCTCAGACTGATCTTTACCCATCGAATTTCTTTTGACACCTCAGCCGAGGTGATGATATCTTCCAGATCTGTGATCAGCGACGGTTTTAAATCCTCTTTAATGTACATGCCTACCCCTCCCCCCTTTTTCTGCCCCTCCGTTCGCCCTACACCTATCCACACACATCCGCTTACTTGGTCTACCCGTTCCTCGTGTCTTACCCACATCTCGCTTAAGCCCATGACATCAAACTCCTCTGCCTCGATCAATGTAGCAATTTCACTTACTTTCCGGTGGAGACCCTGGATGTTGCAATAACCCACTTTCAGGGTACCGAGGTTCATTGGCTTCCGCCAACTGGGCCCATTTGTTTTCTGGCGCTAGTCCTGGTAAACTTATTCTGTTCCCCTCACTCTTGATTACCACACCTATGTCCACTCTAGTTATACTTGCCTCTGACCTCCCACCCCGCTGCTCTCCAAAAAAGGCTCTGCTACCCGTAGAATTTTATCCCCCAATACCCGTTTCCCCACCCTGCTAAGATGCAGCCCGCCACGCCCGTACATGCTCCCATTGCCCCAAAATGTGTCCCAATGGTCGATAAAGGGTATTCCCAGATCAACACAGTAGTCCTCCAACTCTTCATTTAGGGCCAAAATCCTTGAGTTCCATTCATCCCCACCTCCAAGGACAGAAAGGACCCCGGATACGACTACCCTTGCATTCCTACTTAGCAGTTTGCCGGCTAAGCCTCTATATGACTCCACCAAACTTACTGACCTTCTCTCCCTGATATTGTTGGTCCCCACATGGACCACCACTACCGGTTCTGGTCCTGACCCTGCCACAATGCCATCTACCCAGTCCCTGAGATCCTCCACCTTCGCCCCTGGAAAGCACAAGACTGTTTGATTGGAACTATCAGGACCACAAACTACATTGTCAATCCCACGTACAATGCTGCTCCCCGCTACAACTAATTTTCTTCTTCTTCTGGCCCCAGTTCCTATATCATCTGCACCTCCTCTCGTTTTGCGAGCTCCTGGCCCCCTCTTACTTTTGACCACCCTCCTTACCCCGTCTGGCCTATCATCATCAACAACCATCACACCCCCCACACTTTCCCCCTCACTCTCGTCCCCAGTGGTATTTGAGTCTAAAACACTAAACCTGTTTTCTAAACACCGCCTAGCAACCTTGGCAGCCTTATGCCGTCTCTGGCTTCCGGACTCGACGCAGCCCTGACCTGACCCCACCTTTCGAAATTTCCTACTAGAACCCCCCTCCTCATTTACACCCCCCACATCAAGCATTATTCCCCCACGTTTCCTGCTTCCCAGTTTCCTCCTTGAGTCCACAACGACCTTCCACCCACCTTCAACCTCACCACCATAGGTAACCTTCAATGGGGTAACTCCAGATACACCGGCCCTCCCCAACCTCCCTCTCAGCTCTGCAATCTCCCGCTCGAATCCAACACACTTCTCTAACAACTGTAAAATATCCCTTCAATTCGCACATACCCCACTACTCTCCATAGGCCGACCACCACCATACCTCATATTACACTGTCTGCACGACTTCGTATCCTCACTCTCCCCCACCTGCACCCCTCGACTCACCTCCCCCAGACCTCCCTTAACACCCATACTTACCTCCGTCTGAACACCTGTCATGCACTTACCATTCATGATTACAAATATTATACAGAATCCAATGACCGGAAATGACAAAAACACCAGGGCAACAAACACACACGAAAAAAGGCAACTAAGGCAAACAAACAACAAAACCGGAAAAACCTATCACCTAAACCTCCTTATTACACCCTACGGTCCTCCCAAACACACTTGCAAAACTAAATATATAAAAACTTCCCTGAAATAAAACTAATATTAAAAACAATACTTATAAACAGTTCCGAGTTGAAAATTTTCTTCTTCTCTTCGTGAATAGTATTCAACTAGTTGCCCACGGTGGTCACGAGCGTTAAGGATTAGCTTAATTGCTTTTGCATGTCAGTTTCTCTGCTGATTAATAAATACTGTCTTGTGACGTCATCTGGCAAGACAACTGCGTTTGTTACTGGTAGTAGATAATTTATTTTGTATTTAAATTGGAATTTGGAGGAGGCAGATGGCGACTTTTGCTGTGGTTTGAAATTGTAAATTGGGAATAGAACAATCATTTCCATTTCGTTATGTACAAAGTCCTCGTCACTTTCGAAACTAAACTGTTGTGTTTGCGCGATCGATTTGATCGAGCAAATAAATAAACCAGACTCGAGAAAAACAACTAATATTAGCGAAGTGCCCAATTTCACATTTTGTTTACAGCTGTAGGCCAACATGTGATGAACCGTGCTTTTCTTGGGCCAGAAGTTGGGATGAAAAAGCCTCCTGCATCACGAAAGCACCCACGGCGCAAGGCTAATGATCGAAGTGATACCACTTTACGACATTGAGTCAGCTCGACCAGCCCATCCCCTTTCCCGTCTTTCTCTTGTCGGGCTACGCAATTAAAAATTCTTATAAAAAGGATACAGTAAAAAGAAAATATAGTTTTTTGAATGGATACCAAAAGGTATCTCACTCGTGACTGAAACTAATGATTATTTCACAGGAGGGGAGGGGGTGGGGGGTGGGGGGGTGGGGGGGTTAGAGGAGATATTTGCATTCCGAAACAAATATCGTTCATCCAATTTTGTAAGGGTTTGTACATACTTGTATACTCTTTGCATTTGCAGATTTTTAAACGTTCCTCTGCATTGTTGTTATTTGTGATATCAATTGAAATAGCTAAGCCTGTGTGAATATAAAAATACGTGGGTGGATGTAAGGGTGATACCGAATTAAAATATCTGCAAATGTGCCATTCTAAGAGAGAGTACACTCCAGTGGGAAAGAGATAGAGAGAGACAGATATACGTGATGGGGGGAGGGGGGGAGGGGTAGTTGGAAAAAGTGAAAGAAAATTAGTACACGAAAGTATGTGCATGTGGGCGTATGTCTACATATAACTATGTGTGTGTGTTTGTGTGTGTGATTGTCAAATGACACAATCATGTTTTAGAGGAATTTTCAATGTTGGTTTCTGATCCCCCGCTGGGATTCGAACCCTCAGCAACACCGCCTGGCAATCAGGAGTCCAGCACCTAACCCACTAGATCGGTGTGCGCAAGTGTGTGTGTGTGTTGGTGTGTGTGCATGTGTTTTGGTTTTTCGGGTTTGGGTTTTTTTGTTTTTTGGGTTTAAAAATGACCAACCTCTGATGAAAGTGTGTCTCATGGATTTCATATAAATATTTTATAAATACTCTATGTATATGATGTATAATAGTTATATTATGTATGTATATAGAGATGTGACACTTAAATAAAATATTCTACTACTACATTGAAGTAGTCGGGATTGAAGTGATTAATTAAATATGGTAGAATAAACTACCACTTGCACAAGGTGTGAAATAGCGTTTGAGTGGCGCGACAAAGCACAGAAGTTGTTCTTCAAACCAACATCTGTTTTAACACCTCGAAACATGACAAGCTTGAGAAAAAATAAGAGACAAATCAACATTTTCAATTACTTTTTATTAATTCAGCAATCGTAATTATAACCATATGCAAATAAAATCAACAGAAAATAATATTTTTTTTTATTTTTTTATTTTTCAATAATGACATGCTGATCGATACGCCAAACCACCACACATCATAACCTGAGCTCAAACATGCCCCAAAATTTCGTATTTTAATTTTTTGGTTTTGTCCACCCACACGTGTCTTGAAACCCCAAAAATTAAAATAGGTCTTTCAGGCCACGTTTTCCCCTTATACCCCTCCCCATCCTGGAATACTACGAAAGCAAAACCTCACCAACTTGGCTACGAAAGCAAAACCTCATCAACTTGGCTGTGCATTGCTTAAAACTTTATGGTTGGAGTCAAAATAGGGAAAAAAAACTTTATGCATGGCATCAAAAATTCACCTTTGAATCCTTTTGTATATTTCATATTCTTTTCTCCTGTCAAGTGAGTACATGTAAATATTTTCTGAAGCAGAGGCGGAGTGGGTGGGGAGAGGGACTCGAAACTTTGGGGGCCACATGCTTGCCCCAACAGTCAAGGATTCTTGGGTAAGACCCCCCTCCCCCCCCCCCCCCACCACTGGATACTTATTGATGAACTTGCAAATCTGAAGCATGATGCTAAAAATGCTAAAAATTACATTTTGATGGCCAAAAAATTGAATTTTTCACCCCATAAGCCGTCACAGAAAAAACACGGGTCCTGAATTGTTTGGTTTCGTTCGTTCATTCATTCATTCATTCATTCATTCATTCATTCATTCATTCATTCATAGGATGTGGACAGTTATGGGGTGTGGACATTCATCTAATACAGTTACACCGCTAGAATGACGGACAAAGCAGGGGTGGGGGCAGTTTTGATGAAAGGGAACTTCACCTGACTTTAGCTGCATGGGACGGATCACGTCGTCTTTGAACTCACAAATATGGAATTTTCGAAAATTGTACTTCCTCACCAAACAACCCCACAACAGTATCCATTTTCAGCGTTGTGGCTGTTGGTTTTGTTCCATATGCATTCACACATGGGATAATATTCAGTAAAAGTTGCCAGTGATAAAACGGAGAATTGTGTAGTGCGTCTAGGCCGGTCGCACATGGTCATCTTTGAGCGGGACCCCATTGTAGAGTTGTCGGAGTTTTGCTTCGTCACAATGTGCCAACTATTATTCGATCAACAAACTTTATTTGTTTGAAAGGAAAACATGTTTCTCTTGCATTAAAAAAATACTGAATATTTCAGGAATTTCTCATTTATGGGGCGGGTTTAATTTTTGTTTCATTCGACGAAGTTTGAACGGATAATATTATTAGTCTCTTCACCACAAAAGACAAAAAATCTCCGTCCTCCGCGATAGAATTACGTGTTGTTTGCAGCCAGATCAACACTAAAAACGAATGTTTTTTTACTTTTACGTTTGATCCTGAAATTGTCGCAAGTACTGATCTCGAGGGACTATTGTATTGATATTTTCTGTGTTCTGTAATCTCAATCACTGGTCATTGCGGTGGAGTCACTCGTAACAGTACTTGTGATTACATACCGGTTGCACTGCTAATTAATTCTCGTTAATCCCCAACACTGGGGGCGCGGTGGCTCAGTTGGTAGAGGTGCAGGCTGCAAGCCGAGAGGTCCTCGGTTCGAATCCCACCTGCGACAACCGCGTTGTGTCCTTGGGCAAGACACTTCACCCCCATTGCCCATGTGGGGGCACGGTGACGCTGTGTACTAAGGCGTACTGCACGTAGATGGTGCACCTGTCTTCAACCAATGCTAACCCTGCTTGTGTGGAGTTGGTATGTTGGGGAGCTGATAGTTGCTCGCCATTGCTCGGTGGTTCTCTCCGGGTACTCCGGCTTCCTCCACTCGTAAAACTGTCACGGTCATGGTTAGCCATTGTGCAGAAATATGTGACCTTAAACACCAATAAATAAATAAATAAATAAATATCCCTAACACTTGTTGTCGCAGTGGTCAGTAATTAAGTCCAGTGGATCCACCGCGGGTTTTAATCCTCTACACTTTATGTCACCTCCACAGTGACGCATGTTTTTGTTACAACCCACCTTGAACATATTGTATATACCAATATTACCCATTTTAGTGGACTTCCAACACAGGCATTAATGACCGGGTCCCATTTTTCCAACAAACTGAACTGGTTTACCGACGTAAGCAAGCACTATTTCACGAGTATATATTTTTAGTAGCCATAAGTTTGTGAAACCTTTAAGCCGTGGGGGCGTACCTTAGTGCTTGAAAGAAAATAATTTGGGGCCACACATTGGAATGGCATAAACTCATGAAGCCAGATTTGTTTTCTCACACATTTTTATAGTTCCCTTTGATGACTTTGAACACAACTTGATTTAACCATGGATGAGATGGGAATCAAAGCATCTATCCAGGAGCAGCTCTATAAGAGTTATGAAATCAACAAGTGTGTGCTCATAACACAAGAAGAGTATGAGAAGACTACAGGTGATCTCATTGAAGCAAACAAGACAACGAAGAAAACTCCCCATCAGTACTACCTGCTGAAGAAGTATGAGCTCCTTGAATGTAGTGATGTGATGAAGTTTATCAGACATAGACTTCCTGTCAAAGGTCCACTCTACTTTATTTCTATCGAAGAAACTTATGATGTGATCAAGCGAGCACATATTGCGACAGGTCATGGTGGAAGAGATAAGATGCTGAAAGAGACAAACAAGAAATATGCCAACATCACTGTCGAGGCACTAAACATATTCAAGTCACATCATGTGAACAGTGTCAGAAAAAGAGAAAAAGAGTAGCTACCAAGGGTGTTGTTGTAAAACCTATTCTTACAAAGGACTTCAGATCCCGAGCCCAGATAGACATGACTGACATGCAGTCTATGAGACACAACCAGTACAAATGGATTATGAACTACCAAGATCACCTGACAAAATTCGTCGTTCTTCGATCTCTTGCTTCTAAGAGGGCTCCAGAGGTGGCTTTGCAACTGTTGGACATTTTTGTAATGTAATAATAATAATAACAACACTTTGGCCAGCTGCTGATTTGTCGCGGTTCTCGGACGAGAAGGCCTTGGTTACCCCTGTACTCCCAACTGCCTCCCTATTCCCATGCTTCTCCTCTCCTCTCCTCCCAACACTCGTAGACGAACTTCTTGATGACATCCCTTGCCCCATTCTTCCCCATCTCTCCGATTAGCATATTATCCCTCTCCTTTGCGTCGCCCCTAACCACATGTCCTTCATTCTCCCATCCCACTTCCCAATTATACTCCCAGTGAATCTTATTCTTTTAGACTGGTATTTTGGGCATTCTAGAAAAAAGTGTTCCAGGGTCTCTAACATGCCCAAATTACACATCTGGCACTCCCTTTCACTGTCCTTCCCAATTTTTCCCCTCAGCTCCAGGGATCGCGACCTCATCTTGAACAGCGGTGACCCCCCAAAGGTGCGATCAAGGTACTCTTCAAAGCCTGGCTTCTCTTTATCAGGCAGGCCACCCAAAGACCTCATTGATTTGACCCTCTCTCGCCAATTACAGTTACAATTCTCCATGACCCTTTCTCTCACGATTTTTTTACCCTGGTTGGCCCCAATGTCCAGGTCCGAGATCTCCAATGAGTAGTTCTCTACTAGCTCCCTCACTTGGACCATCCACCCCGTCTTTATATTTGAGTTGAAAATTCTCAGGAACATTACTTTACACCATCGGCTGTCTGGGAGATTTACCAAATATTAGGATAACCGAGTTTCAACATGTCTATCCTGTCCTTGATCCTCATCCACCCAAGCTCACCCCTGATTGCTTCTAGCGCTGCGGCATTACTCGACCCCGTTATCCATTGGCCTGCGTCGTTCTGCAGGATTTCCAAGCTCTTTACAGCCGCCTGGTTTAGGGGTACCACTTCCGTACCGTATGTGATACTTGGCAGACCCACCATTTCCCAAATGGTTTTCCCCACGAAAACCTTATTGAAACTGTTTCTCCCTATAAGTTTCATTTGGTTAAGAATTCGCTTCCCCTTCAGAATCAATTTATTTGTGTGGTTTTGGTTGATGCCTCTTCCTGTAATGTTTATATTTACCCCCAAATACTCGTAATCACCTGTCTCCCCTACACTGAGAAGTTTGCTGTTACCTTCCGGAATGCAGAACTCACCCACTCTCCACCTGCAAGTGGGATCCACTTTGCGGCCCACATGTATAACTTTGCTCTTGCTTTCATTAAGTTCGAGTCTCCATTTGCTCCCATATTTCCCAACAATTCCCAGCATTTTAGTTAGCCCCTCTTCGCTTTCTGACACTAGCACCATATCGTCTGCAAAAAATAGCCCTGGGATCTTCAAGTCCCCAACTGCTACCCCCTCCTTGCTATGCAGGAGTTCATCTCCTAAATCTTTGATATACAATGCAAACAGTTTGGTGCGCCTTCAGTTCTCCAGTCAGATAACAAAACAGAATTCACTGCACAAATCATCAAGAAAGCCACATCATTTCCAAAGTCAAGGTTCTATTGAAAGGTCAAATTGTGATGTAAAAGACATGCTTACTGCCTGGTTAGCGGACAACAACACAACAGACTGGACTATTGGACTAAACTTTGTGCAGTTTCAGAAGAATTCAAGTCATCATAGTGGAATTCAGATGATGCCATTCGCAGCCTTACTCGGGTCTGATGCCAAAGTTGGTCTTACAACCTCCAGTCTTCCCCAGGAAGTTCTTGCAAAACTACAAACTGAAGATGACCTTCTCCAAGTTCTTGCACCTGAGACACCCGAAATATGTCTAACAAATCAGTAAAGAATTCAGTAAATATGTATAATTCCTGAAAATTTCAGTAATTATACATAATTACTGACGGAATCAGTAATTATACATAATGACTGAAAATTTCAGGAATTGTTCATATTTACTGATCATACATAAGTGACAGGAGCGACCGTGGACCCCTCAGTCCCTTCCCAGATTCTAGGATTTGGGATTCCCGTCAAATGGCTAGAGGAGAACATTAGTTTGATAAATCACAAGAACGATATATTTTTATTAAATATGGAATGGTCAGAATTCATTGATAACGACAAAATGAAATCATTCAACAATTTGGGAGACTGTCAACCTTCGAATGACGGATGGACAGACGGACGGACGGCAAAACCAGAAAATTCCATGTCAAGGAAGTTGGTTTAGAAAGCTCAAACACTTGTCAGTACAAAGGTAATTTTTAATGCTTCAAAATATTGTGAGCGACACAAATTCTGGCATCAACAGTTCGGCGAGAAAACTCCCAAAACTGTGGATGAAAGTACTGTGTCGCCAACTAGAATCTAGCTGTGGCGAAACAATGTATAAAGGGAAGAAAAGGCTGTCAGACCCACCGATCTCTGCGTTCGTAATGAACACCGTTCCTGTCCGAAGTGAACTAGTGGACAGCGCTTTTATACTCTTTACAAATCAGCAGTCCGTGCGACTTCAGTCAATGCGCAAAAAAACAATAAATGAACGAAGTGGGATTTACGTGTTACTGACGTTTGTCTCAGCCATAGTGCGGGACACAAGCTTGTCAATAATTTTTCGTTTTGAACAACATTTATATAAAACTCGATATTTAATTTTATTTCTTAATTTCCGAAACCGCCACACATATTTACTGTAACATATACATCGCTTCTTGAAGTTATGCCAATGTCGCATTGATCAAAGAGGCCTGGATTCTGCACTCACTCAGCAGTCCTTCTCATATGCAAAATACTACAAGAGTGAAAGGTGCTCTTGTAAAATAGTTTAAGAGCTCAATTTGCTAATGGTAAAAAAAAAAATGATTTTATTTAGGGTAACCAGACCAACTTCAAAAAAATTATGCTGGCCCTAAAAATTTTATTGAGTAAAAGTTGCTCATTTAGTTCATTGTAACCCTAAATAACCATCCAACTTTAACTGAATTTGAAACAGCTTTTGGATTTCAAGCTTTCAAAATTAAGTGTAGAAATAAATGTATAGGACAGTATAAACGAGGAGAAAATGGCAAGAGCCAGTTCAGCACAGGAAACCACATTTGATAAACGGATGAACATTTTACAATGCTTCAATGTTGCTGGTGACAGGTCATGATTATTAATGAAGTATTTATCTATTGGTTTAACGACACTTTAACAGCCAAGGTCATATTGTGTCAGACTCAGTGACAGTTTTATGGGTGGAGGAAGCTGGAGTACCCGGAGAGAACCACCGAGCAACGACGAGCAGCTGCCAGATCCCCAATATCGTAACTCCACACTGCAGCACAGGTAGGATTAGATTGGTTGAAGACATGCACACCATCGACGTGCAGTACGCCTTAGTCATCGTACCCCCATGTGGACAATCGGGGTTAAGTGCCTTGCCCAAGGACACAATGCGGGAGTCCAAATCGATTGCTCAGACAGTCACCCATCCAAGGACTAACCTGGCTCGACGTTGCTTAGCTTCGGTGATCTGACGAGAACCGGTTACCGCAACACCACCATGCCCTGATTATTAAGGAATATTGTATTGAGTTTGGAGTATAGATGCAGAAAGACTCAAATTTTGGCGTACAGTCTAAAAATGTCATTGGTGCAAGTATAGTGTACAACAGGTTTTTTTTATTCCATTCAAGTGTATACATAGAAACTATTGGCAATGGCCAGCTGATATGTAGATATTGCATTTAATTAATGGTGCGACACTGTAAGTATTTTTTCTAAAAAACCCCAACTACTTGAGCCTTTGAGTCGTTCGATCTAAACATGTGCCTGCTGCTTTGGAAAGTTCATCTACTCTTAGAAGTCGTGAGTCGAGTTCTCATGTCATTGATGTAATGCAATAGGTAACCTGGCTGTGACGGTCCGGCTGACATTAGGCTGTGAGAGACATGAACTCTGAGCACGTGCTTCAAGTCAAGTGTCGTCTGCCTGAAAAGGCAGATGTCACTTGACAAGAAGTGCATACTTTACTGTGAGGCCTCGGTATCTGATGCTCAATAAATTAATTCTGATTTCCCCGTCTTCTAAGAATCAATAGACAAAGGGGTGAGCAGTTCAAAATTTAAAATCAAGTGAATGGTTTAGCATCCGAGTAACTTGTAATTTAACTGACTTTATTTGGTACGAATGGCAGAAAACATATAAGGCGTTGATACTTAGTGTCAAGCATTCAATAGTGTTATCGTGTTTAGGGAATTTTTTAGGTCTAGTCTTCCATATCTGAAGAGCTGTCTTCAAGACTAGACTCATCTGTGGATACGACATTTGGACAAATTTCATCACACTCACAAAGATCTATACATTTAAGACCTGAATGAACACACACACAGTTCTTTGCAGACAAGCAGTGTTTGTCAGAACAAAACAGTCTGGCAAGGTTTCTCAGCTCTGCAGGGGCAGAGTCGTTTTCGTTGAGCGTTGGGTTGAGGATTCCTGAATTCCCTACCTCCCATCCGAAATCCTGAGGGTCTATATCCAGATACTCATTTAGGTGAGCCGATTGCCAAATCCGTACCTGGAAATGTGAATGAAGTACATGTAGTTTGAAAGCTGCTTCTGTTGTTGGCAGTGACACACATTGCATCGGTTTTGGCTGAGAGCAAATATCTCAGTTCATTTAGATTATCCGACACAATATTCTTTTTTCTGTAGAGCACACAAATGAACCTTCTTGCTATTTTCAGTACATTGTTGATTGACTTTGTCGTACCAAAGTCTGATAAGCACCCAAGGTCTTTGATGTTACTATTCAACCGGTTGAAAGCTGTCTTTTTGCCAATGCAAAATAAAGAGCAGGACATGTCACACCCTGTCAAAGCATGCATGGCTGGAAGGGATGCACAAACCACAGAACCAATCCTGTCAGCAATTTCATGAACCGGAATAAATCGTTTGTGTGTTATTTGCTTGGTGGCATGGCTAGTGTGCATGTATACCTTCGATGGGAGAACCCCCTTGTTGATATAATATAACAAAAGCACAAGCACATCAGTGTTGTCACAACTAACGACTAAACAATCCCCAGTATTTAGTGCGTCAATGCCATGAAGAATCATTCTAGAATCAGCTTCCTCTTGGTCCGAAAACAGATCTACGTGGTCTTTACAACTATCTGTTTTTATTTCCACCACCTTATAATTAGCACCATCTGTGAAGCTTCCAGACAGTATGACACTCTTACCTGCTGGTAATTTATCAGGAAGAACTGAACACGATGAATCGCACAAAAACACGGCAAGAGCCGATTTGTTAGCCACACTATTCAGAAACGATCTGTAGTTGGGAACATCTCGATTTCCAGACATTGCATGCATGGCCACAACAACACTGGCATAGTCAGTCCCGTGGATTTTGTCGGTTAGCTGCCTGAGGAATATTTTTGCAATCAGTTCTACAATGTCACTAAACTTTTTGAATGAAGATTCACTCAAACCTGGTAGCATGGCCATGCCATCAATAATGTAAGTAGAGCAAAGAGAACTTTCATTATTTGTCTCCCTAGATGGTAGCCATAGAGTCCTTAATGTACTGCCGAATGATTCTAATTTTTGGAGCAAGTCTGATTTATTTGTTTTTCTCATTGTTCCTTCATCATTGAATAGAGATGGTGGGATGGCTGCCAGCTCGTATGCCATGATATCCTTGAGGTGAATTTCTCGTGAACACGAGACAACAAGTAAACGGCAGAATAAAACATCGCTACTGCAGGAAATATTCTTCTGAGTGCCAACTAAGATGTTTGTCTTCATGTCGGAAAATGTGGAAGTTCTAACTTAAGATGTCTTTGCCCAAAATGAATGACACCTTTTTTCGCCTATCCTGCCGACAGCTACCTTTTCCATCAGGCTTCTCCCATCCTTCACTACATTCGACAGTCCTTTTTCTACAGCATCAGATGCAATGCGCCCAGTGACTATATTGATCAGCTTTGCTGGCATGGTGTCCATATCGAATGGATCTTGGAACTGTTCTTGTGCACACGACATAACAGACTCAACATCTTGGATGTCACGAGAATGGGAGCGTCCCATAATCCTACTAGAACTGTCATCCTCCTTCACAAACAGCTGCTTGAAGCCTGCAGCGTATGCCGCGGTAACATGACGAGTCATGAGTCATCGGATTAAAGTCGATTTCCTCAAAGTGAAACCTACCATGCCTCCAGTAACCTTTGCTTCCCTATTAAGTTATTAACTGATTGTTCAAGGGCCTGATCTGTTGGCACACAATTGAATTTACTTCGCCCAGACCTACGCACTACAAATCCACCAGCCTTCAAGTGTTCAAAAGATTCTGGGTGCTTCCTCTCTAATTCTTGCATTTCGGCAATATAAATGGGTGTGAAATGAACATAATGCAGTCGACCAGCCATCACAAAGTAAGGTATAGCTTCTTTCACGGACTCCAGATGTAGCGTAAAATCCGCAGATCGTTCACCTTGTATTATCCTTAAGATCACCCCGATCGCTGACACTATGTCATCCCAAAACTTGAAGGTTGCACTTTTTGATCTTCCCATGTCACGGAACTCATTAAGAGACAGTTGCAATTTTGTAACATCCACTTGCGATGTAGAAACGTGACCAAAGTCTTTTTCCTTCCACGTTTTCTGGAGAATCTCAATTTCAGCTTTTAGGGATGAATCTAACCAATATTTCCTGTTCTTCAAATACCATGATTCAGCGGCGGACAAAAGTAAGCGTGACAGGGCTTCATCAAGTATTTTCAGTCCCCTCACACCTCTATTGAAATGCTTGCCCTCAAGAATCATTTGCGCTGTCGATGGGGCGTACACATTTGTCGTCACCAATAATTGTTCTACCCCACCATCCCCAAACAGTTTGCCAAAACGAGCAATGAAAGCCATCACCAAATGCATTCCACCTAAGCGCATGGTTACTTTCTTGCCTAATCCATTTGGGTTGGCCCAAACAACAAGCACAGCTTTACTGTATATGCCTAGATCGGCGGTTACAACTATGTGAGACTGTCCCTTGGATTCTGCAACAGACACCAGTCTTAATAATGTGGTGTATATTGTAGACAAATCGGTTGGTGGTGCCCTAATGAACGGTATGTACCTAACAGCTGTGACATCTACCCCTTCCTCGGCCACAATTGAGTTAAAGATGGGATGTCGACGTTTTCTGGGTTGACCCATCTTAACATTAACCAGACCAGATCCAGCGAAGAAGTGATAGAAACTGTTTGGTTATCCACACTTAGAAAGTCACCTTTCACTTTCACCGGTGGCTAGGCCTTTTGACTCGACACAGGAAACCGAATTATCTGTTCGTCATCAAACTGTATGGTATCAAGGACTTTCTTAGTCAAGCGAGGAGTATTACTATCAAGTTTGTGCCTTCCAGATTTCGAACAAACTCCTTGGTACAACACTGATGCCATTGAATGGGTTGTCCTTTTACCATCCAGTGTTTCTTTGTTGCAGTCAAAGTTGTCGATAGCTGCACTGATTATTCCGCCCCACTCAGTACATTGAATCCCATCAGGAACATAAATAGATTTTGACCGCAAGGCCTGGTCTTCAACGACTGATGTGAGAAAACGTCTGACTTCATCATATGGCGCACATATTCCAAGAGTACACATAAGATCAATGAGCTGTCGGCTTCCTGTATTGTGATGCAAGTATAGAGCAAATACCAAAGACATCGGTGTGCCCTTTGATCTGCCAACTGATACTATGCTATGACAAATCGACACGACACCCATGTTAGGTACATCATTGGTAGAGGCAACATCCAGGTAGGCCTTATCATCCGTCAACCAGAGAATGAAGTCGTAAAGAAATGTTGGCACAAACTTAAAGAATTTCTCCGCATCTATGGCGGTAGAAGGGATATAAGAGTCAGAATCAAATTTTATTTCCTCTATGCACTTTCGAAGGATCCCGGCTGCCGCGTGCAAGATTAAATTTTCTTCTTGCTGGGTGCATTGTTTCTCATCACCAAAAGATGAATATTCGACCTCCTGATCGCTGTCATCCGAATCACATAGTCTTGAGGATTTCCTCATCACATCACCTACCGTAAGGGTACCAGAACAAATAAGGTCCGACAAACCAGGTCGAGAAACAAAACAGATCCTTTCTCCAAAATGTACCTTAAGTTTCTGCTTCAATTTCCATGATTTGTAACTGTTTATGGTCTCATCTGGTACACTTTTATCACGAAGTAGCTTTCTAACTTTTGATAGTTGACTTAAAAGCGTTAGAACATCTGGGTTTTTTTAACACAAAATTGAGTTTTCAATGTCACCTACAAGTATAGAAAAGGCGTCAGCATGGGGTGGGGCGACAGAATGCTCAGTAATCTTCGACTCCGCCGGTTTCAAGTTCTGTTCAGCTATGTATCGTGAATAGCAGCTACGGTGATATTTAGCGTCATATGCAAATAAATCTCGGTACATTTGCATCCGAGCTTCGATGCAAAGATCTTTTCTTCTCCTGGTGGCATTAATAACTTTCTGTCAAGTCGTTTCCCCAGTTCCTGTGTATATTTCTGTAAGATGTTCTCTGCTTTTGTTTTTCAGTCACTTGGACGCATTACCACAAATGAAACTGTCACTCCTCAAGGCTTATATCAAATGCAACGGTCGATCTCGTGGATTGCTTCACTTTGCCCTCAAATTCGGTATCATCTAGTCTGCACTTCTTTTCAGGGGATTCATCATTCTGTAATAAACAAGAGCACCGCTGGGCATTGCATCATACGCCCGTGAACTGTTCAAATTGTACCATTTTAACACATCTGCAATTTTTTTAGAGTGCGAGAAATTTATACTGGCATATATATATATGTTACGGTCAGACTTTGAAATCAGTGACTTTGATTTGAGAAAAAGACTAACAAGTTTGAAGCCAATCGAAAAACAAATACTAAAGTTATCATCCAGAAACCAAATATTTGACGAAGAATTCTAAGTCCAACAGGGGCCATAATTCAGGCAAAAATTGTTCAGACCGACCCCATATTCGAACTTGACCTGTATTTTGTTGTGATTAAACCACATACCAAGTTTGGAGCCGATCGGAAAACAAATACTAAAGTTATCATCCGGAAACCAAATATTTGACGAAGAATTCTAAGTCCAACAGGGGCCATAATTCAGGCAAAAATTGTTCAGACCGACCCCATATTCGAACTTGACCTGTATTTTGTTGTGATTAAACCACATACCAAATTTGGAGCCGATCGGAAAACAAATACTAAAGTTATCATCCGGAAACCAAATATTTGACGAATTCTAAGTCCAACAGGGGCCATAATTCAGGCGAAAAATGTTCGGACCGACCCCATATTCGAACCTGATCTGTATTTTGTTGTGATTAAACCACATACCAAATTTGGAGCCGATCGGAAAACAAATACTAAAGTTATCATCCGGAAACCAAATATTTGACGAATTCTAAGTCCAACAGGGGCCATAATTCAGGCGAAAAATGTTCGGACCGACCCCATATTCAAACCTGATCTGTATTTTGTTGTGATTAAACCACATACCAAATTTGGAGCCGATCGGAAAACAAATACTAAAGTTATCATCCGGAAACCAAATATTTGACGAATTCTAAGTCCAACTGGGGCCATAATTCAAGCGAAAAATGTTCGGACCGACCCCATATTCGAACTTGACCTGTATTTTGTTGTGATTAAACCACATACCACATTTGGAGCCGATCGGAAAACAGATACTAAAGTTATCATCCGGAAACCAAATATTTGACAAATTCTAAGTCCAACTGGGGCCATAATTCAGGCGAAAAATGTTCGGACCGACCCCATATTCGAACTTGACCTGTATTTTGTTGTGATTGAACCACATATCACATTTGGAGCCGATCGGAAAACAAATACTAAAGTTATTGTTCGGAATCCAAATGGATGGACGGACGGACGGACGGACAGACAGACGGACAACGCCATACTATAATACGTCCCGTTTTTCAAACGGGCGTATAATAATGAGCTCGTAAATATATGTATGATGAGCAGGAGCAGTACCATTATACCACCGGTAATAAGGTCCAGGATTATAATCAACAATATAAAATTTCATAAGTTTTTGCCACTGATTGAGAAAACAACAGACTTAGGCATCATTTCTTAGAAAGCTCGCTGTGAGCTTTCCAGGAAAATGATGCCTGAATATAGTGCTATCTATCAACCGATACAGTTGAGCATTCATTTCGTTTACACCACAACTTGTTTCCAACGGTATTGACCTTTAGAGGTTTTCAAAATGTTTCACCTTTGGTGGAGGTGCTAAAATACTTCATGAACAAGAAAACTATAATTAAGAACGATCGCCTGAGTGTTTTATTAACGGTAATATTAGAGTGGCGTGGTTAATGTTCTTTAGGCCCTGGTCAGTGTACCCCAGCCAAGCGAAATAATATACAAAATTTTCTATGTCGGTATGTGTGTGTGTGTATGTGTGTGTGTAAGGGTGGGTGTGTGTGTGTATGTGTGTGTGTGGAGGGGGTATCATTCCGGCAGTGTTAGGGCTCCCCTGGACAGCTGGTTTCCAGTTATAAATCACAGAATAGATTGGGAACACACAACAATACTCTCAGTCAATAACTCTTCACAGTCCTTGGCAATCGCTTTCTCTTACACTATATCACTCGTGCATCTTCGCCCCTCACTATATCTCTGCCTATCCCTCTGTAGCTCCTCCCACCCCCTCCCACACTCTGATTCTTTGTCTCTGTCACCCTCTGTCTGTCCACCTGACTGTCTGTGACAGCCTGTCTGTTGGTCGGTATGTCACGTTTGTCTTCCAGACTCTGTCCCCAACTCTCTCTCTCTCTCTCATCCTATCTATCTATCTCATATCCGCCCACATTCCTGACAGCGTATTTTTAAAATTGAGCTGCCTCAGAGAGCCCCCCCCCCCCCAAAAAAAAATATTCATATTTGTGAATTGTTGTGCTTATGGCTTTCCGTAGATTTTTTTTTCACTTTTGAGCCTGTCGTCCAGCAAAGAGAGAAATGGAGTCTTCTGCAAAATTGTGAGCTATAAATAATTCTGTGCATTTTTGATGTAACGCCAGTCTCAGGCCATAAAAACCAACCTTAGGCATCCTGTTGGTTGAAGATATCAATATATTGATTCAGAAGTCGGTAAAAACTCTCAAACTCTTTCGAAATATGTATTTGTCAATCAATTATTTTTATAATTCGCACGAGTGAAAACAGCGATTTGTGTCAAAACGGAGTTACGTTCCTTGATGTGTTCGGAAAGCTGGGATACTCGGTACAAAAACCAGCATTTGGAAAGAAGACGCAAAACAGGTGACTTAAAAAACTGTTTGTTTGTAGGATTCTTTTCTGTGAGTTGTCTTGTATTTGGTATCAAAATCATCACCAGGAAATGCAGAACGTAGACATATATTCCATATTTGCCTGAATAATGCAGAAAACACACAGCGTAAAACTTTCGGAGAGAATTGTGGGAAAATCCTTATTTTTACAACAAATTTCGCGGAATAACCTGTTACGATCACCAAAAATTGAAAATGTACATAAAATGCGACCCGAAATTATAATTTTCGATCATATTGGAAATAAAAAATGTTCATTGCATAACCATTCCAAGATTTGATTTGATGCCAATATGATGGTAATTAAACCACCCATTTTCCACAAAATGGGCGTGGGTAGGGTTAAATATCTGGATATTGTACATACCTGCCACCATTTCCAGGAAATAAAAATGCCCTCAATGGACGCTTGATATAATTATCCTTCAAATGAGACCAATTTTAACTTGTTATACCTTGGGTAGGGGTACCTGAAAAACTAGAGGCTTTTTTGTGTTTGGCCGCTAGCCTTTCCTCCTTAAAAATGATTTGGATTAAGAAATTGATAGACCCAACCATAATGGCACTTTGGAAAACTCTTATTCTAGACAACTTTGAAAAATATGGCGGTTTCAAAACATGTTTTTTACACAAGGAAGGGTTAAGAAAGGTTGGGGAACACTCAAACAGTTTTTTTGAAAAACGTTCTCATGGCCTGGTCTCTTTTAGAAGACAAGTCTCCGACAGACTTTGAAGAAATCTGCTCTCAACCCTTATTCTACAATAAGAATATAAAGATTAATAATAATCTTTTTTATAATCAAACTTGGTGTGACAAAGGTATATTTTTTCTTAACGACCTCTTGAGTGCGAGTGGGGTTTCCTCAGCTTTGAAGCCTTCTCCACAAAATTTGGCATAAAAACACCCTATACTGTCTTCCAAGGCATTAGAAATGCGATTCCAAAACGATGGCAAAATGAAATTAAATACAATAAAAAATCAGAGTCGGTCCAGAGCTCACTGATAGATAAATTAAAAGAAACCACCACGGTTAACAAAACATTTTATCCATTATTCCTTCAACAAATGGCTCTGCTCCCATCCTGGTCTCAGGAAAAATGGAACAAACTTTTGCATATCGATGTCGATGCTTGGAGTTCGATATACAAATGTGTTTTTTTATCAGCTGACGATACTTATCTCCAAACTTTGCAATATAAAATTTTGCAGGGAGTACTATTCACGAATGCTCACCTTTTTAAGTGTAGACTGTCGGAGACTGAATTGTGTACATTTTGCTGTAACACTAAAGAGACAGTGTTACACTTGTTCTTCGAATGTTCGGTGACAAGGACATTCTTGTTACAACTGGCCGACTAACTTCAGGAAAAATGTGGTATTCTACTGCCATTGACATCACACTTCATCCTCATTGGTTATAATAATAATAATAATAATAATAATGATAATAATAATAATAATAAGCGTCCCTGTGCACAAGAACACTCCTTCAGTCTTCTAACTCTCCTATGTAAAAAGCTTCATCCTCATTGGTTATAATAATAACAAGAGGCCCCAGGGGGCCTTAGGGTGCTCACCTGACATGGTAGTCTAAATATCTTGACTTGAATAAGCTGCATATGCCCCTCCTAAGAAAAGCATATACCAACTAGATGAAGCAATTGTGCCCACACAACACACTGGATTTTCCTTCTATTTTCAGTTCCTGCACTTTTACATCCCAAAATTGAGATAAACTCATAAAAAAACAGATTTTTTTTTTATTTTTGTTCGGAAATTTTCGAAGTCCCAAACAAAATATTTTCAAACTAAAATTTTTTTTCTTCTTCTTAAAATTTACCAAAACACATAAAAAACCAAAAAACTAATTTCCAAGTCCCACCCGGACCCCAAATTTTCAGTGTAAAAAAAAAAAAGTTTTTTATGTCTTAAAATTTAACAAAATGCATAAAAACAAAAAAACTCATTTCCAGATTTTGGTCCAAAATTTTCCAAGTCCCACCCGGACCCCAAATTTTCAGTGTAAAAAAAAAAATTAAATTTTTTTGTCTTAAAATTGACCAAAATGCATAAAAAATTAAAAAACTAATTTCCGGATTTTGGTCCAAAATTTTTAAGTCCGGACCGGGACCCCAAATTTTCAGCCTAAATATGAACCCAGGGATTTGACTTGAACAATCTTGAATCTCACCTCCCTAAGCATGCTGCATACCAAATAAAAGATTCCTATTGGTAGATCTGCAGAAGATTTTTGAAGGATATTACTCATACAGCACTAATTTAATCATTTGGGCTCCCATAGAGAGCCCAAATATTGACCCAGGGAATTGATTTCAATAAGCATGTGAAACAATCTTCCAAAGATGTTATATGTGAAATTTGAAAGCTTTTGGAGCAGAGGTTTGGGAGAAAAGTAGTGTTAAATGTTTTTCCCATTACCCACAGTGTTAAAAAATACTGACTCAGCACTTTTTCAAAGTCCCCAAAAAGTACCCCATGATACAACCGATAGCAATTTTGTTATACCATTCCATTCTGTTGATCCTAAGGAAACTTCACTCCAAATAAGAATTCTCAGTGCCATGTAGTTTTGGAGATATGGGCGTTTTAATTTTTTTCTATTTTTAGCTCCTGCAGTTCCCATGGGGCGAGGGGAAAAAAAAATTTGGGCATAAATTAAGTACTTATGACCCAATAATCCCTCATATCAAATTTGGCTCAAATCTGCCTCTCGGTTTGGAAAATAGAAATTTTGGGCTTGGCGAAAATTCTTGCCCCTCCCAGAACAAAGGCAAATATTGCCCGTCAAACTTCTCTTGAACAAACTTGAGTCTACACCTCAAATGGAAGCTGCATACCAAATATCAAGTCTCTGCTACGGCTGGTTCATGAGAAGATTTTAAAAAATTTTGTGTATTTTGGCCTCACCCCCCTCCTCAATATGAGCAGAAACCCAATTTGAAGAAAAACCCAAATGCCCCTATATAACCGCTACTCATGTGAATTTTCATTGAACTGCAGCCAGTGGCTTGGGAGAAAATGACCTAAATACCACGTTCACGACGTACAACAGACAAAAAGTGATCAGAAAAGCTCACCCTGACTTTCAGTCAGGTGAGCTAATAATAATAATAATAATGATGATAATAATAATAAGTGTCCCTGTGCACAAGACTCCCTCAGTCTTCTAACTCTCCTATGTAAAAAGTTCATTTATTCATGCAGGGTGAGAAAATGTCAACCAAGCTTCCATGGTTTTAATGAAGTCCTTCGTCAATATTGGGAAATTGAGCTACATTCACTTCATATGTACTCCGAAAAAAAGATAAGATCAATATAAAGACCAGATGGGAATCTCTACAAGCCCTGCTCTATCAACCTATTCAGTAATTCCTCGTACGCACGGGACAATACCCTTTGACACTACTAATATTTTCCTTTTTTTCATGAAAAGCCTTTTCTTCTTTATGCAACATTATCCTGATAAACTATAGTTTCTCTCAAATCCCTGATGTAGAAAATAGTTCTGCTTTCAAATCTGCATGTCTGTAGACAACTGCATTTAATATGCATTCTGTATCAATTTCTTTACTCAGAGTTGTATACAACATTTAATCTGAATAAAAAATATCAAACCTAATATTTTCCTTTTTTTTTCATGAAAAGCCTTTTCTTCTTTATGCAACATTATCCTGATAAACTATTATTTCTCTCTAATCCCTGATGTAGAAAATATTTCTGCTTTCAAATCTGCATGTCTGTAGATAACTGCATTTAATATGCATTCTGTATCAATTTCTTTACTCAGGGATGTATACAACATTTAATCTGAATAAAAATATCAAATCTCCCACACACACACACTCCCACATCTCTCACACACACAAAACAGTACTCTGTTCTGTTTTCGTTTTTATTAAATATGGGCATTTGAAAAAATTTCCTATTTTCAGCTCCTGTGGTTATCATGGGGATTCAAAAAAATCTTATTCACATGAATCAAGTACTTATGACACTATAATGTGACATACCAAGTCTGGTTTAAATCAGCCCATCGGCACTAAAAACAGAAATTTTGGGTGGAGCCAAAAATATTATCTCTCAAACTTCTCTTGAACAAACTTTAGTGTACATGTCAAAAGGAAGTTGAATACCAAATATCAAGTTCTTCCATTTTTCGGACCACAAGAAGTTTTTTTTTTTTAAATTTGGGGCAATTATCTGTCACCTCCTTTCACAGAGGTGCAAATATGATGATTTTAACAAAAGTGAATTGCCCCTCCACAGTCAACTTTTAAGCGAAATTTTATTGGAATCGGTCAAGCAGTTTGGAAGGAGAAGACTCAAATACAATCTTTACCACAACCATGACAATGGACGCTGGATGAAGTGTGAACAATGTAGTTCACCCTTACTTGTAGTAAGGTGAGCTAAATAGAGTCACCATCATCATGGACTAGCTGACTTAGGTGAAGACGATGCCTTGGACTGACAAACTTCACACTGCTGCACTCACCTGACAAAGGACCATTTTAAGGATTTTTAAAAAAAAATAACAAGAAAAGCATCGCAAAGCAATTCCAAACTCCCCAGCAAACAAATATATTCGAAACCAATCACAATCAGGATCCATAAAAATGTACTTGAATGATGTTTTATCACAGAAAGTTTGACATATCAGTACAGACACAGAAGATTGGATTACTTCCAATTAACTCTTAACCAACTCACACAATATCCAAATTTCTTATTTTACTTTACATTTTTCCAAATTTGTCCCCAAAATTTCAGCAAAACTATGATGAGCTCATTTATTTATTATGGTTTTAATGAAATTATTTGTAAATTTCAGAATTTTCAAACTCAGACTTTACACACATGTATTAATTTTTTTGTCAAGTTTAGGAGAATTTCAGTTACTATTGTTGAAGTTTTGCCACAAACAAGCATTACATGATATTTTTTAATAAAGGGCAATAACTCTGACAATTTTTATCGGATAAGACAGGGACGGATCCAGAGCCGATTTGATACCTGTTACAGGTATGGGCGTCCAAACTCTGGAGCCCAAATGTCCCCAAATTCCTGCTGGAAAATATAATTTAACTTTGAAATCTACCAGCTTGAAGCAATTATTTCCACTATTTAGTAGAAATCTATACACATGCAGTTGATAAAAAACACTTCAAGACACATCAGCGGTCTAATCATCTGTATTAAGACATCTCAATTTATTTGAGAATATCATCAATTGAAAAAAACAGGTACATGTATCCCCCAAAAATTCATGGATCTGTCCCTGTAACAGTGGTCATTGAACTTGAGGTAGACATTGTTCCTAAAGAGATATATATGAAAAAAATTGAAATTCGTTTACTAATGTTTAAGTTATTCCAAAACCATTTATACACCATATTTTTTAACAAAGGGAAATAACTCCCAAAATTTTCATCAAACTTGACATAGACATTGTTAAATAGAGAGATATACCTCAAAGAATTGAAATTCGTTAACTACTGTTCAAGTTATGCCACAAACAAGTTTTACAGGATATTTTTATAACAAAGGGCCATAACTCCCATAATTTTCCAGAGATATCGGTGGTCATCGAATTTGACAAAGACATTGTTGCTATTGAGACATATACTATTGTTCATGTTATGCTATAAACAAAGTTTGGACGGATGGATATATGGATGGGTGGTAGGGCTGAAATGGTTAACCGTTTTACCCGTGACTGGTTAAGATTTCCATAACTGGTTAACCATCACTACATATAACATATACCAACTCAAGTGGAGTTAAAAACGATCATGAAGAAGCAAGCAAAAAACATCAACGCAGTTGTAGGATACACGATCAGTGGTGAGTAACTGTCTGACTCTCCAACTTACTAACCTGGCAGAAGCAGGGTTAGCAGTGGTTAAAGGCGTGTGTACCATCGACGTGCTATACGCCTTACCACACTGGGCCACTGATTCTGCTCGAGCAAGTGTCTTGCTCAAGGACACAATGCAAGTGACTCTAGCGAGATTCGAACTCATTACTTCTCGATCACAAGGCCGACACGCTATCCAATGGGCCACCACGTCCTCATAAAATACTGTGGTGACGGGTTAAAGAGTATTGACAAAAGGCCCTACTCAACTAAGTCAATTCTATCGATAAAAAAGAAGAGAAATGGCCAGACATTCAGGAGATTTCTGTATAAAGTAAAAAGATGCCTCATCCAAGAAGACTGTGTCGGAAAGATCGCGAAAGAAACAGCAGTACCATTGCCCTAAAAGTTAGAATTTTCCGAAAATAGTAAACTTTAGAACTCCTGCACACATGGGTATATGATGTTGGTACCGGACATATACACAACAGATTTAAGTTTTAATAATCATGACTGAGTGTCACATCTCACATTACTTCACAATTTCAAAAATTGTAGCAATAATGGGCAACTGTTGTAACAAAAGTGGTGAGTGAGTTTTTTTTGTTACAAAAATGGGCGATGGATGTAACAAAAGTGGTGAGCTGTAACAAAAGTGGGCAAATAATGTAACAAAAGTGGTGAGCTGTAACAAAAGTGGTTGTTGTAACAAAAGTGGTTGCAACAGAGCCTTCTGGTGGCTTTTCAGGAGCAAATGTGCTCGGTTTTTGGGGGATGGCAAAAATGTTCCCTTTCCCTTCTCATGATTGCTTGGTTTACTTTTCTTACAGCAACTATGTGAAAATGTGAAACACACAAGCTAGAGTTCGATGAAAGTGCTGTGGACTGGCCTCAGACGAAGACTGGTACAGGCCTATGTGTGTATTTTGAAGAACACAATCATGTTATGAAGGAATTTTGAATGTTGGTTTGCGATCCCCCATCGAGAATCAAACTCAAGGCAGCCCAAGGTAGCCTGGCACTCCGGAGTGCAATCCGGAGTCCAAACCCTAAACTACTAGACCACTGCACATCATCAAGGTTCTCATGATTACTTGGATCACTTTCCTTACGGCAGTGACATGCAAGTGTGAAAAGCGCAGGCTATAATACGATGACAGTGCTGTGGCTGGCCTCAGACGAAGACTTGTACGCATCCATGTTTGTATTTTGAAAGCCACTATCATGTTTTGAAGGAATTTAGAATATTGATTTCTAATCACCTGCCAGGAATCAAGGCAGGCAGACCTGTCTGGCAACCAAGAGTCCAACACCAAAACCACTGGACCATTGCACACAGTCAAAAAAAAAAAAAAAAAAATGGCTGCAATCTCGATTTCTAGATGGAGTTCTCATGATTACTTGGTTCACTTTCCTTATGGAAACAACATGAAAGTGTGAAATGTGCAGGCTACAGTACGATGAAAGTGCTGTAGTTGACCTCAGATAAAGACTGACATAGAACTATGTGTGTATTTTGAAGGACGCAATCATATTTTGAAAAAATTTAGAAGTTTGATTTCTGATTCCCCCCTGCGAATCAAACACTCGGCAACCCTGTCTGGCATTCAGGAGTCCAACACAGCATATTCCATTGAATGGGAGTATATCTATTTCCAGAAAAGACCTGACAAATACCAAAAATTACGAAAACAGACTTTATTTGGCTCAAATTCTTCTGGAATCCTCATTTTTTATTCGTACCTTGATAGCACCATGAGCTATAGGACCAATAGGTTTCTAAAAATATCCCCCTTTCAGAATCATCAGTTTCTGCTTATCCCAGGCCTTATTCCCTTCATTCCTGGACCTGTCTACCTATGTTATGACTTCTATTTGACCTGGTCTACCTATTCTGACTTTCCCAGATGTGCTTGTGGGTTACAGTAGTGTGCAACAATGTGTAAACATCACATGGATGTGGCTAAATGTACTTATGTGCACTTGCTCAGCTCCACATACAGCACATAAGATGAAAAAGGTCTTCAGACTGATCAAAGGCAAAGGGATTCCAGTAAGTGGAATTCTCTATGTGAGACTCCTAGCCAATTCCATGAATCTGCTAACTAGTGGTGTTTGTAGGTTTGAGACATCCTGTATGTGTTGTATAATTAAGTACCAGCATGTGTGGTGTTGTGCTTATATTGGCATTCATTCAACCATTTTGAAGGATGTATGCTGGTAAGGTTAAACAGATTTATTTTCTCCTTTTCCTTTTGTGGAATAATAGGCCAAATGGTTTTAATTGTGGTCATATCAAGAAAAAAAAAAGTAGCAGGCATACCAATTTTCCATCCCTTTTATTTCAGGAAAGAGGAACTGTTTGTGTAAAGTGTGCAGTGAAGTCAAATTGGATAACTTGCTTTAAGGACACACAATTCATGTCACAGTTGTACATGATGAGTCTTTTCTTGCAAAAACCTGCTTAAATTTGGTAATGCACATACCTTCCATTTCCATGAGATTGGATAATATTTTTGTGAAAATGTGACCTAAAGCAGAAACATAACTAGATTTTTTTACTTGAGCTCTGTTTCAATATTTGTCTGCCACAAAGTGATGAGTAAGGAACAATTGTCATGGAACAAATGTATCATTCTTCAGAAATACACCCAGAACAATATTTTTTCCGAAAAAATCCTGAATGATTGTGTGGACTGTATATTCACAGCAAATGACTGACAAGTCAAGCATGCCTCTTCTAATATCTCCAAATGTTCATCTGACAGAAAAATATAGTTCTAGTAGCTGAAAATAGAACTAAACATTCAACTTGTTCCCACTTTTTCGTGGAATTGCCAAAAGTGAAAATGAATAGGGTTCTCATCCTTCCAGGAGGGCACCAACATTGTAAGCTTGGTGGATCTGCATTATGGAGAACAAAATTTATTGCATAGAAACCTATTTTTTAAAAAGTTCTATTTATAGTGACAGTCGCATTTGGCCTTTCTATTAAAGAATACCAAATCGATAACCTTCTTTTCTTTTCTGGGTACTAAATGTGTCAATGTGGTGAACGTGTGACCTACAAAATTCAAAGTCATTGTCGACTTGAAACATATTTTTTATGAAATTCAATTTATATTTGCCATCCAATGACCTTTGACTCTGTGGCTGCTAACTCCAAAATCAATAGGGTTCTTGTCTTCCCATATGTAATAACTTTCCATAAGTTTGACTGAGCTGTTACAAATCAAATTAATGTTATTGTCCAGAAAGTGAAAAGTGCTATTTTTAGTAATAGTGACATGGACCATGGATCAAAAATGTGAAAATCAATTGAGTTTTTATCAATCTATGGGGTTATAAACTCTGTAAGTTTGATAGTTCATGAAGAACAAAAGTTATTGCATGGAAATAATTTTTTATCAAGTTCTATTTATACTAACAGTCTCATGATCTTTTAGATGAAGACTGCAAATCGATAGGATTCTTCCCCTCACATAGGGGTATCTAATCTGTAAATCTGGTGGACATGTGACATATAAAGCGAAAGTTATTGGCCAAACAGAAGGGACAAATTTTAAGAGGTTTTTCATCATTCTACTGACACTGCTTAATGCATGGAATAGATTTCTGTACTTGATGCATGTTTTAAAGGAAAAATGCCCCTGGAATGATCAGATATATCTTCAAGCTAGTGTTTTCAAGATAGCCAATTGGTTTTTTCAGGCTACCCAAAGTGAACTTCACCTAAGTTCATTTATTCTGTTTCAACAGCAGAAAGAACCACGTAGTTCAATCTGACTTTATCTAGCTGTGGACTATATTCAGGAGTTGTGGTGTTACTATTGTAAGAACCATTAGTACGCAACTGATGTGAATTCATGCTGTGTACACATCAGTCTAAATGACTTCCTGATATTGCTAAACAGTAAATCATCAACACTTGTGCATGAGTTTCAAAAGGATGTTGATTTTGAAATTCTCTAGTTCCATGATTAGTATTGTTAGAGCAATCATTCCAGTCTTCTGCAATTATGCTGAATAGGCACATCTTTTCTGCAATTTCTATATTGGAACTGACTACGAGAATACTGAATTTGTTTTCAGATCTGTTCAGATCAAAGCTTATATGAGTATGAAACATTCCTCAAGTAATTGCATGAATCAAGTCACATTTTGTCATCTGGGTTGTGACATGAAAAAGTGATTGGCCCAGAACAGCCAGGCAGTGAACACAGCTAGATTTGAATTCACCAGCTCCTATAACTCCCTCAATCATTGCATGCTATGCTCTCTTGCTCTTCCCAGGCCAGTCCACTGCAATATCATAGAGCAAGAGGAAACTCTTACTAGACCCCTCCCAAAGTTAAAAAAATGCCATCTGTGCTCTACAAAGACATGCACAGGCGATACTGTGCACTTGTCCTAGCCTAAAACAGCAATCTTGCCCACAACAGGTCTCTCGATTACCTGACACAAAAATGCTTTTTAAACTGTTTTAGTCAATGTTTTATTTGTCAGTACCTATAACCAATATACCTTTTTGCTTGCGCTATTCCAGCTCTACATTCTGCTGATACCATTGTTATTCAATCAGCATTTCATCAGTATTTATGCTAATTTTACCATTTAATCAGGTTCATTTTCCTATTCGCTACAAAAGTTTACATGAGCAAAATTTCTGGTGTACCCAATTGCCACTCTATTTATTTATTAGTGTTGAAATGATATATGCCATTTGGAGTTTTACTAATCAACTAATCATTGGGTGGTAGTCAATGATGAATCGACTAGTCATTTACGCGATGTCAGGTGCTAAACTAAGCAATAAAATCTACAAAACTGTGTTTTTAACGACAAGTAAATTCATTGGATAAAGTGGCTTCCAAATTATGATACAATTAATGGGTCTGACTGAGTAACATTATGGAAGTCGATGTCTCCATGTCCTTACTACCAAACAACCGGTGCCGCAAAAAATAAATCGGTCTAATAATAAATCTTTGGTGTTCCTATTTCCTAAGGGAAATTGAGGAGAGTGCCCAGAATATTTGGTTCCGTTAAATATTTTTGTCACGGGTAACGATTTGTGAAAAAAGTTGGTGGCTACAACAGTTTTGTTGTTGTTATTGGTGCCTGTATTCGTGGTCATTAGCAGCAACTGGAGCTCTTCGGTTGTGAAATTTTGGAGTTGGTTTTGTAAGAGTTGAGTCTTGGGTTTATTATTTAACTTTCAAGTTCAGATGAACAGGAAAAAATTTGAAAAACTCATCCATTAAACAAAATCCTGAAATTAAAACAAAATCCCAATCCCAGCGTAATATGTGTAACTAACGTATCTAAACACAATAACTTGAATAGCAGCATAGCTCATTAGCTTTTAACATTTCCTACAATACTCATGTTGTTTTGTATCCCCCCTCACTCCCCCCCCCCCCCCCAACCTGCCTCCCCCAATTAGTCACACACACAAGTTGTGACACAATTGTTATCGTGTTCGACTAGATTCTATCTATTTATTATTTATTTATTGGGGTTTAATGACACTTTCGACATCCAGGGTCAGATTCTATCTGCAGTTGAACTAAGCGCAAATGGCAACCGTATATATCTGTCAATCTTATAGTGTATCCGCCCCATTCATATGACATCAGAGTTCAAACAGAACTCTTTTTCCTTCTATAATAACTGGGACGTAGGTTATGGTAGAAGTTTCCTATTTATCTCATCTCTCTCTCAATGATTCTGCATATTGCAGTGTGATACCTTTTATCTTGTAAGGTGCGTTGTTGGAGTTGACTAGTCGAAAAATCGTTTCAACACTATTATTTATATGAGTTATTTAATCTTGAAGCCCATTTCTATATTCAGAGGTACCTCTGATACATTACACTTGAATGAATTTGTTTCGTTCAGCCAATGTGGGTGGGTGGACATTTGGCAGGAAAGGGTGTATGGGCAGCAAAAATGGGATAAACACAAATATTCTTCCTAGTGACTGCAATTTGTTTCCTCCACATATCCCAGGCCAGAAACAAAACAAATTTTCAACAAAGTTCAATTTGTAGTAACAGTCCGGTAACCTTTGACCTTGGATCTACCATCTTCAAAATGAACAGGTTTCCTATCTTTCCATCTACGATTCCTTTCTGTAAGTTTGGTTGAGCTGTGATAAAAATAAGTATTGTTTCTGCCCAGAAACCAGTGCTACCGGTATTTGTAACCTTTGGTTCTTCCCCATCTAGGAGGGTACCAACCCCGTAAATTTTGTGGATCTGTGTTAAATAAAGTATACTGCCTTTAAACCAATTCTTTTTCAGCCCAACCGACTTCTTCAAATTATAAGTCATGTTTAAATTCATCACAAATCGACTTGAAATGCATTTGCTTTTTCTTTGCAAGGCTGGAGAAAAACTCTTCAAAGCCTGTGTTTCAAAATACTTTAACTCATTGCATGAGCACTGCTTGCATATATTCCTGCCCAGGACAGGATTTCTCTTGCCACATCAAGAAGTATAATTTGGGCGCATTTAGTCCAACTTTCTCTTTTGATAAACTGAATAGATTTTAAAGCTGTGCAGTATTGAAATTTCAGGTTTGGTATCGGTATAGGTATTTTTCAGGTAAATGCCTCGGTTTTGGTACGGTATTCGGTATGTGCACAAAATTCTGAAAGTGGACTCAAGCTGACCTAATTTCTCAACATTCAACCATACAGAAACTTAACAGGTTCAGCACTGACAACTCATGAACTTGACAAGTTAATTCAACAGTGATAACTGATTTAATGAATCACTCGATTCAGTGTGAATCATCACACTGAATCGAGTGATTTGTTAAATAACATGCTAAGCTAATCAGTTGGCCTCTTTGTCCTTTATGCCATGCTCCTACCTCAAGTCAAGTCATTGTCCCTCCCCCAATGAGTCAGGTAGAAGAAACATTTTCAGTAAGTTTTCACTGGTAGTAACTCTTGGTCAGTCCCCCTCCCCTCCCCCTTATCTTTCAAAGTGGCAACAAGATTAATATCCACTGTCCAGTGAATCCAGTATCCAATATCCACACAAATATGCAAGTACACTGAAGTAATGCAACTGTAATTAATCTCTCTATGATAATCCCAGTTGTGAAAACATTGTGCAATCACTGCCAATCATGCAATGCGTCAATCACATGGTATCACCCCACCTTTCATTGTTTGGTTCATCCTTGATAAATAAGTAACCTGTTTTATAACATTCATCTAGTTGCAATTATAGAGCATTTTGAGTGGAATCACTCTATCAGTGTTCACGTGTGGTTCCTGGCTTCATACACGTTTCTGAAAATTCCAAAGAATCCATGATAAATTAGGGTCATTTTTCATTTTCCATGAGAAAAAATGTACAAATCGATGATTTACTAATAGTTGCAAATCATTTTTAAAGCATTTGCTGCACCTCGATCGATCAAATGAACTTTGATAATGCTAGAACTGATGTTGCTTGTTGACTTCCGTACATTGTTTTTTAATGTGTCCTAAAAATTAGATCAATCACCTCTTTCCAGTGTGCAGTATAAATTATTTATTCAAAAGAATACAAAGCAGATAATCAAGTATTAAAGTTTGGGGGCTTGTTGTTTAATAAAAATTATCAGTTGTTAAAAGTATCTGCAACATAAAATAGCAATGCTGAATTGAAAGAAATGCTATAAAAAAAAGCCAAAAAACGATAACCACAGGCAGTATTACCGTTTGTAAGTCAGGTCTTCAACGTATTGAATTGTCAATGCCAGTGGATTATTTCAACCAGTCAAACACTCACCCGACCCCTAATGTTTCCTATGAATAACTCGCACAGTAATTTCCAGAAAATATATTGAATCCATCTGAATGTTAGGAACACTGGAACCAGGCCGTATTTCTTTAGAAACAGAAGTACCAAGTCAACAATTTTTTGTTTTTCTGCCGTCATTTTTTTTTCTTACTCTGACATATTCGCAGCGTCTGGTGCTAGCTGTCGCTTACAAAGTCCATATTTGTACGTTTTCTTAGCAATTCGATCAAAATATGCTGCCCACATGCTTCTAGATTTACGATGCACCTTGATGAGTTGACTTTCTGTCAATTTCGAAGAAAAATATAAATACCGAAATAAACGATACTTTGATTTGGTTTCAGTACAGTTTTCGGTATCCCCGTAATCCCGAAAGCATACCGAAAAGTTGGTATACTGCACTGCACTAATGGATATTTCACCAATGATTTCTGGTGATAAATTTAGATTAATTTTTCATCAAATCTAGTCATGGCTGCTCTAGATTTGATGAAAAAATTCTCAGCAGGTTAAGAGTTAAACCCATGTATGCAATTTTTAAATATTTTATATTTTTGTACTCTCGTCAACTGTTGAAATTTATCTATCTTACTTACCATTATAGTGATGAGCTGATGGGTGTTATCAGCATTTGCAGATCTCCAGTGTTTCAATTCAATATCGGACAGATACCAATACCAATATCGAAACCAATATTAGTTCTTGTGGTGATACAAGTGTATAATGACATTCAGACATGGGGTTGTTCAGCAGTCAATACGACTAGGGCTGTCACCATTAATTGATTAATCGATTGTCGATCGGTCATGCCAAAATCGATTAGTATTTTTCGTTGTCGAGGGTCCTATTTTTCCAGTAAAACAGAGCCTGTTTACCGCAGTGGACGGGCACTGCTTCACATCCCGGGGTTCCCACGGGGAAGACGTTTAATAATTTAAAAAAAAATGTTATGAAAAAACTATTGTTTCTAAAGGTAAAAGGTCAAGAACATCGACGTTAAACCTCAAGAAACTGTTAGAAGCATTTGTCTTTTAGGTACTTCAAAGCTTTGATGTTCTGAACTTTTGAACCGTCAGTGTAATAATCAAGACCGGTCGGCAATTGTGAACTTGCGAAATTCGCAACTGACGACCGGTCTTGATTATTACACTGACGGTTCAAAAGTTCAGAACATCAAAGCTTTGAATGCACCTAAAAGAGGATCGTATTCGTTGTTTACTTGAGGTAGGTCATCTGACTTGAACTTCATTTTTAACGACTTTAAAGGAGAGGGAGGTCATCTGGGTACGATTAATTGATTATTATCGATTATTTGCGAGGATTAATTGATTCCTAAATTCAACAAGAGGCCCCACGGGGTCTGAAGCGCTCATCTTGAACAGAGCACAATTTAAACAGAGTCCAAGAATGAGTCTACATTAAGCAAGCCATCCCCATAGGCTATACTGTCAATCCTTGAGTCCCTCAGGAGTGATAAAAATAATCTGGGCATCATGCCTTTTCTTCAGTTGATCATAAAGTAAAATGCAGAGCTCCCCTATGAAGCCCCCTTGATACAACCTATGTGGATTAATCTTAGTTACACACCTCTAGAGGGTACTGAATACAAAATTTTCAGTTCTTCAGCAAAATGGCCAATTCCGGCTCCATAGAGAGCCTAAATATTAACCCAACCTCTTGATTTGAACACAGTTGAATCTGACTTCCCTAGAGATGTTGTGTACCGAACATGAAAGCATTCTGACTGTTGGATCTGAAGAAGAGAAATTGTAAAGAAATTTCTTCGAATTGCACTAAGTTCAAATTTGGGCTACCATAGCAAGCCCAAATATTAACCTATGGATCCGATTTGAACAAATTTGAATCTGACCCCCCTAGAGATGTTGTATACCAAATGTGAAAGCATTCTGACGAGTGAATCTGAAGAAGATTTTTGAAGAAATTCCCTCATATTGTACTAAGTTAAATTTCATGTTCCCATATGGAGCCCAAATATTAACCTAGGCACTCGAATTGAACAACCTGGAATCTGACCCCCCTAGAGATGTTGTATACCAAATATGAAAGCATTCCAACTGGTGGATCTGAAGAAGATTTTTAAAGAAATATTGCACTAAGTAAAAATTTGGGCTACCATAGTGAGCCCAAATATATACCTAGGGATCTGATTTGAACAAACTTGAATCTGACCCCTTTAGAGATGTTGCATACCAAATATCAAAGCATTCTGACTGGTGGATCTGAAGAAGAAGATTTTTTAAATTACCCTCCATATTGAACAAAGATAATATTAACCTAGGGACTTGGTTTGAACAATCTTGAATCTGACGCTCATAACAATGATGTATACCAAACATTAAAAGATTCTGAATGGTGGTTCTGAAGGAGAAGATTTTTAAAGAATATTCCCCATATTACCCTATGTTAATACTTCGGGCTCCTGTAGAGAGCCCAAATATGAACCAATGAGCTTTATTTCAATAAACTTTTATCTGACCTCCCTATGAATGCTGTATACCAAATATCAAAAGATTCTGATGATTGGTTCTGGAGAAAAGATTTTTTTAAACTTTTGCAAATATGCTGATTCAGCATTTTTTTGATGCCCATTACAGAGCACCCTAACATAACCGATGGAGAAATTTTGGGTAGCGCCAAAAATCTTACCCCTCCTATTACAAAGCCAAATATTACTTCATGAACTTCGTTTGAATAAACTTGATTCTACACCTCATATGGAAGCTCCATAGCAAATATCAAGTCATTGTACAAACTGGTTCTTGAGAAGAAGATATTTAAAATATGTTGGAGCATTTTCCCCCACTCCCTTCCTATGGGGCTGGGCATGTTGAGTTGAACAAAATGAAATGCCCCTTTGGGACCATCACTCACACAAACTTTTCACTTGAATTGGCCCAGTGGCTTTTGGAGGAGAAGACCAAAACATGGTGTTGATGGGCAATGGACGACGGACTGAGAGCAATGAGATTAGCTCATCTTGACTTTGTCAAGATGAGCTAAAAATTGTGACAGCCCTAAATACAACTCAGCACACATGTCCGAGGTGAATCTCAATGTACATGTGTGATGTAACAATACCATTATGCACAGGCATTAGACAATACAATTTTGAATATTGATATATAATTTAAACATACCCTTCTGGTGGCAAATGTATGGTATTGTTTGTATGATGAATTTGTATCTGTGTAGGCATGTATATCAGAGAAAGTCAGTAACACAACATTGTTTTAATCCATTAAGAATGTTTTCCCATTCAAAATTAAATAGAAACTAGAAAATTGTGATTCTGTAGAATCACAGGCTCACCATGCTTGATAACATAGTACTGAAACCATCCCTATTCAAGTTACCAAAACTGAGAGAGGGATTTATCAAAAATCTAACCTTATAACAGCAACTTTTGCTTACCAAGCATATCTACACACCCAGAAACAAAGAGTTTAAAGTTAACCCTGATACAACGGTTTGAAAACAGTAACCAAACTTTGTGAATTTTCATGGTTTTTAAATGGTACTCTTACTCTATCAATCACTGTGATAAAGGATTAAATGCCACAAACAAACTTGAATCATAAATTTGTTTTACGATCAACGTGACATCTTCCTATACTAAAATTGTGATCATTTATCAGTCACTGCATAGGGATTTTAAGTGAGAAGTTGTGCAGTTTTGCTAAAAATCACAAACTACAGCCCATTAACAGTCAATGGGGTTAAAAGTGATGGCGCTCCTTGTTATGTTGTTGCATCGTATTTCACTCTAAATATATGGAAAATTTAATCTAGCCTGGACTCAAACTTTGTCATATTTTCTGAAATTTCGCCATATTTTTCTCAAATTTTGGCATGTACAATGTTTTCACTAAAATGACGGTATATGCAGAATAACAACTTCAGATGGGAACAAACAGGTGTTAGAACTTTAAGAAAAAGTTGTCCCATTTCTAAGATCAACAGGTTTGTTAAAAAAAAGAAGACATTTTCCTTTTTAAGATGACCAGAATGGATAAGGGTTAGGTCAGAGGTCTCTACTTGCAAAAGCAAGAATACTTAATTTGCAATTCTTTTCTTGTAAGGAAAAACAAAAGGTGTGAAGTTAACCCTCTTGCAACTGCCCAAAAACAGAAACATCAAAGTATGAAATTTACATGTATTTCAAACAGTTCTACTTCATGCAGGCAGAAGAGGAGTTGGGTTAAACATTTCAAGATAACCGATTACAGCAAAAAAGTGTGCCAGTTAATGATCTATATGCCTGTGCAACAAATTTACATCTACATCATTCCAAATGCTGGAAAATTGAATGCAAAATGTGTAAATATCATACAAAATAAGACACCAATCATACTCAACTTAAAAAACTGGGTGAGGACTAAGTCTGATATTTAAACTTATAACAAACTTGTTACATAGATATTTCAGCAAAACAAAAATAACTGTGCAAACTTCAAGAAAAAGTTGTCCCATTTTTGAGATCACTGGATTGGGGTGGAATTTGTAACAAAAATATGACATTTCTCCCTTATTAAGGTAACCAGAAATTGAGAATGGCTAAAGGTTAAGCCTGACATCTCCAATTACAATAGAAAGCGTATTCACTTTGCTATTCTTTACAAGGAAAAACAAAAAGTTTGAAGTCAACCTTCTTGTGACTGCCTTGTAAACAAAAGTATGCAAATTTTGATATTTCAAAGAGTTTCCATGTCCATGCAGGAGGTAGAGGCATTGGGTTAACTCCTGATACTCCTGCCCAGGATAGGATTTCTCTAGCCACTGAAATAAGTATAATTTGGGTATATTTAGTCCAGTTTCTCCCCGTAAATTGAACAGATTTTTTCACCAATGATTTCTTGAGTTAAATTTAGATGAATTTTTCATCAAATCTAGTCATGGCTGCTCTATAGCAGCTATGACTAGATTTGATGAAAAATGTCTTGAAAATACTCAGCGGGTTCAGAGTTAAACATTTCAAGATAACTTATAACAGCAAAAATGTTCATCAGTTAATAATCTATACACCTGTCCAGTGTTGGAAAAGTGAACACAAAATGTGTGAATATTGTACAAAATAAGATATCACTTACATTCTAGTTACAAAAACAGGCTGAGGGCAAATTCTGTCATTTAAACCCATCAGTGCAAGATCGTTGAGTAGATTCAGAAACAGTTGTCCCGTTTTTTAGATCCACATGCCGCAAATTGAGGTGGAATTTGTTAAAAATGTGACATTTCTTCCTTATTAAAACATCCAGGATGGGCAAGGGTTAAGTCTGAGGTCTCCACTTACAAAAAGCAAGATTGTTTAGTTTGCAATTCTTCATAAGGAAAACAAAAATTTGAAGTTAACCCTCTTGCAACTGAACGAAAACAGTAACCAAAGTATGTAAATTTTTATATTTTTCAAACGGGTCCCACATGCACACTGGCAGAAGAGTCATTGGGTTACAAGTTTCAAGATAACTTATAACAGAAAAATGGGTTTGCCATTTAATGATCTATATGCTTGTGCAACAAATTTGCATCTACGTCGTTCCCAATGCAGGAAAAGTGAACACAAAGTGTGTGAATTTTGTACAAAATAAGACACCACTCATATTAAAGTTACAAAAACAGGGTGAGGGTTAAGTCTGATATTTAAACTTATCACAGCACGTTTGTTGAGTAGATATTTCTGCATGACAAAGCAAAAACATTTATGTTAACCCTCGTACAACTGATCGAAAATGGTAACCAAAGTTTACAAATTTTCAGATTTTTTGAATAGTTCCAACGTTCATGTGGTACAAGAGGAGTGGGTTAAACATTTAAAGATAACTTATAACAGCAAAAATGTTCATCAGTTAATGATCTGTATGCCTGTGCAACAAATTTACATCTACACCATTCAGAATGCCGGAAAAGTGAACACAAAGTTTGGGTATTTTGTACAAAATACGACACCACTTGTATTCAAGTTACAAAAACAGGGTGTGGGTCAAGTCTGACATTTAAACTTATCAAACAAGTTTGATGAGTAGATATTTCTGCCATGGCAAAACAACAAGTTTTAAGTTAACCCTCCTACAACTGATCGAAACGGTATCCAAAGTTTGCAAATCTTCATATTTATCAAACAGTACCCTTACTCTAGAGATCACTGTGCTGAAGAGGTTAAATTCAACAAACAAACTTGAAGCATAAAGTTGTCCTCCAATTAACAAGACATCTTCCTATACTAAAATCTTTGGCATATATCACTCACTGTATCAAGAAATGGGCTTTGGAAATTGTACTATTTTGCTGAAAATCACAAACTTCAGCCCTTTGCGGGTTAAAGTTAAAAAATGTTTTAAGTGATTTCATTACCACATGTTAGACTCTAAATATATAGAAAATTTGATCTTCACAGGACTGATGGTTAAAATGTTTTCACGAAAATTAAAATTTTTTAGTAAATTTTGTTTCTTAACATACGTACCACAATTGTTTACAATTGGCTGTAACGTAAGTGCAAGCCCTACTTCTGAACTAACTCAAGCTAAGAAACTTTTCCAAACAAGTTGGAAAAGTGATAGAGTGCAAAAGCACGAAAAAGTTCGAAAAAGGGTCGAGCGAGACTGGCGTTCGACATTACAGGTACTCTCTCTGCACACCTCTTGCGTTTACCAAGCGCATGCACAACAACCGTGACGTCAATTCCGTATTTCCGTCAACGAGAAGTTTGTGATTTAGCGGGGAGGTATCGATATCAAAGATATCCCTAAGGAGGGTGGGCCTCCGGTAAACAATTGTGGTAGGTATGTTAAGAAACAAAATTTACTAAAAAATTTTTTAATTTCTTCTCAACCTGCTCACAATTGTTTACAATTGGCTGAATAAACAATAGGAGGAGGTGAATCACATAACCAATACCAACAAGAGCAGGAGAAAGAAATGCAAGGAGGGCAGAGAATAATAGCGAAAACCTGTAATGAAGAAAGAGAGAAGGCACCTGAAAAGAACAAGGCTGAGTGGAGCACAAACCCGATAAAATAAAATTTAACGAGGGTGCACAACAGCCTGAGCAGCAACGAGAGGGCCTAAAGAAAAAAGGTCCTCAGATTGCTGCTGTAGGTCGCAGAGATAAAAGGAGGAGAAGGTAGAAGCATTCCTCCAGTAAGCCGCATTCATAACATCCCGGAGTGAAACAGAATTGACGAACGCCCAGGATGTACAAATGGCACAAACCTCATGAGCATGAAACCAGTTTGAAACAAGATCCGAAGCAGAAAAGCTGGAATAAGCCAGCTTGATTGAAAGACAGATCCATCCGGAAATAGAATTGGAAGAGATAGACTGCCTCCTAGGAATGAGAGACAGAAAGAATCTCTTTCGACCCCTCCGAATGAACTGAGTGTGATTAATGTAAGTCTTGATCGCACAGCAGGGAGAGCCCAAATGCAGATGGGAGGAGGTACCGAATCAGGTAGTTGATTCTTGGCCAGAAAAGAGCAATCAGTAGTGAAGGTGACACTGTTAGCCTCATTTCTGAAAAAAAGCAGAATCAACAGATAGCGCATGAAGGTCACTGACACGTCTGGCAGAAGCAAACGCTAGAAGAAAAGCCGTCTTATAGGTGAGAAAACGCATATCGGTCTCAGATAAAGGCTCGAATGGCACCTCCTCCAAAGAATACAACACCCATGCCCCTCCAAACAATGCAACACCCATGCCAAGTTCCACTTGGGTGTAAGACGCAAAACTCGAGGCCTCTTCAAAGAAAAGTGTTGAATTAATTTGGAGAGAAAAAGATTATGACCGATGCACCGCTTTCCCACATATGAGAAAGTATCAGACAGCATAGAACGATAGCCCTTTATCGTAATAGGCTGGAGGCCATTGGAGTCAAAAAGGTATACCAGAAAATCCGCAATTTGAGTGATTGACAGATCACGGTAATCCACATTCTGAGCTGCACATCAGCGGCAGAAAACCTTCCACTTAGCAGCATAAGTCATGCCAGTGGAATGTCACCGCGATGCAGAAATGCACTCCACTGATCGTCTCAAAAAACCTCTAAATCGGAGACAGGACCTGATAAAAGACAGGTGTGAAGGGACGGGCTCGCCAGGTTTTTGTGATACTTCCTGGGATGTCCCTGGGAAAGAAGATCGTGATGTAGAAGTAGAAGAATCGGCCGATCTGCCAACAGAGGCTGCAGAAGATTGATCCACACCCTCTGTGGAGACAGAGGTGTGATCAGAATGATCCTGCAACTGCAAGCACGAATCTTCGCCAACACTTGAGGAAGAATCGGTGCAGGAGGGAAGGCATCGCCGATCCAACCTGTCCAGTCCAGAGACAGAGCATCTACCGCAAATGCCAGTGGATCTGGACAAGGAGAGACAAAAGTCTCTACCTGATGAGTCCAGCAAGTGGCGAAAAGGTCAACCAGAGGAGCCCACACTGCTTGCAAATCGCCTGAAACACCGACAGATGCAGCATCCATTCGGTGGGAAGGACACTGTCGCATCGGGACAGGGAGTCTGCTAGGACTTTGAGACGCCCGGGAATGTGCCGAATGGTCACCCGAGCGTTTACATCCCGCGCCAACAGAAGAAGATCCCGAGATAGCCGATACATGGGAATCGAAAGTGTGCTTCCTTGATTCCGTATGTAGGCCACCTCTGTGGAATTGTCCAAAAGAAGTAGGACAATGTGGTCCGACAGGTGAGAGATCCAAAGCCGAAAACTCAACAGAAGAGCAAGGAGCTCCTGGTTGATATGAAGGCCCATCTGCTTGCTGTCCCACTCGCTGTGAGTAGACAGACCAAGAGGAACCAATGTTGCACCCCAGCCCCGATTGCTGGCATCCGCAGTAATGATGTGATCGGCCGAAGGAAAATTCAATGGGTCACCCTGAGTAAACCAGGGAACATCGGCCCAAGGGTGGAGGTGACGAAGCAGGGATCGAGGAATAGGAAGCTCCAGGTCCAGAGGATCTACATTCGGACGCCAATGACCCAACAGGAAGTGTTGGAGAGGTTGGACAAACAAGCGACCTGGGGGAATGAGATCTGTCACCAAACCACAAAGGCCCAGCATCCGAAGGAAAGTCCTGGCCAAGACCGAGGAAGATTGGATCAGGTTCGGAGTCAAGGTGGAAAGATTCGTCGCTCGAGCATTGGGAACCGACACCACATTGTGAAGTGTGTCGAAATCCATTCCCAAATGACGAAATTGCTTAGAAGGAAGGAGATCCGACTTCTCGCAATTGATTCTGAAACCCAGCGACGCTAGTAGGCCAAGCAACCACTGGACATCGGACTCCAGAACTGCAGCATTGTGGTGCCGTTGGAGGATGTCATCCAGGTAGGCTTACGAAGTCACAGCCGACTGAGTACGGTGAAAAGCGAGCACATGTGACGGGTGAAGGCCCAAGGAGCCAGGTTCAAGCCGAACGGGAGAGCTTTGAATTGAAGACTCGATCCCGAAACGAGAACTGAAGGTATTTCCTTGACGCCAGATGAGTCGGTACATGGAAATAGGCATCCTTCAGGTCGATACTGGCAGCAAAGTCGCCCTGATGAACTGAACATCGAACCGACCGGAAAGTCTCCATACTGAAACGAGGTGCTATAATGGACTCGTTCAGGATACTCAGATCGATGACAGGACGAAACTGGCCGTTTTTCTTCGGCACCAAGAAAGTCTCGAGTAAAACCCCGGTAAAAGGGTGTACCTGACCACCTGGATCGCCCCTTTGGAGAGGAGATTGTCAATCTCTGCACCAGAAGGTGCCGATGCAGAGAATCGGAAGGGACCTGAGTCATCGAGGACCCAAGTGTCTGACGTTATCTCTGTCCAACGGTCAATAAACAGCGACAGCCTTCCCCCGACTGGGGGTGAATCGAGGTGAGGACCTTCATTTGCGGCCTCGACGAGGCCCCCGAGAGGAGAAATCACCCCCTCGGGAAGCAAGAGTCCTGAGACTTTCCTACCTGAGGCTGCCAGCGAGCCTGGCCACGTCGGCGCTTCTTCTGAGCAGAAGGAGCGGGTGGAGCCGAAAGGCGTGACCGACGTCCCCGACGTGGCAGACGCAGCGGGACGCTTGGCAGGCAGGTTGGTCCAGCTGTCGCAACAAAAGCTGGTCCTTTGAATGACGAAGAACCTCACCACGGACAGCTTCCGTGGAACCATGGAACAGCTGAGGTTCACCAAAGAAGCAGACCTCAGAACAGCACGCTGCTCACAAGAAAGGGATGGAGAAGAATCCAACACCGCATCCCAGTTTGCAAGCTCCAAATTAGCCGTGTTACAGGCGTGAGCGTGTGTCAGGTTCATAAGAGCCTGTGACAAAATGTGCAAAGTCGCCTGAGCATCATCAAACTCCCCTGGTGGAAAATATGCGGCCAGGGCAGCGACGACATGGTCCGCGAGAGATAACATACCCAGCATCTCTCGGGACAGGCCCATCATAGACTCAACGACCGACACTGGGATAACTGCTGACTTAGGCTTAGTCAACCCAAGGGAAGAAGAATCTTCATCCACAGTAGTCATCCCTTGGAAGACTGGTGGACAGACGGACTCGTAAACACAAAACCACGGCGGAGGCAGAAAAGCATCAGCTCGTGAACAGAAAGAACCCTTCAGGGCCTTAGAATGCATTTTGGCATCCAAGCCCTGGAAGGACTCAATAACCTGAGCCAATTGCAGAGGACGCAAAACCCCAGAGCAAGAAGGCTCAACAGGCTTACGGCACTCCACAAAGGGCCGCGGCCGGACGGTCACTGGTGGCTGGTCTGAAGGCTGAATGTCTGGCAATAGGCCAAAGACAAAATCCAAAGTATGTCCCAAGACTGACGAGGGGGGCCCCATCGCCTTCAAGAAAATCGTCATCCTCTGTAGCAGAAGAGACGTAGCTCAACTCTGGCTGACCTGCAGGAACCTCCTGTGAATACCGAACAGTATCCAAAGGGCCATGCGAGGAATCTCGGTGACCGACCAAAGGAGGTTGTGCCTCAGGAGGCACAGGGAAGCCAACTTGAGGGTTGCTAGAAAGCAACCAGGTGAGCGCCAAAACGGCCTAACGCAGCTCACCCTGAGAATCCGTCGTAGCAGCATTGCCCGATGGAGTGTCTTCCCAATGGACCCTTCTAGCAGAAGAACCCAATTCCTCAGAAGGGACCGACGACGACGTTGATCAGCAGACAGAATAGGGAGACGGTGATAAGACACCGGAGGATAGTCCCAAGAGTGACGCTCAGGGGCAATCACTGACCTCTGCGGAACAGAAGGTCCTGCCTGCAAATCCTCTAGAGAGACCGACAGCGTACATCGATCGGTAGCTGGATCTGGGACACGATGAGAAGACACCAGAGGATTGTCCCAAGAATGACAGGAACTTGCCATTGGCCTCTGTGCGGCAGAAGGCCCCAACTGCCCACCCTCTGAGACCGACGACAAGCATCAATCGACAGCCAGACTCAGAACACAGTGAGGAATCACCGGAGGAAGGATCCAAGAGTGACAGCTAACCGGAGCTGTCACTGACCTGTGCTGAACAGCAGGCCCTGGATGCCAATGCCCCATTCCCATCCTGCTAGTCGGCACACCAGCTGGGGAAGGCGGAACAACAAACGATTCGCTTGAGGGGTGAGGAATTGCTGCCGAAGCGACTGAACGGCCCAACTGACCAGGAGCAAACCTAGCCAGATGAGACGGAGCAGACAGCAAACCCACACATCTTCGCCACGAAGCCAGGGGAGGCTGAGAGCTGATACAGTCTCAGACCCCCGAGACTGTACACCATCCCCAGAAGAGATGGAAGAGCCACTATCATACAAGATAGGATCAGTAGTAACAACTTCCCCAGCAACTGTCGACGGCGCAGGAGGCAAATCGGAGAGTGTCACAGAGCTGACCTCGGAGAAGCTCTCGACGAAAACAGCCACCTCAAGAATGACATCAGAAGAGACCACAGTCTCCACTTCAGGCATCACAGCACCAGCACCATCAACAGTTGCAGAGGAACTGTCTACAGAAAGAAACTGATCAACATCCTGTGTGACAGAGTCACCAAGTGCAACCGCAGAAATGTCTGAAGAAGCACAGCTACCCTTACCCGAAGAACGAGGGGTTCTAGCCCTGGAAAGAACTACCTTGTTCACGGATGCCCAGAATTTTAAGGACCAAACCCCACAAATACCACAGGAATGGGCCTGTGTGCAATTGTTGCAAGTGACACATGTAGCATGAGAATCGTCTACATGTTTCACCTGCAAACAAGAGGTACAAGGAATTGTTTTAGGCATAATTACAATATGATCAATGAAATCAAGCTTCCTGTCGACGGAAAACCGAACAACAATGGTCGCGTTAACACGCGGAGGGAAAAGCAAAAATATGTATGAGAAGACAAGCAAAAATGAGCATAAATATCATCAAATAATAATCAATTTAGAGCTTGAAAAGGATACAGTCCGCTTGCACATAAATAGACAAGAAGCACCAAACAAAAAATAAGTTGTTCACGAAGATAACAGCAAATAATAGCACGAGTCACAAAATTTCCGACCATTACAATGGCGGAAATAAAAGGAATTGACGTCACGGTTGATGCGCATGCGCTCGGTAAATGCAAGAGGTGTGCAGAGAGAGTACCTGTAATGTCGAGCGCCGATCTCGCTCGACCCTTTTTTGATCTTTTTCGTGCTTTTGCACTCTATCACTTTTCCAACTTGTTTGGAAAAGTTTCTTAGCTTGAGTTAGTTCCGAAGTAGGGCTTGCACTTACGCTACAGCCAATTGTAAACAATTGTGAGTAGGTTGAAAGAAATAGCAGTATGTGGAGTCACACCTTCAGATGTGAGCAAATAAATAGTACGCAAAATTTCAGAAGCCAGTTTTCAAGATCTAGAGGCCACAAAATTTAGGTATAAAATAAATAAAACTAAGAAAAAAAAACTCAAAACTTTTTTTGAGCAACAACAATAAGTCTCACCACTGTGATGATGATTATATAATGGGGCGAGGGGGGGGGGGGGGGTGCAGAAACCCCATTATATAATCATCAACCTTCCAGAGAAAAAGAATACCTTTTTATGATTATATAATTGGGCAGGGGCGAGGGGGCAGAAACCCCATTATATAATCATCAAAAGGTATTCTTTTTCTCTTGAAGGTTGACAATGTTGCGAGAACAAGACAAATTTGAGTTGAGTTTTTAGAAGATTGTACTTCTAGGGAAAAAGGGTTGATGAGGTTTGGTGAAAATTTAGAGACAATGTAAAAATTTTTAAAAAAATAAAAATTATAAGATAATAGTGCTCAAACGACTATGGAATTTCAAAGTCGACTAGTCGACACCCCAAAGTCGAGTCGACGTCGACTAATCGGCAAGCCAGACTAACTTCGGAATTCACGCTTGGAACCGGGCAACAACACTGCGTTACACGAAAAAAAGACCCTTTTTTGAGTTCCTAACAGGTTACCCCCTGCTTCGTTACAAGGACAAACCATGAGCTATGCGTCATGGTAAAACAAACATGTCAAACACATAAACCTCCCTATTTTAGTGTAGAGCTGTTCGGTCCACAGAAAAAGTAGTCGGTACTCGGCGCCGTCAAAATACAGAAAATGGAACCAAGTAATTTTGGAAAAGACCAAAAATGTTGATTCTGGTACATCCGGGTTACCACATAAACAAAAGAGGGAAAAAATGAACGTCGAGGACCAGTTGTATTACGAGAAACATTCAATGATTTATATTTTGATGTTGGCGCATCAGCACTGGAAGAGTCAAACCAAGACACTGAGACACTGCGTGGAAGTCAGGGAGCATGACACAACACGTGCTGCGGACAAACTGTCTATAAAGCTCTTTGAAGTTTATTGAGTTTCCGGTTGGTTGTTACATTGTCGCATCCACTATCTGAAGCCAGTGATCGGCAGCGCGTTTTTTTTGTAACCCTATTTCCCTGGAGATGTGAATTCATTGATCTTTCTACTGAGATTTTGTTGGCTTGGGAGTCCTCCTACTGTGTTTCGACTAGTTGACGACAAAAACCAGAGTCGACTATAGGCGAAAAAACCATCGACTAATCGTTTGAGCACTATAAGATAAAGATTTAAACAAAATTATTAGAGTTGGTTAATTTTCTATGAACCGTCTTACTAAGTACTGCAAAAACCTGGCCATGGTATTCCCAGACCGAGGGGCACGGTGGCGTTGCAGTAACCAGTTCTCATCAGATCACCGAAGTTAAGCAACATTGAGCCCGATTAGTCCTTGGATGATTGACCGTCTGAGTGATCAATTCAGACTCCCGCGTTGTGTCCTTGGGCAAGGCACACTTAACTGGTAGAGTGCTGGAAGCCCTATTTTGGGCTTTACTAAAAGTGACAGGCAATAACTGTCTGTAGCTACATTCTGCCTGAGGAAGCCTTTATTGTTCCTGGTATGAATCAGATTTTTTATACAATACCTTGCTCTGACATTTAATTGGATAGTGCCTATAAGGCACTATCCAATTAAATGTAATAGAGCAGTATATGATGAGCTTTGATTTGTTGCCAGAAAAAACTCAGCACTTTACCAGTTAATCCCAATTGTCCACATGGTGGCACGATGATGCCGTGTACTAAGGCGTACTGAACGTCAATGGTGCGCATGTCTTCAACCAATCTAACCCTGCCTGTGCTGCAGTGTGGATTTATGATGTTGGGGAGCTGGTCGTTGCTCGGTGGTTCTCTCCTGGTACTCCAGCTTCCTCCACTTGTAAAACTGTCACCGACATATGACCTTGGCTGTTAAAGTGTCGTTAAACCTTAATAAATAAATAAATATCCCAGACCGAATGCTCCCATTTCAGAGCTGAGTGATCAGGACAGGGAGAGGAAATATGGGCCTTCAGGGTTAATTCTTGTGACAGGGCCCCTTTTGAAAGTGTTGGGATACTGATGCAGATGCGAGTGCCGAAGGTAAGGGTGATGATGAGGGGGATTTCCCCTCCCTCCCCCCCCCCCCCTCCCCCTATCAAAGAAAATTTTGAAAATCAGGTATTACATGGAGACTTCTGGCAGCTTTTGGGATGAAAAAGCACATTGCTTTTGGGCCGTCAAAATGACCTTTTTTAATGACCTTTTTTATCAGCATGGTTCAAATTCATTAGTGAGTATGCAGTGACCTCGAGTTATAGCTTTTGACTGCACAATTCTTGAAATGATAAAATTTATTATGTCAAGCTAATTTAATAAAGTTACGACTTTATTCCAATACAATGGGAAACTTATCTTGCTTGTTCTCGCTCATGGCCAGGTAAGGGGTGGGGGGGACAGGCTTGGCACAAGATCCAGAATTGGGGGGGGGGGGGGGGGGGGGTCAGGCAGGATGCCAAAATCCTGGAGTCCTGGGCCAAGCCCAGACCCTTAAAGTTCTGGGCACTGGGGTTAGTGAAATGTGTCTGACATATCAAGGGCACCAACTATAACTATATGGGTCAGCAGGTCAGATTTTCCTGTGATTTGAAATTGATAGCAACCATATAAAATGATTCATTTTTCTAAAATAGATTCCTTTGCAAATGACAGTAGCATTCATCATAGAAAGTTCTTTTTGGTGATGGGACTAGACCATGTTTCTGACAGAAGTTGATCAAGTACTTGATTACCATCTCAACTTGGTTAGGTGCTTGGCCACATGTGAGTTTACTCCACATGTCAGCTCCTGACTTGGGGTGTCAAGAATGATTACACTGTAAACAACTACAGCATTTTTAGGAAATACTGTGATACACTTTTCTCAATTTATTGCCTCATCCTAGCCCTAAATCAAATTTTAAAAGAAGAGAAACAATACAAATGAAAAATGGTGGACTTACTTTGGTTTAGCCTTTGTTTTATTTTCTGCTTTTTCAGGACTTTCACTTGAATGTGATGACACCTTTGTTTTGTTTGATTTTATGTTCTTATTCTCTTTTTTCTTTTTGTTGAAATGCTCATCAACAGTATTTTTCAAAGCATTGGGTGTACTAATATCTGTAATTTGGGTGAGATTCTCACCATTTTGAATTGCAGTATCATCCAGCTCTTGGGAAGATTGACTCTGTTGTGATATGTAATTAATTTCTGAATTCTGATCTATTCTGCTCTGGATTGGTTTTGTCATCTTACACAGTTCGATTTGATTACTCTTCACTCTATTTTGTGTATCATCGAAAGGAGTAATAATGGAATCAGACAGTTTACACATATTTTGACCATCATTTTGTTCAGTTTTGTTCATAACTGTAGAAATGCCAACTCCCATCATTCCCTTGACTTTTTCATTACACTTGAGAATTGAAACAGTTGATTGCTTAGTTTTACTGAATGTCGGAGTCTTATTTTGCTCAGTGTTGAATTTCAGCCCAGCTTTTTGAAGAAAATCTGCCTGAATAGCTGATTCCAATTCCGATGCTCTGGTATTTGGGAATGTTTGCTTCAAACTTCTGTCTACCTTCAGTCTTTTTTTTAATGGTAAATTTTTGTTGGAACTTTCCGATGCATCTATTTGTTCAATCTCAAAAGGTGAGGCTTCTGGTTGAGGATCAGTCTGGTTGTGACAATCCACTTTTTTTAAAGAAGGATAAATAAAACAATCTATACTCCTCTTTGTTGGTATACTTGTTTTTTTATTTTGAATTCTTTCACTCCGTTTAGGTGTTGTTGGAGTATCATAATCGAACAGATTCCTCTTTGCAACAGAATTCTTAGAAGGACTATACGTTTGACAAATTTGGTGATCAGAAGTACACGTTTCAATTTCAACAAATGAAGTTTTACAGGGTGGACTTCCTCTTGTTTGTTGAAATGGTACTTCTGTATTCTTGCACATTTCACCTGTACCTCCATCTGTTGCTAATTTGGCTATTAAGTCACAATGAGGTATAGATTTAATATCATCGTCACAAACTGGGGCAAAAGATTTAGAAGATTCCTCTCTTCTGTCTACAACTGTAATATTTCTATTAAGTGGTACTGAATCATCGAAGTCTGAAAGTTGGGGGGTTAGTATTGTTTCAGCTGCTGTATCCATTTCAACGGAAGTTAACACATGCTTATCATATTTCTGACTAGTGGGCTGCAACAATGTCAAAGATTTACTCATATTAGATATAGAATCAGATTCTTTTTCCCTGGCTGATGTCGAGTCGGTTTCATCAGAATAAAGTTCAGTAGGTGAAGACATAAATTCAGTTCTTTGATCATGAATAGGGGCATACAAAGTTTTATACTTTGCAGATATGTCGCATAGTGGAATGAGAGAGTTATTAGATATGACATTTGTATCATACTCATCACTATGCATGTTCATAAATTGAGGTACTTCATCACAAACTGAGGAGAATGAACTTTTTGATTTAGCTACTTTATCACATATAGGAGTAAATGTTTTAAGTAATTTTGATACTCTTTTAAATAATACTGGTGTTGAAGAGTTACCACTTCTGGTACTTTTTTCACATTGATGCAGAGATGTGTTCACTGATTTGGTAACTTCAACAATGGCTGGGATGGGTCTTGTTTGATGGCAAGTGGTTTTTGCTTCTTTTGTGCTACAAGGAGGCAGCTTTTCAGTGTCTACTAAGTTTTGACTTCGTGTCAAATCTCTATTTGGTGTACAAATTAAATGAGATTTTTCCCCCCATCTTGATTTATACTGATCACCACTGAGACTTCGTAGTCTTTTTTTGTATGGAAGTTCTTTGTCATTTTTAACATTATCACCATCTTTCGTCCCAAACTGCATTTGATTTATGATGCCTGACACTCCAAGATTGCCTTTTTGAGATGATTCTGGTTTAGAAATAAGTTCTTGATTCTTATGGTCTGACGTCTTTTGTGAATATTTTAATTCTAAAGAATCTGACAGTGAGGAAGAAATTTTTCCCTCACTATTAAGAACAGTTGACTGTGATGATCTATTGTTTGGTACATTTTGCTTTCTTTGAGTTCCATTTTCTTGTCTTTTAGTAATTTTTCTTGAACGGGCCAGAGACTGAAGACCATCCCATAATTCTTCTTCTACAACTTCACTTCTAAGTCTTTTACGAGGGATGTGTATAACATCACATGAATTTTGAGGTTGGTCTGACTTGCATTTTTTAGCATCTTCTTCTGATAAAGGTGTTGAACAAAATGTATCACTCAAATCTGTTAATTTCTTTACCTCTGTTTGCAGAGACTCCTCTTCATCAGTATCTGTATCCAGCCCTCTAGGTTTTTTCCTACTGGATTTAAATGGAATGTCATCTGCTTTTCTATGGTCACTTCTAAAAGAATGGGTTGCAGGTAAACAAACATTTTCATCTGACTGTTTGTTTTCTTGCTTCACCAAAGCCCCATCGTGGATATTTGGCTGACCTGAAAACGTTTATTTAAAAATTAAAACAAGAGCACTGGTGGGCATTGCCGAAGCGATTTGCTGAAGCAAATGCGCTGACTATGGCACACAGTTGCCGTAGTAGAAATAATCCACAGTGGTGTTTGACTTGTCCAAGCTTGGACCCAAAGTCCGTAATATATTTTTTTGGTTTGGTACATCCTGTTCCACAGGATGTATCAAACCAAAAAATTATATTAAGGACTTTGGGTCCAGGTTTGGACGAATGTGTGACATGCAGTAGTTCACTGTGCACAACGAGAGACACACACCGGTAGCTGAAAATGGAAACTCGCAGCCAACGTTACACTTATGAATGTGTGACATGCAGTAGTTCACTGTGCACAACGAGAGACACACACCGGTAACTGAAAACGGAAACTTGCAGCCAACGTTACACTTATTTAAACTTTCTGTCATTGGTTTGTTTATTATGATACGCCTCTCGAAAACAATTGAATTCACGCCGTACACATGCACATCTTCTCCATGTATAATATGTGTGGGGGATTCCCGGACTGAGTTCTACATTTACAGAAAATGGGTCACCATTCATTTTTTGATTCCAGGGAATTTACATAAATACAGGTAAACAAACGGCCTGTTTTTTTCTGAGAAATAAGTTTGAAATGTATTTTACTCAATATTCAGCTCAGATGAAATTCATTCGTTTTGCAGTCCCGCAAATTTCGATCGCAAACTGACAAATCGACCATGCATATGACATTGCAGGGGTGGATTCAAGTAAAAAAAAACTAATTTTGTCATCCAAAATATCAAGTGGATTTCCACCCCAAAAGCCACGAGAATGTTCCTTTTGATAGCAGAGTTCAAAATTTTCCTAGGGCAAGAATCTCCCCCCACCCCCAGACCCTGCTAAAAAAATTGTGCATTCATCACTCGCTGAAGATGCCTTCGGCATCTGCATGTATTGCCTTCCCAGAAATGCCTTAGTAACTGCCGAAGCACATAAAATTTGCTACGGCAAACGACTGCCGAAGCCAAAAAATTTGAATTGCGAGGGCTGGCAATTCAGACTATGTCCAGGGCTGTTCAAACTCTACCATCTCTAATATTTTTGCAGTGTGGGTGAGATATATTGGTCCCTATTGTGTCTTGCAATATACAAAAATATATACATACTATGTTATCATGTCAAGTTTGGGTAGGGAGGGAGATTGTTTAAAGAAATAGCTGGACCTCATATTATATCACTGTTAGTAACTAAACTGCAGTAGTGAGCCGATAACATGAAAACAAGGAAATCTGATGATGAAGGGCAATAACTTCTTTGTGAAATGTCAAAATCAAACCTCATTGTATTTTCTTTGAATGAGGAATTTATCAAATATAGGTTAGTTGTGCAGAGTATACCATAAGTTATCATTCAGAAACCTAAATCTAGCAAATTCTTAGATGATAAAGGGCAATAACTCCATAAAGTAATTTCTGAAAAATGATAAAATCAAAACTGGCCCACATGTTCTTTGAATGAGACCATATGCTGAATACCAATTTATTGTGTTGAGTGTAGCTGAATATACAGGGGTTGAAATGATGCCTGTCTACTTGTCGGAGACAAGTGATTTTCACCAGCGACAATCCTAAAATAAAAGTACCTGTCATGGGCGACAATCATCATTATTTTTACGTTTTTTTATGCACTTGGTCATTGTTGCAATCAAAATAAAATGAAACAAATCCAAGTTCGGGCATTGAACTTCCAGTTGTCGTGCATGTTTGAAGCGACGTAGTAAACCGATAGAATTTGGGTGGTACGGTTGCAATGACTGTTCTTGCACCAGCCATTCCAGAACTGCCCCTGATCTTATGCACCAACTATCTCCATTGCTTCAGTTTCCTGTTTAAAAAATCATTCAGTTCATCGGTCATCTCGGAACTTAGACTACATCAAGATGTCTACTTATTGTCAAGATGAGATTATCTCTAGCCCAGAATAATAACTAGAACTAGGTATATTTTTTCTCATTTTTGACAAATAATATTGCCTCAGTGAAATAATACATAGGGGGAATGCCCCATAAATGATGACGTGGTCCACTGATTAATATGGAATCGGCTGTCTACATGCGTTATCACTTATGGGACTTTCCAGTTGTATTACAGTTTTGTTTTGTATGTACGTTATAATAATAAAATAGTGTATGATATATGTTTATTTCATATTTAATTTCTGTATAAAAAAGAAAAACTGGTCCATTTGGGAATGTTCAAGATGGTTTTATGGAGAGACAAAAAAATTTACTTGTCACCAGTGACAGGTAAGTTTTCAAAAACATTTCGACCCAAGATATCAACCGGAAATATAAATTCTCTGAAAATCTTGAGAACTAAAGGGGCAGTAACTTCATAAAAATGGTGGGGAAACAACAAAGTCAAATATGTCCTGCATTTTTTGTGAATGATGCAATGTACCAAATATTGAACGAGCTATGTTGAGAAAAACTGCAATTATCACATAAAGACATAAAATCTCGAAAATTCTAAGATGATGAAGGGCAATAACTCCAAGAAATGTTGGACTAAAAGTCAAAATCCGATACCTGATCTGCATTTTCTGTGGATGAGACATTATACCAAATTTTAATAAGTTGTGTTACAATTACCAGAAGTTTTCCTCAGAAAATGTAAAATCTTGGAAATTCTATTACAAAAATCCAATAACTCTTCAGTGAATGTGGAACAGACATCAGAATCAAACTTGAAATCTACATTTTCTGTGGATGAAACCATGCACTAATGAAAATGTCAATGACACTGTAGCTCAACTTGACAAACTTGAACTTGGTAAGTTATAAATGAAATGGCAAAATTGAAGATCATTGGTACCAATGTTATTTGATGAAATTTCAACATAACAGCATTGTGTGTGCAAAACGTCAGAGTAATCCATGCATTTTTAAATGTAAACTGTAAGACTGGATAAAGGAAGAATGTTGATACACAAATGCAGTATGTTCAGAGGTTATTGTAAATGGCAACTTTTTTCACAGAAATGAATGCTAATCAACAGCTCTTATCTAGAGTTCTTGACTAATGAGCACACCAAGTTCAAAAACAATCCTATGATAAATGTAGCCTGTAGGCCATGTCAAAGAATGTTGATGCACAAATGCAATAAATTCAAAGATTGTTGCTAACAGCAACAGCTTTTGATGGAAATGAAAAGAAAATCAATAGCTCCTATCTTTGTCACCCTGCATAAGCATACAAAGTTTCAAAATGACCTGATAATGAATGTGCCCTCTGAGGCATGCCAAAGGAAGATGTTAATGCACAAATGCACTAAGTAGAAGGTCATTGCTTTGTGGCAGTGTTTTGTTTGTTTTGTTGTTTGTTTTTTTTTTTGTTTTTTTTTTTTTTGGGGGGGGGGGGGGGGTATGGAAATTCAAAATATACCCTGCAGAGAGAGCAAAAGGGATAAGTTGATGCACAAATGCAGTAAGTTCAAAGGCTGGTGATAATGACTATAATTTTTTAAGGAAATGAAAAATGGCAAAAGCTCACATCTGGAGGTCACCCCAAACACACATACCAAGTTTCAAAGTGATCTGATCATAAATGTGCCCTGAAAGGTGTGTTGAAGGGAAATACTGAGGTCTGACTAAACTAAGTTCAAATCAGTGGTAACATTTTTTCACAGAAATGGAAGAAAATCGACAGCTCCTATATAAATGTCATCCCACACAAGCACACCAAGTTTGTAAGCGACCAATCTTAAGTGTGCCCTGCAGGGTGTGTCAAATGGAAATATTGATGCTTAACTGCACTAAGTTTTTACTAAGTTCATTAAAGGAAAGGTTATTGCCAGTGGCAACATTTTTTGACGGAAATCAAAGAAAATCAATAGCTCCCATCTAGAGGTAACCCCAAACAAGCATACAAAGTTTCAAATCGATCTGATCATAAATGTGCCCTGTAGGGCATGCCAAAGGAATATATTAATGCCTGACTAAACTAAGTTCAAAGAGCGGCAACATTTTTTGACGGACGGAATTGGAAGAAAATCAATAGCTCCCATCTAGAGGTCACCCCAAACAAGCATGCCAGGTTTCAAAGCAATCTGAAGATAAATGTGCCCTGTAGGGTGTGCCAAAGGGAAATATTGAGTTTCGACTAAACTAAGTTCTAAGAAAGTTGGCTGTGGCAACATTTTTTGATGGAAACAGAAGAAAATCGATAGCTCCCATCTAACTAGAAGTCACCCCAAACAAGCATGCCAGGTTTCAAAGCAATCCAATCATAAATGTGCCCTGTAGGGTGTGCCAAAGGGAAATATTGAGGTCTTCTGACCAAACTAAGTTCTAAGAACATTGGCCGCGGCAACATTTTTTGACGGAAATGGAAAAAAATCGATAGTTCCCATCTAGAGGTCACCCCCAATCATGCATACCAGGTTTCAAAGCAATCCAATCATAAATGTGCCCTGTAGGGTGTGCCAAAGGGAAATATTGTGGTTTGACTAAACTAAGTTCTAAGAATGTTGGCCGCGGCAACATTTTTTGACGGAAATTGAAGAAAATCGATAGCTCCCATCTAGAGGTCACCCTAAACAAGCATGCCAGGTTTCAAAGCAATCCAATCATAAATGTGCCCTGAAGGGTGTGCCAAAGAGAAATATTGACGTCTGACTAAACTAAGTTCTAAGAACATTGGCCACGGCAACATTTTTTGACGGAAATTGAAGAAAATCGATAGCTCCCATCTAGAGGTCACCCCAAACAAGCATACCAAGTTTCAAAGCGATCTGATCATAAACGCGACCTGTGAGGTGTGCCAAAGGAAATTGTGGACGTACATACTAACGTACTAACATACTAACGTACATACGTACGCCAACGCATGAGAAGTGATGGCAATAGCTCAGCTTGACTTTGTCAAGTTGAGCTAAAATTGATTAGCTGTTTTGAGTATAGTTTAAAGTTATCATCCAGAAACCAAAAATCCAGGAAATTCCAAAACAATCAAGGGCAACAAGAGAGTCTAACCGCATCCATATCCCTGCCCACTTTTAATTTATGATAGGAACAAGGGCTATAACTCTAGAAAACTATTGAAACTTCCTTACTTGAACTAAGTCTGTGACCTTGACCTTGTAGACAGGCATTCCAAGTTTATTCGCAACACACCCTCTGGTGGTGGGCAACATTAATACCAAGTATCATTAATATCCTTCAAGGTCATCAAAAGGTCTGAGCCGGACACGACTTGTTATATTTGGATTTGGATGTGTGTGTGTGTGTGGGGGGGGGGGGGGGGAGGGGGGGGGGGATGTGAACATGTGGGGGTATGTAAACTTGAACTAAGTCTGTGACCTTGATCTAGTAGACAGGCATTCCAACTTTATTTGCGACACACCCTCTGGTGGTGGGAAACATTAATGCCGAGTATCATTAATATCCTTCAAGATCATCAAAAGTACTGAGCAGAACAAGGCTTATTATAATTGGATTTAGATGTGGGGTGGGGTGGAGGGAGGGGTATGTGAACTTGAACTAAGTCTTTGACCTTCACCTTGTAGTCAAGCATTCCAACCATATTCGTGACACACCCTCAGGTGGTGGGCAACATTAATACCAAGTATATCTTTCATCAATCTACAAGGTAAAGGCCATCAAAAGTCCTGATCCGGGTGGGTGGCGTGTGTCCAGTCAGGCTTGCTTTCGGGTGGGCAGGCAAATGGATAGATTCCTATATACCCCCTGAACTTCATTCACAGAAGTATAATTATATTTCAACAAATCCATTTACTTGGACTTCAATATTCTGGTTGTAAGTTAGTGCTAGATGTGTTTCATTACCAGTACATCTGTTACAGTATGTAATAATAATAATAATGAGGGAGGGGCAATTTTACTTAAAAGTTTTATTTTTCAAGAAATTCAAAATATTGAGTTCTCTGCCATACACAACCGATTCATAAAGATGGAATCTTCAAGTTTTCAGGGTTTTTTTAAATTTTCAAAATCACTCATCACATTAAAGAGTTACTAATGTTCAAAGAGATGTGAAATTTGTAATTAAAAATACCGGTTTCATCCATTCCAAATTAATAGCCTTTTTCCACTGCATTTCTAATAAAAGTTTTTCCTGGAAAGAAACAGATCGAGTCAAGATAAATATTTCATTAATTATTATCTCCACCATTAGGTCTAAAGTTGGAAATTGTAAAACATTTTTTCTTTCACAGTTATTTACATCCAGCTGAAGCCATCAATGTTTGTTGCATTATTCACAAAAAAATTGGAATCTGCCAACTTAGAAGCATCATATTTACTAATAGGGCACAAGAATGTTATTTTTCTAAAGCCAGCTATGATACAGGTTGGAATGAAGGTGGGGGGGAGGGGGGGAGGTGGAGAGGGGCATGGGGTTATATACTACATACTAACAGAAACAAGAGGCTCTCACTATTTTGAGGGAATGTTGCAATATTTCATAAAATTTGCCAGACCCTCTCTTGTTAACCCATCACATATGGAGACATTTTTCTTACACTCGAATAAAAATTTACCCAACTCCACCCAAAAGTCAAGTTCTGATAAAAGTGAAACATACATCCAGTCGAAATAAGTCTTTAAGCCAGGTCAGTGGGAGGTAGTTGTCTTCGAAAAAAAAACCCAGATTATTTTGGTCTCATCATTGATGTAGAAAACAATTTTGTTCTAAATTGAATGTCAAGGGTTGAGCAGCAAATTCAGCAACATATGTGGTTGAAGGTGAAAATGAAACTGCATGGTAAAAAGACATAAAAGGTAAAATAAATGAGCCCATCTTAATAAACTCAAGGGGGCTATATAACATTGAGTGATTTCTCACACTTTTACCTTCTAGCTGATAATACTTTAAAAGTGCACTTGCTCAAATTAATGATATGCCTCTTTGAGGTACTTTCACTTTTGTTTGGGCATTGACGTACATGTGTTTGCATTATTTTATTTTGTTTCCACTGTAAGAGTTTCAACCTGTTGATGTTACTTTAAAAGTTCTGTTGTCTTGATTTGAGATATTTTTCAATAAATGAAATTCATTATCAATTCATAAAATATTATGTTTCTCATTTTGGATAGGTATAAACCTGGCTATTATGTTCACTGATTTGGAATTGACCTGTAAAATGTTGCATACTCTCACCTGCCAAATAATAGTGATACCACTATTTTTAATTTTGGAGAAAAATCAACTTCACTATTATTTGTCAATGAGCCAAAGAGTGAAAATGCCACCATTATTAATTTCGACCAAAAATGCAAGCCATCACTATTATTTGGCCGTCACTACTATTTGGGAGGCAAGAATACAGTGCTGATGTTAATCAACATTAAAATTAGTAGTTTTACCCATGTCATTACCATAATTATCATTCCCAAAATATTTGAGAATTAATATGTAATATTTTAGTTGCAGTAACATCCACTATCTCAATATTTTTTGAGAATGTATATGCTGCATTTTGACCTCCTTAATATGCATTATCAATAAACAAGTGCATTTATTGTCGCTGCACATTTGCTACGAATATATATCTCCTGAATAGTTTGTGATAGTTATCAAAATACTCAACACTCATCGGCCTATTCAGAACATGCTTGAAAACCTGTAATGTGCAGATTATATTATTAGTTTTTTTTAATTCATAATGATATTTTTACATGTTCGTTACTGTCGCCAAACAAAAACAACAAACTCTAAGAATTCTACATCACAAAAATATGGATCTAAATTATAAATATTTAAATATTATTTGAATTCAAGGTGAAGAGAATAAAATTGGATGATTATTTTATCCATTTTAGACTGTACATGTTCGTAACAAGACAACTTTTCCCGGGAAAAGTGACTCATGCCTGCTAAATACATGTTGGTTACCAATTATTTAAATGACCAGTAAACACAGAAAATAGCATTAAAACGGAGAGCAAAGAATTTTCAAATACCAGGGGCACTGTTGATTGGACAAATTCGAAACTGATCGAAATAAAGCTGATGATGTTAATGCAGTGTATACCAGAATGCCCGAAACTTAGTTGAACGGCTTTAAGAAGACATGTTTGTGACATGCAATATCTTGATAACGTACGCATGTATTAATTGCAGTGTTCTCAATACATGGCTCCTATGTAAACACCTAAGAGGGAGAAAAAACTTCCATAATAGTAATGTATGAACGTGAAACATCACCAAAACGCTACCAAAATGAAAGATTCTGTTACTGACGTGTTCGTTACCGAGTATTTGCAACTAACGCTCACAGGTGCTAGTTTTCGCTGAATTACTTTGACGTCATTTTGGTTCATGACGTCGGTCAGCAAAAATGGCGGTTTTCACAAGATCAACAAAATAACACCTGTTGTGACAGAAAATTCATCATTTACAGAAACTCAAGTAAGTAGCTTAGTTATTATTAGTGTTTTCTTCAATGAATTGTTGTAGATGTTGTTCGGAATGTTCTCAGCGATGATCAGTATATCTATAAATCACGTAAAATTGATTTCTTATCAACCTACCTCACTTGTTTACTACAGGCTTGCACTACAGTGGAAGAACCTAACTCGGATAAAATACTCTCTATTTTAATCTTTCCCAAGATGTGGGAAAGAAAAGTGGTGTAAAAACACCACAAAAAATAAGCCAAAACTGGGTCGAGCGCCATCGGCGCACACCCAGTATGAAAACCATGACTACCGTAAAACAGTGTGCAGTGCGTCAATTCGCCATTCTTTTGATTATCCTCACACGTGGTGGATGTGTGCCATCTTGCTCAGTAACAGTGATATTTTAACTCGTCGATAATGGTTTTCCTGTGACTGGAATTATGGATCTGAAGATCGTATAATAACGGGACTGTGTTTTATATATTCTCGTTTATATTTTCAACCACATTCTCATTGTATATTATTTACTATTCACTGGGCCCCCCGACTCGACCACGTCTGGTGTGAGTTTGACCCCCTCCGTGGGGGATGTGCAGCTCCTCCCGCACCAGCAGGGGGTGGGGAATGCTGTCGTTTTGGGGCTTCCCAACTCGACCATGTCTGGTGAGAGTTATTCCCCTTCCGTTGGGAATGTGCAGTTTTTTACCGTTGTGGATACTGCGAGAGCTGTTGGATTTCTGGTGAAGAGATGCCTGGTTCCGGGACTATGCGCCCTCTCCAGTCGACATCTGAGGCTATCACTAGGGTTGTGACTCCTCCTTTGGAGGCCGAGCTTGGTGGCTCTCTCCGCTTTTCCGCCAGTTCCAACAGCTCCCGTCGTATCTGCTGCTACTGCTGTTCCGTCTACAACGTCATTGGGCACCATTTTTAGCCGGCCTCGGCTTATCCCTGCAAGGGTCTGCAGCGATGTCTGTAGTGTGGTTGTGGGGTATCGGCCTCAGCCTTCCCTGTCTTCAACTTGGCAAAGTCGGAAGAGGCTGCCGACTGAACCCCCTACTGTGTCCTCTCAGCCATTGAGCACAGTAGTTTTATACCTGCCGTGGTCTGCTGCGGTGTCTGGTTGTGTAGACGTGGGGGTATCGGCCTCAGCCTTCCCTGACATCAACTCGGCGAAGTTGGAAGTGGCTGCCGGCCGGACCCTCTCCTGTGGTCTCTGCACCGTCGAGCACCACAGTTGTCATTGGATTCGGTTGTTCTTAGTGGGACACTATGAACTCCGTGGCGTTTCTGTCCACTCATTCTGGCCACACGGCCAGTTTTGAGGGACCAACGTCTTTTGTGCAGCCTGGACCTTCTGCCCTGCAGAGGTCTGCGGTGACTCTCATGAGTTCCCGCTATGTTGATCCTCGGGGTGTGTCACACCCCTATACACGTCTGCCTTCAGACGTTTTGGTTGCCGCCCGTCGTCCCACATCGGGTGTTTTGGAGGATCGTGACCCTTCGCTGGTTAAGGGGGTCAGAGGTGAAGCCACTTTGCCGGTTCGTTCCCCTGTCGAACCGGCCAGTACGGGCAGTGAGATTAGGAAGGCCCTCTCCTTACTCACTCAGGTTCTGTCAAAGGGCCTTCCCGTTGCTTCCAGCGATGCAGCGAGTGGTTTCCAGGCGCCCCCCTATGGCGCCGCCTCCCGAGATTGGAAACAGGCCGCTTTCTGATTCCCCTGGTGTTCCGACACCATGGGAGGCGTCGGCTGGTTTGCTCATGATGGGCTATGTGTCTTCCGACTCAGGGGAAGAGTCAGACATGCTTGATGTCGAGAGCCAGCAGTCTTCAGACTTGGGGGCAGCTCTTGATTTCGTGTTTGGGTTCCTTCCGGATCTCAAACCATCTAACCAGTCGACAGTGTCAGCCAGGCCGCGATCATCGGTCGCGCGCCAACAGCCTATGGAGCAACCTGCTTGTGGGCGTCTTCAACCGTGCCCGTCGGTACGGTTGGTTGAAGCATTTTCAGCCTTGGACTATAAGGTAAGTTCCAAGGCTATGAAGGCTCCGTTCTTCACCAGGGTTGACACCTTTTTGCCTCCGGCGCGTTATTGTTCCTACGATTCCGCCAATCCGTCGGTCTACCAGACTTTGACGGTTTTGGATCAGGACTCAAATTCCCTCGGGCTTTCCAAGTCCAAGTCTGCCGTCATTCCGATGACGACTCTGGAGTCCACATTGGGCTTATCGAGAGAGATGCTTGGTATGCTTTCTCTCTCCGATCACGTCATCTCAGCTTTAGCTGCTTATCTGCCTCCAGATAAGTTTGACGAGGTACAGGCTCCTTTGCGTGTGCTGTCCAAGGCGCTCATGCATCTTACTCACACGCATGCCTGTAACACGGCTAATCTGGAATTAGTTCGAAGGGACTCTGTGCTGGACACAGGCCGATCCCTTCCTGAGGAGCAGTGCGCTACCCTTCGATCTGCTTTTTTGGCAGGTCCGCAACTTTTCCATGGTTCTGTGTTGACGGTCTGGGATGACGTCCTACATCATTCCAACAATCAGCTGCTGTTTCTTCAGCTTGATCAGCCTTCTAGGGTAGGCACGGGCCGTTCCAAGCCTAACAAGTACCCTCTGCTTCCTCTGCGAAGCAAATGGGCTGATCCTTCTGCCACCGCTTCTACTTCTTACTCAAGGGGTAAGGGTAAGTGTCGGCAGTCTTGAGGGAAGTCCCAGGATTCTTCATTCAGTAGAGGAGGTGTTTTCTCCTCTCGCGAGCCTCGTCGGAGTTCGAAATGAAGGTCCTCACCTCGACTTATCCCAGGTTGGAGGAAGGATAGCAGAGTTCGCAGACCGTTGGGCCACCATCACATCCAATCCTTGGATGTTAGAAGTTGTTTGGTCCGGGCTGCGAATATCCTTCCGTCGACACCCCACTCTGTCCAGGGTGCCTCTTCCAACCACAGTTCATTCAGACATTTTACGTCAGGAACTTTTGTCCACGGAGATAGACAATCTCCTGACAACGGGGGCGATTGAGGTCATCAAGAACATTAGGTCAGTGGGTTTCTATTCCCGCCTGTTCTTGGTGCCGAAGAAGGACGGCCGACTCCGACCGGTTATCGATCTGAGTTTCCTGAACCAGTCTATCATTGCTCCCAAGTTCAGCATGGAGACTTTCAGGTCGGTCCTCCATTCAATTCACCAGGGAGATTTCGCTTCCAGCTTCGACCTGTGAGACGCTTACTTTCACGTTCCGATTCAATGGGCGTTACGGAAGTATCTCAGGTTCGTTTTTCTGGGGCGAGTTTACCAGTTCAAGGCCATGCCTTTCGGCCTCAACCTGGTTCCTTGGGCCTTCACCAGACTGATGTCGCATGTGATAGCTTTCCATCGCACACAATCCAGGGTGACTACTTCGGCATATCTGGACGATATCCTCCAGGGACATTCCAATGCTGCCTTACTGGAGTCGGATGTCGCCACTCTGTTGAGCTTGCTCACGTCACTAGGTTTCAGAGTCAACGAGGAGAAGTCGGACCGGGTCCCTTCTCAGTCGTTTTATCATCTGGGGATGGCTTTCCGCACACAATTCAATTTGGTGGCGGTTCCCCAGGCCAAGGCTGTGATTCTCTCAGCTTTTGCTCCGACTCTGTCCCAGTCCACATCCACGACAGCTCGGAGTATTCTCCGGCTAATCGGTCTCTGCTGTTCGGTGACGGATCACATTCCTCTAGGTCGGCTGCGTGTCAGACCTCTCCAACACTTTCTGCTCAGTCGTTGGAGGCCGAATGTAGATTTTCTGGATCTGGTGCTTCAGTTTCCAGAATATCTTTATCCTCACCTTCACCTCTGGGCAGATGTCCAGTGGCTTTCACAGGGTGTTCCGTTGGACTTATCCACGTCCGATCGCGTTCTGACGGCAGATGCCAGCGATCTCGGATGGGGTGCAAAGTTGGATCCTCTAGGTCTTTCCATTCACAGGATGTGGGACCAGGATCATGCAGCTCTACACATCAACCAGAAGGAGCTTCTTGCTCTTCTTCTGCGTTTCAGGCAGTGGATCCCTCACCTGTCGAATCGCCAGGTCCTTCTGTTGTCCGACCATTCAACGGTGGTTACTTACATTCGGAACCAGGGAGGCACGCACTCTGTTCCAATGTACGAATGGACTTGGGATCTTATACTGCTCGCCCAGGATGTCCACGCCGGGGTGGCTGTTCGTCACATTCCCGGTTGCCTGAACGTCCTAGCCGACTCCCTGTCCCATCGGGGCAGGGTCATTTCCACCAGGTGGATGCTCCACATGGCGGGTTCCATCGATCTCTTGTGACTCGTTGGAACCATCCGGTGGACACTTCCGTGTCCCCGTGTCCAGATGCTCTGGCTTTCGCCGTGGACGCTCTGGCCCTCCTTTGGGATGGTCTTGTCAGCTTAGCCTTCCTACCGGTTCCGATTCCGCCTCAGGTTCTCACCCAGATATGAACCTGCAGTCGTCGAATCCTTTAGATCACACCCGTCGCCTCGGTGGGTGTGGATCAATCTGCCCCGCTCTCTGTTAGCGGCGGTTCCGGCATGTCTCCCTCTACCTCGCGACTTTCTTTGCCAAAGTCACCCGAGGAGGTTTTCAAGTTGACCCGACTTCATTGTGCCATCGCACATGTCTTTTATCGGGTCCTGTCTCCTCCGTAGTGGTTTTTCGAGACACGCAGTGGAGTTGCTTTCCTTCTTCAAGGAGGCACTCACTCCATTGGTTTAGCCTCTGTGACTAAGTGGAAGGTTCTTCTGTCGATGGTGTGCGATCACTCTGTTGCTTCTGTCACTCCTTCGATCACACCGCTTGCAGAGTTTCTGGTATGTGTTTGTTTCTGGGGGTCTCCAGCAATGGGTACATGTCCATGCTTCGGAGACATTTTTTCCTATGTGATACTGCATTGTTTCGACACTCATCCTTGCCTCTCCAAGCTTGTTCAGCTCCTAGGACTTTGCAGTTTACTCCAAGATGGTCACTTTGTTGGGCGCTGCTCTGCTTGGGGGTGGGGGGGGGGGGGGGGCATTCACGCCTTTCTCCTGGATGAATATCCGTTTTCCCACATGCCAGATCTCTCCTGCATCCATTTCTTGATGGATTTGTCTTGCTATTCGTGCAGCTTCCGCTCGTCTAGCTACTGGTGATTGTATTACCAATTGTTTTTTCTGCCACGAGGTGCGTGCATTGTCTTCCTCTTTTAATAACTCTGTCATGTTGTTGGATGACTGATGTTATACTGGCAGCCTTCTGGAGAAATGCTACATTCTTTTATCTGCGACAGTTGCAGGAGCCGACAGAGAACCTTGGGGCCCTCTTTCTTCGGCTCAGGCTGTTGTCTATTCCAGCCTTTCAGCTTTTTTCAGGGTCAGTTCTAGCTTTGTGCTGTTACTGCCCTTTCTGTGTGTGCGTCGCACTTCACCATACGCCTCATCTTTCATTGTCTTTTCTAATGTTTGTGATGCTATGGTTTGATAGGCCTAGGGATCTCTTCCTCTGTCCACGGTCCCAGTGCTATTGAGTTATGTGTGGGTTGGTTATGTGATTCCCTCCAGCCTTTTGTCTATTCAGCATGTAGTAAACAATTGAGGTAGGTTGATAAGAAGTATAAATTTTATAGTAAATTTCCTTTCTTATTATACCTACCGAAATTGTTTACATGGAGGCCCTCCCGTCTTCTTATTCGAGTAAGAATCCTTCCTCTCCACTGATCACATAACTCCTGTGTTGTTCGGAATCAAAAGAATGACGAATTGACGCATTGGGCACTGTGTTACGGAAGTCGTGGATTTGTACTATGGAAGAGCGTCCCATACTGGGTGTGCGTCGATGGCACTCGACCCAGTTTTGGCTTATTTTTTTCGTGGTGTTTTTACACCACTTTTCTTTCCCAAATCTTGGGAAAGATTAAAATAGAGAGTATTTTATCCGAGTTAGGTTCTTCCACTGTAGTGCAAGCCTGTAGTAAACAATTTCGGTAGGTATAATAAGAAAGGAAATTTACTATAAAATTTATACTTTTTTAAGAAATTTGCCTGAAATGCACTAAGTTCGAATTCAAGCTTCTATAGTGAGCCCAAATATGAATCCAAGGGGCCGATTTGAACAAACTTGAATCAGATCCACCCCTCAATGTTGCATATCAAATATCAAAAGATTCTGCCTGCTGGATCTGGAGAAGAAGATTTTTGAAGAAATTTGCCTGAAATGCACTAAGTTCGAATTCGGGCTTCTATAGTGACCCCAAATATGAATCCAGGGAGCAAATTTGAACAAACTTGATTCAGATCCACCCCACAATGTTGCATACCAAATATCAAAAGATTCTGCCTGATGGATCTGGAGAAAAAGATTTTTTAAGAAATTTGCCTAAAATGCACTAAGTTCGAATTCGAGCTTCTATACTGAGCCCAAATAAAAACCTAGGGGGCCGATTTGAACAAACGTGAATCAGATCCACCACACAATGTTGCATACCAAATATCAAAAGATTCTGCCTTCTGGATCTGGAGAGGAAGATTTTTTAAGAAATTTGCCTGAAATGCACTAAGTTCGAATTCGGGCTTCTATAGTGAGCCCAAATATGAACCCAGGGGGCCGATTTGAACAACTTGAATCAGATCCACCCCTCAATGTTGCATACCAAATATCAAAAGATTCTGCCTGCTGGATCTGGATAAGAAGATTTATTAAGAAATTTGCCTATAATGCACTAAGTTCGAATTCAAGCTTCTATACTGAGCCCAAATATAAACCCAGAGGGCCGATTTGAAAAAACTTGAATCAGATCCACCCCACAATGTTGCATACTAAATATCAAAAGATTCTGCCTGCTGGATCTGGAGAAGAAGTTTTTTGAAGAAATTTGCCTGAAATGCACTAAGTTCGAATTCGAGCTTCTATACTGAGCCCAAATATAAACCCAGGGGGCCGATTTGAACAAACTTCAATCAGATCCACCCCACAATGTTGCATACCAAATATTAAAAGATTTTGCCTGCTGGATCTGGAGAAGAAGATTTTTGAAGAAATTTGCCTGAAATGCACTAAGTTCGAATTTGAGCTTCTATAGTGAGTCCAAATATGAATTTAGGGAGCCCATTTGAACAAACTTGAATCAGATCCACCCCACAATGTTGCTTACCAAATATCAAAAGATTCTGCCTGCAGGATCTGGAGAAGAAGATTTTTTAAGAAATTTGCCTGAAATGCATTAAGTTCGAATTCAGGCTTCTATAGTGAGCCCAAATATGAATTTAGGGGGCCGATTTGAACAAACTTGAATCAGATCCACCCCACAATGTTGCATACCAAATATCAAAAGATTCTGCCTGCTGGATCTGGAGAAGAAGATTTTTGAAGAAATTTGCCTGAAATGCACTAAGTTCGAATTTAAGCTTCTATAGTGAGCCCAAATATGAATATAGGGAGCCGATTTGAACAAACTTGAATCAGATCCACCCCACAATGTTGCTTACCAAATATCAAAAGATTCTGCCTGCAGGATCTGGAGAAGAAGATTTTTTAAGAAATTTGCCTGAAATGCATTAAGTTCGAATTCGGGCTTCTATACTATAGTGAGCCCAAATATGAATTTAGGGGGCCAATTTGAACAAACTTGAATCAGATCCACCCCACAATGTTGCATACCAAATATCAAAAGATTCTGCCTGCTGGATCTGGAGAAGAAGATTTTTGAAGAAATTTGCCTGAAATGCACTAAGTTCGAAATCGGGCTCCTATACTGAGCCCAAATATGAACCCAGGGAGCCGATTTGAACATACTTGAATCAGATCCACCCTACAATGTTGCATACCAAATATCAAAAGATTCTGCATGCTGGATCTGGAGAAGAAGATTTTTTAATGTTTTTCCCATTGCCTACAGTGTTAAAAAGTGCTGACTTAGCACTTTTTCAAAGTCCAGAAAAAAGTACCTTGTGATCAAACCGATAGGGATTTTTTTTAACCATTCTATTCTACTGGATAAAAGTAAGCTTTATACAAAATAAGAATTCTGTGTGCCGTGTAGTTTTGGAGATATGGCAGTTTTAAGGTTTTTCCTATTTTTAGCTCCCAAGATTCCCACGGGGCAATGAGAAAAATTTTTTTTGCATCAATCAACTACTTAGGACCCATTATCATCTCATATCAAATTTGGTTCAAATCGACCTCACGGTTCAGAAAATAGAAATTTTAGGCGTGGCCAAAATTTTTGCCCCTCCCATAACGAAGGCAAATAATGCCCGACAAACTTCTCTTGAACAAATTTGGTTCTACACCTCAAAAGGAAGCTGCATACCAAATATCAAGTCTCTACTACTGCTGGTTCATGAGAAGAAGATTTCCAAAGATTTTGGTGCCCCTTGGGGGCGTGGTCCCACCCAGGAGGAGGGGCAACTTCATTTGAACAAATCTGAATTGACATTAGGTAATAAACATTTACCCAACATTTGAAAAATATTGGGCCAGTGGTTTCTTCTGAGAAGTTGGTTTTGTAAAGTTTACGCCAGACGACGACGGATGACAGATGGACGACGGACGGAAAGCGATTAGTAAAGCTCACCTTGAGCTTCGCTCAGGTGAGCTAAAAATAATGAGCAGTATCTGGCTAAAGAACGGGAAAGGCAGAAATGCACGTATGTAACTAATAAACAACTTCCAAAGAAGAAAAGAGTTGAACGTAATAAGAAAAACAGAGATTATTTGAAACGATATCGACGGAAGAAGAAGGAAGCAGCCATCTTGTTACTAAATAACCAAGCTAATAATGTCCTAGAACCTCCAAACACTAGTGGGTACGAGAGTGTCACACCGACAATCATAATTTAGTGGTTCGACTGAACTTTTCACACACAGCCAATGGCCCAAGAATGCGAATATCAAAAGAGCTGCAGAAAACTAAGAAGGATTTAAAGTTCGTGAAGGAGAATTATGAATGTCTGAAACGCAAGTATAGAACCACAGTGCGCTCAATACAAAGGCAGAAAAGGAAAGCATGTACAAGTCCAAGTACCTCTAGATCAAAAGTTGCAAAACTTATACACGATATAAATCTCACACCTGAACAGAGTACCAGTGTACAAAAAGAGCTTGCTTTTGCAAATGCACTCTGCGATGAGATCAAATCATAAAGCATCAATCAAAACCAAGAAAACCCTACAAAATCTAGTAGTTGGAGACATAATGAAACAAGAGGCTCCAGGGGGCCTTAGGGCACTCACCTGACATGGTCGTCTAAATATCAAACCAGGGACTTGACTTGAATAAGCTGCATACGCTCCTCCTAAGAAATGTGTTTTCTCGCGTTTTGTAGAATAGCGAGAAAATATTGTCTTGTCGGTGTTCTGAGGGTTGATATGCCGGATTCAGATTGTGCTATTGCACGGATTGCAAAGTACCAAGTCGCTTGTTCGGTGCGTTATGCACGCTTGATTACGTGGTAATGGTCGAGTTGATTACAATGAGATCTCAATTCTGGACAGTCTTCAGTCAGGAGCAGACGTCCAATTTTTCACTGTTACTCTACTCTGTAAAATTCAGCATGGACGATGAACTTGAGCGTTCCATCTCTGGCAAAGTGCATGAAGCTGTGCGGAATATGCAAAGTGATTTATTGACTCATTTAGATAAGCTTATTGGCGACAGATTATCCCAATTTGAACTTCGAGTTAACAAAAACCAAAAGGAACTTTCTGACTCTCAACTTTCAAAAATTGAAAGTTTGTCATCGGAGCAATATAAGTTCAACAAACAAGAGGCCCCAGAGGGCCTGAGGGCACTCACCTGACATGGTAGCCTAAATATCAACCCAGAGAATTGATTTCAACAAGTTGCATCTGCTCCTCCTAAGAAAAGCTTATACCAAATATCCAAAGATTCTAACCAGTGGATCTAAAAAACAAGATTTTTAAAGAATATTCCTTATATTGAATCCCACAGGGAGCCCATATATGAACCCAGGGATTTGGCTTTAACAAACTTGAATATCACCCCCCTAAGGATGCAGCACACCAAATATCAAAACATTCCGACTGCTGGATCTGAAGAAGATTTTTAAAGAAAATTCCTCATTTTGAACTAAGTTACAATTCGAGCTCCCACAGTGAGTCCAAATATGGACCTAGGGCCATGGCTTGAATAAACTTGAATCTCACCCTCCTAAGGATGCTGCATACCAAATATCAAAACATTCCGACTGCTGGATCTGAAGAAGAAGATTTTTAAAGAAAATTCCTCATTTTGAACTAAGTTATCATTCGGGCTCCCACAGTGAGCCCAAATATGGAGATAGGGACATGGCTTGAACAAACTTGAATCTCGCCCCCCTAAGGATGCTGCATACCAAATATCAAAACATTCTGACTGCTGGATCTGAAGAAGATTTTTAAAGAAAATTCCTCATTTTGAACTAAGTTATAATTCGGGCTACCACAGTGAGCCCAAATATGAACCCAGGGACTTGGCTTGAACAAACTTGAATCTCACCCCCCTAAGCATGGTGCATACCCAATATCAAAAGATTCTGCCTGCTGGATCTTGAGAAGAAGATTTTCAAAGAAATTTGCTTGAAATGCACTAAGTTCAAATTTGGGCTCCTATACTGAGTCCAAATATAAACCCAGGGAGCCGATTTGAACAAACTTGAATCAGATCCACCCCACAATGTTGCATACCAAATATCAAAAGATTCTGCCTGCTGGATCTGGAGAACAAAATTTGTTTTAAGAAATTTGCCTGACATGCACTAAGTTCGAATTCAGGCTTCTATAGTGAGCCCAAATATGAATCCAGGGTTCTCATTTGAACAAACTTGAATCAGATCTACCCCACAATGTTGCATACCAAATATGAAAAGATTCTGCCTGCTGGATCTGGAGAAGAAGATTTTTTAAGAAATTTGCCTGAAATGCACTAACTTCGAATTCGAGCTAAATAGTGAGCCCAAATATGAATCTAGGGAGCCGATTTGAACAAACTTGAATCAGATCCACCCCACAATGTTGCATACCAAATATCAAAAGATTCTGCCTGCTGGATCTGGAGAAGAAGATTTTTTAAGAAATTTGCCTGAAATGCACTAAGTTCGAAATCGGGCTCCTATACTGAGCCCAAATATGAACCCAGGGGGCCGATTTGAACAAACTTGCATCGGATCCACCCTACAATGTTGCATACTCTTGGGGTCCAAATAAACATAGGGGGCATAATAATAGTACAGGGTGGAAATTTCCTCAAAATTAAATAATAGTACAGGGGTGAAAAAATGGATTTATTTTCCTAAATATTCTTTGTTTACTCCTGTAAGAACCAAAAGAATATGCCTCAGCCTTTGTTTGACTGTTTTCAATTATTTAAAATTACACTGAAGTGAATATTATATAAAAATCAATCATTTGGAATGAAATAAAAAACAATAAAGAGACCCAAATAAGAAGAGTACAGGGAGGACTTTTTCTCAAAATTTAATAAGAGTACCCGTATGTTTATTTGGATTCCAAGAGTACCAAATATCAAAAGTTTCTGCCTGCTGGATCTGGAGAAGAAGATTTTTGAAGAAATTTGCCTGAAATGCACTAAGTTCGAATTCGAGCTTCTATAGTGAGCCCAAATATGAATCTAGGAAGCCGATTTGAACTTGAATCAGATCCACCCCACAATGTTGCATACCAAATATCAAAAGATTCTGCATGCTGGATCTGGAGAAGATTTTTTAATGTTTTTCCCATTGCCTACAGTGTTAAAAAGTGCTGAATCAGCACTTTTTCAAAGTCCTGAAAAAAGTACCTTGTGATCAAACCGATAGGGATTTTTTGTAACCATTCTATTCTACTGGATAAAAGTAAGCTTTATATAAAATAAGAATTCTCTGTGTCCTGTAGTTTTGGAGATATGGCAGTTTTAAGGTTTTTCCAATTTTTAGATCCCGAGGTTCTCACAGGGCAATGAGAAAAAAAAATTTTGCATCAATCAACTACTTATGACCCATTATCATCTGATATCAAATTTGGTTCAAATCAACCTCACAGTTCTGAAAATAGAAATTTTAGGCGTGGCCAAAATTTTTGCCCGTCCCATAACGAAGGCAAATAATGCTTCACAAACTTCTCTTGAACAAATTTGATTCTAAACCCTCAAAAGGACTCTGTATACCATATATCAAGTCTCTGCTACTGGTGGTTCATTAGAAGATTTTCAAAACATTTGGCTGTTTTTTCCCCACCCCTCTGCTCAATATGAGCCGAAACCTAATTTGCATAAAAATTAAAATGCCCCTATATAACCACTACTTACATGAAATTTACTTAAAATGTGGCCAGCGGTTTAGGCGAAAGAGGCTCAAACACCACCTTCACGCAGGACGACGGACGAGTGATAAGAAAAGCTCACTCTGACTTTCAGTCAGGTGAGCTAAAAAGGGCAATGAGGCTCATCATAAGCATAAGACAAAAGTTATCCACATGATGCAAGAGGCAAAATTTCATTTGGAAGATGATGACAAGGATTCTGTGAATAAAGCTACTCAAAGATTATCGGAAGGTATTCAGTTCGTTCAACACCAGCAAAAGATGATTAAGCTGGCAGACATGTCCAAAAACAGCTGGAAGACGGTCAACGAATATGAGAAACATCAACTTGCCGAAGATTCCAACGACGACAAAGGGTTAAACAAGATAGACTGAAACGGGCAGCTAGAAGTCGCAGATATTCGCCGTATCCAGCTGTTCAATCTCCTGGTGATACCTCTACTACCCCATTGTATCGGCACCACAAAAGCGTCCTGGTCTCTGTTTTTCTTGTGGAAAGCCTGGTCACTGGAGGAGTGAGTGCTCAGTGTCAGCCAAATCACAAGGAAATACTGGCATCCCACAAAAGATAAGTATTTCTACTGATATTTTTACTGTGCAGATACATAATGCCCCTTCGAGTGTCAGGAGCAATGCGTCAATGCATCACACAGGCAGCGTATTGAATCAATCAAATCGCAAGGATTGCTCGTTTAGAGAGTTCAAACAAGTCTCTTCGCGCGATCAATGGATTACCGTTAGATAATAACGGTTCTTCATTACCATTAGATCCTCACATCTTTTTAACTGGGTCTCCAGTCAGCAGATTGAAAAACAATATCAAGGCTTGGAAAGATGCTGGTACTTCAGAATTTATTTTGGATGTTATCGAGCACGGTTATAAACTCCCATTTTTCAATGTTCCAAATTCTGTGCACTTGAAAAATAACAAATCAGCTTTAGATAATCCAATTATCGAAGGGAACGAGGTCTTGGAGTTGTTAAAAAAGAGGTGCGTAACTGCAGTATCCGAGAGACCGACAGTTGTTAACCCATTCACTGTTGCTTTCAATAAGGAGGGTAAAGCTAGGTTGGTTTTGGACTGCTGCCACATAAATTTGCAGCTCTACAAATTTAAATTTTGCCTGGAGGATTTTTCAACCGCTAGTTCACTTTTTAAAAAAAGGTGATTATTTGTTTAAATTCAACTTGGAGTCGGCTTACCACCATATTTCCATTTTCGAGAGTCATAGATACTATTTGGGTTTTCAGTGGCTACACGATGGTAAAGAAACATTTTTTGTTGTAACATTTTACTGTTCGGAATTTCGACTGCAGCGTTTATTTTTACTAAGCTTACACGAGAAATTTTAAAATATTGGAGGAAGTCGGGTTCAAGAGTTATCATGTATTTGGACGATGGTCTTGGTGGAGACATGGATCAATGTGAGGCTTGTAGGCTTAGCCAGAGCATTCAAGCAGACCTTGTCGATTTCGGGTTTTTGATAGCTCACGCGAAATGCATCTGGTTCCTACCGTGCATTTATTATCCTGGCTAGGGTATGATTGGGATATGGAAGAAGGCAATATTTTTGTTGAGCAATCTCAACTGATCAGGTTACATGAAACGTTAGATTGGTTTTTGAATAGAATTTCACAACATACTATCCTGGTACCAGCGCGTGCGGCAGCTGCATTGGTTGGCCAGATCATTTTGAAGCAGTTTGCCATGGGTCCAGTGGTTCGTTTGAGAACAAGAGCGTTGTATTATTGTATTTTGGGCAGGGCAAGTTGGAATTCACCAATATATTTAGGTACGGAAGCGGTGAAGGAAATCATGTTCTGGAAGGACAATTACCGGCAATTAAATGGTGCCATACTCGACGTCTTAACTGAAGGTATGTATACAACATTCAGTGATGGCTCCGGTAATGGTTATGGAGGTTATGTTGAGGAACTGGAAGGTTCTGACATGTTCGGTGTTTGGTCAGAGTTAGAAGCTGGCACTAGCTCCACATGGAGAGAGCTGGAGGCTCTGAATCGAGTTTGTAAGGCACTGGCTCCGCGCCTGGAAGGGGTCGTGTGCAGTGGTGCACAGACAAGAACGTAGTAAGTATTGTGCAATGTGGTAGTCGAAAGCCAGCGCTTCAAGGAGCGGCTTTGGTTATAGCGAAAACATGTGACGATTGGGGCTTGACCTTGCACCCAAAATGGATTCCAAGGGGCTTGAATCAGCGAGCTGATCAGCTTAGTCGTCACAAAGATAATGATAATTGGGAGATTTCTCCTGACGTTTTTGTTTACTTGTCGGCTATATGGGGGCCGTTCGATTTCGATAGATTTGCTATAGATTATAATGCAAAGTGTATAGCTTTCAATTCGTCCTATTATTGTGCAGGGTCGACCGGCATTGATGCTTTTCAACAATTGGCTGGTCCCCCTTCCGGTAATGATTCTTGAATGTATTAGAAAGATTACGAAGGATAAGGCTAGAGGTACTCTGGTTATTCCTGTGGGTATCTTCTACACTCTGGTCACTTGTGTCAAGTGGAGAGGAATTTCAACCATGGGTTGAAGAGGTTTTGAATTTGGGAAAATTCTACGTTATTGTTCCGGGCAGAGGCAAAAATCGCGTTTCTGCTCATTCACCACTGACTTTCCCTATGATGGCTATTAAATTTCACGCCTTAACTGTTCAAGTGCCAGTTGTGGCAAGAATGTTGCTTGCGCAGTCCACTTTTTCTAGGCACATTTATTACGCTAGATTTGGTCATTTGTTAATGCATGCTCTTTTCTTCGACAGGTTGCTAACTGGAGTCAAACATCACAACACTAGTGGAGCAGTCCGGTCTACGCTTGGATAGTGACATTAGACTTTTGGTGCATAGCATGTCCAAATATTTATTCTCGTCAAGAGCTTCGAACACTTCAGTTAAGTACTTTTCATATTTTCTGAAGTGGAAAAACTTCATTGAACTCCAAGGCCGAATCGCTTTACCAGGTTTACCCATTCATTGTGCTTTGTATCTGACATTTCTCTTGGATTCAGAACATTCATACAACGTTGTTTCTTCTACGGTTTACAGCATCCAATGGGTGCATGACATGGTCTTGATAATCCTACAAACAACGCTTTTGTTTCGAACATTGTTGAAAGTGGTAAACAACATTCACGGGTAGCAAAACGTAAGAAAGAACCAGTCATGGCTAAAATGTTTATTGATTTGTGTGAGGAAAATGTCAATTCTACTGATTTACTTACCGTTCAGGATTTAACACTGATTGTATTGGGAATCGCCGGTTTCCTGCGTTTCGACAAATTGAGCTCTATCAAACGTTCAGATATCACATTTTTTGATTCATATTTTAGTATCAATATTCCAAGAAGTAAAACTGATCAATATCGATCTGGTAACGAAATCGTAATTTCAAAAGGAAATTCGGCGGCGTGCCCATTTCTTATGCTACAATGTTATCTTGCTTTGGCCGGTTTAGAAGAAAATTCAGACGTGTACATTTTTCGGCCATTATTTAGAAATAGACGCTCTTGTCAATTGATCCATAAAAACAAGCGACTTAGCTACACTCGCGCTAGGGAATGCATAGTCAGTCGGCTTCAGTCTGTGTCAGGGGCGTTAGATTTAGGCTTGCACTCTTTACGTGTAGGAGGTGCCACAGCAGCGGCCAATGCCGAGGTCAAGGAACGGTGCTGGAAGAGGCACGGTAGATGGAGGTCAGATTCGGCCAAGGATGGCTATGTTTTGGATTCTATCGTCTCACAACTTGAAGTCAGTCGTCAGCTTGGGATTTGATTTGTTTTTTCCTTCATTTTGACATTGACCGCTTCATGGTGATTTTCCAGAAATTTTATTCTACCACTGCCATCCATCTGTTATATCAAATTTTTACCCTAATACACATCTGTGTTATTTTATATTTATAATATTCATCCTCGCGACGCTTTCTGTTCTTTTTATTATTCTATGTCAGCTGTCTACTGGCAAAATGTATTTTGCTTTTTGTCTTTTATTTATCCTGATAATTCAGATCAGACGTGTGTTTTCTCGCGTTTCGTAGAATAGCGAGAAAATATTGTCTCGTCGGTGTTCTGAGGGTTGATATGCCGGATTCAGATTGTGCTATTGCACAGATTGCAAAGTACCAAGTCGCTTGTTCGGTGCGTTATGCACGCTTGATTACGTGGTAATGGTCGAGTTGATTACAATGAGATTTCAATTCTGGACAGTCTTCAGTCAGGAGCAGACGTCCAATTTTTCATTGTAAAAACTATATTGGCTTTATCTCATTTAGCATCCTGATAAGTCACTGTTCGCTGTGTGTTAACAGTAACCAATATCAAGTCAGTAAATAAGTGTAGGTCCGAACACCTCCTCGTGGTGGTCTCGCACTTGCCATCGGATACAGGTTTCCAGGGGTTTCTCCCAATACAAATAAGAGAAACCGGGTTTATACCTGGTTTTTCCTGGGAGGCGAGGGTGCTTTAAGCGAGGTTTTTTCTCATGGCCATTACAAAGCTTTCATTCGTTTCAGCTATGTACCACTGTCATTGTAATAATTGTTTCCATGACGCTCAATAAAACACTCCTCTACGTCAGCTGTCTACTGGCAAAATGTATTTTACTTTCTTCGTCCCCTGAATTCCAATGTGTTCTATGTGCCTACTGGCACATAGAACACATTGGAACTCAGGGGACGTTTGGTCTTTTATTTATCCTGATAATTCAGATCGGACAAGCATATATCAACTAGATGAAGCGATTGCACCCACACAAAACACAGGATTTTCCTTCCATTTTCACTTCCTGCACTTTTACATCCCAAAATTGAGATAAACGCATAAAAACAGATTTTTTTTTATTTTTGTTCGGAAATTTTCGAAGTCCCAAACAAAATATTTTCAGACTAAAATTTTTTTTTCTTCTTCTTTAAATGGACCAAAACGCATAAGAAACCAAAAAACTAATTTCAGGATTTTGATCCAAAATTTTCTAAGTCCCACCTGGACCCCAAATTTTCAGTGTAAAAAAAAAATTGTATTTTTGTCTTAAAATTGAACAAAATGCATAAAAACAAAAAAAATCATTTCGGAATTTTGGTCCAAAATTTCTAAGTCTGGACCCCAAATTTTCAGTGTAAAAAAAAAATTGTATTTTTGTCTTAAAATTGAACAAAATGCATAAAAACAAAAAAAAATAATTTCCGAATTTTGGTCCAAAATTTCTAAGTCTGGACCGGGACCCCAAATTTTCAGCCCAAATATGAACCCAGGGATTTGGCTTGAACAAACTTGAATCTCACCTCCCTAAGCATGCTGCATACCAAATATCAAAAGATTCCTATTGGTAGATCTGAAGAAGATTTCTAAAGAATATTCCTCATACTGCACTAATTTAAACATTTGGGCTCCCACAGAGAGACCAAATATGGACCCAGGGAATTGATTTCAATAAACATGTGAAACAATCTTCCAAAGATGTTATATGTGAAATTTGAAAGCTTTTGGAGCAGTGGTTTGGGAGAAAAGTAGTGTTAAATGTTTTTTCTGATTACCCACAGTGTTAAAAAATGCTTACTCTGCACTTTTTCAAAGTCCCCAAAAAGTACCCCATGATAAAACTGATAGCAATTTTTTTTACCATTCCATTCTGTTGGTCCTAAGGAAGCTTCACACCAAATAAGAATTCTCAGTGCCGTGTAGTTTTGGAGATATGGGCATTTTAATTTTTTTCTATTTTTAGTTCCTGCGGTTCCCATGGGGCGACAGGAAAAAAAATTGGGGCATAAATTAAGTACTTATGACCCAATATGCCCTCATATCAAATTTGGTTCAAATCTGCCTCTCGGTTTGGAAAATAGAAATTTTGGGCTTGGCGAAAATTCTTGCCCCTCCCATAATGAAGGCAAATATAGCTCCTCGAACTTCTCTTGAACAAATCTGAATCTACACTCTAAAAGGTAGCAGCACACCAAATATCAAGTCTCTGCTACTGCTGGTTCATGAGAAGAAGATTTTTTAAGATTTAAGCACACTTTTTGGGTGTGGCCCTACCAAGGGGCAGGTCAACTTGATTTGAACAAACTTGAATTGACATATGATAGGGAACATGCACAGCAAATTTTGTTGAATTTGGTCCTGCAGTTCGTGAGAAGAAGTCGATAATGTAAAGTTACCGACGGACGACGGACCGAAAGCGATCAATTAAGCTCCCCATGAGCTTCACTCAGGTGAGCTAAAAATACAGGGTACTACGAAAGTTTGGCGTGAAAATGGGTATTAGTAGAAACAAGATGGCAAAGGTTAGCTCAAAATGTATTAATGTGAAGAAAATCCGCCGTTCGAGAGAAGTGGCTAAGAATAGGGAAAGTGTGATAAAATTTTTTGAGAGGGATGACAATTCGCGAAAACATGCCTGGAACAGCAGATTGTGTAAAGTCAAAGCCTGGAAAGAAAACTCGAAAGACAGTTCTCACAGATAACCTGTCAACGTTGTACAAAACATTCGGCAGTGAAAACCCATGTATTAAATTGTCTTTCACATGTTTCTGCCGAATTTGCCCAAAACACATACTTCTTACATCATTGATTACTCGGGAGACACATGTCTGTGCACTAAGCATCAGAATATGTCACTTACCCTCAAGGCAGCCAAACGACAGAATGTAGACGCTCCAGTGAATGGTGAAAAGATGCTAGATCGTAAGACCGAAATACTAAAGGATATTGAAAACAATGTTACCTCAAACAAAATTGTCGTTGGCCAGTGGAAGCATGTACAAACAGAAATTAAAGGGTAGACAAAATCTGTAATGAAAATTGTGGACACTGAGATGACAAAACCAGAGTTTGGAAAGCATATGGCGACACAGTCTGATGATTTTGATGATCACATCAAGAGAATTCGAACACAATATACTGAAATGAAAAGGCTTAAAGATAATCTACCATCCAACCACTGCATCCTTCATATGGATTTCAGTAAAAATTACTTGTGTAAATCCGTTCAGGAAATTCAGTCTGCATACTGGATTCAAACCAGCGTCACTCTGCATCCTGCAGTGATTTATTACAATCTTCCCGACTCCAACAAATTATTCCACAAAGTATAGTTGTCATATCAGATGAAATGGGTCACAATGCTCCTACAGTGTTGACAATCATTGATATGTTAATGCCAGAAGAAAAACTTCTTAACCCAGAAATGGCATGCATCCACTATTGGACAGATAGCCCTACTTCCCAATACCACAACAAAGTCATCTTCTATGCCATAGCAAATCACAAAAGTAAGCGCATAAGTTAGAAGCTATATGGAACTACTGGGAAGCTGGCCACGGTTAGGGGCCATGCGATGGACTTAGAGGAACAGTCAAATGCATGGCTGATGATACTGTTAAGATAGGAAAGTTTTCCATACAAGATTCATCTGACTTCTATAAGTGGACGCAGTCAACGCTATGCACAATCAGAACAGTAAAGTTTTTATTCATTTCCACTCAGTGGAACAATGAAACTGCACGCAGTAAAAGGAAAGGGCAATTCTGCCATAGCTGTCCGTAACACAAGCTGTAACTGTGAAAAATGCATCATCTCTGCTAGCTCCACATGCAAGACTTGGAAGGAAGAGAGCATTAACGTGAACGTGAATACAGTATCCCAACATTCACCCTCAGCTGAAACAAATGAAAACAAAGACGACCCTCCCATTCTTGGGGCAAGCAAAATATCTACTCCCCAGAAAACTGACACTGAACTATCATGTTCAGAATCTCAAATAGCTGGTAAAGACTCATGCATAAAAACGAATGACTATGTAACCACTACATACCTCGATAAGTGGTATATTGGTGAAGTACTTGGTGTAGATGCTGATGACAATACCGTTGAAGTGTCCTTTTTGGAACAAAAAAGGAAGTCTTAGCAGTGGCCATCCAGACAGCTGTTTTATGGGTAGAAAACAAAGCCATCCTTTGTAAAGTCTCAGTCCCTAAGCCAGTTGGAAAATCAAAACGTATGTTGGTAATGGATCCCAACGATCTAAACTGTGTTAAAGAATTGTTTTACCAACTTTAAATTACATGGTTTGAAATGTTCGTTACGGCTACAATGAATTTACCAGAAGTACTTCATTTGTAACTGATAAACTTGCCACTACCATAAAGAACAAAGACACAGCACAATATAGGAACACTTTCAATCCACTTTTACCCCCAGTGATATTGTATTCAAAGGGTGATTAATGAAAATCAGTTGTAATGTACATTTCTAATTTTGACAGATAATCTTGAAGCTAACTCAGAGAGAGGAAAGTAGGCCTAAGATTTGTTTTATTTTGACACAGGTTTGTGACTACATTCTCCTTTAGTAAAATTGATATCTTAATGAAGGTGCCAATATCTTGATATATGAAGGACTGTAAACTATCTGTTAACATGTTTGTGTGAGGAAAGACATGAACACACACCCTTATATATGGGCACGTGTTACTTATCACGTTCTACAACTAACCATGTTTTGTATATTTCATATGTAATCATGAATATTCATTGCATGTATATTGTGATTACATAGAAATATTCGTTACAAATAATCATGTCATAAAAGTCAAATTATGTTGTAATAATGCATTAATTATGAAACAAAAATAGGCTTTCTCAAAAAGGCAAAGCATTCATTAATATATGACTGCGTATAAATTGCCTAATCATGTAATCTGAACATATATGCAAAATAAAAAATGCCGCTCAGGATCACAGATCCAATGTCGAGTTGTGACCTTGACCTTTGACCAGGCGAGTCCAAGGTCAATAGGGTTCTTCCTCGCACCAAGGCCAACACACCTATGAAGTTTCATGACTCTAGGTTGAACCACTATCAAGTTCTCATCCGGAAACCAATTGTTGCGATATACTATGTTCAAGGTCACTGTGACCTTGACCTTTGACCTGGTGAGTCCAACATCAATAGGGTTCTTCCTCGCACCAAGGCCAACACGCCTGTAAAGTTTCATGGTTCTAGGTTGAACCACTATCAAGTTATCATCCGGAAACCAATTGTTGCGATATACTATGTTCAAGGTCACTGTGACCTTGACCTTTGACCTGATGAGTCCAAGATCAATAGGGTTCTTCCTCGCACCAAGGCCAACATACCTATGAAGTTTCATGACTCTAGGTTGAACCACTATCAAGTTATCATCCGGAAACCAATTGTTGCGATATACTATGTTCAAGGTCACGGTGACCTTGACCTTTGACCTGGTGAGTCCAAGATCAATAGGGTTCTTCCTCGCACCAAGGCCAACACACCTATAAAGTTTCATGACTCTAGGTTGAACCACTATCAAGTTATCATCCGGAAACCAATTGTTGCGATATACTATGTTCAAGGTCACTGTGACCTTGACCTTTGACCTGGTGAGTCCAAGATCAATAGGGTTCTTCCTCGCACCAAGGCCAACACACCTATGAAGTTTCATGACTCTAGGTTGAACCACTATCAAGTTATCATCCGGAAACCAATTGTTGCGATATACTATGTTAAAGTTCACTGTGACCTTGACCTTTGACGTAGCGAGTCCAAAATCAATAGGGTTCTTCCCCTCACCAAGGCCAATCTACCTATGAAGTTTCATGAATGTGAGTTGAACCATTATCAAGTTATCATCCGGAAACCAATTGTTTAAGATTTACTATGTTCAAGGTCACTGTGACCTTGACCTTCGACGTAGCATGTCCAAAATCAATAGGGTTCTTCCTCTCACCAAGACCAACCTATGTATGAAGTTTAATGAATGTGAGTTGAACCACTATCAAGTTATCATCCGGAAACCAATTGTTTACGCCCGCCCGCCCGCCCGCCCGCCCGCCCGCCCGCCCACCCGCCCACCCGCCCGCCCGCCCGCCCGCCCGCCCACCCGCCCGCCCGCCCGCCCACCCGCCATTCACCAAACTATAAGTCGAGTTTGACTTCGTCACAACTCGACTAAAAATGACTAATCATGCAAACACGATTTTTTCTATTGCTTTCATGAATAATTTGTTCTGAGGTAAATTGCATCAAGAATAAAAAAAAATCGGTGATTGTCATATTAATTGATATTACCAGAAAACAGGAATATCTTCTTAATAACGTAAAATAGGATTTATTGGAATAAATAGAACATAATTTGCTGCAACATTCACCAAAACATTTAAGGACAAGGTAACAGACATTTCTTGTACGATAAAAAAGAGAATTATGGGTGTATACTTTAATCAAACACAGAATAATAATCCATTCATTGATGTTCAAACAATTTTGGATCTTTGCAATTAATAGTTCATAGTTTCAGATTTTACAATTAATAAAGCAATTTGATGACCATTTTGTTTTGTGTATTCCATGTGTCTGTAGTGCACCTACTTATGGATAATGCGTGAATACCAAATTATGTCTGAGGTTTGAACCAAAAGAATATGTCCCATAAGTCACATTTCGATTGTCCCATAAGTCACATATTAACCCTTTACCCAACGCAGACGGTATCAAAATTTATTATTTTAAATAACATTTTTTCCAATTTTTCAAAAAATTTCAACAAAACCATATCATGTGACCCCTCGTTGGAACGAGCTCGTTCCAAGGAGGGGTCACATGATATGGCTTTGTTGAAATTTTCTGAAAAATAATTTTTTTTCAACTGCTGAATTTGCATATTACGCAGGCGGATTTGGCCGATTTGTTGGATAAAGGGTTAATAGTTCAGCAGGAACCAAATGGAAGGCAGAAACAAAACTAAAAGCTTCAAAGTTTCTAACGAGATGCCTCTACTACATTAAAAAATACAGAGCACATTGCTATATTGGTTTTTCAAATAGATATAACAATTCACATCAAGAGGCCCCAAGGAGTCTTAATTGCTCACCTGATAAAATTGCTTGAAGAAGGATTTATGGTCACATTCACAATCTACATGTTAATATTGTTAATCTAATTTAGCTAGGGGAGTGAGGGTGGCTGGAGAAGGGTCTGTTGGGTAAATTGTTGTGGGTTTTTTTGTTGGGTTTTTTTTCAGACTTTTCTGGCGTAAAATCAATCAAACCCCTTGAAAACTCATTCTGAGGCAAAAGAAAAAAAAATCATCCAACTGATCCAAACCCAACCTCTTGCCGCCGCCTCCCCTCCCCCACAAGGGCAAAAGTTGTTTTTTTAAAATCAATCGAAATCCTCCTAAACTTGTTCTGAACTTGGTGAAACAAATATGTCTAATGGACCCTCCTGCCCCTCCCCCGGGCCTCAAGTGGACTTGTGGAACCCCATTTGAACAAACATTAATCTCAAGTATTCACGTTTACATCTAACTCAAGTTTACCATTACCAACTCAGTCATTCGTTGGCAAAATTCATTTTAATAAATAGTAAATTCTCCATTGGGTTCTGTGTTGAATTTCAAATTCATCAGGTACCCATCAAAATCAGTCAAGCGTAACACTTTGAACAAATTTTAATATAGGAGTCATTGTCGTGTTATATACCAAATATTAAAAGATTCTGTTTGGTGGATCTGAAGATCTTTGAAGAATATTCCTTTTGCTGCACTTAGTTAAAAAATGGGCTCCAGAGAGAGCCCAAATATGCGCCCTGGTATTTGATTTGAACAAACTTGAATCTCACCGTACTAAGGGTGTCAATACCATTCAACAAAAGATTTGTGAATGTGAAGAAGATTTTTTTAAAGAATAGTCCTTATATTGCACTATTTTAAAATATGACCCAAGGAACTTGGTTTGAACAAACTGAAATCTGCACTACCTAAGATTGCTGCATCTCAAATATCAAAAGATTCCGACTGGTGGATCTGAAGAAGATTTTTGAAGAGATTTCCCCATATTGCTTATTTTTATCCATATTGCACTAAGTTAAATTTTGATTGCCACAGGGAGCCCAAATATGAACCCAGGGACTTGATTGGAACAAACTGGAATGGGACCCCACTAGGGTTACTGCAAACCAAATATCAAAGTATTCTGAGTGGGAGATCTGAAAAAAGATTTTTAAAGAATATTCCTCATGTTGCAAGTCAAAATTTGGGCTCCAACAAGGAGTTCAAATATGACTTCAATCTGGACCTCTTAAGGATACGGCACATCAAAACATTGTTACTGGTAGATGTGAAGAAGATTGTTAACGAATATTCCTCATATTGCACTAAGTTATAGTTCTGAGTTCCCATAGGGAGCCCAAATATGGCCCACGCGACAAACTTGAATCAAGATGCTACATAACTATCATCTAAAGATTCTGACTGGTGGATCTGAAGAAGATTTTAAAAACTTTTTTTCTCATATTACAAAAGTTTGGTCAAGGGGAGTATCTCGAAAAAGGAGAATGCAAATATGGCCAAATTTGAATATGACCTGTATTTTGTCATTCTAAACAATATGTGAAAGTTAAAAAAAAAATATCCTTGCATACTCAAGTTATTATATGCAAACCAAAACTTGGACGTATGGATGATCATACAGATGAACAAGGGTAACACTGATTTAATACCCCTTGCTTTTCATGCAGGGAATAAAAGTTCACTCAATGGACCCTAATCTACCTCCAGGTCTTCAAGTGACCTGATGGATACCATTTAAACAATCATAATCTTATCCACCCACATGTACATCTAACTAAATCTGATCACAAACAGTCCCATCACTTGTGAGCAGAATCAATTTAAACAAATGAATAGTAAATTAGTGTTCTGAATTGGGTGGTCATAAAGCCTCAGAAAACTATTGGTTTAGTCACTTAATTCATAAATGTAGCAAGAGTTATGCACACAAGAATTTCGACCAGAAATCTATAAATTTTCTATGTTGATAACTTGGTTAAAATTGTAGCAAAATGAAAATTTTGGAATATGCACATGTTTACTCATTAGTGGTTAAATTTGTGAAGTTTTATCGAAATTAATTCATAAATGTATGAGGACTTGCAAACACAAGAATCTCATATGGAAATCTATATTAAATCTTGATGGAGAGATAACCTGGTTAAAACTGTCACAGATTAAAAATTTGGGAATATGCACAAAATGTATAAAAAGTTTCATCAAAATCGGTTGATAAATGTAGGAGTTGTGCACACTAGAAGGTCTTATTGAAAGCAACATGCAAATTTCCAAGTTGAAGGGGGAGATAACCTGATTAAAATTGTTTCTGATAAAAAATTTATAAATATTTGCATAGTCACTCTTTAGTGATATGTTCAATATGTTTTATCAAAAATGCTTCAATGTAGGAGTTGCACACACAAGAATCTCATATACAAATCTATATTAAATCTTCTAGGTTGAAGAGGAGAAGGGCAGATAATCTGGTTAAATCATCACAGATGGAAAATTTGGAAATGGGTGTCCACTCATCAGTGGTCATGTTTCCAAAATTTCATCAAAATGAGTGAATAATGTAGGATTTGAGCACACAAGAATCTCATTTGAAAATTCATAGTAAATCTAAAGTTCAAGGGAGATGACCTGGTTAAAACTGTTGCAGATCAAAACTTTTGGAATATGCACATGTCCACTTATTTGTCATAGGTTTTGAGGAATTTTATCAAAATCAGTTAAAAATGTGAGAGGAGGTGTGCACACAAGAATATCAGACATACAAGAGTACAGATATTCATGGTGATGGGTGAAGACAATATAGCCCCACTTCTTAAGAGGGGTAACAAACATGAAACAACTTTACTTAGACCAAAAGTATGTCTGGCAATGTGCCAGTCTACTTCAATTGGAACATATTAATTTTATCTTGGTCTGTTGTCTAGTTTTAACCCTTTACCTAACATGAAAAGCAGACGACACTTGCAAACAAAATTCTTGAATAACTAATTTTTTTCATTTTTTATCTGAAAAACATAGGTTATGACCCTTCATTGGAGCTCGTTCCAAAAGAGGGGTCATAACCTTAGTTTTTCAGACAAAAAATGAAAAAACTTAGTTATTCAAGAATTTTGTTTTCAAGTGTCGTCTTTTTTTATGTTAGGTAAGGGGTTAAATGCTAATAGTCAATGACTCCAAAAATAGTAGTTTGAATAAATGTCAGAATCAAACCTGACCCGAATTTTCTGTTCATAAGGCTATATTCCAAATTCAGATTAGGTGTGTTGAATATAAAGGAAAGGAAGTTATCATCAGGTGGAAACTTCTATACATGTATATTCTAATTATATATTCTAACTATATATTTAGTCTGTGTGAAAAACACAGACTATTGTTTTTGCACAGTTTCTTTTTCTTTTTTTTCTTCTTTTTTTTCTTTTTTTAGTCTGTGTGAAACACACAGACTATTGTTTTTGCACGGATTCTTTTTCTTTTTTTTTTTTTTCTTCTTTTTTTTTTTCTTCTTCTTCTTCTTCTTTTTCTGTCTTCTGTCGTCTCATCACTTTTTTGTCCGCAAGATAACTCGAAAACGAATTGCCCTATCTCGTTGATTTTTGGCATGCTGATAGACAGCCACAAGTTCTCGGAACTCAATAGTTTTCAGATTCCTGGGGCATTAGGGTTCTCCGTGGGGGTGTTTTGAAAGTGGGTCACGCCCATATCTCAGGCGTGGTATGACCTAGGGACCTGGGACCAACACCAAATGAGTCAACACTCAATGGACGTTCAAAATATGGGTCAAGGTCACGGAGGTCATCTAGGGGTCATTGAATGCATTTTTCAGAATTGCTGGAAATCACATTTTTTGACCCCCTAAAGTATTCCTGATGTACACACATGCATTTTGACGTAAAAAAAAGTGGACGTCGCCAAAATTTTTGAAAGTGGGTCACGCCCATATCTCAGGCGTGGTATGACGTATGGACCTGGGACCAACACGAAATGAGTCGACACTTGATGGAGATTCAAAATATGGGTCAAGGTCACGAAGGTCACCTAGGGGTCATTGAGTGCATTTTTCAGAATTGCTGGAAATCACATTTTTTGACCCCCTAAAGTATTCCTGACGTACACACATGCATTTTGACGTAAAAAAGTGGGCATGGCCAAAAAGTTTGAAAGTGGGTCACGCCCATATCTCAGGTGTGGTATGACGCATGGACCTGGGACCAACACCAAATGAGTCGACACTTGATGGAGATACAAAATATGGGTCAAGGTCACCTAGTGGTCATTGAGTGCATTTTTTCAGAATTGCTGGAAATCACATTTTTGACCCCCTAAAGTATTCCTGACGTACACACATGCATTTTGACATAAAAAAGTGGGCGTGCCCAAACATTTTTTGAAAGTTAGTCACGCCCATACCTCAGTCGTGGTAGGACGTATGGACCTGGGACCAACACCAAATGAGTCGACACTTGATGGAGATTCAAAATATGGGTCAAGGTTACAGAGGTCACCTAGGGGTCATTGAGTGCATTTTTCAGAATTGCTGGAAATCACATTTTTTGACCCCTAAACTATTTCTGACGTACACACATGCATTTTGACGTAAAAAAAGTGGGCGTGGCCAAAATTTTTGAAAGTGGGTCACGCCCATATATCAGGCGTGGAATGATGTATGGACCTGGGACCAACACCAAATGAGTCGACACTTGATGGAGATTCAAAATATGGGTCAAGGTCACAGAGGTCACCTAGGGGTCATTGAGTGCATTTTTTTCAGAATTGCTGGAAATCACATTTTTGACCCCCTAAAGTATTCCTGACGTACACACATGCATTTTGACATAAAAAAGTGGGGGTGCCCAAAAATTTTTTGAAAGTGAGTCACGCCCATACCTCAGTCGTGGTAGGACGTATGGACCTGGGACCAACACCAAATGAGTCGACACTTGATAGAGATACAAAATATGGGTCAAGGTCACCTAGTGGTCATTGAGTGCATTTTTTCAGAATTGCTGGAAATCACATTTTTTGACCCCCTAAAGTATTCCTGACGTACACACATGCATTTTGACGTAAAAAAGTGGGCATGGCCAAAAAGTTTGAAAGTGGGTCACGCCCATATCTCAGGTGTGGTATGACGCATGGACCTGGGACCAACACTAAATGAGTCGACACTTGATGGAGATTCAAAATATGGGTGAAGGTCACAGAGGTCACTTAGGGGTCATTGAGTGCATTTTTCAGAATTGCTGGAAATCACATTTTTTGACCCCCTAAAGTATTCCTGACGTACATACATGCATTTTGACATAAAAAAGTGGGCGTGGCCAAATTTTTTGAAAGTGGGTCACGCCCATATCTCAAGCGTGGTATGACCTACGGACCTGGGACCAACACCAAATGAGTCGACACCCGATGGAGGCCTTCATAATATGGGTCAAGGTCACGGAGGTCAACTAGGGGTCATTGAGTGCATTTTTCAGAATTGCTGGAAATCACATTTTTTTTACCCCCTAAACTATTTCTGACGTACACACATGCATTTTGACGTAAAAAAAAGTGGGCGTGGCCAAAATTTTTGAAAGTGGGTCACACCCATATCTGAGGCATGGAATGACGTATGAACCTGGGACCAACACCAAATGAGTCGACACTTGATGGAGATTCAAAATATGGGTCAAGGTCACAGAGGTCACCTATGGGTCATTGAGTGCATTTTTTCAGAATTGCTGGAAATCACATTTTTTGACCCCTTAAAGTATTCCTGACGTACACACATGCATTTTGACATAAAAAAGTGGGCGTGGGCAAAAATTTTTTGAAAGTGGGTCACGCCCATACCTCAGTCGTGGTAGGACGTATGGACCTGGGACCAACACCAAATGAGTCGACACTTGATGGAGATACAAAATATGGGTCAAGGTCACCTAGTGGTCATTGAGTGCATTTTTTCAGAATTGCTGGAAATCACATTTTTGACCCCCTAAAGTATTCCTGACGTACACACATGCATTTTGACACAAAAAAGTGGGCGTGCCCAAACATTTTTTGAAAGTTAGTCACGCCCATACCTCAGTCGTGGTAGGACGTATGGACCTGGGACCAACACCAAATGAGTCGACACTTGATGGAGATTCAAAATATGGGTCAAGGTCACGGAGGTCACCTAGGGGTCATTGAGTGCATTTTTCAGAATTGCTGGAAATCACATTTTTTGACCCCTAAACTATTTCTGACGTACACACATGCATTTTGACGTAAAAAAAGTGGGCGTGGCCAAAATTTTTGAAAGTGGGTCACGCCCATATATCAGGCGTGGAATGATGTATGGACCTGGGACCAACACCAAATGAGTCGACACTTGATGGAGATTCAAAATATGGGTCAAGGTCACAGAGGTCACCTAGGGGTCATTGAGTGCATTTTTTTCAGAATTGCTGGAAATCACATTTTTGACCCCCTAAAGTATTCCTGACGTACACACATGCATTTTGACATAAAAAAGTGGGGGTGCCCAAAAATTTTTTGAAAGTGAGTCACGCCCATACCTCAGTCGTGGTAGGACGTATGGACCTGGGACCAACACCAAATGAGTCGACACTTGATGGAGATACAAAATATGGGTCAAGGTCACCTAGTGGTCATTGAGTGCATTTTTTCAGAATTGCTGGAAATCACATTTTTGACCCCCTAAAGTATTCCTGACGTACACACATGCATTTTGACATAAAAAAGTGGGCGTGCCCAAACATTTTTTGAAAGTGAGTCACGCCCATACCTCAGTCGTGGTAGGACGTATGGACCTGGGACCAACACCAAATGAGTCGACACTTGATGGAGATACAAAATATGGGTCAAGGTCACCTAGGAGTCATTGAGTGCATTTTTCAGAATTGCTGGAAATCACATTTTTGACCCCCTAAAGTATTCCTGACGTACACACATGCATTTTTACGTAAAAAAAAGTGGGCATGGCCAAAATTTTTGAAAGTGGGTCACACCCATATCTCAGGCGTGGTAAGACCTACAGACCTGGGACCAACACCAAATGAGTAGATACTCGATGGAGGTTCAAAATATGGGTCAAGGTCACGGAGGTCAACTAGGGGTCATTGAGTGCATTTTTCAGAATTGCTGGAAATCACATTTTTTGATCCCCTAAGGTATTCCTGACATACACACATGCATTTTGACGTAAAAAAGTGGGCGTGGCCAAAACATTTTCAAGTGGGTCACGCCCATATCTCAAGCGTGGTATGACCTACAGACCTGGGACCAACACCAAATGAGTCGACACTTGGAGATTCCAAATATGGGTCAGGGTCAAGGAGGTCACCTAGGGGTCATTAAGTGCATTTTTCATAATTGCTGGAAATCACATTTTTTGACCCCCAAAGCATTCCTGAGGTCCATACATGCATTTTTATGTTAAAAAAGTGGGCGTAGCCAACATTTTTGAGAGTGGGTCATGCTCATATCTCAATCGTGGTATGATGAATGGACCTGGAACTAACACCAAATGAGTCGACACTTGATGGAAATTCAAAATATGGGTCAAGGTCATGTAGGTCACCTAGGGGTCTGCCTGAAAGAGGTCACCAAAGTCATCAAGTGTGTATTATTCAGAAATACTGGGAAATGAATTTTAGTACACCTTAATGCATTTCTAAAGTTTATGAACGTATTTCATCACTCAAATTAGTGGGCAGAGCCAAAAATGTCATTTCTGATTCGAGTATCGAAGCCTTTGAATGCTGGTCACATGTATGCCTTTTCTGGTTTCTTATAAATAATTGTTCTGATTCCAGTATGAACAACTGTAAATACTGTTAACGAAAACCCATTTCTGATTTGTTTAAAAATATTTTACTCCTGAAAATAAGCCTCCATAAATTCTCTTTCTGTATAGTTTATTCCTGATTCTTTAACCCTTTTCACACAGACTTAAATTTACTGGTTGCAGTAAATTCTGTTTCTCTAGTCTATATATATATATTCTTCTATATATTCTGTACTGATATTCTAATTCAATATTTAAAGAACAATAACCTCACAATGGAGTATCGAATAAACATTGAAATCAAATTTGACATGCATGTTCTTTTCAAAAGGCCATGTGAAAGAATCAGATTTGGTGTGCTCAATATAAAGTAATTTATCATCCGGAAACTTTAAATATACGAAATTATAAGTCAATAAAGAGCAAAATCTCCACATAAGAATATTGAACAGATGTCATAATCGAACTTGATCTGTATTTTCTGTTGATAAGAAGATATACCAACAAAAGGCCCCAAGAAGCAGGGCTCTCAAGGAATGAAGAGTGATCACTCGCACTCTCCTATTACTCGCCAAAACATCCCAAGTGGTGAGTGATGAACACTCGCCTCAAAAACCCCTAAAATCATCCTCTAGAAGGCTAATAGCAGTTTCAATTACTCACATCACTCACCTAATCTCAACTGTAGGCGAGTGACGTATCACTCGCCAACAATTTGCTCCTTGAAACCCCTGAAGAGGTCTTAATCATTCATCTGATAAAATTGTTTAAAAAAGGAATTAAGGTCACATTCAGCAACCACATGTTAATATCGAGTTAATTTATCAGGCCTGGCATTCTTGAAAATGCAGGAGGGCTAAAAATTGCTCCCCTCGCATGGCCCAGGGGAGGGATTAGCTCTCCCCAAGCTAACAAAATCTAAAAGTGGCAAAATGAAGATTTACTATTAATGAATTCTGCTAGTGGGCTGTACATTTAATTTGGTACTGCTAACACAGTAGTCTCTGGGAGACAGCTACATAGGTGTGAGAGGGGCAGTGTGGCCATCTTACAGAGACTACTAACATAGCAGACTATCATAGCAGAGATCTGAAAAGATGTAGGATTTAGGAATAGGCTGTTATTGTAATCATTATTTTCCAAGGACAGGAGAGCTAGTTTTCGCTCTCCTCAATTTTTTTTAAGGCGAGCAGTAGGCGAGTGAATAAATCAACTCTCCTGAAAATCCCAGGCCTGATTTATTTAGGGTCTGTTGGGTCAATTTTTAGTTTTTTGTGTAAAATCATTCAAATCCCTTCAAAACACATCTTTAAGCAAAGAGAAAAAAAATTACCCAATGAACTTCTTCCTCACTCACAACCCCCCCCCCCCCCACTCCACCCTCTCATCCACCCCTACAGAGTGAGAAAGTTCATTTTTTTCCATAAAATTGCTCAAAACCATCCAAATCTTCTTCTCAGGCAAAAAAATATAAATTTGTCCAATGGATCCTCTACCACCACACCCACCAGCAAGTGGCCTGATGGTCCCCATGTAGCAACCGTTAATCTTAGGTACTCACATTTATATCTAATTAAAATTTACTACAATCAGCTCTGTCAGAATCTGACTCGTGGGTGTAAAGAAAAAGATTTTTTAAAGAATGGTCCTTATATTGCACTAATTTAAAATTTTGATCCCACAAGGGCTCAAATATGAGCCATAGGACTTGGTTTGAACAACCTGGAATCTGAACCTCCTAAAGTTACTGCATACTGAATATCAAAAGATTCTGACTCGTGGATCTGAAGAAGAATTTTCCATATTGTATTTTGGCTGTCATAGGGAGCCTAAATATGAACCCAGGGACTTGATTTCAACAAACTAGAATATAACCCTCTGAAGGATACAGCAAACCAGTTAAAAGTTTGAGTTTCCATAGGGAGCCAAAATATGGCCGCAGAGACTTGATTTGAACAAACTTGAATCTGACCCCCCACCCCCAAGTAAGCTCTATACCAATCATCAAAAGATTCTGACTTGTGGATCTGAAGAAGATTTATTAAAAATTATCCTCATATTGGACAGAGTTAAAATTTGGGTTCCCATAGGGAGACCAAATGTGAAGTTGATTTGAACAAACTTGAATCTCACCCCACTAAGGATGGTACATACCCAATAACAAAATATTCTGACTGATGGATCTGAAGAAGATTTTAAACAAGAGGCCTCAGGGGGCCTGAGGGCACTCACCTGACATGGTAGCCTAAATATCAACCCAGGGAATTGATTCCACCAAGTTGCATCTGCCCCTCCTAAGAAAAGCTTATACCAAATATCCAAAGATTCTGACCAGTAGATCTAAAAAAAAAGAAGATTTTTAAAGAATATTCCTCATATTGAACTTAGTAATAATTCGGGCTCCCACAGGGAGCCCATATATGAACCCAGGGACTTGGCTTGAACAAACTTGAATCTCACTCCCCTAAGGATGCCGCATACCAAATATCAAAAGATTCTGATTGATAGATCTGAAGAAGAAGGTTTTCAAAGAATATTTCTCATAATGCACTAATTTAAACATTTGGGCTCCCATATTTTTAGCTCCTGCGGTTCCCATGGGGCAATGGGAAATTTTTTTTTGCATAAATTAAGTACTTATGTCCCAATAATCCCCCATATCAAATTTGGTTCAAATCAACCTCTTGGTCTGGAAAATATAAATTTTGGGCGGGGCGAAAATTCTTGCCCATCCCATAACAAAGGCAAATATAGCTCCTCAAACTTCTCTTGAACAAATCTGGTCTACACCTCAAAAGGAAGCTGCACACCAAACATCAAGTCTCTGCTACTGCTGGTTCATGAGAAGATTTTTTAGATTTAAGCACACTTTTTGAGCATTGCCCTACCGAGGGGCGAGGCAACTTGATTTGAACAAAATCAAAATGCGATGTCATAACAAACTATTATCTCAAATTTCAATTAAATTGGTTCAGCGGTTTTGGAGGAGAAGACGCAAACACCATGTTCACGGATGACGGACGGTGAGTGATAACTGTAGCTCCCCTGACTGAAAGTCAGGCGAGCTAAAAAATATTCTGTGTGCTAAGTTAATATTCAGGCTGCTACACTGAGCCAAAATAGGGCTCCAGGGAATTTAATCATTTGAACATACTTCAAGCTGCCAGTCGATCATTCAGTTGGTCTCTTGCTTATTTTGTTGACCACCAGTCAACACTTGCAGGGTGCTGGTCAGGCCTGCAACCAGGGTCGGGCATCAGGGGGGAGGGGGGGGGGGCGTTCCACCTGGACATAATCCCATCATTTTTCCATCCAGAATCATTTTATCCCCCTCCCCCAAGTGACTAAAGTTCACTAATTTGGATACATCTTTCCAAGACACTGGTTCGACCTGGCATGGAAAAATTTTAAAATTTGGAATTAAAAGAAGCAATTTCCTGCCTTCTGAAGGATCAATTCCTACTTCAACAGTCCACTAACTTTTGAATTGACCATCCTGAATCATTTCAACACCCCCCCCCCCCCCCCCCACCCCCACACACACACACACACTCATAGTGTCTAAATTCCACTAATTTGGACACACTGTGCCAAGCACATGTGCGCCAGGTTGACCATGGTTCGACCCGGCATGGGAAAAATTGAAAATTTTGCTTTAAAAGGCACAATTTCCTGTCTTCTGAAGAATCAATTCCTACTTTTCATTATTTGATTTTTTTTATTTCTGCCCACTAACTTTTGAATTACCATCTTGAATCATTTCAGCCCCCCCCCCCCCCCCCCACCCCCCCCCCCCTTCCCCACATAGTGACTAAGTCCCACTAATTTGGATACACCTTGCCAAGCACATGTGTGCCGGGTCGACCATAGTTAGACCCGGTATGGGAAAAATAAAAGAGCAATTTCCTGTCTTCTGAAGGATCAATTCCTACTTCAACATATCCCAAAAAGTTTTATTTTTTCTACTCAAATAACAAGATTCATTATTTTCAATTTTTTATATCTGTCCACTAACTTTTGAAGAACCATTCAGAATCATTTTATCCCCCACCCCTCCTCAAAGTGACTAAATTCCACTAATTTGGATACTCTTTGCCAAGCACATGTGTCTAGGGTTGACCATGGTTCCACCCAGCGTGTAAAAATTTTAAAATTTGGCATTAAAAGGAGCAATTTCCTGTCTTTGTCCCATGGAAAGCCTCTGTTTGCGAGAGCATTTCTCCTACTTTCAATTACCAGAAACCACTCATCACTTGAAATTTAACCTGCCATTGAAGACAGATAATCTCTTCTGTTAATTAGTTAATGTTTTGTATTGTCAGTGCTGTGTATAATCTGTGTGTTGAATAAACACCTCAAATATAACAATAGAGATTCAGTCATAGTATTATATTCAATGTAATTACAGGCGTAAATTGACAACTCTGAGTTAATTCACTGGTAGATAAAATGGATCAAAATGGTGAAAATTGAAAAACAGTGTCTGAAATTTTTCTAGGGGGGGAGGGGAATGTTTCTGGGGGGGGGGGGGGCTCCTTGCCCCCTGTGGTTGCAGGCCTGGGGCTGGTCAACACATCCCAAAGTAAAAACCCCAACCAAAATTGGTCAAAATGTCCCCAGTCCTGATCTTGGTCAAAACGTCCCCAAAAGTGCATTATTGAAAACATTGTCTGGCATGGCTCATTGCTCATGCAAGAATGATGCGGAGTAGAAAACAACTTTCATTACATGACTGGCACAGTTTAAAAAAAGCCCCACAAATATTTCCATCATTTGTTTTATTTGGGGAACGTGTTTTGACAACAGTTGAAGAATATGAAAAACTAATGTCTCTTTCATTTGAAGCATTTTTGATGATGTTAAAAAAAAAGCCAAGTAATATTTCTTTCCTTTGCCTTTGGGCACAATTTTGAGGGGATATTTTGTCCAATACATGGTTCATTTTGACCAAAGTTTGGGGTCATTTTGACCAGCACCCAACCATGCTATCAGACTATCTTTTTTCCACCCTGCACTATTATTTGAGTCTGCACATTGATTAATTTTCAGGTCATTCTCCAATCGGCACTTTTATTTGCATCTGCTTGTTTATTCAGAACCAGAGAGTATGTAAGATCCAATTCATTTGGGGTATATGTTATAAACATAAAGTACAGAGCATGTTTAATTTTGACGTTTTTTCAATATTCTTTTGTGGAGTTATTGCCCTTTATTGATAGAATTTTATATATTTCTGTCAGTTCACTTTTGGTTTCCAGATGATAACTATGGCTACACATTTGTATGATAACTTTGGCTGTGAATGTGATATATATTTCCTTTTTTAGCTCACCTGAGCAAAGCTCAAGGGAGGTTTAGTGATCACTTAGTACTTGGTATACAACATCCTTACAGGGCTCAGATTCAGGTTTGTTCAAATCAGGTCCCTGGATTTATATTTAGGCTCCTTATGAGAATCCAAATTTTAACTTGTAATATGAGGAAATTTAGTTAAAAATCTTCTTAAGATCAACCAGCCAAAATCTCTTGATATTTGGCATTCTGCATCTTCAGGGGGGTGGGCAGTGTCAAGTATTTACTAGTCCTCACCATTCTCGGGGAAATGGTGAAGCTTAACTCCTTATATGCTGCTGGCAGATATTCCTGCCAAGGACGGGATTTCTCTTACCACTGAAATAAGTATCATTTGGGCACTTTTAACTAGATTTTCTCCTTATGGACTGAATAGATTTCTTCACCAAAGATTTCGAAAGATAAATTCAGATGCATTTTTTATCAAATCTGGTCATGGCTGCTTCAGAGTAACCATGACTAGATTTGATGAAAAATATCTTGAAAGTACTCAACGGGTTAAGAGTTACGCAAGTGTCAGAATCGCCAAGAATATATTGAAACAAATGATGTTTTTGTTGCTTTGAAAGTATACCTTAGTACACCCATTCCAGCTACAGGGTATTCATCGGCAGATTTAATGTTGATAGTGGCCATATTGGATGTGGCAGAAAACGGATTATCAAAAAGTACCTTCTTCTAGTCACCACTAATCCACCACAAAAAATGATTCATGGGACATTGTGTTTTTAAATTATTCATGGGACATTGTGTTTTTAAATTATTGAGTGGACAATCACAAATTACAAAAACTCCAAGATTTCTGCCATAGTGCCATTTTGGAGATGGCAGGAAACTGATTATCAAAAGGAATTAATAAAATAAAAGCTTTTGGTAGAGTCTGAGAGAGTGAATAGCTTGGCTATACCCTTTGAGGTAGCTATGTTGCCTGACCGTTTTCGTTCTTACTTAAACTCATCAGAGGTGAAATGTTGAGTCAGCCTTCCCCTTTATATACCTTTGGGTGTGGTGGTACCATTTTATAGATTGGCAGTACCGTTATATGTATGGCGGGTACCGATTTAGGTTGTGTGTGGCGGTACTGGTCTAGGTGTGAGTGGCAGTACAGGTACCATTTTGTTTGTTCTGTGATGTATCTGTGGACTGAACAGTCAAGTTACATCTGGTGGTCCTGTTTAGGGTTTGGCGGTACCGATGTTCTATACCAGTGTTAGTGATGTCATCAGAATCTCTATTTTGAGTCCTTAATTAAACAAATATTTTGTTTTCGTTGTGGTTTGTGGTGGTTTGTCCATAATGGGGATGCTGAAAATAACAGTTGTGTAGTCTGAAAACTGAAAGATGACAAGCGATGATGAGTTTCATTGTACCTCCACCAACTTGTTAAAGAATACTAAAAAATATTAATATCCCAACTCCTGTTGTTTTTTTTATTATTGTGAAGATGCTGTACAGCCCTTGTTTAGCTGTGATGTCCATGATGGTAGGTATGCTAATTGTTCCAAGCTGTGGCAGGCGAACCTCAGTACTTTGTCTGTGTTGTATAGATTGTTAATAGGGGCCTCTTCCCAGTGGGGGTGTGTTACTGAGAAGGAAGTAATACTAATAAATAGTAGACTAAAAGTTCTTTCTGTTCAAGCCGAGTGATATGAGCATTTTGAGTTGGAAGATCCATCTCATTTCAGCAGTGTGTCTTCTATCATATTTGACGCGTCAACTGGATCAGAGTTTAAAATCTGTATTATCCTATATTCTACATTGTGGAGTTGGTGATTTTGTTGGTTGAAATGATAGGAGACTGGTGTGTCTCTCTTAAGCCTGATGTCAGCCAGATGTTCTCTAATGCGAATATGGAAATGGCATTTTGTTCCCCCACCCTCATATTGTTTACCGCATTTTGAGCAATGGATTAAATAGATACAATTTCTGGATATACAATTTGTTTTGAAAGGGCCACTGTGTCTTGATTTGGAGGCCGTCACAGAGAACCATTTAGATTTAGGTAGAAATTGTCTGCTGCACATTTTTGTAAGAATTGTTGTTGCAGTTCTAGTTTAACTGCTTTCACACTAAAGTTTCTTAGATTCTTGTATGTGGAGTGGTTAGCTGGAGTAATGTCCGTATTGGAAAAAGTGGTGTCCATGAGGGATTTTGGTTATTGCTTGTTTGTTGCCATTTCCTACCACAGTCATCCTCTTCTGCTAGGATAACAGTAGTGTTGCTGCTGGATGCTAAGCTCGAAGAGCTTAGTGAGCTCTCGGCTGTAATATCTGCCATATTCTCGCTGTTCACTAAGATTAAGTAGAATTAATAAAATAAAAGCTCTTGGTGGAGTCCGAGAAGTGTTGCATATAGAGTCTGATAATGGAATTGTTGACAATTTATATTCCAAATCCAAGATGGCCACTGCCAGCTATATTTTTCAATAAAATTCAGAAAATTTGATAGTTCCCATCTAGATATCACACCAAAAGAACATATGAAATTTGAAAAAGATTGGGTGAGAGATGAGGCCTGCAAGGTGTGCTAATGGAATTGTTGACAATTCATATGCCAATCCAAGATAGCTGCTGGCGGCCATATTTATGAATGAAATTCAGAAAAATCATCCTTCTAGACATCACACCAAAGCTATATATGAAATTCAAACACTGATGCTTGTTATTGAAAGGAACCATCCTCTAGTAAATAAAAAAAAGCAGCATCTGTTGGATCTATAGTTTTCAAGTTATCGCAGGGACAATCAAAAGTCCCTGAAAATCCAAGATGGCTGCCGTGGTGGCCATATTGGATATGCCAGAATGCTGATTATCGAAAAGAACCATCCTCTAGTCATAACTAATCAACCATAAAAAAAAACAGTATCTGTTTGATGTATTGTTTTCAAGTTATCACATGGGCAAACAAAAGTTAACGGACGGATGGACGGACAGACAGACAGACAGACAGACAGACAGACAGACAGACAGACAGACAGACAGACAGACAGACAGTTAAATGGATGGACAAACGGACGGACAATGATGCTGGTTATCGAAAGGAACCATCCTCTAGTCATGACTACTCAACCATAAAATGAAAGTGTCAATGACACTGTAGCTTAACTTGTCTGTGTGTTGTGTTTGATGAAAAGGATAATGTTCAATGTTTATGAAAGGATTATGAAATAAGACAAGAATTGTGATAATTGGGAATATGTTAATTTCTGTTCCCTCTATGCTATGTTTTTAATAAAAATAATATGAGGCGCACACTGTACTAAAGAGCTGAGGGGTGGGTTAATATCACCTCATAGTTAATGTATGTGGCTCTCACAGTTAACATATGTCAACGAAAGTTACAAAGTTACAGTAAAATTATTCCAAAACGAGTCATCCTATCAAGTTACATTGAAATCCCTTCATAAATATGGCCTGTAGACTGTGCTAAAGGTTTTTGGGCTTCAGGCCTGTGTAGCCATGACGGTAGACCGATTGCAACTAAAAGGGGACGTCCTCATCTCGACATTATACTGAGTCATTCTACTAAGTTACAATGAAATTCCTTCACAAATACGACCTGTAGTCTGTACTAAAGTTTTTTGGTTTTGGGCTCAGGAAGCCATCATGGTTGAATGATCGCGACCAAAAGGGGGCAGTGTCATCTGGGCATAATCTGGAGTGATCCTATGAAGTTACAATGAAATGCCTTGGCTATACCTGTAGACTGTGCTCAAGGTTTTCGAGCCCCTGAATCTGTCACAGTTGACTAATCATGACCGAAAGAGGATGTCATCATCTAGGCATTATATGGAGTCAACCTAACAGGTTACAATGAAATCCTTCCATAAATACGACCTATACACTATGCTAAAGGTTTTTGGGTTTGGGGCTTGGGCAGCCATCAAAGCTGAATGATCGCGACCAAAAGGGGACGTTCTCATCTAGACATTATTTGGAGTCATCCTACCAAGTTACAATGAAATTCCTTCATAAATATGACCTGTAGACTGTGCGAAAGGTTTTCAGGCTTCGGGCCCCTGTAGCTGTCACAGTTGCCCAATTGCATCCAGAAGAGGACAGTCTCATCTAGACATTATATGAAGTCAACCTACCAGATTACAATGAAATCCCTTCATAAATATGACTTGTAGACTATGCTAAATGTTTTCGGGCTTCGGGCTCGCGCAGCCATCATGGTTGAATGATCGCAACCAAAAGGGGACATTCTCATCTAGGCATCATCTGGAGTGATCCTATGAAGTTACAATGAAATCCCTTCATAAATATGACTTGTAGACTGTGCTCAAGGTTTTTGGGCTTTGGGCCCCTGTAGCCGTCACAGCTGACCAATCACAACCAAAAGGGGATGTCATCATGTAGGCATTATATGGAGTCAACCTAACAAGTTACAATGAAATCTTTCCATAAATACGACCTATAGACTATGCTAAAGGTTTTTGGGCTCAGGCAGCCATCAAGGCTGAATGATCACGATCAAAAGGGCAAGTTCTAATCTAGACATTATTTGGAGTTATCCTACCAAGTTACAATGAAATCCCTTCATAAATATGACCTGTAGACTGTGAGAAAGGTTTTCGGGCTTCGGGCTCCTGTAGCCGTCACTGCATCACAGTTGCCCAATCACGTCCAAAAAGAGACGTTCTCATCTAGACATTATATGAAGTCAACCTACCAAGTTACAATGAAATCCCTTCATAAATATGACCTGTAGACCGTGCTAAAGGTTTTCAGGCTTCGGGCCCCTGTAGGCGTCACAGTTGCCCAATTGCATCCAAAAGAGGACAGTCACATCTAGACATTATATGAAGTCAACCTACCAGGTTACAATGAAATCCCTTCATAAATATGACATGTAGACTATGCTAAAGGTTTTCGGGCTTCGGGCTTGCGCAGCCATCATGGTTGAATGATCGCAACCAAAAGGGGACATTCTCATCTAGGCATCATCTGGAGTGATCCTACGAAGTTACAATGAAATCCCTTCGTAAATATGACTTGTAGATTGTGCTCAAGGTTCTTGGGCTTTGCGCCCCTATAGCCGCCACAGCTGACCAATCACAACCAAAAGGGGATGTCATCATGTAGGCATTATATGGAGTCAACCTAACAGGTTACTATGAAATTCTTCCATAAATACGACCTACAGACTATGCTAAATGTTTTTTGGCTCGGGCAGCCATCAAGGCTGCAAATGATCGCGACCAAAAGAGGACGTTCACATCTAGACATTATTTGGAGTGATCCTACTAAGCTACAATGAAATCCCTTCATAAATACGACCTGTAGACTGTGCTAAAGGTTTTCGGGCTTTGGGCCACTGTAGCCATCACAGTTGCCCAATCGTGTGCAAAAGGGGACGTTCTCATCCAGACATTATATGAAGTCAACCTACCAAGTTACAATGAAATCCCTTCATAAATATGTCCTGTAGACTGTGCTAAATGTTTTCGGGCTTCGGACTCGGGCAGCCATCATGGTTGAATGATCGCAACCAAAAGGGGACATTCTCATCTGGGCATCATCTGGAGTGATCCTACAAAGTTACAATGAAATCCCTTCATAAATATGACCTGTAGACTGTGCTCAAGATTTTCGGGCTTTGGGCACCTGTAGCCGTCATAGTTGACCAATCATGACCAAAAGGGGATGTCATCATCTAGGCATTATATGGAGTCAACCTAACAAGTTACAATGAAATCTTTCCATAAATACGACATATAGACTATGCTAAAGGTTTTGGGGCTCAGGCAGCCATCAGGGCTGAATGATCACGATCAAAAGGGGACGTTATAATCTAGACATTATTTGGAGTCATCCTACCAAGTTACAATGAAATCCCTTCATAAATATGACCTGTAGACTGTGCGAAAGGTTTTCGGGCTTCAGGCTCCTGTAGCCGTCACTGCGTCACAGTTGCCCAATCACGTCCAAAAAGAGACGTTCTCATCTAGACATTATATGAAGTCAACCTACCAAGTTACAATTAAATCCCTCCATAAATATGACCTGTAGACTGTGCTATAGGATTTTGGGTTTTGGGTTCGGGCAGTCGTCACGGTTGACAGATCGCGACCAAATGGGGAAGTTCTCATCTAGACATCATACGGAGTCATCCTTCCAAGTTACAATGAAATCCCTCCATATTAAATATGACCTGCAGACTGCGCTAAAAGTTTTTGGATTTCGGGCTTGGGCAGCCATCACAGTTGACAGGTCATGACCAAAACGGGACCTTCTCATCTAGGCATTACACAGAGGTATCCTACAAAGTTACAATGAAATCCCTTCATAAATATGACCTGTAGACTGTGCTAATGGTTTTGGGATTTTGGGCTTGGGCAGCCATACCGGTTGATCGATCACGACCAAAAGGGGACGTTCTCAGCTAGACATGACCCCAAACTTGCATATGAAATTTTGTGACGATCAGACAAGAACTATGGGGTGTAGCCTGTGCTAAAAGAAAACGTGAACAGACTCACAGACTAACAGACTTCCGCACGCGTGATGGCAATAGCTTATCTTGACTTTGTCAAGTTAAGCTAAAAACAGTATCTGTTGGATTATCAAATGGACAGTCAAAAGTCCCTAGAAATCCAAGATGGCTGCCATGGCGGCCATCTTGGATATGCCAGAATGCTGGTTATCGAAAGGAACCATCCTCTAGTCATGATTAATCAACCATAAAAAGCAGCATCTGTTGGATCTATAGTTTTCAAGTTATCGCAAGGACAATCAAAAGTCCCTAAAAATCAAAGATGGCTGCCGTGGTGGCCATATTGGATATGCCAGAATGCTGGTTATCGAAAGGAACCATCCTCTAGTCATGACTAATCAAATCAAACATAAAAAATATTATCTGTTGGATGTATTGTTTTAAAGTTATTGCGTGGACAAACAAAAGCTAACGGATGAGATGGACAGAGAGACAGACAGACAGATGGACATTGCCATACCATAATACGGCCGCTCATATGAGCGGCCGTATAAACAAGATCAGGTGAGAGATGCGACCTGTAGGGTGCACTAATGGAATTGTTGACAATTTATATCCGAATCAAAGATGGCTGCTGGTGGTCATATTTTTCTACATAATTCAGAAATATTCGATAGCTCCCATCTAGATATCAAACCAAAGCTACATATGAAATTTGAAAAAGATCGGGTTAGAGATGCGCAGACTGCAGGGTGCGCTTATAGAATTGTTGACAATTTATATGCCAAATCTAAGATGGACGCTGGTGGCCATGTTTTTCAATGAAATTTAGAAAAATTTGATATCTCCCATCTAGACATCACACCAAAGCTACATATGAAATTTGGGACTGATCAGATGAGAGCTGCGACCAGTAGGGTGTGCTAAAGGAACTGTTGGACAATTTATATCCACTGGTGGCCATGTTTTTCAACAAAATTCGAAAAAAATTGATAGCTTTCATCCAGACATTGTCCCAAAGCCAAATATGAAATTTGGAACAGGTCGGGTGAGAGCTGTAGGGTGTGCTAAACAAAAAATAGGACTCATTGTGCATTTTAATTTCAAGTTATAGCGTGAACAAGGAAAAATTACAAAAAAAATCAAAGATGGTAGCCATGGTAGCCATATTAGATATAGCAGAAAACTGATTATCAAAAGGGATCTTTCTCTAGTCAACACTAATTCACAACAACAAAATAGGATCAATGGTGCATTTCATTTTCAGCTTATTGTGCAGACAAGCAAAAATGACAAAAGAATCCAAGATGGCTGCCATGGCCAAAATATTGGATATGGTAGAAAACTGATCACCGAAAGGAACCTTCCTTTGGTCACTACTAATTCACCGTAAGTGAAAATGTCAATGACACTGTAGCTTAACTTGACTGTGTGGTGTGTTTAATGAAAAGGATAATGTTCAATGTTTATGAGAGTGCACTAAGGCGTACTGCACGTCGATGGTATGCATGTCTTCAACCAATCCAACTCTGCCTGTAAGGCAGTGCGGAGTTACGATGTTGGTGAGCTGGCAGCTGCTCGTTGTTGCTCGGTGGTTCTCTCCGGGTACTCCGGCTTCCTCCACCCGTAAAACTGTCACGGTTATGATTAGCCATTGTGCATAAATATGTGACCTTAAACATCAATAAATAAATAATGTTTATGAGAGGATTATGAAATACAACAAGAATTGTGATAATTGAGAATATGTTCATTTCTGTTCCCTGTATGCTATGTTTTCAATAAAAATAATTTGAGGGTACACTGTACTAAAGAAATGAGGGTTGGGTTAATGTGGCTCTAACAGTTAATGTATGCCAATCAAAGTTACCAAGTTACAGTGAAATTATTCCAAAATGAGTCATCCCATCAAGATATAATGAAATCCCTTCATAAATATAACTTGTAAACTTTGCTAAAGAAATCTTGGTCACATGACGGCTCAGCAAAAATATATAGATATTATACCAGGTTACCCTATCAAGTTACAAATAAATCCCTTTATAAGAAGAACCTGTAGACAGTATTAAATGAATCCAGGTCGCGTGATCAGGTGGCGGTAACGGCTGACTGATCTTGACCAAAATAAGAAAGGCTCATCTAGACATTGTATCGAGTTATCCTTCCAAGTTACAATGAAATCACTTCATAAATATGAACTGCAGACTGTGCTAAACAAATCTATGTCAGGCCTGTGCGGCCCTTACGGTTGACTGATCAGAGCCAAAATAGGACGATCTCATCTAGACATTATACTGAGTCATCCTACCAAGTTACAATGAAATCCCTTCTTAAATACAACCTATAGATTGTTCTAAAAGTTTTTGGATTGCAGGCACGGGCAGCCATCACAGTTGACAGATTGCAAACAAAAGCTGAAGTTATCATCTACACATTACATGGAGTCATTGTACCAAGTTACAATGAAATCCCTTTGTAAATACGACCTGTAGACTGTGCTAAAGGTTTTCGGGCTTCGGGCTCCTGTAGCCATCACAGTTGACCGATCACGACCAAAAGAGGGCATTCTCATCTAGACATTATGCAGAGTCATCTTACCAAGTTACAATGAAATCCCTTCATAAATATGACCCGTAGACTGTGCTAAATGTTTTCGGATTTTGGGCTCGGGCAGCCATCATGGTTGACAGATCGCGACTAAATGGGGAAGTTCTCATCTAGACATCATATGAAGTCATCCTACCAAGTTAAATAAAATCCCTCCATATTAAATACTAGCGGGTGAATACCCGGCATTACACGGGAGAAGATGGTTATATCAGATTGGTCAAGAAACGGAGGAATATATCAAGGTCACCAGCTTGAAGGTCAAGGTCACACACGGACACCCCGATAAAGTCAAATTGATCGATGGGTCAATATACCTGCACATATAAAATTTTAGCCTGATCAACCCAGCTGTTTTTGAAATAAAAGGTCAAGGTCATTAATTTCAAGGTCAAGGTCATCTGTATGGGCATGGCACCCATCCTATGTTACTCGCAGGGACGAATTACCCCTGTGTACAAAATTTGAGATCGATCGGTCAAGAAACGGAGGAGTTCACCCGGAACAAAGATAGAGAGATAGATACAGACATTCGCATTTATACATTAGAATGACCTGTAGACTGTGCTAAAAAAATTTGGGCTTTGGCTTGGGCAGCCATGACGGTTGACAGATATAACCAAAAGGGGATGTTCTCATCTAGACATTATACAGAGTCATCCTACCAAGTTATAATGAAATCCCTTCATAAATACAATCTGTAGACTGTGCTAAAGGTTTTCGGCATGGTAGCCATCACAGTTGACAGATCGCGACCAAAAGGGGACATTCTTATCTAGACATGACCTCAAACCTGCATATGAAATTTTGTGACAATCAGACAAGAACTACGGGGTGTAGCCTGTGCTAAAGGAAAATGTGAACAGACTCACACACAAATAGATTTCTGCAAGTGTGATGGCAATAGCTTATCAAGACTTTGTCAAGTTAAGCTAAAAATAGGATCCATTGTGCATTTCATTTTCAAGGTATTGCATGGACAACCAAAAGTGAATGGATGGACAGACTGACAGATGGATGGACAGACAGACATGCCTTTCCATCATGTGCTGTGACTCTGCCCATGTCAAAGAAAGCTGAGATTGATAACAACCTTAATTGAGTTTAACAGTGAAGTTCAGGGTGATAGGAACCAGAGGATTATTGATTCTGAAGACATTGATTTGTCTCGAGACTGTTTTTTTTGAGTCAATGTAAATATTTTTCATTGAATCTAGTCATGGCTGGTGTGAACCAGCCATGAGTAGGTTTGATGAAAATTCTGAGAAAATTTGAATCAAGAAGTCACTGGTCAAATAGTTGATTCAATTTGAAGTGGGAAAGTTGTTAAATGTGCTAAAATTTTACTTATTTTAGTGGCAAGAGATTTCCTGTCATGAACAGGAATATCTGCCATCAGCTGGTAAGGAGTTAAATGACATTTCCAGGACTTCTTTAATTCATGAATAGGAAAGTGATCCTGTCTGCAGAGCCATATGAAAAGTCTCTATCAAAGGATGAAGCCTAAAAACTACCCTGTCTGCTATTTTTAAAAATATGGTGTTCTCGTGAAGAAATGGCATCCACCATAAGTACCCTGCAATAGTTAGTGGGGAGTTATTTATGAAATAGTTGTCCCCACTGAATATCAAGATAAAATAATAAGCTTGGCTCATGAAAATCCTATGGCTGGACATTTTGGAGTTAGGAAAACTACTTGAGTGTTCAGCAGTGTTTTTACTGGCCCAAGCTTCGACAGGATGTAGAATTTTGTAAAACTTGCCACACCTGTCAAATTGAAGGGAAACCAACCAGAAGATTCCTTTTGCTCCCCTTCCACCAATCCCTTTTGGCTAGCCTTTTGAGGGACCATTTAGTAGAATTCTTATTGTGTTGGCCCATTGCCCAGAACAATATCTGGAACTGAAAGTCTTCTCACCACCATTTATGTTTCTACATGATTTTCAGAGGCTATTCCTTTAGGAAATATTAAAATATTAAAACCAAAACATAGACTAAATTTTCAAAAGTTTTGGTCTGCCAAGGTCTACGCAATCAGACTAAGGCTCAAATTTTATGTCAAACATTTTCCAACAGGCAATGTTTATTTATTTATTGGTGTTTAAGGTCATATACTTATGCACAATGGCTAATCATGACCATGACAGTCTTACTGTGGAGGAAGCCAGAGTACCCGGAGAGAACCACCGAGCAACGACGAGCAGCTGCCAGCTCCCCAACATCGTAACACCGCACTGCAGCACAGGCAGGGTCAGATTGGTTAGATTGGTTGAAGACATGCATACCATCGATGTGCAGTACGCCTTAGTACACGTCGTCATCGTGCCCCCATGTGGACAATCGAGGTTAAGTGCCTTGCCCAAGGACACTGCGCGGGAGTCTGAATTGATCGTTCAGACGGTCACCCATCCAATGATTAATCAGGCTCGAAGTTGCTTAATTTCGGTGATCTGACGAGAACCGGTTACCGCAATGCCACCATGCCCCCTTCCAACAGGCAATATATGAGCTCAAAATTAAACAGTACACATCAGATGCCTATCATTCCAAAAGTTCAGGTGCACTAGGACGTTGTCATCAAACACTAAAACCATGATAAAGGTCTATGGGAAAGATAGTAAGGATTGGGATGAAGGAGTACATCTCTTTTTGCTTGTTGCAGTGTGTGGGACTGTACATCAATCTCTGGGGTTTAGCCCCATTGAATTACTGTTTGAACACTCAATGAGGGGTTCACTCACTCTTTTTGAGGAGAAATGGTCTGAGAAAGAGCCACATAAATTTCTGTTTTGGTCTCTGTGTCAACTTTTTAAAAAAAATTGAATAGGGGCAGAGAAATAGCAAATAAACATTTACAGAAAGCCCAGAGTGAAGACCTGGTGTGATACACTTTAAACCTAGGAACAAAGTTCTTGTGTTATTTCCTGTATAAAAGGATTTACAAACAAGATATTCAGCCCATATATTGTTAATCACAAGACTCAAAAATATTCAGTTGTGCCATATAAATATGGCTATTTTGGGCCATATTTTTTGTTTTGTGATGGTTTGGATTTAGTAAATGATGTTCATTAATGGTGATATGGTCAAAATAACCTGCTGATGGTCTTGATTCAAACTGTGCATTTCAGTTGGATGTCAAGGTCACACAGGAGTGTTTAATGACTCCCCCCTGACCAATTTGGGAACTGACATTTTGCAGGTGACAAATGGGACAATTTTTTTCTAAATTGGCTTTGAGGAATCAATTTGAAACTAGACTGAAACATGCCCCCACACAGCACATGGACACAGGAGGTTGAAGAGCAAACTGTGATTTGTTACTCGTAGATGAGTTGTGTCTGTAAGACACATATGATGCCCCCTCAAAGTCTACCACACACAAACCACTTGCCATACAGGTGAAATTCTACAAAAAATTTACTAAGTTCAACAACCAAAGCAAATCAAAATTCTGACAATATGCACACCCTGTGAAATAAAAACAAGAGGCCCCAGGGGGCCTGGGGGCGCTCACCTGACATGGTAGCCTAAATATCAACCCAGAGAATTGATTTCCACAAGTTGCATCTGCTCCTCCTAAGAAAAGCTGAAACCAAATATTCTGACCAGTGGATCTAAAAAAAGATTTTAAAGAATATTCCTCATACTGAACTAAGTCATAATTCGGGCTCCCACAGGGAGCCCATATATGAACCCAGGGACTTGGCTTTAACAAACCTGAATCTCACACCCCTAAGGATTCTGCACACCAAATATCAAAACATTCCGACTGCTGGATCTGAAGAAGAAGATTTTTAAAGAAAATTCCTCATTTTGAACCAGGTTACAATTCGAGCTCCCACAATCTGCCCAAATATGGACCTAGGGACATGGCTTGAACAAACTTGAATCTTACCCCCCTAAGGATGCTGCATAAAAAATATCAAAAGCATTCATCTGCTGGATCTGAAGATTTTTAAAGAAAATTCCTCATTTTGAACTAAGTTGTCATTCAGGCTCCCATAGTGAGCCCAAATATGAACCAAGGGACTTGGCTTGAACAAACTTGAATCTCAGCCCCCTAAGGTTGCTCCTTGCCAAATATCAAAACATTCCAACTGCTGAATCTGAAGAAGAAGATTTTTAAAGAAAAATTCCTCATATTGACTAAGTTATAATTTGGGCTCCCACAGGGAGCCCAAATATGGACCCATGGACTTGGCTTTAACACACTTGAATCCCCCCCCCTCCCCCCCAAGGATGCTACTCACCACATATCAAACCATTCCGACTGCTGGATCTGAAGAAGAAGATTTTTTAAGAAAATTCCTCATTTTGAACAAAGTTACAATTCAAGCTCCCACAGTGAGCCCAAATATGGACCTAGGGACATGGCTTGAACAAACTTGAATCTCACCCCCCAAAGGATGCTGCATACCAAATATCACAAGATTCTGCCTGCTGGATCTTGAGAAGAAGATTTTCAAAGAAATTTGCCTGAAATGCACTAAGTTCGAATTTGGGCTTCTATAGTGAGCCCAAATATGAATCCAGGTGGCCGATTTGAACAAACTGGAATCAGATCCACCCCACAATGTTGCATACCAAATATCAAAAGATTCTGCCTGCAGGATCTGGAGAAGAAGATTTTTGAAGAAATTTGCCTGAAATGCACTAAGTTCAAATTCGAGCTTCTATAGTGAGCCCAAAAATGAATCTAGGGAGCCGATTTGAACAAAATAGAATCAGATCCACCCCACAATGTTGCATACCAAATATCAAAAGATTCTGCCTGCTGGATCTGGAGAAGAAGATTTTTTAAGAAATTTGCCTGAAAAGCACTAAGTTCAAATTTGGGCTCCTATACTGAGCCCAAATATAAACCCAGGGAGCCGATTTGAACAAACTTGAATCAGATCCACCCCACAATGTTGCATACCCAATATCAAAAGATTCTGCCTGCTGGATCTTGAGAAGAAGATTTTCAAAGAAATTTGCCTGAAATGCACTAAGTTCAAATTTGGGCTCCTATACTGAGCCCAAATATGAACCCAAGGGGCCGATTTGAACAAACTTGAATCAGATCCACCCCACAATGTTGCATACCAAATATCAAAAGATTCTGCCCGCTGGATCTGGAGAAGAAGATTTTTTAAGAAATTTGCCTGAAATGCAGTAAGTTCGAAATCGGGCTCCTATACTGAGCCCAAATATGAACCCAGGGGGCTGATTTGAACAAACTTGAATCAGATCCACCCTCCAATGTTGCATGCCAAATATCAAAAGATTCTGCCTGCTGGATCTGGAGAAGAAGATTTTTTAATGTTTTTCCCATTGCCTACTGTGTTAAAAAGTGCTGATTCAGCACTTTTTCAATGTCCCGAAACTATACCCTATGATAAAACCGATGGCAATTTTTTTTTACCAATTCTTTCTGTTGGTCCTAAGGAAGCTTCACACCAAATAAAAATTCTCGGTGCCGTGCAGTTTTGGAGATATGGGCATTTTAATTTTTTTCTATTTTTAGCTCCTGCGGTTCCCATGGGGCTACGGAAAAAAAAAAATCAGCATAAATTAGGTACTTATGACCCAATAAGCCCTCACATAAAATTTGGTTCAAATCAGCCTCTCGGTTTGGAAAATAGAAATTTTGGGCGGGGCCAAAAATTTTGCCCCTCCCATAACGACGCCAAGTATAGCCCCACAAACTTCTCTTGAACAAATCTGAGTCTACACCTCAAAAGGAAGCTGCACACAAAATATCAAGTCTCTGCTACTGCTGGTTCATGAGAAGAAGATTTTTTAAGATTTCAGCACACTTTTTGGGTGTGGCCCTACCCACAGGCGGGGCAACTTGATTTGAACAAAATCAAATTGCGATGTCATAACAAACTATTATCTCAAATATCAATTAAATTGGTTCAGCGGTTTGGGAGGAGAAGACACAAACACCATGTTCACGGACGACGGACGCCGGACGACGGACAGTGAGTGATCACTATAGCTCTCCTGACTGAAAGTCAGGTGAGCTAAAAATCCTAGCTTGAAAACTGTGAGAGGAGTTAGCCGAAAAAAACAATGTATCCTATGTGTGGAAGGACGGCAGGATGGATGGACAACGAACAGAGACAGTTGGATGGATGGACAGGGGTAAAATAATATCCTCCCTCTCCCCTGACTATTATATTCAATTAACAGGGTTATTCAGTTAAGAGATATTCAATTAAGTGGGTTCCACTGTAATGCATGAAAACTGGTAATATATCCCCAAAATTAGAACATTTTGACCATTTTTACTCATTTATTGAGTAATCCACTGTGTCATTCATTCAGCTGAGTGTATTTGTATGATACAGTAGGATTTTGATTGTGTGTTGTTTTCTCCAGGAAAGGCCACACGGAGCTTCCAGAAAAGGTATATGTTATGAGCAGTGTGAAGAGGGGAGATAATTTAAATGATAAATCTCCTGTCATGTTAATGATAAGTTGTGCATTTCTTGAAAAATAGACATATTCATGTGAATAACTGTAACAAGACCTTAAATAGAAAACAGTATTTGCTTTCATTGCACTTCCTGGCCAACACAATTTATGCTATCCAGTAAAATGTGAATTGCAAGTCTGCAGGAGTTTTATACAATTCTTCTTTTATGATTACATTATATTATAATTGGGGCAATTCTTCAAAAAGTGGCAAATAATGAGAATTTTCAAATTAAATTTTCTGTAGTTATGATATTTTTCTGAGAGCTTATATATCAAACTTCAATATTTTAAAACAGATTTTCCCAGTACTCACAGCAATTTCAGAAAAATGTTAGGAAAAGGGACACCTTAGAAAAATTTTCAGCAAACATGTTTTTTCTCTTCCTATTTTGATCAGTTTAAAAGTCTAAACTGTTTCTTCACTGTGTATTATTGCATACAAAAATGGATCTCTGAACTTGTTTCTTGAAAGAAAAAAATAAAATTGTGGAGGATGCAAGAATCTTCCCCTCGAAGAATCTTATTTCACAACCCATCTCTCAACAAATGTCCAGTACAACACATTTCGGTACAATAGTTTTTCTAGCAGATAAATGCCATGTGAAAAAATCTTCCCATGCAGAATCATCTTACTACATCATCATAAAAAATATCCTGTACAACAGCCAAGTGTCCCATACAACACCAGCATACCTGATTCTGTAGGAAGGTTCATTAAAAATTTCACATAGAAGTGTTTTACAACCAGTCATGGTAAGGGTACTGTTGATGGGGTTGGGTGGGTGAGGTGGGAAGGGGGGGGGGGGGGGGGGGGGTCTGGCAAGAAAAAAGCCTTGTCAAAACAGCTGTTATGAGTAAGACAGATAATGATGCATTTGTTCAGTCATCAAATGATTTTTCCAAATCAGCATCCAATTCATGAACAAAACAGTAATACTCCATGCTGGTGAATGAGGAAGTTCATGCGAAGATTATTTATTTATTTATTGGTGCTTAAGGTCACATATTTCTACACAATTGCTAATCATGACCGCAGCATGGAAATAAAGTTTAGTCAATCATTTATACCCATGATGCAAATTTTAGAGGACTTCCTCCTCAATCATTGATGGTTGGGACCTATTTTACCAGTAAAACAGAGCTTGTTTACACAGTAAACAAGTACTGCTTTACTTTCAGTGTTTCAGAGATATCTGAAATTAATGGTATCAAAAGTATGCATGTTGTGAAGTTTGATTTGGAAACTAAAAAAATTGACCTTTGGAAGAATGTCTTAGAATCAGAGCAAACAATTGTTGCTTTCTCCTCATAATGAGCCCAATTTAAAGTCACCAGTGACACCATTGACTCAAGTTTGGTTTTTGAAGAGCCTTTCTCTTTTGGGGACTGGTTGGTTGTTAATTAATGCAGGTGAAATTACCCTGATCAAAGATACCAATTTAGAAATTTCTGTAAGGCACCCAAGAGGGAAAAATTAACACTTTAAACCGTGGTAGTACTTTCCATGTCAGTTCAATGCACGCAATTGGAAGAGTTCATGATCATTATTCGGGGGTAGGCCAATTAATATTTTCAATGTGCAGCCTTAAGGCTGCATGCTGAAAATATTGAGTGGTCTACCGCACACATTCACTTAGCAGCCGCCATACTTAATGGAATTATGAAGTACCATGTTCCTAGGTCAGAAAAACGCCAGCTTGGGTTCAAAGGCTTAAAAATGACCAGATAAATTGGACAAACTTTTCTATGAATCTGAGAAGATCATAAAGAGAATTAAGCCTCCATATATTATTGGTTCAAGAGTCCAATTTGCATTTGAAGATGTTAATCTAGTTTTGAGTAGTTTACTCTTTGCCTAATGAATAATCTGCCCACGTAATTTACAAAGGAAGGAGTTTAAAATAACAATACATCAAAAAATATTTCACCAAAAACATATCATGTGACCCCCTCATTGGGACGAGCTTGTCAAGCTTGTTCAGTTGAGGCATCACATGATATGGTTTTGTTGACATTTTTTTTAAATTTAAAAAAAACAATAATTAAAATAATAAATTTTGATATCTTGTGTTGGATAAAGGGTTACCCATAATGTTAATAATTTCCTCTAATGAATTCAATTTTTAAATTTGAATTACTCTTGACTATCTTTAAGCTTCTATGAAGAAATACTGTTCTGTTTAAATGCTACTGGGTATTAATGATTCTTGATTTCTCTTTAGGACTACATGTATTAGTTTTACCAATGGTAAAGTAGAAAATTTGTTCCAAACAACACTGAAATCAGAGAATTTCAAAATTACCCGAAAACAGTTAATTTTGAGTTTAAAACATTTGAAACGAAGAAATTAGTTACCGGTATATTGAAGGCAAATTTTCAAGTGTTTTTCAAGTTTTCATGATTTTTGTTTCATTAACAGTACACAAATGAGAGGCGACAAAAATGTCCCAAACAATACTTTTCTCTGTATCCTGTACCTGACATTTTTCATTACGCTAAACAAAATTAATCTTTTGTTTCTTAGGCAGCAGCGCATTTGTTTTTTTGGTCTGTGTTTATCATATTTATTTCGGAAGCAAAATATATAAAACTATCAAAGTGTGTGATTTTAGTGATATCGCATTGCGATTTGCGATGCAATATGCCATATACCTTGATACAGTATTATTATTCTCTTTGTGAAATGCGATATGATTCTCATATGTATCTACAAAATAAATATGAAAAACAATCACAGTGATTTTTTTTTTTTAGTCGCTCTGGAGGATGTTTTCGTACTTGAAAACCAAACAGGTAGTTTTTTATATATATATACCTATATAGTTTCGTCAATCTGCCGTCATGTTCAGGAGATTACTCCCTTCTAAGCAGCTTTCATTGTTGACTAATTCTTATTCCGTTAACAATGAAAGCCGCTTAGAAGGGAGTAATCGCCCGAACATGACGGCAAATTGACGAAACTGTATAAAGCATTTGATGAAGTGTATATATGTATGTAGATATACATTTCATCAAATACTTTTTATAATTTCGTCAATTTGCGTATCTCGAACAATTTTATAATTCCCATTTAACAATTAGGATAAGCGTGACGCTAAATTTTTCGTTCCCATGATGAGATACACATTGGTACGGCACTTAACGTAACAGAATATGAATTAGTCAACAATGAAAGCCACTTAGAAGGGAGTAATCTCCCAAACATGATGGAAAATTGATGAAATTATATATATTATATAACCCTTTACCAAGCCTGAAAATAAGCAGTCTGTCATTTGCAAAATGAGGCCCCCAGAGGGTTAATTTGCTGATGATATCCCATACAGGGGATCAATTTATCCTCTGGATCACCCTTTCTGTTTAGTTTTGAGACCCTGTTTCAGATTGAGGTTCACAGAGGGTAAATTTAGTGATGCTACCCTGTTGTGCAGGGTAGCATCAATAAATTCACCCTCTGGGGACCTCATTTTGCAGATGACAGTCTGCTTATTTTCTGGCTTGCCCTTTACCCAATGCAGAGAATATCAAGATTTCTTATTTTAATTACTATTTTTTAAAATGTTTCAAAAACATTTCAACAAAACCTTATCATGTGAAACCCTCATTGGAACGAGCTCTATGAGCTCATTCCAGTGAGGGGTCACATGATAGTTTTGTAGAAATATTTTTTAAAAATTATTTTTTTCAACTGCTCAATTTGCAAATTACGTGGGCATATGTGGCCGATTCATTAGGTAAAGGGTTAACTTTAGAGCGACTAAATTAAAAAAAGCCAATAATACTGCGTCATTTGATACAAAGAGAAAATATTTGACACCTCCAAAGGTGTTTTCAAGAACCTTTCAACAACTTTTATCACTCAAGGGACGTTGCTCTGGTGTCAGACATGAGAATGTCTACTGGTACTCTCAAGAACTTGCATTGATTCCCATACCAGATCAGCTGTTTTGAATCAAGTTTACATCTATAAGCAAGATATTTATTGAGAAATTAGAATAATTAGTTTGTTAACCTCCAGCACACTGATGTCGAAATCTCTAAATTTCAGTCTGCTAATTTTTCCCATGATGCAATTAGGAATTTAACCAGTTCAATCCTGTTTGACAGAGCTCATGGAGCTCTGTCAAACAAGATTGAAATGGTTAATTTCCTAGTTACATTATGGGAAATAACTGCATGATGAAGTTTTAATATTTTGACACCAGAGTGCAGAGGGTTAATAAATGATAAAATAGTGTGATGTTTTATGAAAAATTCAGAAAATGAAAGTTATTTTCTAAGAAATTCCAAGCAAATTAAAATTCAGAAACAGAGAGGTTGCAAAATGATCTAAGGTTGATTTTTTGATAGCGCTCTACAAAATGGAGATAAAAAAATAAAAAAAGTATTATTTATTTAAACAATAGGCTCCAGGGGCCTAAGGGCACTCACCTGACATGGTAGCCTATATATCAACCAAGGGAATTGATTTGAACAAGTTGCATCTGCCCCTCCTAAGAAAAGCTTATACCAAATATCCAAAGATTCTGATCGGTGGATCTGAAAAAAATTTTTTTTAAAGAATATTCCCACAGGGAGCCCAAATATGAAACCAAGGACTTGGAATGAACAAATTTGAATCTCACTTCTGTAAGGATGCTGTATATCAAATATCAAAAGATTCTGACTACTGGATCTGGAGAAAAATATTTTTAAAGAATATTCCTCATATTGAACTAAGTTATAATTTGGGCTCCCACAGGGAGTCCAAATATGAACCCAGGGACTTGGCTTGAACAAACTTGAATCTCACCCCTTTAAGGATACTGCATACCAAATATCAAAGGATTCTGATGGGTGGATTGGAAGAGGAAGATTTTTAAAGAATACTCCTCATAGTGCATTAATCTGAACATTTGGGCTCCCATAGAGAGCCCAAATATGGACCCTGGGATTTGATTTAAAAAAACATGTGAATGAATCTTCCAAAGATGTTATATGTGAAATATGAAACCCTATGAGCAGTGGTATGGGGAAGAAGATTCTTTAATGTTTTTCCCATTACTCAGTTTTAAAAAATGATGACTCAGCATTTATTCAAAGTCCTGGAAAAGTACCCTATGATAAAACCGATGGCAATTTTTTTTTTGAGCATTCCTTTCTGCTGTTCCTAAGGCAGCTTCACACAAAATAAAAATTCTCAGTGCCATGTAGTTTTGGAGATATGGGCGTTTTTAATTTTTAGCTCCTGCGGTTCCCATGGGGCGACAAAAACTTTTTTTTTTTGCATAAATTAAGTACTTATGACCCAATAAGTCCTCATATCAAATTTGGTTGAAATCAGCCTCTTGGTATGGAAAAATAGAAATTTTGGGCAGGGTGAAAATTCTTGTCCCTCCCATAACGACGGCAAATATACACCCTCGAACATCTCTTGAACAAATCTGAGTCTACACCTCAAAAGGAAGCTACACACCAAATATCAAGTCTCTGCTACTGCTGGTTCATGAGAAGATTATTTAAGATTTAAGCACAATTTCGGGCGTGGCCCTACCAAGGGGCAGGTAACTTGATTTGAACAAAATCAAACTAGAGGTACTGTGAGCAAGCTCACAAAGTGAAACCCCCGTGCCTGTCAGAACGGAATTATATTGCTTCAAGCACATCTTCATATGGAGTTCTTCCATTGTGTAGAGCTTCATGAAAATTCTTCAAACAGTTTAGGAGGAGTTGCGCTTATAAGGACAGACAGATGGACGGACGGACAGACAGATGGACGGACAGGGTGATTCCTATATACCTCCCCCCCCCCCCAAACTTTGTTTGCGGGGTGTATAAATATGATGTCATAACAAACAATTATCTCAAATTTCACTTAAATCGTTTCAGTTTTGGAGGAGAAGATGCAAACACCATGCTCACGGACGACAGATGGTGAGTGATCACTACAGCTCACCTGACTGAAAGTCAGGCGAGCTAAAAAAAAAAAACTCTTATTATTTTTTATGTCCATTTTAGTTTTTCTATATTGATATTGTGTTGTATGATTACGGTTACAATAAAAACTATCTGTGTAATCAATATGGAAGCTCTAGTATTTAATTTTATTTGCATAACTGGATTTTAGGCATCGGCAACCATTCCATCAGGAATAAAAAATAAAAATAAAATCTGCTCTCCCTCATTTGCTTAAAAAAAAATTGTCCGAGAAGCAATTATTTACTTTTGTTTGGCCTTACTATGGTTATTTATTGAGGTAGTAGGATACGTCACTTTTCAACTTGGAATGCATAGTCCTTTGCGGTGGTAAAACTTACATAATTGTTAATTTCATTCTACAATTTGAAGAAAATTTGAGTGGTTGACTCGCCTATCCCAATCAATGGCAATATCCCAACACAGCTGGTATGAAAGTTATTGTCCTTGGTGATGCCACAGTGCATCCATCTTAATTAACATTTAACTTCCTTCTGTTGAAACATACAACCTTGACAGAATAGGAATACATGTGGCATTGATGTCACATGCTTTCATGCAATACAGAATCTTGATCTACAATGCTTTTGTCAGTCAGAAAGGTGCAAGTACAGGCCTTCTCTCACTAAACATTACATTGCAAAGAAGGGTACCAGTATTAAAAGTATGGCCATTGGAGTATTCGTTTACTGCTATCCATGGGGCTTAATGGCACTAAGTTAATGATTTTTGAATGTGTCATACATCATTTTTCTCAGAATTGAATACAGATGCACATACATTGCTTCTGAGAATGGTGTAGATTTTGTTTTTCACTTACTTGGGAACGCGTTGGCTCAGTGGTAGACTAGACTGTTGGACTTCTATGCTAGAGGTCCCGAGTTCGATCCCCATCCGGGTCGACCTGCATTGTGTCCTTGGGCAAGGCACTTTATCCCATTTGCCTACATGGGGGCACGATGATGCTGTGTACTGAGGTGTACTGCTCGTCGATGGTGCACATGTCTTCAACCACTATAACCTTGCTTGAATCGAGTTAGAATGTTGAGGAGCTGACAGTTGCTCGTCGATGCTCGGTGGTTCTCTCTGGGTACTCTGGCTTCCTCCACGGGTAAAACTGTCATGGTCACGATTAGCCATTGTGCGACCTTAAACACCAATAAATAAATAAATTAATTTCACTTAAATACTTGTTTCCTATTAATAGGTGATATCCGGGGTCACTGGATATCCTTGGTCATAATTTTTATTTTGAGATGATGTGGATTTAATAAACTAGAACTATCACTTGAAGGTGATTAATACCCCCACTAGAATGCACCTCTGAATGTTGAGGTTGAAAAACCAATAATAAATCCAAGATCATCGGAGATAACTTGGTTAAAATTTTTGCTGTTCAAAAATTTTGGAAGATATGTATGCCCACTTGTCAGTCATAATGTTTGAGAAGTTTGATCAAAATTGGTGCATTAATGAAGATGTTCCACACACAAAATTCTCATGTAGGAATCTATATTAAATCTTCTAAGTTGAAGAGGAGATAACTTCGTAAAAATCACCACAGATGGAAAATTTGGAAACATGCACATGCTCACTCATTAGTGGCCGTGTTTAAGAAGTTTCATCGAAATCGGCTCAATAATGTAGGAAGAGTTGTGCACACAAGAATCGCATCTGAAAATCCATAATAAATTTATGTTTATAGGTCTTTGGGTGACTGCGTCGACGACACACTACAAACTTCACAAATTGCGCTTTGTTACCTGCTTCAATCCGCGAAAATTGCCGTTTGAGATGGCCGATTTTGAGGTGCCTTTGACTGAATTAATAGGCAGCAGAAATCAGGGTTAGGCAAACATTTACTGTCCACAGAATTTTGAACTCAGATGGGTGACTGTGGCCCGGAGTGATCGCCCGCCTCAAAATGACAAGCCTGTTTTGATGATCTTATTCATATATTTTGAACTACATCACAAAGCTGTAAAACTCACCACAACTGAATTATTTGAGCTTTTTCATAATTTAAACTACATTCAGTGATTATTCAATGCAAATCCTCATCCTCAGTTCAACACTCACTATTAAGGCTGATTACCAGTCAACTCAACAGACTCAGAATTGAAAAAGACAATTTTTTTATTAGTATTTAATGACACTTTCAACAGACTGGGTCACCTCGTGTCGGACAGTTTTGTCGGAAGAAGCCACAGTACCTGGTGAGAACCACTGAACAGTGGCAAGCAACTGTCAGACTCCCCAACATACTAACTCCACATAAGCAGGATTAGCACTGGTTGAAGATAAGTGCACCATCGACATGCAGTACGCCTTAATACACAGCGCTACCATGCCCCCATGTGGGCAATCAGGATGAAGAGCATTGCCCAAGAATACAACGCAGGCCTGTTGTTTTCAGAATTTTGCATTATCCATTTATCGTTCACCTGGTCTGAGCTTTGTTAACCTATCGTTCATTTCCCTGTACTTGATTCAGATAACCTGTTAGGTTTGTTTGTTTGTTTGTTGGTGATTAACGTCACATATTTATGCACCATGGCTAATCGTGACAGAACATGGAGATGAAGTCAAGTTTAGTCAATCGTTGATCAACATGTTGCCCATTTTAGAGGACTTTCACCCCAAGCATTGGTGACTGGGTCCTATTTTACTAGTAAAGCGGAACTGGTTTACCACAGTAAACAAGTGCTGCTTACTTCCCGGGGTTCCCACGGGGAACCTGTTAGGTAACCTAAATATATATGTACATGTATTGCAACTATGCTGATATACAAACTGCTGTATCACAGCCAAGTTCTTGCTACTATGGGCAATATCCTGATGAATAGAGATGAATCCTCAGGAACAAATAAAACCTAATGCTCGCATGCTGCAGAAGAGTATGGCATTCATAAATTTACTATTTGTCGCAGAGACATGAATTATTGCCATTTCCTAATTTTGTACTGGGTACCTATGTTACTTTTTAAGATAAGGCTTCTACGTTTAAACGTGTGAATGGAAACGTTTCGTTTCACAATGATAAATGTTTACGATTTTTCGTAAATGTTTACACAGGATTGAGTTTAATTAGAGTGATTTCCCCTCAACAAGAGAGTTCAGTTACGAACGATAAAATCATTGCTCTTAAATATTATGCCCTGCTCTTCTGTGTATGCGCACTGCACAGAGTAGGCCTAAGCTAGTATATCCTGCTATAAAACTAAAAACTCCATAGAAATGATAGAATAGGGTTGTTTGAGTTTGTTTGAGTGTGCAACCTTTGCCACCATTATTATAAAATCTGCCCAACTGAAACGAGTCGCGACTTCCCACCAAGTTTATGGCAGCAGTTATAACACTGCTAACGACTGCATGAGTTGTCCGCCACAGACTGCCAGTATGATTTTTAGTGAACTTCAATAGATGCTTCATCGGGTTGAATGTTATTGTTGCCAAGATATTTTGATGGCGATCAAATAAAAATGTTGCAAAGTTTGCTCTACTGCCACAAAAGATATTTCCTATGGACAAGTTGTGCAGTCGCAAAAATCTGCCGAATACCATTTCCCAGGACTACTTTCACTTGTACTGGTAGTAGTAGCACGTTTGTACGTGTAAACGTTGCATTTCATTTACATACGGTTGTTTAACCGTTTACGAAAATTCCTAAACGTTGAAGCCTTATCTTAAGATGAATGATCAACAGCTTAAAATAATGTTGAGCATCAACCAATCATCAGCATAGGTGTTTGCTTCTGCCTTAAGTATAGCTGCTCTGTGGGCCAATAATTGGCCAACAGAGCAGCTATACTTCAGGCAGATGCAAACACCTATGCAGCTGATGATTGGTTGGTACTCAACATCATTCCAAGATTCATTCATACTAGATCATCTTCAACTTCGCAAAACTTTTGCTAGACCTGGGGACAATTTGGCACGAACTGTTTTTTGTTCACAGGTTTTTCATTTTAGGTAACCTCCACGCGACCCAAATGGCCTTTTGCCTCAAATCGACAAGCCTGTAATGCAGGGGTGCAGGCGATAACGACACCGTGCAAACACAGCACCAACTTTCATTGGCAAAAACGGCACCAACTGGAGAAAAGTATGGATGGCAAAAACGGCACCAAATTGGCAAAAACGGCACCAAGTGCGGCTGGCGAAAACGGAACCAAACCAAAAGAAGAACAACACTGTGATACACGATCAAATATTTAATTTTCCTCAGATGGTCGTTTTGATTTTTTTTAGCTTTTCCCACATACATACAATAGTATCGAATATGAACACAATATATTACACATTTGGCCACAAATTATTCTCATCAATACAATATACAACTACAACATTTACACATATATACAGAGACGGTGCAAACCTGATGAAAATATGTGTGGAGGGGCAATTGAGCAGGCAAGTAACCATGGTTTGCTTTTTGTGGGGGAGGGGGGGTGCCAAAAACACAAATAATTCTTCACATTTTAATATATTTTTATTAACAGTCAATCATGATATACCAATACTGGCTACAGTGGTCAATGTAAAGATATTCTTGTATTACCATTTCGTTTTGCAAATGTTTCAACCACATCATATGGATTTTCGAGAATAAATTCCCCCTTTCAGATGACAAATATATGACCCCTGTTTGTTTATTTGTTGGTGGTTAACATCACACATTTATGCACCAGGGCTAATCGTGACACAACATGGAGATGAAGTCAAGGTTAGTCAATCGTTGATCAACATGTTGCCCATTGTAGAGGACTTTCACCCCAAGCATTGGTGACTGGGTCCTATTTTACTAGTAAAGCGGAACTGGTTTACCATAGTAAACAAGATATGACCTCTAAGTCTGACAATCTTTGATTGACCATTTTGTTTCTCAGATATTCTTTTATATATTGGAGAGCCGAAAAACTGCGTTCACAGTACACGGAAGACACTGGTAGGGTGGGTGCTAGCTAAACTGTTTCTGTAAATTTGGCAGTGTTGAGCAGGGAATAATTGTCTTTTCAAGTACCGGACATTCTTGTTTGAAATCATTCAAGTCAGTATTAACTGTGTGTATGGGCAGTTTGCGAGTGGTAGCGACATAACCAGCACGTGTCACTAAAAAGAACGAGTCCTTTAACAGGCACGTTTTCCCTCTCCTGAATTTCCACAAACAATTTACGCACGCGTGAACGGGACATAAACACAAACTTTCAGCTGGGGCAAAAAAATTCATCTGCTGATTTAACACTTCTGCACACATCAACGAGAACCAGGTTTAATCGATGTGCACAGCACACCAAATAGGTGTTCTGACACAACACGTGTGCCGTCATAACACTCTGCAACAAAATTAATGCTCCCCAATCCAAGTGATTTTATTTCTCTCACAATTTGTTGGGTAACAGCTTTGGAGTTTAATGTGTCTCAAAATTGTCTGCCCCTTGAAATTGGAGAAACTCCTCTTTTACCACATGAATACATAATGTGAGATCAAATGGTTTCAGGCGCCGAAGGCACTCTGGGACAGTTTAAAGCAAGCTCCTTTCGACTCTTCACCAAATTGAAATAATTAGTTGACGCTTTTTCGCAGATGCCGACCATGATGGGAAGCAGCAAAGGAGGAAAGGCCAAGAGAGGAGGATCTGGTTGAGGTGTTAACCTCCCTCGGGTGAGGACCAGTGTGAGGGGAGGTGGGTCTCTCGACAAAGGTGCTACCTCTCCCCAAGGCTGATGTGGTGTCTTTATCAGGCAAATATAATCTGCCACTTGTTGAATATTAGTTTTGAGGCCTTCATTGGAAAGTAAACTCTGCCTCTGGCAATTGTCGGGGAGGTTGAACTGGTTTCTGCAGGGAGGCTTCTTTCACAGGAGTAAACTGAGAGTCCGAGACATGTACAAAACCAACGGCCCTTTTAGGAGTCTACCCAAAGAAAGACCCGAACTTCGGGGGCAGGCCTGCATGTTAACCTATTTGGCAGGGGCCTGAATGTGCTCTAGTAGCGTTTATAAAAAGGGGGCAAGAAGAGGGACGCAGGACCAACGCTCTCCTCCCTGGAAGTGGGGGCCATCGCTGGGGAAGGAGTGAAGGATGATCAGAATCCATAACGGTTACTAAGTATCCATAGCGGTTATAATAATTCCGTAATGGTTATTGGGGAAAAGAGAAAGAGAATAAAAACGTAAAAAAGTGTGTTTGTGTTTTAAAGTGCTTGTCTTTGCCTTGTAAATTATCCCTATCGGCCAGCTGGATTAAATTCATTATCAATGACCTTAATTAACCGCAGTAACAAACTAAACTCCATCATAACAAGCCTGATTAAGTGTGAGTGTAACTTTATCCACTGGGGCAGTTGGATTAAGTAGCATTAGCAATGAAATTAGTTGATTGGCATAACATAATAAACTCGACCGACAATAATTCACTTAACGCGCTACACCCAAACTTTAAAATCTCCATATATATTTGTAATAAATTTTAATTTTTTTTCTAGAATACTTTAGGGGGGCGTGCGGACTGCCCCCAGTCCACACAAGGTGGAAAAGACAGTGTTTTAAGTTTTTGCTTGTTACATACTTTGAAAGGACATACCAAACCATAAAATTAAAATACAGGAGTTCAGGCCATGTTTGACCTAACCCCCAAGGTATGACTTTTGCACCAATATTAAACAAGGTGGTTGTATCGTGAATCCGGGTTGGATAGTAGTAACCCCAGGTCCCGGAACTTTGTGGGGCCTGGGTTTGGCCCAGGATTCTTGGGTTAGGGCTGCCCCAAACCCAAACATGGCCTAAAACTAAAATACCGTGTTTTAATTTTTGCTTCGGGCGTCCTTTGCAAGACGTACCAAACTATAAAATTAAAACACAATCTTCTAGACAATGTTTGGACTAAGCCCCCCCCCCTCCAGGTTCTGACCTCTCCGTCAGCAGTAAAGAAGGGGCTGTATTTTGAATCCGGTGGGGGGTGGGGGCATTTACAAAAAGGGCAAGACGAGGGACTCCAGACCAATGCTCGCCTATCCAGGGGTGGATGACCATCTCTGGGGATAGAGTGAAGGATGATCAGAGTCCATGACGGTTATGAAATGTCCTTAGAGGTTATAATTTTAATAGCTGAATTTAGGGTCTCGGGTTTTTATTGATGAAGCTATCTATAGCGTGTTTGACTTTGTCGTCATACCCAGGGCCTTCGTGTGGGCGGTGAGTTTTCTTGTGGAGGTCGGCATCCCGGCACTTGGTCGACAGGAGATTTCTTCTTTTTCTGTTTCTGTGGTTTCAGTGGTGGTAGTTGGTGCTTTCTTTCCCTTCCTCTGATGTGGACCAGTGCGTGCAGGCCCACGAAAGGTGCAACCACTCCCAGAGGTGGGTTTCATCCGATACTTGACAGTGAGCTGAACGCAGCCACTCTCAACATGGACATCCTAGTTGAGAAGTGAACTGGCGCCCAACACATCTAGCTATCCTTAATTTTCTTTGGCAGGAAATCCCTGGCTAATTAAAGAAGCTAAAATGCATCTGCAAGCTTAAATACTCAGTTTCAAAACAAAGCACAGAAAATGGCAAAATGTAATGAATTAAATAATGGTGCCATTTTCGCCATCCGAACTGGTGCCGTTTTCACCAACGCAGGGTGCCGTTTTTGTCAGTACAATTGGTGCCATTTTTGCCACCATTGGTGCCATTTTCACTCACTTGGTGACGTTTTAGCTAGGTGCAATTTCCGCACGGTGCCGTTTTCACTATAACCCCAATGCAGTTACCCTTGGCAGGAAGCAAACCAGCAGCTGACTTGGCAAGTCTACAGTGTCTCCAAATTAGACCAATCTGAAGCCCTGTAGCTGGTATGTTGACCAAGTCAGTTCCAAGCAATGTTAGTCAGAATATCTTTGGCATCTTATTTCAATTCTGATCACTTTCTAAGGTCTCGTCACAGTTATTCAGGCAAAAACGATGGCTTTTCAAGAAATGTGCAGCTTCTCATTAACACAGCCGAGGATATTTCACATTTAAATTACCTCCCCTGTTCACAATACTCACAATGTATACAGTTTCTGGAAGCTCTAAATATGGCTTTTTCTGGAGACAACTGTACACAACAAAAATCTTACAATATCACTCAAATACACTCAGCTGAATGACACAGTTGATGGCTAAAAAAAATGGTCAAAATGTTCTCATTTTGGGGATAAATTTCCAATTTTCATGCATGGATAGTGATAAAACTATGTTATAGGAATTCCTCATTCCTCCACTGAAGATTTTTCAGCATAACATGATCATTCTGACAAATAAAAAACATATGGGTTTCTTATTCATTTTTTCAGAAGGCTTTCTCAAAGCAAATTTAAACAAAAATTGTCCCATTTATAAACTGCAAATTGTCAGGTCCCAAACAGGTCTGGGTTAGTCATTTAACACTTCCATCTGACCTTGACCCCCAATTGAAATGCACTTGACAGTACACAGTTTGAATCAATACCATCAACAGATTATATGGCCATATCACCATTAATAAGAATTTATTTACTAAATCCACACCACCACAAACTAAAACTATAGCTCAAAATAGCCACTTGTCTGTGGATATCCAATAACCTCGGAAATGACCTTTTATTAGGAAATGAGACCTTTTAAGTGAAAAATAAAAAATTCTTCACACTCTCAGAAACAGTATATGTGCATCTGTATTTAATTCCGAGAAAAATGATGTATGACACATATGAAAAAATTGTTAACTTAGTGCCCCTAGGCCCCATGGACAATGGCAGATGGAGTACTCTGACATCCAAGTTTTTACGTTTCTTTACGCAGTAATGTTCAGTGAGAGAAGGCCTGTTCTTTGACATTTCTGACTCTGATAAAAGTTTTGTAGATAAAACTTTGCCTCAGATGAAAGTATGTACTAGTAACACCAGTGCTTCCCCTATTCTGTCAAGGCAGTATGCTTTAACCTGAGAGAAGGAAGTTAGATTTCAATTTAGATGGATGCACAGTTGTATCACCAAGGACAATAGCTATCATTGCAGCTGTGTTGGTATATGGTCAATGATCAGACTAAACCAATGGTGATGGATTATTTATTTTTGATGTGCACAGGCACTTTCAGTGCCACAAGCTACATCAGGATCAGACATTAACTGATTAAATTAAAAAAAACCCAGACATTACATTCATTTGTAAACTACATCCTCCCTCAAAATGCATATTTCAGTCCCCAGCCACCCACCCAGGACTCTTCTCCACGGCATTCTCAACTCACTTTCCTCATTTGGCTAAGCATCATTCACTGATTCTATCAATTATAATATAATGTAATCATAAAAGAAAAATTTCTATAAATCTCTTGTAACCACATTTTCCTGCATAGCATAAATTGTGTTTGCTAAAGGGTTAAAAATAGACCCATTCAGTTCCTGACCTGATCCAAAAGATTGACATTTGAAGTATATGCTATTTGAAAGGAGCTGTGTAAATGTAACGATTAAGAATATTCAGTCCCAAATTATCTCTACTAATTAGACCACTCTCTAATTCCCTGGAAAGTTCTTAGAAAGAGTTCTCCATATGACTGTACCAGTAAACAGCATCATCGTCAAATAAAATTTTGTTAAAAAACCTACGTAATTCTCTTGATAATACAATTACCAGACTTAAAATACCTCAAGAGGGAGAACTTTCCAGGAAATTATATCTGTACAGGGTACCACTGAAAAAAGAAAAATATGTTTTCATATTTCTTTTAGTTATCATGCAACATATTCCCACTAATACAGTTGGTTGCAATGGAGCTTGGAGGCCAGAAATTGCAATGAAAGCAAATATTGCTTTCTACTTTAGGTCTTGTCACAGTTATTCAGGTGAAAACTATGGCTTTTCAAGAAATGTGCAGCTTCTCATTAACATGGCCGAGGATATTTCGCATTTAAATTACCTCCCCTATTCACAATACTCACAATGTATACAGTTTCTGGAAGCTGTGAATCTGGCCTTTTCTGGAGACAACTGTACACAACAAAAATCTTACAATATCACTCAAATACACTCAGTTGAATGACACAGTTGATGGCTTAAAAATGGCTCAAAATTTTATTAGGAAACAAGACCTAATGCAATAGAACACTTGTCCCAATGCAATAGAACACTTGTCCCAACATGCTGTCTCTGGGCAAATGTGGGTAAACTCGAAGTTATGTTTATAAGTGCAATGGCAGTGGTTTCTGAGCAAGTTCTGGCTGCCTATTCTGGCAGCCAAGACTTGCCTAGAAACAACTGTAAAGCCAGTAAAACAACAGGATGTGGACTGTCATTGAGTAGCAAAAATGTATACAGATATCCATACCTTTGCAGTTGAAATCATTTGAAGATAAATGGACAAGAAAGCATCAAAAACAAGCCATGCTATAGTTGTACCCTCTAATTTTGACACATTGGTGTAATTTTGGCACACCGGTTACTGATGTGAGTTTGACGGAATTCAAAAGCCTGTCAGTAAGAAGACCACTTGCAAATGTATCGCTTTTTGAATGTCAAAAATTAATGTCAGCTGCATGTACTGGTTCCTTGAGTTGCAAAAATATCTGCACTCTATATGCTGATTCTGAAACTGTGCCATGGTTAACTGCATCCACGAGCCTCTGACATGCAAGAACCCAGTCAAAAGAATCAGATTTGTACAAACAAGCAACGCAAACTTCATAAAACTTTTGGAATTCAACTGTTCACACTCATGGTTACATGTGTCTATATGTCTGTGTGATTCTGTTTATTTATTTACTGAATACAGGCCTGCTGTTTTCAAATTTTTGTGTAACCCATGTATCGTTCACCTGGCCTGAGCTTCCCCTGTACTTGATTCAGGTAACGCGTAAGGTAACCAAAATATATATGTATTGCAAGTTTTGCGAGTATGCTGATATGAACTGTTGTATCACATCCAACTTCTTGCTGCTGTGGGCAATATCCTGATGAATAGAGATGAATACTCATTCCTCAGGAACAATAATGAGGCTATGTTGCAGCAATTCAGATACAAATTAGTTGCAATTATAGCCTAATATTGGCATGGGCTAGCATGCTGCAGAAGAGCAATAATCACTATTTGTGGCAGAGGCATGAATTATTGCCATTTCCTTACTTTGTACCTATGTTATACCTTCAGATGAACAACGGTTTAAAATGATGTTGAGCATCAACCAGTTATCAGCATATATATAATTGGCCAACAGAGCAGCAAAACTACAGGCAGATGCAAACACCAATGCAGCTGTTTATTGGTTTATGCTCAACATCATTCCACCATTCATTTGTACCAGATTACTCAACTTGGCAAAATTTTCGCATGACCTGGCAATAATTTGGCGCAACCTGTTTTTCATTTGCATGTTTTTCATTTTAGGTAACCTCCACGCGACCCAAACAGTCATTTGTCTCAAATCATCAGGCTTGGAAATAAACGTGAAACAATATTCATTTACATATGTCAGAAGTTCAAAAAATAATAGATTTTAAATTGCATTTAATACTATAATTATAATTTCATTTCATTATTGCTCTCGTTACAACACTATATACTGAGAAAAAAATCATTTTTACTGCTATGTGATCAAAATATATAAATAAAATCCACTAAAATAAGTATTAAAACTATCGATAAACTGACATTTTATAATATATGACTGTGATGAACCATATAATTTTTTTTATTCTTCTTGGATGGTTTTTAATGTTCATAGTTCTTCTCATTATATAGAATGACCATGCAAAATCGAGTGGCAGAACGTTAAAAGTGTCAAATGTTTTAGGACTTTGGTTTCCCAATTTTTCAGAAATTTTACAGATTCAAAAATCAGCACACAATGGTGAAAAGAAAATCAAAAATTAAATCCCACGTGGTTCACAGATTTGGACTGAGACTCTGACACAGAAAGCAGTATTTCACCTGGAATTCCAAATTTTAATTTCAGTTTTTAAAAAATTTTCTTTTGAATCCCAAATCAACAAAATGACGAGCTGAATTCCAAAATGAAAACAAAGACTATCTGTAGCTGATGATACTGCAGGTTGACAAACAAAAGATTTTTGCAGTTTATAAATTATAATTACACATCTACCAAAATTTTAAGATTTAAAAATTTCCAAATCTTGAAATTTGTATTTGTCATCAAGTTTTTTCTAATATGTACTTATTGCAGGGGGGAGTGGGGGGATCTCCAGGAAAATATGATGATTTTTAACTTTCGACATATTAACCCTTTACCCAACATAACGGCAAAAACCGCTACGCTGGGTAAAGGTTTTTGCCGTTACGTTGGGTAAAGGGTAACCCAACGTAACGGCTATTCTCAAAAATAGCCGTTACGTTGGATTATTCTCAAAAATCACCAATTAATTTTCATTATTTTTTTTTTATTTTTTGTCTCAAAAACATAGGTTATGACCCCTCATTGGAACGAGCTCATGAGCTCATTCCAATGAGGGGGTCATAACCTTTGTTTTTTGAGACAAAAAATTAAAAAAATGTAGTTATTCAAAAATTTTATTTGCAAGTGTTGTCTGCTTTTCATGTTAGGTAGAGTTAAACCACCCACTCAACTTTTTCAAAATAGTTTGAAGAACAAATCTATTATCAGTTTACTACCAATGACTTGAATAATTTTGAATACCTATCCACTGACCTATCTTCGGTTCATGTCAGTGCAAGGTCATGTCCCAAATTTGGAGTGTCAGACTGTCAGTCGAGAATAATCAGTCTGAAAGTGCATATATATTTTGGAATGTCTTGATAATAAATGAAAATCTTCTGTTTCCATTCAGCGGTTCTATTAGAGATATATATCAGATGTCGCTACTACAAACATTGTTGAGTAAAAGGCTAAAAAGGTTCAAACTAGTTCAAAAAGTCACTAATGAGTAATAACTCATTGAATGATTGCTGCAAATCTATACAAATGACAAAAGCAACATTTTTAAGGATGTACCGACCTAAAAAGACTATAAAACATCTTCCAAGTCGGTTCAATGGAAACAATTGGAAGAGAGTCCATATTTACTATTTGGGGGTAGACCAATTATTATTTCAACGTGCAGCCATGGGGCTGCATGTTGAAAATATTAATTGGTCTACCCCACACTTTAACTTAGTAGCCAGCCAGCCACCCTACAGTCTACTTAATGAAAGTTCAAAGTGTGCCATATCATGTTCCTGGACGGAAAAAGCGGACTCTCAAGTTCAAAGGGTTAAATGAATGAGGATTCAAAAAATTTGTACACCATGGAAACAAAAGATTTCTGGCCACTCCATTCACCTACCCACCCCATCATGTTCACCTGCACAGTGCACATCATTCCTGGGTATTTCTGTCTTGTCTTGTACAATACTCAGTAGCCTTGAATCTTGCAAAGAGACAAATCTTGCTTTTAAGTTAGAATTCAATTTCTCAAGTTCAACACATAATTTTGATTCAGGTTCGAAATTTTGTTTAAAAAAAATTAAATTCATATTCAAATTTGGAATTCTGGGTGAAATCCTGCTATCAGCATCAATGTCATACTAAAAATATGTAGACCACGTGACATGGGCTTCAATTTCGGACCTTCTGTATCGGTAAGAGTTTGAGACAGATTAATCAGTCTAGTTACTGTTAGTGATGTTGCATTTTTGGAATCTGAAATTCCAGAGAAAAAAAAATGTGTAATCAAACTTCAAAGTCTTGAGTTATAATAACTTATATATAATATTAGTATTACTGCAATACTGGATTCTCTGGAATTAACGAAAAGACTATATTATAAGAAAAAATCATCAAAGTTCAAAACAAATACAACGAAATTATTAAATTTATTCCTGCTACTACTACTAGTACTACTAGTGCTTACAACGGGAGCGGGTCTTTTCGGCCTCGGGAACAATCGGCCTCGGGAACATTCGGCCCCGGGAACATTCGGCCTGGGAACATTCGGCCTGGGAACATTCAGCCTCCGTTTTCTACAAGAGAGACTAAGAGAGACGCGGTTTAATATGAGTTTGAATGCCTTTATTACAACTCACAACAAAAATAAATACCGCGTAATATAAAATATACACAATATAAAATACATTTACACTTGATATATACTGGCACACAACCTCAAAAAAATATGATGCAGTTATATCATTCTCTTTATATTTCTCCAATGCTTCCTCTAACTTCTTGGATACCTTTGGACAAGCAAGTAAGCGAGCAAGATTGATATTGGAGTCGAATGAATGAAAAGTTTCAACACGCCGACTGCGCACAGGGACGATGTGGGGTTTAAATCCCTTGCGACCCGAACAACTTTATTTGCTTTATAACTTTATTTGCTTACGAATCCAAGAGAGTTTTTTAAAGCTGGGAGTTATCCATCAACCTATAAGGGAGAGGGCTATAGTTACAGTCCACATAAAAAGGTTTAAGTGTTCGAAGAAACTGTAAAAACAGTATATATGATCGCCTAATCAAGTGCGATTAAATCAATCAAACTTCAGTCATACTGTAAAAACGCTGTATGAGTATCTCATCAGAGGCCAGAACTTTGATCACAACTTCAGAAGAACTTATAAAAACAAACTTTTAAAGCTGAGTTGTGCCAAACAACACCCAAGAAGAAGTATATCATTTCGGGTTTGCATGTCGGCGTTGGAGCACACATATTGTTATTCTGTTATTCAATACAGTGGATTTTATACAATGGATTTTATATTTCATTATTCATTATGGATCGGTCTCGTGCTCAATATATTTCGACTTTAGGAATAAAGGTAGGTCGTATATATTATTCTTTAAAAAAAATATTCTGGAAAAACTCCTAATATACAAAAAAAACACAACAAAATGAACTAAAAAATTATTTTTTAAAGTTATTTTTCAACTCCCAAACTAAGAAATTTTTACCAAAACTGGGAACATTCGGCCTCAAAAGTGGGAACATTCGGCCTCGACCGAGGCCGAATGTTCCCGGAAAAATACTTGGGGCCGAATGTTCCCGAGGACGAAAAGACCCGGATCCCTTTCACCGCTCTCTCGCTGCAGATCTTGGACTATAGTATACCAATTACCATTAATAAGGTCTAATCACAGTTACTGGAAGTTGTGCCACTAACCACTTTTTTATGACAAGGTTATTTGTGTCACAACTTTCAATAACAGAGGTTTAATGACACAAAAAGAATATGAAACTCCCGTTTCCCGTCGTTACCATAGGCACTGTCATCCGACACCATCGATGCACCAAGTTCAAGTTTTTCACCGGAAATGGTCGCTGAAAACAGTGAAAGTGAAACACTTTTGCTGCTGTCGAACTCCAGCAGCTGTCCTTTACGTCCACTGTCTTCATTTTCTGTCCTTAGCGGCTTACCAGCTTGTCCATTTGGGTTGCCTCTCGTGCGCATAATAATTACTTTGCACAATATTTACAATATTTACAGGAAATCAAACATGGCTTACATGTCAAAACACAAACGTTCAAACGTTCTATCGCGTGTGGAAAATGACGTCATACGCATTCGTTGGCAAGGTCAGGGCAATGAGTTAAATCACTTGGGTTCCGCTTCAAAACGTTCCAGGCATTTCCATAAAATGACATCATGATGGGACATGCACTCTCTTCAAATGCGATTATTCTTTAAGCCAGTTATCTAATCCAGAACATGTATTGCACTGTCCAGTTCCATTACAACATATAGTACTATCTGATTAAGTAGAAATAAACAATCTGAATGTGGGTGATGTAATTTACTGTCAAATGCAACATTTTGCAAGGCTTCAACCTGAAATACAGCATGAAAAAATACCGAAACCAGTCACTTTCAGCCACCCAACATCCTCAAAAGCAAAATTTCCGCACTACCTCCACTTACCTACTGCCCCTGTAGCATATCACCCCTGTTTCTGACGTGTGAAAATGAAAGAGTCAATGACACTGTAGCTCAACTTGTCAAGACATGTACATGTATAGTATGTGACACAGCAATGACAAACATCTAGGAAATGACCTGATAACAAAGGTATATATAAAGTATTGTAATGGTCTGTACTTAAATACTGATATTAGCCTGTAACAAATGTATAGGTAAAGTATTGTAAAGGTGGGCGACAGTCAGATGCTAAACTAGAAAAGAAATCTTTGAGTCCTAGAGTGGGTCTGACTGAACCCCAAAATATTTGTTCTCATAGCACAGCGATAACAAAGGCACCCCAAAGCACTCGTTCCTGTCCCAAGGTGAAAACAAAGGTACCCAAGAAGTTTCGTGAAGATCGGTTCATAAATACGAGCCGTATAGAAGTTGTGTAAAAAAAACTGACTGGACCTAATTTCGGTACAAAAATGGCCACTGGCAGCCATCTTGAATTTTGGACCGCACCCAGAAACACTCGTTCTCGTCCCATGGTGATAACAAAGGTACCCAAGAAGTTTCGTTAAGATCGGTTCATAAATACAGCCTCTAGCCCGAGCCGCGTATTGACATGTGCACTTACTGTGTATAAGTAGCACTGAATAAATCAAAGTTCGTCTAATTTGCATAATTTCTGCACGAGCAAAAAACCCGTATTATATGTGATGTATTCCATGTTACTAGACATTCATTCAAAAATTTATTCAAATCAGAACCTTCAAATAGAAGTTCTGTACAAAAAACTGATTGTACCTAATTTTGGTACAAAATGGCTGCAGGCAGACATCTTGAATTTCGGACCGTACCCCAAAACACTCGTTCTCGTCCCAAGGTGATAACAAAGGTACCCAAGAAGTTTCATGAAGATCAGTTCATAAATACAGCCTCCAGCCCTAGCTGTATTGACATGTGCACTTACAGTGTTTAAGTAGCACTGAATAAATCAAAGTTCATCTAATTTGCATAATATCTGCACGAGAGAAAAAAAAACCCGTATTATATGTGATGCATTCCATGTTACTAAACATTCATACAAAAATTTATTCAAATCAGAACTTTCATACAGAAGTTCTGTACAAAAAAACTGATTGCACTAATTCTGGTACAAAATGGCTGCTGGTGGCCATCCTGAATTTCGGACTGCACCCAAAAACACTCGTTCTCGTCCCACAGTGATAACAAAGGTACGCAAGAAGTTTCGTAAAGATAGGTTCATAAATACGGCCTCTAGCCTGAGTAGTATAGAAGTTGTGTACAAAAAACTGATTGGACCTAATTTCGGTACAAAATGGCCACTGGCAGCCATCTTGAATTTTGGACCGCACCTAGAAACACTCATTCTCGTCCCAAGGTGATAACAAAGGTACCCAAGAAGTTTCGTGAAGATCGGTTCATAAATATAGCCCCTAGCCCGAGCCGTATTGACATGTACACTTACTGTGTATAAGAAGCACTGAATAAATCAAAGTTCGTCTAATTTGCATAATTTCTGCACGAGAAAAAAAAACGTATTATATGTGATGTATTCCATGTTACTAAACATTCATACAAAACTTTATTCAAATCAGAACTTTCATACAGAAGTTCTGTATAAAAAAACAAAACTGATTGCACTAACTAAAGTAGAAAATGGCTGCTGGTGTCCATCTTGATTTTCGGACCGCACCCCAAAACACCCGTTCTCGTCCCACGGTGATAACAAAGGTACTCAAGAAGTTTCGTAAAGATCGGTACATAAATACGGCCTCTAGGCCGAGCCGTGTTGACAGCGCGAGCCGTATTGACATGTGCACTAATTGCATATAAGTAGCACCGAATAAATAAAAGTTTCTCTAATTCGCATAATATATTCACGAGGAAGAAAAACGTAATATATGTGATGTATTCCATGTTACTAAATATTCGTACAAAAATGTGTCCATATCAGATCTTTCATATAGAAGTTCTGTACAAAATTTCGGTACAAAATGGCCGCCATTGGCCATCTTGAATTTCGGACCGGACCCCAAAACACTCGTTCTCGTCCCACAGCGATAACTAAGATATCCAAGAAGTTTCGTAAAGATCGGTTCATAAATACGGCCTCTAGCCCGAGCCGTATTGGCATTTGCAGTTACAGTGCTGAAAGTAACACTAAATAGATCAAAGTTAGTCTAATTGGCATAATTTATGCGCGAGAAAAAAAAACGTATTATATGTGATGTATCCCATGGTACTAAACATTCACACAAAAAAATCTTCAATTTAGCGCTTTCTTATGGAAATTCTGCGCAAAAATCTGATTGCACCTAATTTTGTACAAAATGTCTGCCAGTGGCCATCTTGAATTTCAGACCGGACCCCAAAACACTTGTTCTCGTCCCACGGTGATAACAAAGGAACCCGAGAAGTTTCGTAAAGATCGGTTCATAAATACGGCCTCCAGCCCGAGCCGTACTGGCATTTGCACTTACAGTGCTGAAAATAACACTAAATAAATCAAAGTTAGTCTAATTTGCATATTTTACGCACGAGAAAAAAAGCCATATTATACGTGATGTATCCCATAGTACTAAACATTCATACAAAACATTATTCAAATCAGAGCTTTCATATAGAAGTTCTGCGCAAAAATCTGATTGCACCTAATTTTGTACAAAAAGGCTGCCAGCGGCCATCTTGAGTTTCGGACCGGACCCAAAAACACTCGTTCACGTCCCACGGTGATAACAAAGATACCCAAGGAGTTTCGTAAATATCGGTTAATAAATACGGCCTCTACCCTGAGCCGTGTTGACGGCGCGATGGACGGACGGACAACAGGCCATGACAATACCTCAAATTTGGTTTCGCCAAAGTTGAGCTAAAAATCATATGTTTCCGTCTCATTTTTACATGCTTGGTAACAACTCAAGTGGAAAATTACATTTTAAAAAGTAGGGCGTAGTCTATTTTTCGAAGCCACTGTTTCCCGTAGTTCCTTTCACCCCTATATGCATCAGACTCCAACTCTGTCCTTTTAGACCTAGACCCCCCCCCCCCCCCCACACACACACACACGAACCCTCCTCTAAATTAGGGCCTACGCTGGCTCCAGCAGTTTTTTATAGAGGAAATATTTTATTTACTGTAAGATTTAGGCTTGCAACCAAAATAGAACGGAATTCATTCCCAAAGTTGCCTTCGTCTGGGTGGTTCTCGGGAGGGGGAACCCCTAGGACTGCACGGAATTCCCCCAGAACCGCCCTCTAACTATTATTGCCCGCTGTTTTCAAAGAAAACATTTTATTTTCAGTTGGTTTTAGTATTCAAAGGGAAACTGAAAATGAATTTATTTACAAATTCGTCCCTGTGTCGGCACATTTGTGCCTGGCTGGTCACATTTAGCTATTCGTCTGACTGAGACGATGACGATAAGTGGATTCTGACACAACATTAGAAAGTGACGATTGGACTACAACTACGACTATATTGGAACAAGGAGGTTTATTACGCAAAAAGCCTAATAATAATAACATTTCAGCCGGCCGCTGATTTGTCGCGGTTCTCATGTGAGAAGGTCATAATCTTACCAATTCAATTCATTGTTATTTCTCTGCAAACCAAAATCAGGTATTAAGATTCAAAGATGCCATTTGTTCATTGAACACATATGAAATGACAATTAGACTCAGAACACAATATAATTCAACCCCAGCACCCCTGTGCTCCCTTTGTATCACTCACTAACCACATGTCCTTCGTTCTCCCATCCCATTCCCCATTATACTTCTAGTGAATCTTATACTGTTAGACTGGTATTATTTGGGCATTCTATAGTAGAAAGTGTTCCAGGGTCTCGACCACGCCTAAATAACACATCTGGCACTCCTTTTCACCGTATTTCCTAATTTCCCCCTCAGCGCCAGGGACCGTGACCTCAGCTTGAATAAGAGTGTTCCCCCAAAGGTACCATCAAGGTATTCTTCAAAACCTGACTTCTCCTTATCACGGAGGGCATCCGAAAGACCTCTTTGATTTGACCCCTCCCCTCTCGCCAATTGAGGATACCATCCTCCATGACTCTTTCTCTCACGATTTTTGTTACCCTGGGTTGTCCCTACTTCTAAGTCCAAGGTGTCCAGTGAGTAGTTCTCTTTTAACTCCATCACTTGGACCATCCACCATGTCTTTGTATTAAAATTCCAAATATTCTGGAACATTACTTTACACCATCGGCTGTCCGGGTGATTTACCAAATAGTTAAGATAACAGAGTTTAAATAAATCTATCCTGTCCTTGGTCCTCATCCACCCAAGCTCCCCAGATTGCTTCTAGTTCTGCATCGTTCTGCGTGGTTTCCAAGCTCTTCAAAGCCATTTGGTACCACTTCCGTACCATATGTTATACGTGGTAGACCCACCATTCACCAAATGGTTTCCCCCCATGAAAACCTTATTGAAATTGTTTCTCCCTATAAGTTTCATTTGGTTAAGGATTCACTTCCCCTTCATAATCAGTTTATTCGTGTGGTTTCGGTAAAAGCCTCTTCCCGTGATGTCTATATTTAGGTCTTCCCCCAAATACTCGTGGTCACCTGACTCTCCTGCACTACGACGTTTGCTGCTACCTATCGGAGTACAGAACTCCCCCACTCCCCACCAGTCCACCCTCAAGTAGGATCCACTTTACGTCACACGGGTATAACTTTGCTTTTGCTTTCATTTAGTTTGAGTCTCCATTTGCTCCCATATCTCCCAGCAATTACCAGTATTTTCGCTAGCCCCTCTTCGCTTTCGGACACTAGCACCGTGTAATCTGCAAAAAATAACCCCGGCATCTTCAAGTCCCCATCTGCTACCACCTCGTCGCTATGTAGGAGTTCATCTCCTAAAACTTCGATGTACAATGCAAAAAGAATTATATGCGGCATACATGTATATCGACCTGGCATCCCTCAAAACATTATGGTCCCCTCTCAATAGGAAATTCTAGCTGCGCCCCTGCTGCTGTTGTTAAACAACGCAGAAATAACAAAACAGCAGAGAACATTTACTTGAAAGAAAAATAGATAATACGAAGCCAAACAGGATTATTGTCTTAAAACGTTAACTGCAGTGTGTATACATCTTTAAAAATAAAAAATACAATGCACACACAGACCCACTCTTTGCGCAAGACAAAATTCTTAAGTTAAATGACTTATTCAAACTTCAAGCTTGCCTCTTTGTGTTTTGGATTGGAAAAATAGCAATCTTCCTGATTCCTTTAATGATTATTTGATATATCAAATTCATTAAACTTAAATACTAGACAGTCTCAACTATTGTATGTCGGAAGAACCCGCACAAAAGCATGAGTTAGATTGCCAACGTTTGCCTCCCCAAGACTATGGAATAATCCAAATCAAACTGTACAAAATATTACAAACAGAGCAGAGTTTAAGAAAAAGCTCACCTCACAGTTATCATCTTCATATTCCACAAGCGTCCAGTGCGATAATCCCTATTGTCAAGAGTATAATCTCTAATATCCACGCTGCTCTCCAAGCAATCAAAACCCCACAAGACTGAGTCGATAACAAACCAACTACAATGGATTTGTACAAAAGTAATTTTATTGAACATTTCTATACTTCAAATATCACTGCAAAATTACTAAGCTGACGAGTTCGTCCTAGGATGCATCCTGCCTACTGCACACCATCGGGTCTCTTTTAATCTGCTGCGAATGACTGTAAATAACCCTACATATACCAACTACGTTTCCTATAGTCTTTATACATATATTTCTTGTTGTTCATTTTGTGGTAAGTTGCTAGATGGACAGCCCACAGTCTGGCTATGACACCTCCCAACGGTAAAGCATACTTGGAAAGGATATTTACCATCTTGATATGTGTTGTACTGTAAACGCTTATAACGTTAAATAAATCTATATAAAAATATTTTTTGTCTGCTGTTGTCATTAAATAATGTTAAACAACGCTGTACATAACGTAATTCAACCTTTTGAAATTAAGAGTAAAAAATTTCGAGTTAACTCCCTTAAATCCATGTAAAATGATCTAACAAAGTTATTAAACAGAGATTGTCACATAAATTGTGTAAAGGTGAAATATTTTACGAGACACATTCTACACACTGCAGTTCTTTATTTGCACCATATATGTTTGTTACATAATATAATTTGATGCTCAAAGTTAATGTATCCTATTCCCAAGGCAATGCTGACATCACTACATGTGAGTAGGTAATAAAGGCCGATTCCAGACCACTTGGTACATGTACCGTACACGTACTCGTACATGGTGCGTTTACCATCGTAGGATTCAGTGTTAAATCGCGTGCACGTTCACAAAAATGTCGTTTTTTCATGGTGGTCCAGAATCGGCTATTGTTTTTTTAGGGTTCACAGATCGCACTTTTCACGTTCAAATACCCGTTGGCGAACGTGTCGAATGTACACGTCGCTCAAAATAGTGAAAAATGTATGAAAATTGTACATGTACAATTTCTTTAAAAATTTTTGTCGACGTTCCCATCGTGGATTAGACCTTCAATCTATCGTTGGTGAACACGAGCAAAAAACGCTTTGCCGATTCCAGACCAGCATAAAAAAAACGGTTTGCCGATTCTGGACCAGTGGTTCAGAATCGGCTATTGTTTTTGAGGCTCTTCAAACAATTGAGTTTTTAGAAAATTAGAAAATCGATGGGAAAAATCGTTTGTTTACGTTTTGTCACTGCAAATTTTGTGAAATAAATCTTAATAAAAACACTTTGTAGAATTTGTTTCATTCAAATAAAAAAAATAGTAAGGAAATAAAAAAAGTGACTGATATATATAGGAGAGAAAAAATATAAATAAATAGTTATTTAAAAAAATAAATATATCAAATCGAATAGATAATAAAAAATACGTAAATCATGAACACTTCCCAGACTATTAGAGCAAGGTTTCTTTTAAAAATGCTGATGAGAGCCTACACATTCTGTGTGAACGAACAACTCTTGTTAGAACAATGCGTCGGATGTCAGGATCACCTAGACTTCGATCATGAGAATCATTCGTGTCTGACGATGGAAAGGGAAGATATGGTCGTCAAGTATTTCGAACCGGCGTTCGAACGCGTTCAACTCGATGAAGTGATCGCGTTTTGGAAGAGATTACTCTTTTGTAAGGATCGAGACAAGCCCACAGTTTCGGAAAAACTGAAATTGGCGCGTAGATGTCTGACTTTAGGAGACAAGGGATGCATCATGAAATTATTGTTCAATGAAACATACGTCTAAGTTTTCTCGTTGATATAAAATAAGGGAGAATAGAAAATAAAAATAAATACACACATAAATTTTTTATCTAATATTAGAAAGAAAGAAAAAACACAAAAATGAGAACCAGAAATAAATTGTATCTGACGTTAGATGATGACGAGGATGAGAAGCCGAACGGTGTATTGCCAATGGCACCGTCGCTAGAAGAAAAAGAAAGAGGAGAGAGGTATCGCATCGATCAAATCAGTAGAATCCAAGTGTATCTAACTCAAGAGAGAGATTCTTGTCATTCTCTCAAGAAGAAGTATTCGCGTTCCGTGAAATTTGTCAACGCGATCGACAGGACACTCATCACGATTTCCATGGGTTTACATGCGGCCGTCATCGGATTGTTATTGACTGCGGTCGGTATTCTGATCATGTTAGCCATAGAAGGAGTGGCTCTCGCCGCTGGATTGTTTAGCACACTCGGAAACTTTTTGAGTAGGAAATTATATCTGAAGGTGAGGAAACACGACAAAATTCGTGTCTTGGCCGACTCCAAGATCGACACGATATCCGAAATGATCTCGATGGCATTGAAAGACGGTTGGATACCGGACGGAGAATACTTCACGGTATTGGATGAGAAAACGAAATATGAAGCCATCAAAGAAGCTGTGAGAATCAAGACTCGTCAGATCATCAAGGAAGAGATGAAGGATTCTCTCATGGAAAAGGGGAGGAATGAGGCTAGGGAGGAATTCAGTAAGATGATAGAACTCAAGAGCAGTGATTGAAAAAAATATATATATAATAAGAACAGAATTTTTAGAAAAAGAAATATTAAATTTATATATAAAATAAAAACGAAATTAATTTAAATAACTCTCAAAAAATGTATTGCGTAAAGTGTAAGAGAGTTACCGAGATGAGTAATTCTCAAGAAGTACGAACTAAAAACGACAGACAGATGCTTCGCGGAATTTGCGACATGTGTGGTTCTATCAAGACTCGATTCATTAAAAAAAGAACGCAAGCTTAGGTAAAGGCATCGTGAATAAAATGATCAATAAACTACCTTTCGAAATGCATCTGCCTGGTCACAGTTTCACGGGACCTGGAACAAAATTGAACAAGAGACTCAATGCCGATCTGACTCCTAAATCTTGGAGCAAACCCATGAATAGGGTGGACGTAGCCGCGTATGATCACGATCTATGCTACGACGGACATCCCGACACCAAGACTCACAACGATGTCTGTGATAAAAACATGTTGGCGAAATTGAGAGGTACATCGAATCCAACCAGGAAAGAGAAGATAGAACGTTCGCTGGTTGGTAATCTGATCGGTGCGAAACGTCGATTCGGAGGGGGCGTTCAAAAAAAAAGTGCATCTGAAAAGAAGAAGAAACAATTATTGATGAGCGAATTGACCGAGGAGTTACACAAACCCATCGTGCATAAATTTCGAAAGAGAAGGGTGTTCATGAAGGGTTTGGATGATATTTGGTCTGCCGACTTGGTCGACATGAGATCGTTTTCGAGGTGGAACGAGGGTGTCAAATATCTATTGACGGTCATCGACGTGTTTTCCAAATACGGTTGGATCAGAGCTTTGAAGAATAAATCGGGACCTTGCGTCGCCGAGACTTGTCTTCTCGAAAACCAAATAAATTGTGGGTGGATAAGGGAAAGGAATTCTACAACAAGCACGTTCATCGATTGGTCGACCTCTACTCGATCGAAAATGAAGAGAAGGCCTGCGTGGTGGAACGTTGGAATCGAACGATGAAGGAAAAGATGCATAGATCCTTCATGGCAAATTCGACCAAGAAATACATATACGCTCTGAACGGTCTGGTCAAAGATTACAACAACACGAGACACAGATCGATCAAGATGACTCCCAGGGAAGCTAGCGATCCTCGAAACGAAAAACGGGTCTACGTGAATCTATATCCTGAGAGATCTAAGATCAGGAAGAAGTCTAGAATGCCGAAATTTGCGTTTGGTGATCGAGTGAGAATCTACGCTTATAAGAAGCACTTCAAAAAGGGTTATACTCCTCGATGGACCTCGGAAATCTTCATGATAATCAAAATATTTCACACCGATCCGGTGACTTACGAAATCGAAGCTTTGGATGGAGAAGAGATCATCAGAAAGTTTTAAGAAAACAAATACAGAAGACAAAGTTTTGATAAGGAAAACAAATTTTTTTTTTATTTACTCTCTTTAACATTTTCTTGTTTACACATATATATAGGAGAGAAAAATAATAATAAAAAATAAGTAAAACTATTTTTAGATAAAAAAAAAAGCAAGCTAATTAATAAACAAAAAACAAAAACCCTTTAAAAAAATGGCAAATATACTAGATATAGCACAAAGCATAGTGAAAGATGAAAGTATTCAAGAATATGAGGTTCATGAATACGAACCAGTAACCGGAACGAGTTTTAACAATGCGGGAGAGATAAGAATCAACGTTGAAACTCAAGATCTATTCGTACATCCTAGCGAGAGTTACATAGTGGTGCAGGGACGTCTCACCAAGGAAGATGGGAGCGACTACGCTGACGACGACACAGTTACTCTAGCCAATAATGTCATCATGCATCTATTCAGTAATATAAAATACATGCTATCCAGACAAGAGATAGAATCTGTGTTTCATCCCGGTCAGGCCACCACGATGTTCGGACTCTTGACGTATCCTGATGATTTTTCGAAATCCAGAGGACTTAATCAGTTGTGGGTGAAAGACACCATTGGCCCTGCTAACGTCGGTGCTGCCGCGATATTCGACTACATCGTCAAGACATCCAGACCTAAAGGAACGTTTTCATTCAGGATACCTTTGAAACACATCTTTGGATTCGCGGACGATTACAACAAGATCATGTACAGATTCAAACACAATCTGACGTTGATTCGAAAAGGAAACAACGACGCAATAGTGAGACTCCCTGCGACCAATGCGGGTAAGTTAACTCTACACAAGATATCATGGTTCGTTCCGCATGTGGAGCCTTCGATCGTGGAAAAAGCGCATCTCTACAAGATCATAGAATCCAAGAGTAAATTACCTGTGGGATTTCGAATGAGACAGTGCGAAACGGCTAGCATTCCACTCTCCACGAATCACTTCGATTGGAGATTGATGGTGAAATCCGCTTCTGAGAGACCGCGTTTCATCGTGGTTACATTTCAGACTGATAGGGACGGGTCTCAGGAAAAGAATGTGTCGCTGTTCAATCACTGCCATTTGAGAAACATGCAAGTGTTTCTGAACGCCACGAGATATCCAGCAATCGATTACAATGCGTCATTCGACAAGAACGATTTCTGCAGACTTTACGGCAATGCCGCTGATTTTAGAAAGAAGTATCACGGTCTGGACGAATTGATGAGCAATGCAAATATATCTCCCGGCGAATACAAGTCGATGTATCCCATGTTCGTATTCGATGTCAGTAAACAGAGTGAACGACTCAAGAGTAGCGTCTTGGACATTCAGATCAAGATGCAATTTGATAGGAACGTGCCAAGAAAAAATGAAGCCTTCGCTCTAGTCCTGTCGGACAGGGAATTACAATTCGAATCGGATGGAAATAAGATGTCGATCATTTGATGAGAGACGTGTGTGAAAAAATAAAAAACAAAATAAAAAAAGTAATGAGTAATTATTAAAAACAAAAAAAACACACAAAAAAAAATAAATAAAAGTCATGAGATCTAGAGAGATTGAACATCTTTCTAAATCTCATTACTTTTTTTTTTTTGTTTTTAATAATCACACATTATTTTTTTTAATTATTTATTTCCATGCGTTCACTGTTTGTTCAAAGGATCTAGTTCAATGAGTAGACTCACCACAGAAGTGGCGGCTTCGGGATTATTGGTTTTCGTAACGAAATTAATCCTGTCTCCGGCATTCACTTTGAGAGGTGTGCCGAACGTGCTAAAATTTGCGTGTTGATTCTCAATCTTTTCAACGCTGTATCTCTTATCACTCTCTACTCCATTCACCATGAGATTGACAACCGCTCTGTTATTCAAATCCGAGGAAGCCAAAGTCATTCGAATGATTTCACCTCCCAATGGCATGGGATATCCCACCTGACCATGTTTTGATCCACTACCTCCATTTCCAAAAGACCATTCAGCTTTCCCTCCTCTAAGGTGCCGCCTCCTCGGCCCACACGGTGATCAATTGTCTAGCATATTTCACTTTCTCCACCACCGAAATCAGGGTGCAGGCATCCATCATGTTTACGGGATCCGGTAGATTTGTGAGCGCGTGTCCACCCATGTCTAGTTTAACTTCCATGATGTCACCCTTTCTCCAAACCGAGTTGTCATCTACGTACTTCCTGCTGACTGTGCTGAAATCGAATTCGGGATCATGATTGAGACCGAATAAATTCTCACCGTTCATGTTGATACCACCCTTCATGGTTCTGCCAGATTGTTTATTCAGGTAGAGATCGTCCACTTGTGATTCTATGTATTCTTGTGATCGTATCACGGCAGAATCTATGTAGCCCTTGTTGACTGCGGTTGTGTCCGCATCCGTGTCGTCGACCTTCGACAGATTCAATATCTTGTTGAATCCCGCATTCAGATCTGATTTCATTTCTTGTTTGTCAGACTTTCTCTGTTCCAGATCTACGTAGTGTTTGGTTGCCACGTCCTTGGGATTCGTGGGAGTGGCCACATTCGTTATCTTGTTAGAATTGGCGTTCAATTCCGAGTGCATCGTTTTCTGAACGTATCTATTTCTCAGATGTTCGCTGAATCTCACGTGAGAGTCGTCTGTGTATTTCTTGGTCGCGGCATCGGTGGAATCTATGGGATTCACGACGTTCACCAAACGTTTAGATTACAGATTGAGATCGTCGGTCATGGCTTTATCCACATAATTATCTAGCATGATTCGTTCGAAATCCGCATTCCCCCTGTCAACGTATTTTTTAGTTGCAGCATCTGCAAGATCTATCGGCCCGGGAAGATTGTAGAGCTTCTTATCATTCATGTTCAAAGGTTCCTCTCGAGGTTCGTATCTCCGAACGTAACATTCATCCAAGCTGGCAACGTCGTAACCATCGCCGACTTCAAGTGTCTCCCTCTTCTTTTTATGTTGACTTTTGTCGTCACTTCTACCAAATTTATCGACTGGCATGTTGTTTTGAGATTTTTGTTTTACAACATATATTTCAAATGCACTTTATTAAAAATGAATTATTTTACTTATTTTATTTTTCGTTTTTATTCGATTAACATTTTTTTAATAATTTTTTTACCTTTATACACTATAAAAAAAAATAGCTCTCTCTAATGTAAATCATTGAGAATGTCTTGAAACCGATCTCCTTCAGACCATCTCTTGAGAATGTAAAGACACAGGTGACCTCAAAACACTTGATCTGGTGATTGCACTCATTGTTGTAACGAACCATTGATTTGTTGAAATAGTTCTTTACTTCTTTCAGTGGCGAGATTCCATAGCTGTCAAAAAAATAATTCTTCTTCTTCCCGTTCTTGAACCACGCCACCCAGTGAGTGCCTTCACCCGATAAATCGTCTAGATTTAAAATTCTGCATTCCAATTGTGGAGGTCTTCTCTTTGGTAAGGCATCTCTGGAAAACACGCCTAAAAAATCTTTGATTTTCAAATCCTTTGCCGCATTCAACAGATCGATGTTGGATAGAGGTTCGTTAGGTAAGACGACACCTTCTACGGATATCTCTATTTTCTTATTCATAAATGTGTATATTTTTTTTTTATTTATTTATTTTATTATAATTCACTAAAATGACGTTATTTTTTTTTTTTTTTTCTTTTTCTTTTTAAACTAACTCTGTCGACTTCCATAATTTTGAATCCATTTAATTCCTCATGATTTTCTGGAATCCTATCATCCTTAATCATATCTGGAATCCTATCATCCTCAATCATATCTGAAATCCTATCGTCTAAAATTAGATCCAAAGTACAATGTCCGAGTGCCAAAGTGTTTATTTTATCATCTAACACGAATCTCTTATCATCGTCGGCCATCAGCGAAATCTTGTTGACTATTTCGGTATACAAGTCGTGATTTTCGCTTCGAATTAATTTCATAGTCTTATACACCGGACCACTTCCTAACAGACAATCTTTATACTTTCGGAAAGAGATGTTTTTCTTCACCATGCATGCTTTAACCCCTTTGCCCTTCTTGATCTCTTCATCTTCTAGACGATAAGCATACAGTTTGGGTCTCAAGCCCACGAATTCGACGATTTGTTTACCGCCGCTCTCGTCCTTAAATTTGCCCAACACCTTCTTGTTGTCGTTCAATTGAATGTTGGACGGGAGATCGACGGGATAATTGCTCATGTCGAACCATGCGGCCATGTCCAGAGATATATCTCGGTAGAGGTCTTTCATCTCTATCTCATAAACTAAACTGTGTCGGTGAACTGTAGTTTGGCTTTATCACCAAATTTTCGTTTGACATAATCGTAGTGAAACTCGTACATCAATCGCTTGCTGATATCTAAGATGATCGGTTTGAGATAATACAGTTTGTCGAACTTCAGGTGCGTCTTTTGCATGTGAACAGCCACTAGATTTTCGTCGAATATGGTTCGGTGTTTGTAATTGGGTTTCGCCACTAATTTTTTAGCTCTTTTCTCAGATGTGACGAGTCGAACATCGGTTCTCTTCCTGATGTTTTCCATCGATTTACCGTACACACAGTTGTTCATGAGTTTGAAGAAATCTTTTTCGAAATTGTTCTTGGCTCGAATTCTGAGATTCGTGTTGAGATTGATGTATTTTTTCAGCCAAGGCTATTCGTTGAATCGAATGATGCGATGTATGTTGACTAATTTCCTCCCGTAATTGACGTATTGTTTCAAATTCTCACTGTAGACGATGTAGTTACGTTTGTTAAATAAATTGGGAATGAGTTTTTCCTCGTCTCCTTCGTTCGGTTCCATTCGTTCAGGAGTCAGCGGATAATCGTTGTGTAGATAGTGTAATTCTTCCAGATAGTTCAAATCAACTTCTAAAATGCAAGGATAGTCTCTCCATGTTTGCATCTCTTCCTGTTCCGTTACCCATTCGAAATTTCCAATCGGTAAAGGATGACTCATAGACCAACAGTACAAATTATTAGCGTCCCAATACTGTATGTATTTATTCAACCGTTTCAAATCGAAACCTTCTTTCATGTAGGGATTGTTAGATTCAGAATATCTGTGGGAGATCATCGAGACGCCACCTCTCACAGCTCTTTTGAACATGAGCAACATGTCCACGTCGGATAATAATTCCAATTGGACTTCGGTGGTCTTCAACAGAGCGTCCCACGCCAGACTGGGTGCAGTGAAATACCAAGCCGGATCCAGATCGTAATTTCAATGACAGACATCTCGAAAATTTTCGAACACGTCTGCCAAGAGCAGAACGTCAGTCTTCAGATAGAGATTGTGATAATCTCTCATGGTTTTCATATCGAATGATTTCCACACGTTTTTGGTGTGTTCGTAATTCTCGTCGGAAATGTCGGATTCGTATAATTTCGAATAAAAATCTTCTTTTGAAGGTAGTGCGGTGTCATCGAATCTGTTTAGATCATTCATGTAATCATAAGGATAGACTCCTTTCCTCAACATGACGTCTACTCATTCTCCAAAATGTTCGCTCATGATTTTAAATTTATCCTTGCTCATGTTATAGACTAATTTTTCCAGAGCGGTCGACATGAATTTAAAACTGTCGATGAAACGTATGCTTCTATGAATGAATTTCGTTTTTTCTTTCAACGTCTCTCCATCGATTACTCTTTTCTTCTCCATGAGCTTCCATTTCGTGAAGGAAATGTATCTTTCTTTGCTGTTCACGATGCAATTTAATTGTTCGTGGGAGGTGCCGAGATTTTTCACGAACAGATGACTGTCGTAACCCAAGAGATTGTGAAATATCACCGGACAGAAAATGACATCTCGATATTTTAAATTACACTTGCTGTGAGCCGGACCATGATACAGACCCGTGTAATGATCATGGTCTCTAACCTTCTTATTTTCCTCTGAATTCTCGTCGAACGATTGTCTGCATATAATGACATTCGGTGGCTCTGTTATTTTCGTCCTGCTGCTCTCGCATGATGATCATTTTCGCCGGAGTTTTGAATTTGTCGTATAACATTTGAATTTTCGATTCTAACTCTTCCACAAATCTTTGAGCCACGTCGTCGTCTTCGCACTGTTACGTATAGGTGAAGGGACCCATGTCATGTTGCGAGTCGAAAGCGCATTTCACATAAAAGCAATAGCCTGAAGATATGTGTTTTTGATATCTTTCAACATAACTTTGAAGAGCGTTAGGTTGGCAGGAACTCGTTTTCACGGTGAAACATTCGAAATCGGCGTACACGACGAATGGTACTTTTAACCTTCTATTGCGATTTTCAAACTTCACGATGGTGTTGGGTTTGGGCATTTCAATGGCGACACCTTGATTTTCATTGCAATATTCCTGATGTTTCGCTAACGATTCTTCGCTCTGAAAAGTGTTCATGCAGTTGCAACATAAACATATCTTATGTTCATGTTTATTATTTTGTCTCGACAGTAATCGGCTCGGATGATTAACCCAACAATAATGACGATTGTCACCATTGGAAATCAATAATAAAATAATCGTCTTTTCTCTTTTGAGATACGAAGTCTGTCTGAGAGGATAGATCGTTCGTTTTTCATCATCGTATCCCAAGACATTCACCGCTACGGTGGGATTTTGAGCCTCGAAATGTTTGATATGTTTTAACTGCGTTGGAAAAGTCACTCCGGTCCAATCGAGATTTTTAGAAGGAAAAAAAAAGTAATGAGATCTAGAGAGGTTGATCATCTCTAGATCTCATTACTTTTTTTTTTTGTTTTTTTTTTGTTTTCCTTCTTCACTATCACCCATATATTATAATAACATTTCCTTTTTTCTCAAATTTCAGCGTTGATTCTTCTTCTTTTTTTGTGTGATATGTTACGTTTTTTTTATAAGAACACATTTGTTTATCCGAATCATAATTATGAACGAATGTTGTGCATCTCTCGGTAACACTCGCATCATTACCATTCTCTTCAGAAGGTAGTGGTGATGGTAGAAAACGTCTCATTCTTTTAAATTTCAACCATCTATCCCGATCTTTATTTAACTCTTTTATAAGTTCTTTCCTAAGATATCCATCATTAGCATCTAATCGTTTTTCCACATCTTTTTCGCACTCTATCTCGCGATCTTCATCATTATCGTCTAATTGTTTTTCCACCTTTTTATCCATTTTATATATTATTTTATACTTTCTGTGATTTATATTTTATATAATTATATAATTTTTACTTTATAATAACATACTCAAAATCGGTATATTCTTAAACGGCGAATTCTCACCAAACAACGAACCCTTACCAAGTCGCTCAACGTTCCGTCCACTCTTCAGATAGAGACCATTTCCACTCAAAGAGTTGCCACCTCTAACAGATTCTAGATACAATCCTTCACCTCTGTCGTCTACGTGAACACGACACACGGCTCCTCCCTTCTTCAAAAACAGTCCGCTGCCACCCATTAATTTCTCAACTGCCAAACTCGCGTGTCCCGAGAGAGCTGCCATGCCGAGAGTCTTTCTGAGAAAGGGTAATGCTTTTGCGGCAAAGGGTAATGCTTTTGCAGCGATTCCTGCCAATAGCAGTAGAAAACCACCTTTCATTCTCAAATTGTATCTCAACTGAGCGGGACTCAATCTCACCGTCAACCCTCTTCCATCATGAATCACTTTCTCCATCCTTTTGATTTGACTTCTGGTCCAGGTGATCGAATCCTGACCGCCACTCGTCAGATCTTCGTGAGTGAATTTGAATCTCACCACCTCGCCTCGAGTTGTTAACGCTCTCTTAAGTTTCTTCCTCTGTCCTGCGGATATGTTCACGTTTTTAACCACGTATTGTGTCATAATTCTTTTTTTAAAATATATTTTCTTCAATTGTTTTTTTGTTTTAATGATAATTTTATATATTAAGTAATTTTTGTAAAATTAATATTGCGTTATTTTATTTTCTTATTTATATATATACACACAATATTTTTTTTTTTTTTGCTTTTATATTTCTCTTATGTGAAATCGTATCGTCACCCTCTCTCCCTGAAGATCTAACAGTTCACCATTTTGATCCATCAACATGGTTTTGAGACTATACAATGTGTCTAAAATCACTGGTAGATAAACTAAATTTCGAAGTCGTTCCACGATCTTATAATCCGGCGGCACGTTTGGAAAGAAGGAATAGATCGTCGGTTGAGTGCTACCATTCACGTAGCTTCCAGCAATCACATCCACGTTCACCAGAATGCTATTGACTGCGAGAATGTCAACCATATTTTCAGATGCTGCGTGGCCTCAATACATCTTTCGATCGAATCCCAGCTTCTTGCCTATAGAATCGTCCATGTTGAAATCCACTCGAAAATTATCTTACAAATTCAACATAGTCTGTAAGATATTAGGGTTGGGAGCGAGTCTGATCTTGTTGCTTCCCTTTCCATCCGTCTTCATTCGCGTTTGAATGTAATTGTTCAAATCGTCTATGTCGTAACTTCCTTTGGGAATTCGAATCTCCAACCAATCCACTCCGTCGGAATACTTGAACGAGTTATTCTTTTAGGTGACGTTGGGAAAGGAATAATAAGTCTCCAGATTCACCAACGCCATCTCATATCTTTTCTCTCTATTCAATTCGATGGAAGGTTCGAATTTCGTTGTGAATCGAGTTGAATCGCCACTCACCACGATTTGAATGGATTGTTTTGCAGCTGTATTCTCGGCTATCCGTTCTAAGAATTCTCCTTGTTCGAACATTATATTTAATTTTATTTTTATTTTTTCAAAACTAATTATTTGAAGATTTATTATTTCTAATTTTTTTAGGAATACTGTTTTGTAAAACTACCGGGCAACGAACCCATTCTCAAAGAACTCTCTTTTATGGGTCTCAATTCTTCAACTATCTCCAACTTGCTTCGCTCTTAAACCTCCGTCACGGGTTTAAATATTTTTGTGGCCTCACGTCTTAGTTCAATCTCTCCAAGACGTCTGCTTCTGTCAGCTGATTGAATGCTCTTTTTGCCACGTTCATATTCATTTAAAAGCTGATCTTGACGTTTAGCATCCATCTGTAAAAACATTTTTTTTCGTTTTAAACTATTAATATTTCCTTTGAGTATGCTAATGTGAGTTATTTATTATTTTCAAAATTAAATGTATAATTATTTTTATGTTTTAAGTAAATAAAAATCTTCTGTCTTTAATATAAAAACTAAAAAACCAGTTGAGGAAAAACATTTTACATGATAAAACCTCTATAAATGCGTTTTGCCTCTGAACGCGTTAAAAATCGCATCACAGATTATTCACTCAGTGACGAACTGAAGAACTTGAAAGTTTTAGTGCATAAGAAACCGGTTTCTGATTTAACTCGTTTGAGAATAATTACAGCCGTTAAAAGGGTTCATTCATATCTCAGATTATTCACTCAGTGACGAACTGGAGAACTTTGAAAAAGTTTGAAAGTTTTAGTGTATAAGAAACCGGTTTCGGATTTAACGCGTTTGAGAATAATTTCATCCGTTAAAAGGGTTCATTCATATCTCCGAGCATTATCACGAATATATTAAAAATTATTTACACTCAAACCTAATTAAGTGAAAAATGCGCTTTTATTATCTATTATTAAAACGACCCATTAAACGAAAACCTTCATTCACGGCACGTCGATTTACCCAATAACTCCCAATACGGGACTGTGGTGATCTTCAAAGACCCTTGTCCGGTTTTTCTGGGTGCACAATACCATCGTGCCCCGAACATACACTACCCCAAGTGAACAGCTCCCATTTGTAGGGTATAAGAGAAGCCGGAGACCCGGATGAAGTTGTTTTTTCGTCTGCAGTGGTTCACATAGTTCGACAGCTGCTTCTACTGCTGGACGAGCTGACAGTATATCACAGAGAAAGAGACATAGGCCTATAACAGAACAAAGCCTGGTGAGAATTATCTCTAGCTGTGTATTTTTATATTCTCGGTCACTACAAGTGGCGTCGCCGCGGTTTCGGCCCTGTGCTCGTTTTGTTTTGCCACCTCGATTCAAATTCGCCGCCATTTTGGTGCGCCATGCCGTCGAGTTCGATTTTTTCATTCGGTGATTATGATTAACAATTCCTACCTCACCATTTCTTCCTCTCTCACTGCATGTGTGCCTGTTTTTTTATGCATAATTTTTTTTTTTTTGGTCCCTTTTTTGAGGATACATATTTTCTTTTCTTTTTGTTTTTTTTTTTCTTCATAACCAACGACCTTCACCTTTCCAATTCCTTTGTTGACAATGTCTGAGAGTCCAGGTTCACGGAGTCCCGTTCATGACATACAACCCAGAGGTACTGCTCTGGCTACACCAGTTTTGGTCAACCGGTGTGCCTTTCCGGACCTGTTCCGCATTTCGGGTATGACTATTGACACGGCCGTCGCCATTTTGTGGAAGAGGGAGGAGAATGGGAATGTTGATGTGGACATACTGAGGGACATTCCAAATTTAAAGGTAACTAGGTTGTTTATAACAGCCATTGATTTATCCCCACATCAGGCTGGAGATGACCGTGACTTTTGCCCCCAATCATTGGAGGTGGCAAAGAAGGTGAAAATCGCCAAACAGCCCCAGTTTGTGTTTGCACATAATGTTTTGGGTGCTATTTCAAAGGCCCAGTTATCTGGTCCCCCACCAAACCATCCTCCAAGAAGTGACAGTTCAGCTGAGGTTAAGCCTGATCCCTCCATGTTACAGGGGTTGATCAACCCACCACCTCCTAATACTGGTGGGCACACATCCCAAAGAATTCAGAGTGGTCCCTCCGTGTTACAGGGGTTGAGCAATCCAACCCCTCCGAATTCTGGTGGGTACACCCCCCAAGGAATTCAAGGTGATCAACATCGACAGTCACCACATGTGCTTAAGTACTTGACATATGATGGCACCACCAATTGGCAAGCTTTTCGTGTCAAGTTTATTCATTTCTCCCACACCCAGGGGTGGACAGCACAAGACACCAAATTGAATCTATGTTGGTGCCTAAAAGGGAAAACCAGTGATTACTTCACGACTCTCATACATCAGACCCCAAAATGGACACTCAAGATATCCTACACAAAATGGAAAAACGGTTTGGCCTCTATGACCTTCCCGAAACAGCTCAAATGAAATTTGCGCAATTGCAGCAGTCTCCCGGCATGCAGCTTGAAGAGTGGGCAGATGAGATTCAAACCCTGGCTATCCATGCATTTGGTAGACTGCCCGAAGAACACATGAATCAACAAATAATAATGCGCTTTTGTCACGGATTGGAAGATAAAAATGCTGGCCAGTACGTTTCCAATCTGCGCCCCCGTACTCTAGAGGAGGCCATTGATAAAACTAAATGGTACCAGTATATCAATAAAGCAATTTGGGGATCTGACTGTCAGAGCCGCAGTACTGGTTCTACAGGCCAGGGGGCATTTACTCCCAGTTCCTCTTCGAACCCATACTCAAGGGCACGCCCACCAAGTCCTGACCGTTACAGGGGATATAGTCCTGCTCGTGCCCAAGCTGCCTCAATTCCCAAGTCCATCTTGAAGTCACCGCCCAGGAGTCCGTCTCCACCAAATAGATCGGTGGGCCCTGAAATAAGAAATCTTTCCAACCAGGTGGAAAACCTGACCACCAGTCTTACTGCAGACAATCTCCAAGGATATTAATGCTCTTACGCATGTCATAACATCTTTCATGGCAGAGATTAAAAGCCGTTCGACCGACTGGCGGGGACGAAGCCAATCAAACAATAGAGGCCAGACTAGTAGATCTCCCTCCCCTGACCGAAGGCGTTGCTGGGACTGTGGTTCTCTATCCCATTTCTCACGAGAGTGTCCAGCCAGGAAAGACTTCAATTGATTTATTTATTGGTGTTTAAGGTCACATACTTATGCACAATGGCTAATCGTGACCGTGACAGTTTTACGGGTGGAGGAAGCCGGAGTACCCGGAGAGAACCACCGAGCAACGACGAGCAGCTGTCAGCTCTCCAACATCGTAACTCTGAACTCTGCACGGTAGCACAGGCAGGGTTAGATTGGTTGAAAACATGCGCACCAGCGACGTGCAGTACGCCTCAGTACACAGCATCATCGTGCCCCCATGTAGGCAATCGGGGTGAAGTGTCTTGCCCAAGGACACAACGCGGTTGCCGCAGGTGGGATTCGAACCGAGGACCTCTCGGCTTGCAGCCTGCACCTCTACCAACTGAGCCACCGCGCCCCAGGAAAGACTTCAATAAACCTGCAGATCGTCCAAATGTTAATCCATCAGCTTCAGTTTCCTTTGCTGAGGATTTAAACGCCAGCGGGTCGACCCAATAGGCCTACACTCGACCCCACCTGATGTAAAAGGCCTTTCCAACCCCATTGATTCCCATTTACCAGAAAGTATCACTCTTTGCCGTCTGAGATCTCGCTCAACAGTTTTCGTCCCATCTGAATTGGAGAACATTCACCTTAATGCAATAATTGATACTGCAGCCGAGGTCACAATTATTTCTGATAGGCTATTAGATTATTTTGACAAAATTCCCCCTGTTGTAAAAGAAGTAACCATTCACACAGCAGGTAGAAAACTCTCTATGAAGGGTAAAATAATGGGCCCGGTAAATTTAAAATTAGGGAAGACTGTTTACCAGATTCAGGTATATGTGGCTGCTATCGAGGATGATTTGCTGTTGGGGCTGGATTTCATGAGTGACAATAAGGTGCGGATTGACTTGGCCCAGAATGAGATTCAAATCGGGTCAGAAGTGCTTGGCATGCAGTCTATATGGCATCGACACTCAAAACAAGTTACAGTCTCCCTCTTACGGAAGGCAGTTGTGCCTCCCAACTCAGTAGTCAGGGTGCAGTGCAGTCTACCCCAGTCAATGCCTATGTACATAGTGGAGCCCGACCTTGATTCCGATCTCTTGATACCAAGAACAGCCCACTCTGAAGAGTCCACCGGTAATTGCCCTGATCAACCCCAGTGATCACTTTGTCACTTTAAAAAGGGGCACTGTCATAGGTAAGGCGGTTGAGGGTGAACCCCTCCCACTAACCGACCAAAATCCAAATGTAGATTGGGACATGGCTCAAGTCCCAGACCACTTAGCCGATTTGCTACAAAAATCATCTACTCCTCTAAACCAAGAGCAGACAACCATACTCAGTAAATTGCTTGTAGAGTACCAAGATGTATTCGCTCGGCATGAGTTTGATTTGGGAAATTTCACCTCGATTAAACACACTATTGACACTGAATCAGCTAAACCCATCAAATTACATATGCGCCGTACTCCTGCATGTTTTGTGGATGAAGAAAAAAAACTTCATCTGCAGAAGATGTTGGATGCCGAGATCATCCGACCCTCCACCTCAGAATGGGCGGCAGCTCCTGTCTTGATTCGGAAACCATGTGGTGGAGTACGGTGGTGTTTAGATTTTCGAGGGTTAAACTCTGTGACTGTTGAAGATAGCTTTCCACTGCCCCTTGTTGATGATTGCCTGGACACCCTGGCCGGCAATCAGTGGTTTTCCAAACTGGATGCAAATCAGGCATACTGGCAGATTCATATAGAGGAAAGTGATAAGAAAAAAACTGCTTTCATCACCAAGTATGGCTTATATGAATTTAATCGGATGGACTATGGATTATGTAATGCGCCGGCCTGTTTTTCCCGAGTCATGGACTTAGTCCTCAGAGGACTAAACTGGGAAATAGCGTTGTCATTCCTAGATGATATAATTGTGCTAGGCAAAAATTTTGAGGATCATATTTCCAATCTGACACAGGTTTTAAGCAGATTACGCCAATATCAGTTGAAACTGAAACCTAAAAAATGTCTGCTCTTCCAAAAACAAATTGAATTTCTGGGTCGCCATATTTCCCCTGAGGGGTTAGAAATCGGAAATAATGCCACGAAAGTCATTCATGAATGGCCTGAACCAAAATCTACAAAAGATGTTGAACGGTTTCTTGTATTAGCTAACTACCATAGGTCCTTTGTTAAGGATTATGCAAAATTGGCAGCTCCTCTTCATCAGAGAACTGGGAAGGGTGCTTTTGCTTGGGGGGAAGAGGAATCTAAGGCATTCAGTGATATAAAGTGTGCACTAACCTCCCCCCCCCCCCCCCTCTACTTTCTTTTCCAACCAAGGATGACCCTTTCATTCTGGACACCGATGCTTCCGGTCATGCCGGTCTTTTGCAGCTCCAGGATGACCAGGAAAGAGTTATAGCTTATGGCAGTTTTGTTTTAACTTCAGAACAACGAAAGTACTGCACAACCCGGAAGGAATTGTTTGCGGTTGTTCGTTTCACCAGACAGTTCCGACATTTATTGCAGGGTCGTAAATTTACAATTCGAACGGACCACAGCAGCCTTACATGGCTTGTGAATTTTAAGAATCCCCAGGGTCAGATAGCCCGTTGGCTGGAAGAACTCGGTCAGTACCAATTTATCATCAAACATCGGAAAGGTAACAAGCATGTCAATGCTGATGCTCTTTCCCGCCTCCCAGATGAGGGCACGTGTCCAAATTATCGAGCAGGTATTTCCCTATCTGATCTGCCATGTGGGGGGTGCAAGTATTGCTTTCAGGTAGACAAAGAGTGGGGAAATTTCTTTACTGAAGTGGATAATGTGGTTCCATTGAGTACGTGTCCTCCTTTAGACACAGACACCATAGCAAAAGTGGCTTATACCCAAACTGATTGGAAAGTTACCAATGTTCATAGCCTCGACTTGTGGGTAGAGGATGGAAAGCTACACCATTCACTACCATATCAAACTAGTACAGTTGACAGTGAGGCCCATTTTGGTCTCTCTGACTGGGACGGGTTAAATCCCCCTACCATATCTGACCCATATCAAACTAGTGCAGTTGATAGTAAGGGTCATTTTGGTCTCTCTGACTGGGACGGGTTAAACCTCCCTACCATACCTGAGCCATATCAAACTAGCACAGTTGATAGTGATGGCCATTATGGTCTCTCTGACTGGGATGGGTTACACCTCCCTACCATTTGTGCGACCCACACAGATATAGACAGAGTTAGCCATAGCTTTGCAGGTTATTCCCAAAATGAACTTATGACAGAGCAGTGGTCGGACCCTGATCTAACATTTTTAGTAAAATGGTTACTGTCTAAAGAGGAGCCCAACGAGTCCACCCTGTTCTTGGTAAGCCCTATTGCAAAAACACACTGGACCAATCGACATAGATTCTATCTTGACAATCGCTTATTATGTAAACGGCGTAAAAATGAGGAAACAGTCTTGGTAATTCCCAAATCCCTCCAGGCCGAAGTGTTGTCATTTGGGCATGATATTCCTGCATCTGGTCATCAAGGAATACATCGAACACAAGCTCGAATAAAGCAAAAATATTATTGGCCTCGAATGTCGGAGGACATCGAACAATATGTGAAAGCATGTGCCCTTTGCAACCAGCGAAAAAAACCCTCCAGGCGTGCAAGGCATCCTTTAACCCTCTATCATGCTGGTGCACCCATGGAGCGGGTTCATCTTGACTTTCTAGGTCCTCTACCCCGTACAGAACGTGGTAATGAGTTTATCTTGATGATGGTGGATCAGTTCACCAAATGGGTGGAGTGTATTCCCCTGCCTTGTCAAACAGCAGAAGTGACAGCCACTGCAGCTGTCAATGAGTTTTTTACCCGTTTTGGATGCCCAAATCAATTTTTTACGGATAGGGGAACTAACTTCGAAAGTAAGTTATTCACCCTTGTCTGTGAGGCCTTGCATATCTTTAAGGCCAGAACCACAGCATACCGGCCATCCGCCAATGGTCAGGTGGAGAGATATAATTGCACCCTTATGGATGCTGTGCGATGTTTTGTAGGTAGAACCCAATCCACTTGGGATTTACATCTGGCTCAATTGGCTGGTGCTTTGCGGTCAGCTGTTAATCGACACACAGGGTACACCCCAAATAAAATGATGTTGGGTCGGGAAGTTCGCCACCCTACAGACCTCGTTTTTGGGTGTCCTTAGAAACCTGAATCAGGTTCCATTCCAGAGTATGTGAATGACCTAACGGAGTCTATTCGAATAGCTCATGATGCTGCTCGTTCTACTCTAAAATCTCAACAGAAGGTAATGAAACAGCAGTATGACCAACACACTAGAACTTCAACGTACAAGCCGAATGATACAGTCTATGTTTTGAACTCTGGAAACAAAAAAGGGGAAACTAAGAAATTGAACCCGGTTTGGCAGGGCCCCGGAATTATTCTACAGGTGATACAACCATATCTTTACAAAATACAATTCCATAATAAAGTTTCCACCATCCATCATGATAAACTGAAGCTCTGTTTAGATACCACTCTACCCCCCTGGATACAAAGACATCTGTCAAGAACCCAGACTTTGGGTTCTACAGTTCCCTTGTACTGCACATGTCGACAACCTGATAATGGTACTTTCATGATTCAGTGCGATTCCTGCCTGGAATGGTACCATGGTGTGTGTGTGAATGTATCAGAGCACGATGCAGAACTGTTGGACAAGTATTCTTGTCCTCGGTGTGATTTATCTCAACAGTAATCTTGCACCATAACTTATCACTAACAACCCACTTATCTTATTTAAAGCGGACTAATCCACCAAAAATGCTACATGGTCTCGATAGGCACTAATCCTGGATTGATCTCCTTTATTGTAGAATATGTTGTCAGATGATGAGATCAGCCCTGATGGGAAAAGACCGTGGAGGCCAGAGGCGAGGATTCCAGTGTCTATGCCCCCACAAGACGTCCGTTTGAAAAAGGACCCCACATTCCCTCAGGTGGTGTTTAACCCCGCCGACCAACAATCCTTAGATAAGCCTTCAGTTTCCCAGCAGGTGGGACATCCCACCGACTCCTCTCCTGTTCAGAGCCCTTCGGTCACTGGGACTACTTTACCCACAGGGGGTGAGGCTCGGGGCCTCCCAACCTTTGTTGTACCAATAGCACCCAAAGGACGGGGTATACTCCACCCGCTGGTGGAAATCACCCCGGGAGTTCCCCAGATACCCAGTTTGTTATCTCTGGATGTTGCAGACCCCTCTTGGTCAGGTAAGAGGCGTCATGTGAGTTCACCTTATCCCTCTGCCCAAGGGAAGGCAGGGCATGCAGCACCCTCCCAGCATCCTCCCTCCAGGTCAGTGATTTCTAGAGGGGATGATCAGAAGTCCCGTCAGAGAGGGAGAGCCCCCAGATGTGCCCTACTAGAATGTAATGCCATTTCAAGGTCTATGAGGAGGCACTGCCAAGTAACTCACCTTCCGGCTTGTTTCTGGGAACCCGGAAGTGGTGAGACTCCTCCTGCCCCCTCTAGTCAATTTCAAGGATTGTCCCTCCTATCTAAGGCCACCGGCATGACTCTTAATGAGATGGTGGACCAGATAAATAAGGCCCAAATCATCTCGGCCAATACAGTGCCTTCAGGGCCAGCCAAACAATGTATGAAGGCTTTATGTGAACACCTAGGGTGGTCTGTTCCCCCAACATTTACCCTTTCTCCCCTCAATTCCAGGGCTGGCCTTTTACATTGGAGGGCTATCATGTGGTTTCTGGCTGGCTTACCCAAAGATCGCCGCCCCACTTTCACCAAACCGGGTGCAGCTCAGCTCACCAAAGCACCTACACCCCCAGTGGGCCCTCAATCAGCAGTTCACCCCGCTCCTGTGGAACCTGTTTCTTCCCGTCCGGAAGTGGTGTCACCTGTGTTGGCAAAAACACCTCCACTCCAATTGGGCCAAAGTCAACTTCCTGTGGATACCTGTGTATCCCGTGCTCCCCCGGGACTTCCTGTTCCCACTCATTCTGGTCCGTCACCCCTGATGGAGTGTAACCCACAGATGGCTGCCCTTGGTCCATCTCCTCCAAGTGTAGAGGCCCTAGATGCGCATTTTCATGTAGACCGAACCCGTAAAAAAATGGCCCTACCTAACCTTTCGGCGACCGCCCTTTTGAACTTGGGAAGAGCTCGGATTCCCCAAACGCCTGTCAATGTTGTTGGATGGGTTGCAGTTTACTGTGACCCGGAGACCTTCCCTCAGGGCCCTGATCCAAATCCCCAAATAGCCACAGCCATAGGTCTCCACCCCAGACACCTCAGCAACCTTCCCAATATATTCCTCCAACAACATCTGAGTCAAATAAAAGCTCTTCTTCCCCATGTCAGTGCCCTCGGGGAAGTGGGTTTAGATCGCACTGAGCAAAGCATATTTTGGGATGCTCAGGACGACTTTCTAGAAGAAGCCTAGAATAAGAAACCGGTTTCTGATTTAACTCGTTTGTGAATAATTACATCCGTTAAAAGGGTTCATTCATATCTCAGATTATTCACTCAGTGACGAACTGGAGAACTTTGAAAAAGTTTGAAAGTTTTAGTGTATAAGAAACCGGTTTCTGATTTAACGCGTTTGAGAATAATTACATCCGTTAAAAGGGTTCATTCTACGGTGGCTGATTTAGGCCACCCTCAATACTTTTTTTATCTCGAGATCTCGAGATAATATCTCAAGATCTCGAGAAACTATCTCAAGATCTCGAGATAGTATCTCAAGATCTCGAGAAACTATCTCAAGATCTCGAGATAACATCTCAGGATCTCGAGAAAATATCTCGAGATCTCGAAATAATATCTCAAGATCTCGAGAAACTATCTCGAGATCTCGAGATAATATCTCAAGATCTCGAGAAACTATCTCGAGATCTCGAGATAATATCTCAAGATCTCGAGATAATATCTCAGGATCTCGAGAAGATATCTCGAGATCTCGAGAAACTATCTCAAGATCTCGAGAAAATATCTCAAGATCTCGAGATAATATCTCGAGATCTCGAGATAAGCATATATAATAGGCGTCACCATTTGATCATCAGCATGAATTCACTCAAACTGTTTATTAACTTGTCGCATCTTTTCCGACTGCAACATATTCGTGCCCCCCATGACAATTACACGAATCCACTCCTGCCACTCAGAAAACTTATCAACCAATTACCTTGTTGCGAAGTTATGAGAGCCCACCAAATCTCAGCCCAGCACTAATATAAACAGAGTCCCGTCACCCGAACTTACACTTGCTGGTGTCTTGTTCTCAATCCAATCCCAAGGTGTCAACCCAGCACCCGGTACCTCCCAGTATGTACTGTAGTGCCTTTTACCCCAAAACAGGGCGTTTTCTCACTACTTTACAAGATGAAAAGTTTGTGTCTGTCTGACACTCCAAATCCAAAGTGTTGATCCAGTACCTGGTACCTCCTAGTGCATACTGTAGTATTTTTTACCCTAAAACTCAGAGGAGGGGGGGGGGGGGGGGGTCAGGCAAAAAATTACAGATACAAGGTGGAAATTTTTACATTTTCAATTTTCGGGACCCACCACCCCCGGAATGCAAATTTTTGTCAGTCATGTCTTGGACACCCAACCCTCCCGCACAGTTTTTCCTCAAAGTCAATTGGGGACCCACCCCAATTTATAAAATCTGTTTAACGAAGTATTCAAATTACCTAAATCCAAAAAATAAATAAATAAATAAATACTTTTCCCAAACATGAAAGGTGCCGCAAACCAACTTGTCCGATATCCCAGCCCTGCTCTTGGGCATCCAATGCATCCCTAGCCACAGATGGCCCCAAAACAATCTCTCTGCTTATAAAGCCACAGCGGAAATGCAGCATCAGACCCCCAGGTAACCACTGGAACCCGCCTCCACCAATTGAATTGCAGATATACACCCATTCATATTCCAAGCAACACAACCCTTACCCCGATGTACAACATGTCTATGCTGTTCAGACACCAGTCGAATCCCATCACCAAGAAGCCCTGCCCAAAATATGTTGTTCCCACCTGGATATCTTCAACTGTCCACACGAAATAGTTGTTTTTCATTTCATTACTTTTCGGTTAAATGTTTAGTTTGTACAGCTGGTCTGAGAGAGACCTAATACTGAAGTTCTTTGACCCATGCCAGGGTGGCTTGCCTGAGATGAATTGCCTCGTATTTATTTTTTATGTTAGTGTCACTAGAATCATATTTACCTTGCTTGAAATTATACACGTTTTCCACAATCAAGATTTTTATTCTATCAATCTTTCCAATTATTCCATACATGGAAGCACACTAGGCCAATGGCATGAGGCACCCTGAGGCTTACAGAAGAATCAAATAATAGGAGCTACAAAGCACTAATAAGAGGCAGACTGCCTTAGTAGAAATATAAAGGAGTGAAAATCATGACCAATTAGCTGGAAATCACTTTTGTGTTTTGCAAATTTTTTCCAGACCCAGAACAGGAACCACCCCTTAATGAAGTGTAAAACATGGGGAAAAAATTCTAACATGGAACCCCCAACACATATCAATGCTCTATTTTGTTGTAAGTTATGAATCTAAGCACTTGAATTCACTTTGGATGTAATTACTCGTCTGTAAAATATTTGACAAAAAATTGCTTGACACTGGCAAAACCTGCACTTTGGGGCTCGGACCCACCCACCCGGACCTTGTATCCTGGCATTTTTTTGCGACCCCCCCCCCCCCCCCCCCGTAAAACTCAATATTTTCTCATTTATTTTCCTCCCAGCCCCATGCTGATTGTAGTGATATTTACCCTAAAACACAAAGTTTACTCACTACTTTACAAGACACACACCCATAAATATCAAATATTTCCTTCCAGCTCCACATTGAATGGAGCGATTTTTACCACCACTCAGAAAGTTTACAAAACACAGACCCGTAAATACCAAATAGCTCCCTCATCCCCACGCTGAACGATTTCATCCCCACTCCCTTGGTAGATTTTTCACCGACTTTCCACTTTGCTGACGGAGACATACAACATAAGTTTAACCCCATCCCCGCGTCCATTTTGACCGAGCAAATCGACGGTGCTACCCGATGTATAATAACACTACACCAGCGACAGCTATAAACCTACCCGAGGATTCCCTTTCCTCTCGTTGGTTTGAAAAGTCTGGATTAGGCGTTACTAGTTACCTCCTGCAGATACTGCTTCCGGACGAGTGATTAAGGACCTCGCGTATTACCAACGTCAGTGTTAGAAAAAAGGCTTGCCTAGTACAAGGCTGCAGATGCTAGACAAAACCATGAATTTGTGGTCAGTACCCAGCAATCTCCTGACACCCAGGAGCTGTTCTCACAATTACACACCCAAATTGAAACCCATAACCCTGAGCTCAAGAGGCGAATAGAACCCCCCCCCCCCTCCTCCTGTGAATCCCAAACATGTCAGGATGGGTATGACTAACATTGTTTCCACGCAAAACCCAATTACATGTAGTAATGAAAAGATTGACCTGTCGCACGGCAAGTCTCAACGGTCCATACACCTTTCACACTCCTCCAGTGACAAACCCGAAAGTGACAAATCCAATGGTGATGTATACAGTCCCGCGCATATATTGAAGGACAACTTGAACCAGATTCTCAGTATCTCCATCTCCGAATAAGAAGAAAACCCCTCAACGTCGTTTACTGCCACCCGTAACCAGCTGCTACATGGTACCCCAATTAACCAAACGATCTTCCGTGATCACATACTCTCGCCCGCTCACAGGAGACCCCCACCCCCAGTACTTATTACCCCCACCACCAACGTCAACTCATGAACCGACAGTAATACAGGACATCCCGTCCCATAAGATTGATTGGTCCCCTATGTTCTCACCGGCTGAAACCCATTCCAAGCTGAGAAACCTTAATTTAGCCATCAATGAGAGCATAGTTCCACCAGGACCACGCGCAACAGACCACTTACTCTTAACTCTTAAGATGACACAGAGAAACACCCAATTTATGAAAGCAACATCTTGCCCAACCAAACCCCGATAGCGAATCACCCCATTGATTTGTCCTCCGACAATACCCAACTATGAATACACTTTTCATACTCCTTCAGTGGGACTCCCAAAAATATCCCTCAAAACGACACCACTGCGAACCACCCTGTAATGATAGTCGAAACTCAAACCCGTCAACATACCGCCCGGTTTGACCTATCGTTGCTATAGCTCCCCAAAAATGTTTGACCCAAATGAGCGAAAGTGTCTCTCCCGCCAAACAGTGAACTCCGCAATGTTGTGTTGAAAAGATGTTCCCGCGACATTTGATACAACAACTAGCACACCACCTTCTATTAAGGGGCCGGGAGCATTAAAACAGAAAGTGGAAACATTGGGGGACCTATCAATCTTATGGGACGGGATGTCCTGTATTACTGTCGGTTCATGAGTGGACGTTGGGGGTGAGGATCACAAGTACTGGGGGTGGGGGGTCTCCTGTGAGCAGGTGAGAGTATGTGATCACGGAGGATAGTATGGGTAAGAACATAGGAGACCAATCAATTTATTTATTTGTTGTTGTTTAAGGTCACATATTTCTGCACAATGGCTAATCATGACCATGACAGTTTTACGGATGGAGGAAGCCGGAGTACCCGGAGAGAACCACCGAGCAAAGGCGAGGAACTGTCAGATCCCCAACATACAACTCCACACAAGCAGGGTAGCATTGGTTGAAGACAGGTGCACCATCGACGTGCAGTACGCCTTAGTACACAACGCCACCGTGCCCCCACGTAGGCTATGAGGGTGAAGTGTCTTGCCCAAGGACACAACGTGTTTGCCTAACCAAGGACCTCTCGGCTTGTAGCTTGCACCTATACCTACTCAGCCTCGTCTCCCCCAGGTCCAATTAATCTTATGATACGGGATGTTCTGTATTACATTCATGAGTTGACGTTGAAGGTGGGGGTCACAAGTACGGGGGTTCCCCGTGACCGGGTGAGAGTATGGGATCATGGATGAACGTATTGTTAATTGGGGTGCCATGTTGTAGCTGGTTAAGGGTGGCGGTAAATGATGTTGAGGGGGCTTCATCTTGTTCGGACATACTGGGAATCGGGTTCACGTTGTCCGTCTTTATATGCGTGGGACTGGATACTTCACTGTTGGAGTTGTCACTCTCGGATAAATGTGAAAGGCGTATGGACCGTTGAGACTTGTCGGGTGACAGGTCAATCTTTTCATTACTACATGTAATTGGGTTTTGTGTGGAAACAATGTTAGTCATGCCCATCCTGCCACGTTTCAGATTCACCGGAGAGAGTGTGAGGGGGTGGGGAGGGGCGATTCCATTCGCCTCTTGTGCTCGGGGTTATGGGTTTCAATTTGGTCCTGGGGAGGTCAGCAGGAGATTGCTGAGTATTGACTATAAATTCACGATTTTGTCTAGCATCTGCAGCCTTGTACTGGGCAAGTCCTTTTCTAAAACTGACGCTGGTAATACGTGAGGGCCTTAATCACTCGTCCGGAAGCAGTATCCACAGAGCGTAACTAGTTACGCCTAATCCAGACCATTCAAACTATTCAAACCAACGAGAGGAAAGGGAATCCGACGGTATGTTTATAGTTGTCGCTGGTGTAAGGTTATTATACACCGAGTAGCACCATCGATTTGCTCGATCAAAATGGACGTGCGGATGGGGTTAAAGTTATGCTGTATGACGGGTCCGTGGAATAACAGCGTGTCAAGAAACGATGTGTCTTAGTCACCAAAGTAGAAAGTAGGTGAAAAATCCACCAAGGGAGTAGGTGATTGATTTCACTGTGGGAATGAAACCTTTCAGCGTGGAGCTGGGGAGGTGGGGGGGGGGGGGGGGGCTATTTGGTATTTACGGGTCTGTGTCTTGCAAAGTAGTGAGTACACTTTGTGAGTTGTGGTAAAAATCACTTCATTGACTGTGGAGCTAGAAGGAAATATTTGGTATTTATGGGTGTGTGTCTTGCGAAGTAGTGAGTAAACTTTGTGTTTTAGGGTAAAAGGCACTACATTAGGTATTGGGAGGCACCGGGTGCTGGGTTGACACTTTCGGATTGGAGTGGGAACAAGACACCTGCAAGTGCAAGCTCTGACGGGACTCGGTTTATATTAGAGCTGGATTGAGATTTGGTGGGCTCTCATAACTAATACGTAACAAAGTGGTTGGTTGATAAGTTATTCACTTTTCTGAGGGACAGGAGTTTATTCGTGTAATTATCATGGGAGGCATGAATATGTTGCAGTCGGAAAAGATGCGACAAGTAAATAAACAGTTTGTGTGGCAGGAGTGAATTCATGCTAATGATCAAAGGGTGACACCGATTATATATACTTATCTCGAGATATTATCTCGAGATCATGAGATATTATCTCGAGATCTTGAGATATTATCTCGAGATCTTGAGATAGTTTCTCGAGATCTTGAGATATTATCTCGAGATCTCGAGATATTATCTCGAGATCTTGAGATATTATCTCGAGATCTTGAGATAGTTTCTCGAGATCTTGAGATATTTTCTCGAGATCTTGAGATATTATCTCGAGATCTTGAGATAGTTTCTCGAGATCTCGACATAGTTTCTCGAGATCTCGAGATATTATCTTGAGATCTCGAGATAAAAAAAGTATTGAGGGTGGCCTAAATCAGCCACCGTATCATTCATATCTCCGAGCATTATCACGAATATATTAAAAATTATTTACACTTAAACCTAATTAAGTGAAAAATGCGCTTTTATTATCTATTATTAAAACGACACATTAAACGAAAACCTTCATTCACGGCACGTCGATTTACCCAATAACTCCCAATACGGGACACACTAAAAAGTGTAGCCCGAGCCCGAGCTGAGAATACGGTGTAGCTGAGAATTAAAGTTTCGTTTTCTTTCTTATTTATCGTTAGATTTCAGTTATTTTTGGTATATAAATCATTTGTAGACAAATGAATCTAGACGAAGTGAATGGGTGTTTTTAAATGTATATTTAGTGAAATATACGACAAAATTACCCCGAGAGACACTAAAAAGTGTAGCCGAGAATCTGGTGTAGCCGAGTAATAAAGTGTCGTTTTCTCGTTTGTTTATCAATTAATTTCAATAAGTTTTGGTCTATATATTAGTGATAGCCAGGCGAATCCAGATAAAAAGAAACGGTTATTTTAAACAGTATATTTTATGAGAAACACGAAAAAAATAACTCCGAGAGACACTAACAAGTGTAGCTGAATTGCCGAGCCGGTTAATTAACTAGTTTTTCTGGGTATTATCTTTGTTTTAACTAACAGTTCGAGGCAACTGTCGTCTCGTTGATATTTGGGGGTATTTTACACCAAAAATCAATAATAACGGAGCGTATTTTTCTATTTACGCTATATAAACAACATAAACTTATCACGCTCTTCGTGTCAAAACAACGTGTGCAGACCTATAAAACTATAACTAATATAAAAACTGTCTTCTATTGTACATAACATTCCGATATGCAATTCATCAGGCTTTCAGAGCTTGCCATGTGTCAGGAAAATTACCCATGCAATATTTTGAATCATGTTTCCGATTGTGTGCGTGTGTGTTGTTTAGACACGAAGAGCGTGATAGCGTGAATAGAAAAATACGGTCCGTTATTATTCATTTTTAAAATACCCCCAAATATCAACGAGACGACAGTTGCCTCGAACTATTAGTTAAAACAAAGATAATGCCCCGCAAAACATGTACCTGTGGTAATTTTGAGGGGCCTGCGGTAGCCTGCGGTAAAATCGGGGACCTGCGGTATAAAGGCGCACCCGTATGTTGACATTATTTTCACAATTTACAGTAATCCTAACAATAGCATCATAACAATATTCTTCATGGCTATTCTATTTAGACTTCTATCATTTTATAGTTAATTTTTTATTCATTTTTAAGTGATTATCTAGAATAATCTTGAAATTCTTGTTCTGACACAATCCATACTCGCCTCTGTTAATTAACTAGCTCGGCAATCCAGATACACTTTCAAGTGTAGTTTAAGTGTATATCGGAGCCAGGCCAGTGAATTAACTGGCTCGGAAATTCAGCTACACTTGCCAGTGTCTCTCGGAATTATTTTTTCGTATTTCTCTCAAAATATACTGTTTAAAATATCCATTTCACTTTGTCTGGATTCGCTTGTCTATCACTAATACATATACCAAAACTTATTGAAATTAATTGATAAACAAATGAGAAAACGACACTTTATTACTCGGCTACACCAGATTCTCGGCTACACTTTTTAGTGTCTCTCGGAGTAATTTTTTCGTATATTTCACTAAATATACGTTTAAAAATACCCATTTCACTTTGTCTCGATTCATTTGGCTACCAGTGATTTATATACCAAAAATAACTGAAATCTAACGATAAATAAGAAAGAAAACGAAACTTTATTTCTCAGCTACACCATATTCTCAGCTCGGGCTCGGGCTACACTTTTTAGTGTGTCCCCCCAATACTACCCAATAACACCCAATACTACCCAATAACACCCAATAATACCCAATAACACCAAATACTACCTGATAACATGGTCCGAACAAATTTTTCTATGGATCCGGTCCCTTCCCTTACACACGGACAGAATCCCCTTCAACAAAACGCCTCAGAGAGAAACCTCACCCGATCCAAGCCATTTTTTGTTTAAAAAGTAAAGTATCGGGTATAGTTCTCTAAATCAGTATAATAATAAGTATAATAAGTGGTGAAGATTTGGCAGCGGTGGGAGAGTGGTGGGTGGCCTCTCCTAAAATAAAACCCTTCTGAAAGGTAGTTTTTTTTATTATTTAAATTTCAATGGCCAAAAGGTAATCACTCGATTTCTTTTCGTTTGTCTTTAGTGCAACACATAAATTATTACCACTAAATCTATAAGTTACTAGTAGATTAACATGATTTTGGAGGGCTGTTAAAACTCCATAATTTCAGGGACGTCATTCGACGAAGCCGGGCCGCGGGCGGATAATGGTATAAATAGCCATTAGCGGCCCGCGGCCCGGCTATTTTTAGATTCCATGGTCTAATGAATTACTCCCATTCGGGTGAAGTCCTTTGTATTTCCGAACGGAAGTCGAACGCGCGATCGAAACAGAAATATCGAACCGACTTACTGATTATTTCTTCCAGCAATTCCCTCGTGCGGTTAGCTATAACAGGGTGTGGTAATAATAGTAATAACATAATTGTTGTCAGGCATCATCATTCATTAGCGGCCCTGCAACAATGATGAACAACCCTTGGGCTTATTAACGGCCCTCGACTTCGTCTCGGGCCTTTAATAAACCCTCGGGCTGTTCATCATTGCTGCAGGGCCGCAAATGAACCATAATGCCCTCCAAAATCATGTTATTGTTATATTCTTGAGATCTTTTTATTGGAGTTGAAGGCGTTGCTAATGTTTTTACTCTCTGACTGACTCACTGTGAAGTTAAAAAAAACAATGACTCCTACTTCCCTTTGACCCTTGTCCAAACTATGTTGCCACCGAAGTGATATCTTTTGAATTTGCGAAAACAACTCCCAGCTTTTTTACACGGACCGACTGATGTTCTCGTCTGAAGAAAAACGTTATTTTGTTATTCCCACTTTTATGGAGAAGCAATTTCTTTGAGGGAGATTTTAAAGAATTAAATTAACCCCAACGTTACCCAGTTTATAGAATAAAATAAAAAACTTGAACGTTGTTTAGACGTGAAAATGTGTCCCTTTGCTATTCGATATGGTCAGTACAATGGATATGGTCAGTACAACCGAGTCGCAAGGGATCCCAGGTCGCAAGGGATTTGTAAATCCGGGTCGCAAGGGATTTGTAAATCCCACATTGTCCCTGCGCGCCTTCGGCGCGCTAAAACCTTTCATTCATTCATTTATGGTCAGTACAATCCTCCAAGATGCCCGAGCGCAAAGCATTCAGATGGCCATGTAAAACATGCCAAAAAGAGATACATAACGTGCAAAGTTTGTTGTGTGAATTTTGTAATATGTGGTGTCATTCAAAATATGAAAATATAGATTACGATAAATTTTCTTCGCATCGTCCAGTGGATCTTACATATGTCCACCTTGCAGATCGGTTGAAAATGAGTACGACTACCTGTTTGGCCTAAGAAGAATAATATCGGTAAGTAATATTTATTTCCACAAGCACCTGTCAAATTTCCAACATAGTAATTCCGAAGTGCAGAACACTGCGGCATTTGTAGTGTTAATGCTTTACTCAACAAAATTGCGCAAAAAGCCCAGAAAATTACTTTTTAAGGGAGTTTCAACAAACTGATATGTTGTGAAACCATGCAAATATAAATATCATTGGAATCGACGGAGCTAACCAGTTCGAGTAATAGCCCCTCGCTCAGAGTTTCGGAGATGGAGGGGGGGGGGGGGGGGGGGGTGTAATTGTGTTTATTTTTTTTGCCCATTAGTTTTTTACTTGTTTTCAATAAAATGAGAAAAATAAAAACTCACTTCTCGTCGGAAAAGGATGAAAGCACAGAAGTCTAATGCCACAAACCTACCTTCGGTTATAAAAAATAATTTTCCTTTCTTTTCAGTGTTTGCTACATTGTTTTGAATTATTCCAGGTAACTTTTCGACATTTCGTCGTAAAGGCTGATAAAATAATGGAAAATTAAGTAGCCGATGTGCTTTTCTATGCATGTTCATTGTATGTTGAAGTGTCAAAGATTTACTTCGAAATCGATGGCTTAAAAAGCGTGGCTTTCAAGTTGCGCTTTTCCAGTGAACAATTTCGTGGTAATTTCTTCACCCATTTTGTCATTTTTTATTCACTTCTTTATCCAATATTCTGTTATTTTAAGTAAAATAACGAATATATAGAGCATATATCGCACATAGCATATTTTAAGTGGTTCATTTATTGCGAGGGTTTTGCAATTATGTGATAAAAACAAGGCTTTCGGGGGAACATTCGGAGAACATCCTTAAAGTTTTTATCCGAACTTATCAGAACATGTAACTACGTCAACAAACACTTGAAAATATCAGATAACTTCCCAATATTCCCTGCTCAAAAGATATAAAACTGAAAATTAACAATGTAAATAAAAATAAAATACAACTTTACTTGAGTTGTACTAAGAAGAAATGGCGGGGGGGGGGGGGGGGGGGCAGTCGTTCAGGCTGCCAAATGGACTGGGGCAGTCGTCCTAGCTGCTAACTGGACTGAGGGAGGGGCAGACGGCCTAGCTGAGAATTGGTCTGGGGCAGTTGTCAGGGTATGCATTTTTGGTAGGCAGTTTGCTGGGGGAATTTGTCTTACATTCCGAATATTCTACTGTAGAGAAATCGCGACGCGGAAGTCTTTCGACATCGTCGATGTTACAAATAGGCTTGTTAATCTCCCTGTCATCATCATACCGTATACTCTACCCACTCACAGCAGAGGGGGGGGGGGGGGGGGTCTTCAAAAAATTCCCATACACATGGCCAGGGTGGGTGAGTGGTCCAGCAGCTCCAAAACACACTCCAGGTGATCTAAATTGTTTCCTCCACATATTTTTAAAAGATAATTATAGTTAGAATTTGTTGAGACGCATTTTGGGATGATTTTACAATATTTTGGGGTAGTTATTATGAATTGGGAGGTCACCTATGGCTCTCAGACACCAGATTAACATAGAAGACGACACTTGGAAAAAAATTGTTGACTGACTTAAAATTTTAAATTTTTGTCTAAAAAACAAAGCTTTAATATGACCCATCATTGGAACAAGCTCAATGAACTCATTCTAATGATGGGGTCATAAGCTATGTTTTTGAAACCAAAAAGTGAAAAGATAATAAAATTAGAATGGCAGTTTTAGTGAATAATGCTGGCCAGTGTTTGCCGTTACATTCACTGTTACATTGGGAAATGGCTTGAACGACTTGCCCAATGTTTTTGACTCTGTGAGTAAATGCAACAAAGTAAATAAAATGAACATTTATATCTGGTTATAGCATTGGAACTAACATAAAACAAGAAAACAGAAAATGGTTATTGTGTTCGGGTGAATTAGGTTTTAGAGATAAAAAGCAATCACAATTAATGAATATAGTGAGTCACCACCCCGCCCCTCCCCAAATATTTTTACCTTCCTACCCCCTTGTAAAATACTCTTCCTTCAGTTGTAAGTTGAAGTTCACAGAAAACTCACCGAGAAAACTCAGAAAGTACGCATGTTATCGTGTCAGCCCGCTCGATGTTGCAGGACGTTGTGAAAATAAATGGATACATGAAATCAGGTTTTTATGCTCATGAATTCTGATGAATTCATGACTATTGAGCACCAAATATGATATTGTACCATCTACTTACCCTTTATGTTATTTGGAAAGCTGAAACCAGATATAATTAAACTTAAATTTTTTTTTTTTTTTTTTTTTTTGAGGGGGGAGGGGTGTATAAGGATACTATAACTAATTTTGCTGCGTTTCTGTTTTGCTACTGATAATTGTTTTGTGAGTACTATGTGCAGTGTTTTTGAGATAGTGAGCAAATATTCCATTTGTAGTTGGAGATGTAGAAGTATTATTAGTTGTTACACCACTGTATAAACCTTTATAATTTGTGCTAATGTTATGTGAACTGGTCTTGTCCTAGATTTATTTCAGAAATTTATTACTTTTATTAAAAAAAGGAAAGACAAAAAAAATGTGTGTTGTCATTCTACTCCTTCATTTCTTTCGCACCCTACATTTTCATCACATTTTAATCTTCCTATTTGCCATCCCTTCCATCGCCATTAGACACTTTTAATTGTGGCATTATAATCTATTTTGTTTTCGCGCTTCGAGGGGCCTGTGAATGAAGATAATTGTTTTTCGTTCGGGTGAAGCTTCATTTTGCTTTCAAATCGAGCCAACTCATTGTCATGGTTCATCCCGTGCCTTTTCCCCATGACACCAGAAGGGACATCGTACCATAAAATTCCCCACGTGCTCACCAAACATTGGCTTCCACAGCTATTATAAACTACACTATGGTTAGTGCCGTCTACCCTCTATCACCCAATAAGTAGTTTGTCAGATTGTACAGGCCAGTGATAAATTGCTGAATAAAAAAGTGGGTGGGCTGTAAAATAGTAGATGGATGGTAAGTCATCTCGAAGCGCTGACCATCACCGAAGGCGTCGGAGGGGGGGGGGGGGGGAGTCTCCCCTCCGATGCCCTTGGTGACGGTCAGCACACCAGGGAAGCATGAGAGGAACGAGCATAACCCATCACCCTTTGTAAGTTGGACCGGAAAAGATTTTTGAAACTGCCATTAGTAAGGGAGTCCTGATTGATTTTCATATCTTTCTGTCGCATAATTCCACGCAGTAGGTAAAGGGTTAACTGTCCTCATGACAATATTTGTTTGAGAAAATATATACGAAATGGTAGCTTTTGAGCTTTGAACGAAGCATAGCTGTAGCTTGATATGGTGAATAAATCTAATACTGATCGCGCATCTGAGAACTAAATTTCGAGGTGACTAGAAGAAAATAGCCTGCGCTGTTTTTGTCTTGTCGACTTTCTCAACTGACTTCGCCTGGGGCCGGACGATAACAAGGGCCGAGTTCTCCTATGATCAAACTTCTCAGAATGTGAGCCCAATCGCCGCTATCTCAGCGCGGTTGACACTGCATTCACTTTTTATGCACATGGGTCCTCAAACAGCTTGAATTTGAGGATGGAATGATTCACAAACAAATCAGACCATATTTTATCTAGAACATTATGTCCGGGAGATTAAGTGCATTAACTTGGGTCTTGGGAAATTTGTCCGGATGCCAGTTGGGTAGTATTGAGTGTTGTTAGGTGTTATTGGGTAGTATTGGGTGTTATTGGGTATTATTGGGTAGTATTGGGTGTTATTGGGTAAATCGACGTGCCTCTTCATTCACACCAGAATAAAAACATGAGTGTCAGTTTTATCTATTAAAATTCACCCAAGTGAAAAAAGGTTTTATAATAGAATTTTTATTTGAATGAAACAATTCTACGAACTATTTTTATTTGAATGAAACAATTCTGTAAAGTGTTTTATTAAAATTTATTTCACAAAATTCCTAATTTTCTAAACTCAACTTTTTTTTCAATGTAAACGAAAAACCTTCATTCATACCAAAACAAAACATGAATGTCTATTTTTACAGATTCAATTTTATAGTCGACTCTTTTGAACGAAAACCTTCATTCACACCAAAACAAAACATGAATGTCTATTTTTACAGAATCAATTTTATAGTCGACTCTTTTGAACGAAAACCGATTTTCTAAAAACTCAATTCTTTGAAGAGCCTCAAAAACAATAGCCGATTCTGAACCACTGGTCCAGAATCGGCAAACCGTTTTTTTTATGCTGGTCTGGAATCGGCAAAGCGTTTTTTGCTCGCGTTCACCAACGATAGATTGAAGGTCTAATCCACGATGGGAACGTCGACAAAAAATTTTAAAGAAATTGTACATGTACAATTTTCATACATTTTTCACTTTTTTGAGCGACGTGTACATTCGACACGTTCGCCAACGGGTATTTGAACGTGAAAAGTGCGATCTGTGAACCCTAAAAAAACAATAGCCGATTCTGGACCACCATGAAAAAACGACATTTTTGTGAACGTGCACGCGATTTAACACTGAATCCTACGATGGTAAACGCACCATGTACGTGTACGCTACATGTACCAAGTGGTCTGGAATCGGCCTTTATTACCTACTCATGTGAGTTGTGATACCTGAAGCTGAGTGAGGGCTGAAATCAGTGGTGCAGTGAAGAATGTCAAATAAAATTGTCAAATAAAATGTAAAATAAAGCAATCAGTTTGAATCATGACATATTCAGAACTTAATCTTATGTTCACCAGTCTGGGATATTTCAATTTTACAAATACCTTAATTTTTTCATAGAGTTAACTTCTTAACCAAGTCATGGTTGAATATGTTTTTGTTGATTTTAGTTAAGTTTACATTTTATATAAACTAATCAAAATGAATATGATAGTTTTTGCTTTTTACATGTGGAGAGATGAGCTATGGAATTAGGCAAACTCAAATGAGTTGGTTCTAATGACTATATAGCAAAGACATATTTTGTTAAAGTACATTAATAGCTGAATTCAGTAGGGTAATTCTACATGAGTCAGTTTGGTTGAATTGAAAAAAAGTGTTCATAACGAAACTCAATTGCAGATTATTCAAATTTGATCAGTGTATGTTAATGTTTCTAATGTCCACTTCAGTTGTCGAATTTGCGAATCTTCACTAAGAACATTTTGACTCTTCTGAGCTTGTCTATACCCCACATTCTCTCCAAAGCATGTTTAAAATACTCTATTCACTACCCCGAATCACCTTAAAGGTATTAGAACATCATTCTTTGAATGAATTCAAGTGGGGGGCGCGGTGGCTCAGTTCGTAGAGGTGCAGGCTGCAAGCCGAGAGGTCCTCGGTTCGAATCCCACCTGCGGCAACCGCGTTGTGTCCTTGGGCAAGACACTTCACCCCGATTGCCTACATGGGGGCACGATGACGCTGTGTACTGAGGCGTACTGCACGTCGATGGTGCGCATGTCTTCAACCACTCTAACCCTGCCTGTGCTGCGGTGCAGAGTTCAGAGTTACGATGTTGGAGAGCTGACAGCTGCTCGTCGTTGCTCGGTGGTTCTCTCCGGGTACCCCGGCTTCCTCCACCCGTAAAACTGTCACGGTCACGATTAGCCATTGTGCATAAGTATGTGACCTTAAACACCAATAAATAAATAAATAAATATGAATTCAAGTGCAGGAAAAAATTTGCAATTTGGGTCATTTCCACATTTTTTCCGGGCCAATGGACCCACCCACCCCTACCCTGTGTCTGGAATTGTTTGGCAGACCACACCCCCCCCCCCCGGTGCAAGTTTAATTTAGAGGGGGTTATGGGATGTTCTGTGCAGTTCGGAGGAGAGGTCTGGGCGGTTAAAGAAAGAGAGGTTCTGGTATTTAGGGGAACCGTTAAAAATACGTCGCTAATTACATGGCATCAGTTTCAACATGTTATATTAGTTTAGAGTTTTAAGTTTTGTTTAATTGAGACATACAGATCTACGAAAAATACATTTTAAAAGGATAAACGATGATGAATCCTGAAATTTTCGTCTACTGTACATTTCGTCGGGAAAGAGAGTTCGCCGTAACATCAAATTTCGAAAATAGACACATCGGCGAATTGTTTTTTAAAGTAACAAAATGTAACTTTATCTTACCACCTCAGCAAATATCCTTATAATTTCTTACTGACAATCACGCTTTTTTTTACAGAACAAAGAAACATCTGGCTATGTAGGGTATTTTCTTCAATCAGCCAAGGACAGTACTGTTTACAGTTGACATTTTTCATGGTAGGTTAGCGTTTCTCAACTCTTGACATTTTTACCCACAGAAAGCAACGAGTTTTTAGCCCTGGTGTGACTGTTTGGATTCGGCGTCAAATCATCCTTGAATCGAAAAAGGCCTGAGTCAATATATAGTATATTTATTATTTTAAGTATATGTCTATTTTAAGTATATGTTTGGTAAATAAAATATAAATAACAGAAATTTTGAATTTTTTAAAGAAATTTATTGTGAAAACATAACGGAACAGATAATTCAGGCTTCGAGTTCTAGTTTGTGAACAACTGTTTTCACAATCATAAAGCAGCGGGAGTAGTGTTTGTTTTTTTAGTATGGTCGCAAATTTTTAAACAAGCAAAGTGATAACCTTGCATTCACGCTGAAGTATGTTCTGAAAATTTGTTTTCACAGTAATCATGCAATGATATGAATGGCTGTTTTGGTGATAACAACAATACGATCTGTTGTTATAACAACCCGTATTCCTGTTAGGGCATTTAATATTGAATCTGGTAATTCAAATGTCCAACAGCGATGAACATTTAACAACTGGGCTTGCTGGATATCCGAACAATATTAGAGTAATAGCCCGTGGGATTTCCCAATAATATGAAGCAGAGTAACGTTTGGAAATCCAAACTATTACTGAACTCTTATTGTGATCGACGCTATACATTACAATAAATCAGTCATGTCACAACAAGTTTACTGCATATAAATATTAAAGTAAGCTTTCACCATGTCTTAATAATTTTTTACATTTACATTTATTACACTCAAACTAAAACATTTTGGTACATGAAGTACATCAAAAACTTACATGAAACAAGAATAAGGACAGAGGAAAAGGATCGATGGATGCAGGGGAAAAATGAATAATAGAGGATTAGATGTATTTCTAATTCGAAATTATTGATATCAATTGTTAGTCCACTACCAAACATAACTGTTTTGACCGATCTGCACTGTACACAAAAATCCGCATTGCTCGCGGCCCCCCACCAGGACTAGTTCCACGAGCTCGCTCAAACGAGAGGCCACAAGCCACTACCCCGCCTCACAAAAAAAAACAAACTATTGATTCAGGAATTTTGTTTGCATACGTCGTCTTCCTTTCGTGTCAGGCAAAGGGACAACTTTCTGACGCTATGTGTATGTATAGAGCGGGGTTGTATTATATTTATTCTGCTACAGTTGATCGGTAAATTTCGTGAATTGATTTCCATTTTGTCTCAAATGTAACGAGAATGCGCACAATTTAGGACAACATTAAACTCGGGTAACGAAATACTATACCGCTTCCCGTTCAATTTTCTCACATGAGTCCTTTTGTGAGCAAAACGTTTATGTGCTAAATCTTGGCCTCATCGGACTTTAGCCGTTGAAGTGGGCGCAGGTGGGGGGGGGGGGGGGGGGGGGGGGGGGGGGAAATAAATTAATTACTGTTTACCAGTAATATTCAGTTGATTTACAAAGAAAGTGAGGGGATTGTTACATAGAATTCAGGCCCGTCGGGACCGGGGGGAGGGGGGGGGGGGGGGCTGCAGCCCCCCCCCAATAATTTGCTCATATTTTGTCGTTAGTTTATCCATGATGGGGGCAACCGATGTAATCAATCTGAATAAAACTGGACATTACATTATTTAACTCAGATTAGAACAGTGGCGTAGGAACCGAGGGGGGGGGGGGGGGGGGGTAAGGAAGATATTCCCCCACCCCCCACAAATTTGTCAAAAGTAGGCTTTACTGGGCTGGGTTGGTGGTTTCTCCACACGGGATGCCCACTGGTTACCATATTCCGACATTGCTGTTAATGATTACTGGATTGAGTGGGTTCCATGTGGGCTTTCTTCCACCAATAAAACTGACAGTCGTGTTTTCGCCTAATTGTGGAAAGCGATGTTAAACCCCAACCAACCACAGGGTAATTCATTGCATGTTCACTATTCCTGTCATTTTGCTCGGAAATCACGCTGAATTGATCAGAGAGCTGACGTATTTCCTTATTGACGATGTATTTGCTCAGAATCACTCAGAATGCATATTTGTACATCTTAAATTAAAAAAATGTCCCGGGGGAGGCCCCCCGACCCCCACCAACGAGGCGGGGAGGTACCCCCTCTCGTGCTCACCCCCACTTGCCTTTTCGCGGTTCGGATGACGCTTCGCGTCATAGGAATATACGATTTATTTGCTCAGAATCAACCAGAATGCATGTTTTTACATCTTAAATTCGAAAATGTTTCCGGGGGAGGCCCCCGAACCCCCCACCAACCAGATGGAGGATACCCCCTCTCGTGTTCACCCCCACTCGCCGCTCGGATGACGCGTCGCGTCATGGGAATATAGGTCCTACACCCCCCCCCCCCAAAAAATAAAATAAAATTAGCTTACTACCCCCTGGATTAGAATTATGAACGTATCACTGAATGTATAACATGCACCTGCATATGTTGATGTGCATACGTTTTGAGCAATTCCTTTGGCAGCTTAGAAGACCACGACAACCGTTGGCGTAATGATAAAACTAATGAATCCACCATAAGGCCTAACTGTTTTTTTAGCATGACGGAATACCGTCCCCAAATGTTATGGGGTTCTATTGGGATTTTTGAAACATTGTCTTGTTAGAAGGTTTTGGGTCACATAGCAACCACGTGCTACCATAGAAACCAAGATGGCGGCCTCCAGTATACAAAATGGCCGACGGAAACACGTGTCACCCTAACAACACGCGCTGCGTTTGCGCACTCACACCACGTATCACTATGGAGATGACGTCACAAGATGGCCGCTCACGCGGGTTACCATGACAAAACAACATGACATCACCAGGTCACGTGACATGACGTCACTTCCGGGGTCCCCTGCGGGGTCCCCCCAATAAGGGCCGTTTCATCCCTCTCCTACTACTGAGGCCGATGATTCAAAGTTCTAAATTTCAGAAACGTTTTTGCGGTACCTGCTGGAAGAATGTTAAAATATTCCTCGAATTGAAAATTCACTTTAAATGTACAGTAGATACAGCCAGCGGGTGAGTTATTTTCAAAACATTTTCTGGGGGAGTAACCCCCCCTCCCCCCTCCCCCCCCCCCAAAAAGCTCGTGCCTTCAGCACTCGCGCCAGATGCCTTCGGCATCTGGATACCCCATACCCAGTTAGTATCAGCCAGTTCACCCAAATTAGCAATATCAGCTCCCCCCCCCCCCCCAATATAAATTTCGTTCCGATGGGCCTGGAATTTACCCATGGGCCCAGTCTTGATATAATCCAAAATGAGCCCACTTAGTTTAGGCTATTCTGGCATCGAAACGGGCGAAACACAAGAGATGGGCTTCCCAGGGATGCTATAGGTCTAAACTGATCTCTAACCCTTTCCGTTGCTGTCGGAACCGCCCTATATACAGTTAAAACGCGCCATATGCTTGTGTAACGACCGGACGCGAACTTCGCATCTCCACTCTTTTAGTTGAACACTTGCTTCAGTCGTGGAATCGACAGACACGGAACGCGCACCCATGTCACCCCCAAACACTGTTGCGCTTGTTCTCTTTTTTCCTAAAAGTCCAAACCTAGTTACTGCGGCCAGAGGGGGCGGAAGCTCCCAAAAAGTGTGTGTGTGTGTGTGTGGGGGGGGGGGGGGGGGGGGGGTCACACCAAAAAGTGGGGGGGGGGGCGGTCACACCTTTCTTGGTACCGCTAGGGTGTAGGCTGGAAAATAATTTTTCTTCGGGGGTAAGAAATGGCGGTGGAGCGGTTTATTCATGCAAAATATATAAATTTACATATGCTACCCCTCATCCTTGTTCCCACCATATTTAAGACACTAACCTCAGCGATCTCAACCTTATTGTCATTATTTTGCGATAATGGATATTGGCCGTCATTATTTTGAATCGTGTGGCATCAGCTGTGTTCGTGTGGCATTTTTTTTTTCGTTTTTGATTAAGAGTAGATTCGTCTTTATATATCTCACCCTTTGGTACATACTAGCCTACAACCTATATGGCGTCCACCCAATTCGCATACTTTGCATTGAATTGAATTGAGTTAGATCTTTGCCTTTGAATACAAATTTATATTTTGCAAAATCATAGGGTAAAAGAGGATGAGAAAAGAAATAGGGTACATATGAATCGAAATGAGAACTGATGAGAAAGAAATGTGTAGTGCCCATAGGGGTTGTGTACGTTAGGTCGGAAAATGCCGTTCGGGCACCTATAATTGGTGAAAAAAAGTGTGTGTGTGGGGGGGGGGGGGGGGGGGCATGTACTTCCGGCTCCGCCCCCCCCCGATTACTGCCTGCGAGGCAGTTTAGGGGATTAATCAAACAATTGCGACAGGGAAAGACTTCCAGGAGATACCAAGGGGTGCGGAATCAGTATGTTCTAATATATTTTCTTCTCCGACGTACCAACAAGTTATGCACATATTTTCTTGTTAATAACCGCTATAAATTTTGAAATATTTGTTTGGTCTTTTACACTATGACTGGACATTAGTGTGGAAAATTTAGCTATATTCGGGCGTGTTTGACACGATTTGCGTATGGATTTTTCTCTCTCATCAATCAGGCTGTAGGATTCGAGGATATAATGATATTCGTCACCTTACTTTTTCTCGCCTCACAAGGAGCACAATCGTTCCTCTCTCGGAGTTCCAGTCCATCGTCCTATTTCTACTGGATGCCAGTAGTAGGAGAGGGATGAAATGGCCCTTATTGGGGGACCCCGCAGGGGACCCCGGAAGTGACGTCATGTCACGTGACCTGGTGACGTCATGTTGTGTTGTCATGGTAACCCGCGTGAACGGCCATCTTGTGACTTCATCTCCATGGTGATACGTGGTGTGAGTGCGCATGCGCAGCGCGTGTTGTTAGGGTGACACGTGTTTCCGTCGGCCATTTTGTATACTGGAGGCCGCCATCTTGGCTTATATGGTAGCACGTGGTTGCTATGTGACCCAAAACCTTCTAACAAGACAGGGGTATGTTCGGAGGGTGTGTTCGATTGAATCGGAGTATTACGAATTACCACAAACAACCCGACAAGCCCCCCCAAATCACCGAAATTGACTTTATTCCCCAATTTATCGGTGTAGTGCTATAGTACCAAGGGATACAAGTGGTGCGTTCCTTTGTAGAAGAGTAATTTCTCCCAAAATCCTCGTTTAATTACCCAAATAAACCCGACAAGTTGTACTATTTCGAATTCTTTCAGAAGCCTATTTAGGATCGCGAAACTTTTGGTTTATAATAGTAGCACGTAGTGCTATAGTACCAAGGGGGTACATGGGGTGCGTTCCTTTGTAGAAGAGTAATTGTCTGGTTTTGTATTTGCCCCATTTTATCGGTATAGCACGTAGTGCTATAGTACCGAGAGAGCCCTGTGGGTACGTTCCTTTAGACTAGAGTAATGTTTTTTTTCCCAATAAATTGTATAAGAGTAGTGCTATAGGACAAATTCCTTTGGTCATTACCCAGAATTCTTTGCTTCTACCATTTATGATTTCGCGCGGCAAAGGCGCGCAGGGACGCTGTCAAGCAAGCCCCTTTCGACCCTCTGTGACTGTTGAGATCGTGTCTAGACGTGTGGAAGGAGGAAAAGGATCGAGTACTCGGCAGATGTTTTAGGCTAGATGATCAGGAAGAGTGTTGGGTTGTTTTTGTGTAGGTCGTTGACTGTACCCTCGGGTGAGGACCAGAGCGAGAGGGGGTCCTCTCACAAATGTGCTACCTCTACCCGAGGGTACAGTGGTGTTTTTTCGGGCAAGTATAGTCTTCCACTTCGAGGGTAGATCATGGAGCGATGGTGGGCCATCATTGGCAAGTATAATCTGCCTCAAGCTGTTTTAATCATTTTTCCTGGCTTTACAGTTGGATGTGTTTTTGGATAGACGACAACAACGGCCCCTTTCGGGGACCACCCATAGAGAGACCCGAGCTTCCCTGGTTCGGGGACAGGCCTGCTTTGGAACTTATTTGGCTGGGTCAAAAATGCGCGCTACAGACACTTACAAAAGGGGGTAGAAGCGGGGCGCAGGACCAACGCTCGCCTCCCTGGAGGGGGGTCAACACTTTGGGGGATGGAGCAGGGGATGTTCAGAGTCCATAGCGGTTACTGTGTTCCATATCGGTTATAGTTTCCACAGCGGTTATTGGGGTACTGGCGATCAAAAAGAAAGCATCTTGGTGTACCTGCTAAAAGAAAAAGGCAGAATTAGTTGATTTTTAAGATAGACAAAAATATGTGATTGCATTTTTGGATGGTTGTCGATCACTGGGAGCAGCTAGTTCAATTCTTTTGTTCAGTTTATGATTTCCTGGATTGAGTTTTCCGCTGAGAATTGGAGGGAGAGGGGGGGGGGGGCAGGCCTTTACCAAAGTACCACACCCGGGGGTGTTTCCCGCCCTTATATCCTCCTGATTTAGTTGAGTCGGTGAAGACAGCTCTTCCTGGTAGAAGATCACATCTGAGCCGTTATTACTGCCTGTATGTTCACATTCTCTTTCCCAGTATTTGTTTATTTTACAGATTAAGTTTTATTGATTAGGTTGAGTTGGTGAGGGCAGTTCTTCCTGGTAGAAGATCACGTCTGAGCAGTTATTACTGCCTGTATGTTCACCTGCTCTTTCCAAGTATTTGTTTATTTTTGGAGGTTAAATTTTAGTGTTTGTGTTGAGTCGGTGAAGACAGCTCGTCCTGGTAGAAGATCACGGCTGAGCCGCTATGACTGTCTATGTGTTCACCTTCTCTTTCCCAGTATTTGTTAATTATTAGCCATTAAATTTTAAATTTGAGTGATTTTATCTGAGCCGGTGAAGACAGCTCTTCCTGGTAGAGGGTCACGGCTATCCCGTTTTTTGCTTACCCTTTTTGGAATTTTCTGGTCGAAATAGGGGGAGGGGGCTGGCCTTATCAAGAGAGCCAAACCCAGGGTGTTTCCTGCCCTATCCTCCGCGGTTTGGTGCCTACTTACACGGTCGTTACATTAAATTTTGGCGTTTTAGGGTTTTTGTCGGCTTTCGCAAATTACCTGTAGTTCTGATATTAGTTGGCTGTCAGCTAACCGGTCGTGATTTTTCCTTTATGGTTGGGATTTCTGCTCTGTCGTGGAGGGTTTTGATAGGTGTATCCCAGGGAGCACGGAGGGCGACCCTGGGTGCATGATTTTGGACCTTCTGAAGTTTCCCCATATTTGTTTGATTTAGGTCTGTTAGGATGATAGCCCCACACTCGAGTACAGGACGCACGAAGGCTTTGTATAGTTTGAGTAGAATAGTCTGGTTGGCTCCCCATGATGTGCCCTTTAGCATTTTTAGTAAATTAATACGTTTGGTCGCTTTGCTGGTAATATCGTTGGTGTGTTTATTGAAAAATAGGTTTTGGTCGATGATAATGCCAAGGAATTTCGCCTCTGTGTATTCAGGGAGGACTTTGTCCAGTAGTTTTATGTCAAGGTCACGTTTTTTTTTCTTACGGGTGAACGTGATTCTTTGCGTTTTACTGGCGTTCAGCTTGATTCTCCACTTAGCACACCATTGCTCTAGGTCGCCGAGAGCGCGTTGAAGGGAATTTTGAAGTAGATTGGCAGTATTATTAGAGTCCCAGAGACCCTTATCGTCCGCAAATTGTGAGATTTGAACGCGATCCTCGGAGATTTTGAGATCATTGACGTAGATGATGTATAGGAAGGGCTGAGGACGGATCCTTGGGGAAGCCTGCTTCCAGAGGGACGCTGTCGGACATTTCGTTGTTTACTCTGATTTTTATTTCGCGATCGTTAAAGAAGGAAGAGAGTAATCTAAGCAGTTTCATGGGGAGTTTCATATTAGAAAGTTTGAAGCGCATTCCGTTGTGCCAAACGGAATCGAACGCATATATATATAATCTCAACGCAATTTTATTGGGGTTTCCACTAATCAGCCGAGCCCAATACGAGATCATCAGGTGTCTGATTAACTTACTGAATAGCGGAGCTTAAATAAACAATGGCAGGAAACAGTGCACCTTGTTAACAACTGCCACGAGAGAGGCCTGCTGTCACACGACGAATAAAGACATATGCCAAGTTTGAAACAATTGAAATTAAATTGCACACAATGCGAATAGTATCGACTGTCGATGCAATACAACAACGGTAAATTGGTCTTTTATATCGAAAGTTCATCATGGTCTGCACACTGTACCACTGATTATGGCAGTGTATTTCGGTAATGAATATTTGTCATGCCTAGTGGGAATATCTGTTGTTATAACAAAGCATATCTCTGTTAGGCATGTACAATTTTCGTACCCAAGTACTATTAATTGTAGTCTCCCCAAATACGCTGAAAGAAGTCCACAGAAATCACGATTATTTTCATCACAAGTATACTTTATGTGTGGATTTTAATCTGTATTTTCATTTCATTTGCACCATTATTGTTTTTCATTTTCATTTAATTCTTTTTTTCGTTTTAAGTGTAATTTACTACAATGACGAAAATCGTGAAATAAAATATAATAAAGCTTGAAAATTTGTTAACTGTATCTCACATGTTCTGTATCAAACCCAGTTGCCCCAGTAGTTATCAGGCCGAACCGACTCAGGGCGAATCGACACAAGGCGGAATCGACTCAATGCCGTTGACCCGTTCCAGATTTGACAAACCTTCAATCGGACAGAATTCGAGCATGTGATTTGTAATGTAAATATCAGACAAAGCTCAAATGAGTGTAGGGTTGCAACAGAAAACGAATGTAATTGACATTTTGTCTGATGGTTGATAGTTCTTCAGTCTTTTTCTTCTTTTGACATCCCTGCGCTTATTTTTCGCAGCACCGTCGGCTGTCCAGAGTAGATGTGGAAACAGAAATTTATGTGTTCAATGATTTACTTGAATTTCATATATTGATTGGACGGAAATTTAAAATTTAATTACACATTAAAAATTAAATGAAATGATGCTCCCAAACAACTAATTATTTAATTCCTATTTATAGAAGCAGGCTGGATGCAATGAAGCCGTTCAACACATGTCTGCTCCAGAACTCAATGTCATGTAGCAGATTCCCATCGATCTGAAGTTGAGTGGCAATAGAGTCCATTGTGCAGTCCAGAATTAATTGAGTGAATAGATGAGATTCATTTAGAATAGAGTTCAAGCTATGTTCAGAAATAAGAAGTCTCAGACGTGAAACAGCACATTTCTTGCTTCCATCATTTGCATATTACTACATGTTCCTAAGAAATGTCCACGAGTGTCATCTTCCTCATTACACATCAAACAAACTGGACTCTGTGCATTATAGATAGATTTATTCCACTGTAGTGTGTATGTTCCCGTAAAAAGGTATGCTTTTATTGTTGCCAGATAGACATCCTGAGAATTGTAACGAACCGTTCAGAGATGATGAGGGACTTCTATTTGAAAATATTCCAGATTGAGGTATTTCAGCGATGTTTTCTTTTTCATGTCTTCCTTTAATTTTTACACCATTTCTCTTGAGTTTTCTTCTCTACAGGTTGCTTCCAGCTAAGATTATTTGATGGTGTCATGTCCAGGTCATAAATGGATGTAATGCCAGAGTACCCTTCTTATTCGAGAGAACCAGCTCCCAGATTCCAAGTCCTTCATCACCATCTGTCTCACAGCTATGGAAGCGTCAATGGAATCAGAATTCTATAGTATAGTATACAGCACTGTCAACATTTTCTTGTGAATCACTGCTTCAAGAGGAAGACACACCATAAGTACATATACCACTCCATTTGGTGTTCTAGCTGGGAGGTATTGCAGCTGTTTTATTATTTTCCTCTGGAACAGTTCCAAACTGTTAATATCCGTGTTGTTGATTTCTACACACTCTATACCATATGTCATTCTTGGAACGATAACTCAGATATTCCATAAGCAGATGGATATATGAGGAACCAAAGATAACTTAGATATTCCATAAGCAGAGGATATATGAGGAACCAAACCATTCTTCCCATGAAATCCAGCGCCCATCAGTGCATAAGCAGTCCCCATTCCACGTTGAATTCTCGTATCGACATCTAGTTTGCATTTTGACTTTCTTTCAAATCCTTCATGAATAATTTTCTAATCGGGTTTAATCTCCTTCCCTTCGAATGTGAACTGTGTAAGATGGGTGTGGTCCTTTGAGTTAAGAGAAGTACTACACTCTTGTCAGGATTGATGTTGTATCGTTCTTGAGCTGCAAATTCTTCTACTTCTCTGGGCATAATGTTAATTTCTAAGTCACTGTGAGATAAGAGAGCAACATAATCAACACAGGTTGTGTGTGGGATACTGATGTGTCCAATCTTTGCCCCTGCGTGGTGGTCTTCTAGATTCAAAAGCATTGTTGAATCTCTGGTAATGGACCGCAAACAATACTCTTCCCTGACGGACACCCTGATTTACCTCAAATGATGCTGCTAATTTGGCTTCCCATCTCACTCTTGACTGCATATCTTCACAAAGCCGCTCGTCACCTTGTATCCCATCCAGAAAAAAACATATCATTAGATTTTTGTGAGGAACTTCATCGAATGCTTTCTGAATATCAAGTGTGACCACGTGGATGGGTTTATTTACCTCTTTTGCTTTATTCATGACTTCAATAATAATCAGTCATGCTGTTGTTGCCGATATACCTTCAATAAATCTCTTTTGTAGTCTTGATTGTGTTTTATTCGGATTCTCTTTTGAAATATTGATTAGAATGTTTTCAGTGATTTACAAGATGATCTCTGTATTTAGTTGGAAGGTTGTGATCGTCCTTCTTGTGAACTGGAGTTAGGATTCCCAGTTTAAACAACTCAGGGATTATCTACTCTTTGAAGCATTTATTGGTTAAGTCTGTGATGAACTTAACAACAGCTTGGCCTCCATTTTTTAGGTGTTCAGTCCATTGCTGTCGTCTGATTTACTACTCTTCAACTTTTTAGTGACCAACTCCACTTTCTCTTGTAATACAGTTTCAGGTAGCCTATATTGCTGACCATGCAAGTAGTAGGAGATGTATGGATCGTGCCTGTTTGGCCGGACTTACCCCCGGGCCTAGGAAGTGACGTCATGTCACGTGACCTAGTGGCGCCATGTTTGGTTGTCATGGTAACCCACGTGAGCGGCCATCTTGTAACGTTACCTCCATAGTGAGGCGTGGTGTTAGTGCGCATGTGTAGCGCGTGTTGTTAGGGTGATACGTGTTTCCGTCGTCCATTTTGTATACTGGAGGCCGCCATCTTGGTTTCTATGGTAGCACGTGGTTGCTATATGACCCAAAGGCTTATAAAAGGCAGGGGTATGTTCGAAGGGAATGTTCCATTGTACAGGAGTAATTTACCGATTCGTAGAATTATCACAAACAACCCGACAAATTTTACAATTTCGAATTCTGTCATAATTCTGTGCTTCTATCTATCTATGCAATAGTTTTCGTCTACCTAACCATGTTCCTTTGTCCCGGAGTATACTCTAGTAGAGTAGAAGAGCCTATCAACTGGAACAGTTTTGCTTATTATTACTATTTTTAGTTTTTCTGGTCTGTTCTTGTTAGTTCTGACCCTATTCCGAGTACTCTTGTGTTTTCATTTATCAAGATCACCCAATCGTTTCACTTTCCCGACGTTAACTAACCAATCAGATTGCTTGATTTCTCATAATCTGTATGCAGAGTTATCTCACCTTATTACAATGAAGTCCTATCCGAGTCTCATCACCTCTATATCCAATGGCCATGTCCCATGGAATCCCATTATGTGAAACGTCTCTGGTTATAGAATCCCTTTTTAGTCGTATGAAGCCATGAGGTCCATGAGAAATCCCACAATGAGGCCTCATTTACTAACCCTCTTAACCTCATTTTCTTTTGAGGCCAAGAAAAAATCCCTCAATGAGGCCTCATTTACTATCCCTCTTAGCCTCATCTCGGTATTTAACAGACATATCCCATGGAATCCCATTTTTTGGGAAAACGCCTGTGGCTATGGAATCGCTTTTAGTCGTATGAGGCCATGGGGACTAAGAGGAAGCCCTCAATGAGGCCTCATTTACTACCCCTCTTAGCCCCATTTTCATTTGAGGCCATGAGGGCCATGAGAAAACCTCATTTTCTTTTGAGGCCATGAAAAAATCCCCCAATGAGGCTTCATTTACTATTCCTCTTAGCCTCATCTCGGTATTTAACAGGCATATCCCATGGAATCCCATTTTTTGGAAAACGCCTGTGGCTATGAACTCCCTTTTTAGTCATATGAGGCCATGGGGGCTATGAGAAAGCCCTCAATGAGGCCTCATTTACTACCCCTCTTAGCCTCATTTTCTTTTGAGGCCACGAGAAAGCCCTCAATGAAGCCTCATTTACTACTCCTCTTAACCTCATTTTCTTTTGAGGCTATGACAAAATCCCTCAACGAGGCCTCATTTACTATCCCTCTTAGCCTCATCTCGGTATTTAACAGCCATATCCCCAAGCACCCCAATTTCGGCACACCTTTTTGGAAAACGTCTGGGCTTCGGCACCCCTTTTTATTCCTATGAGGCCATGAGAAGCCCTCAATCAGGCCTCATTTACTATCCCTCTTAGCCTTATTTCTTTTGAGGTCATCAGGGCCATGAAAAAATCACTCAGTGAGGTATAATTTACTATCCCTCTTAGCCTCATCTCGGTATTTAAGGATACCTATGATCCAGCTCCTATACAACTCCTATACAGGAAGTCTTACCAATGGCTTCCATCTTATCTCCAAAGCTCCAAAGCCACTAGTTGTCTATGGTCTATCTGTCCTATCATTAGCTTCTACAGCAGGTCTTGTGCCATTGCAGCCTTGTAACAGTACTATTGACTAAACTATCATCCATTAATATTGACTTGTAACACTACGTCCTAGCTATACCTATCTCAGTCTCGACTATAACTGTTATAACACCGATCTAGGTTGAATCTGATTGCTTCATTTCCCCTGTATACATATAAACGGGCTATATAAGGCACTCCGTAATTGAGATTCCTAGCCGATTCCGTAAAGTTGACTTCCGTGATTTTGAAAAAGGGATTACGTAGCCACAGGCGTTTTCCAAAAATGGGATTCCATGGGATATGCCTGTTAAAAACCGAGATGAGGCTAAGAGGATAGTAAATGAGGCCTCATTGGGGGATTTTTTCATGGCCCTCATGGCCTCAAAAGAAAATGTGGTTAAGAGGGATACTAAATGAGGCCTCATTGAAGGATTTCTCATGGCCCTCATGGCCAAGCAGAGACGTTCCACAAAAAGGGATTCCATGGGACGTGGCCATTGGATATAGAGGTGATGAGACTCGGATAGGACTTCATTGTAATAAGTGAGGATAACTCTGCATACAGGATATGAGAAATCAAGGAATCTGATTGGTTAGTTAGCGTCAGGAAAGTGAAGTGATTGGGTGATCTAGATAAATGAAACAACAAGAGTACTCGGAATAGGGTCAGAACTAACAAGAACAGACCTAACAAGAACATACCAGAAAAACTAAAAATAATAATAATAAGCAAAACTGTTCCAGTTGATAGGCTCTTCTACTCTACTGGAGTATACTCCAGAACAAAGGAACATGGTTAGGAAGACGAAAACTATTGCATAGATAGATAGAAGTAGGTAATATAGGCCGTTTCTGGACCACTTTGTACATGTACTGTACGGTACATGGTAGATGGTGCGTTTACCATCGTAGGATTCAGTGTTAAATCGCTTGCTTGTTCGCAAAAAATGTCGTTTTTTATGGTGTCCCAGAATAGGCTGTTATTTTGAGACTCCTAGAACGCACTTTTAACGTTCAAATACCCGTTGGCGAACGTGTCGAATGTAAAAAAGTGACAAAATGTACGAAATTGTACATTTTGTTTTACATAAAAAATTGAAAATTTTGTTTACGTTCCCATCGTGGATTAGACCTTCAATCTATTGTTGGTGAACACGAAAAAAAAACGCTTTGCCGGTTCTAGACCAGCATAAAAAAAACGGTTTGCCGATTCTGGACCAGTGTCACAGAATCGGCAAACGGCTTTTGAGGTGGGGATTTTCCCATTTCTGACGTAAGTGGGGGAATACCCATAGTGGGATTTTCCAAACTCAACAGAAAAAAACTAAGTTTTTTGGAAAATCTCTACTGTATAAACTTACTGAGAACGCCATTTGTCATGCTCGAAATGTATTACGGGTTTTTATTCAAATGAGCGTCAATTGTCAGTTAAATGGTTTAACTGAAAAACTATTCTATGGATGAAAGCGGAAACAGTTCAAAAGATTAATTGATATGATTTAAACGCGTTTTTTTTGAAAGCGTTACATTACTGATGTGTTTACTTATGATTTTGATTATCAGATGTAATTATTCTCAAACGCGTTAAATCAGAAACCGGTTTCTTATGTACTAAAACTTTCAAACTTTTCAAAGTTCTCCAGTTCGCCATTGAGTAAATAATCTGTGATGCGATTTTAACGTGTTCAGAGGCAAAACGCATTTATAGAGGTTTATCATGTAAAATGTTTTTCCTCAACTGGTTTTTAGTTATTATATTAAAGACAGAAGATTTTTATTTACTTAAAACATAAAAACATAAAAAATAATTATACATTTGATTTTGAAAATAATAAATAACTCACATTAGCATACTCAAAGGAAATATTAATAATTTAAAAAACGAAAAAAAAAAGTTTTTACAGATGGATGCTAAACGCCGAGATCAGCTTTTAAATGAATATGAACGTGCCAAAAAGGGCATTCAATTGGCTGACAGAAGCAGACATCTTGGAGAGATCGAACTCAAACGCGAGACCACAAAAATATTTAAACCTGTGACGGAGGTTCAAGAGTGAAGCAAGAAGGAGATTGTTGACGAATTGAGGCCCTTAAAAGAAAGTTCTTTGAGAATGGGTTCGTTGCCCGGTAGTTTTACAAACCAGTATTCGTTTGAATCTACACCGGATTACGTTCCCATGAGAATCGAAACCGACGTGAGTGAGAGTGATGATAGAGCTTCGACTATCACCACTGATAGCATCACGTTGTCCGAGGATGGTAGTAACAGAGATCTGTTGTATGGATTTTATAAGGATTCGGATGGTAGAACTTTTGTGGGCGACACAGAAGTGGAAATAGATGATGATGAATTAACCGTCGGCCCGAATAGATACGAATTAACTTCCGGACTGCGCAAATTGCTCCTTTACGACAAGCCTAGTGATTACATGGAACAGGATTACAACAATTACAGTGACATTCTGGTTCAGACCAACGCCATGAAGAGAAATAACGATGACAGAGAGACGAGACCTAAAGCCAGCAGAGGTTACAAGTGGACGAAAGTGGTGAAACCTATATGGAATTCGCATAAGAAGTTCGTCGAATTGGTGAGTGGTAAAGGGGTGGAAATCACTTTTCTTCTGAGCGATTCTAACGCTCTGTTTCAGAGATTGAGATTGTTGATGGCAAGTTGATGCGCTGGTAACACAGGATTAGATAATGAGATAGTTAGCATATGCGACGAAATGTTAAGACAGAAGGTTTTGAATGAAAACCATTATAAAAGGCTGATGAATGAATTGAAGGATTGATGTATATAATAAGTAGAGAGAAACAAACAAACAAATAAAAATATATAAAATGAAAACAGTAAATTTTACACTAGAATAATAAAAAGTATTTAAACAACAAACGATTTACCAGTGAAAACAATATATATATTATAAAATAAAATATGTTGGTGATAAAGAACAGGGGATACGTTAGAACTTACGTTCAAGGCGGTTCTGGCATCGTCGATTCTATAATGCGAGCGTTCATGAGTGATGCGGGTAGAAAACTCGCACCGACCGTGTTTGAGGTTGGTAAGAAGATGGCTTTGGATGCTGGTAAGAAAGCCGCTTCCGAAGCCAGTGGTAGGATAGCTTCTGTGGCTGGCAAGAGGGCAGCCGACGCATTGATCGACAAGTTGATCAGTCCACCGGTGAAGCGAGCTGCGTTAGAGTGAACGCCAAAATGTTGGAAAGATTTTAAGGATGCTGTGGTACCCATACAAGATTTACCAAAATGACGAGTGGATCTGGATTGAAGAGAACTCGCGACACTGTAATATAAATAAATAATAATATTAAAAACTGAGTTTGAAAAAAACATAAAAAATTGTGTTTGAAAAAAAATCTAAAATAACAAACAAAAAAAAATAAAACAAAGATGAACATTAAAGATATGTCTTCGAATGACGCCGCGACCAAGAGGTCGAATAACGAGTTCTTTCCCAAAAGCATAAGAGGTTTGATAGTGGGAAAATTGAATTGTGGAAAGACCAATCTGTTGATGAATCTGTTGTTGCGACCCGACTGGTTGGATTATGACAGATTGTTTGTGTTTGGCAAGAGCTTGTTTCAACTCGAATACAGATTGCTTCGAGAATGCATGGATCGTAGATTGCCCAAGGACGTCATAGCCAGAATCTTTGACAGTAGGGAGGAATTCGACAAAAGTGATGCTTCTCTTTCGACCATTTTGGACGGTGCGGCGATGGAATTGATGAAGAGAAATGCATCTTCGAACGTCGAGTGTCGATTTTATGAGAACGCTAGTGACGTTCCGGATCCTAGAGAATTGAAATCGGAAGATAAGAATCTCATAATTTTCGACGATCTGCTTTTGGAGAGACAGAACCGATGCGAATCGTATTATGTTAGGGGTCGTCACAGCAACGTGGACTGTTTCTACCTGTCGCAGAATTATTTTCGATTGCCCAGACAGACGATAAGGGAGAACGCTAATTTTCTATGTCTCTTTTGGCAAGATCTCAAGAATCTCAATCACATCTACAGCGACCACATCGCAAACGACATGAGCACGGCGGAATTCAGGAGATTCTGTAAGAGGGTTTGGGATGAAGGACTTTACAATTTTGTCATGATCGATTTGACTAGCGAATTTAATTGCGGAAAATATCGGTGCGGATTCGACAAGTTTTATGTTTCTGATGATAATAAGATAGAGCGTGAAAATAAAAAAAAAATTAGAAAATAATAAATCTTCAAATAATTAGTTTTTGAAAAAAATAAAAATAAAATTAAATATAATGTTCGAACAAGGAGAATTGTTAGAACAGATAGCCGAGAATATGGCTGCAAAACAATCCATTCAAATCGTGGTGAGTGGCGATTCGACTCCGAAATCCGAACCTTCCATCGAATTGAATAGAGAGAAAAGATATGATATGGCGTTGGTGAATCTGGAGACTTATTATTCCTTTCCCAATGTCACCGAAAAGAATAACTTGTTCAAGTATTCCAATGGAGTGGATTGGTTGGAGATTCGAATTCCCAAAGGAAGTTACGACATAGATGATTTGAACAATTACATTCAAACACGAATGAAGACGGATGGAAAGGGAAGCAACAAGATCAGACTCGCTCCCAATCCTAATACCTTACAGACGATGTTGGATTTGGAAGATAATTTTCGAGTGGATTTCAACACAGACGATTCTATAGACAAAATGCTGGGATTCGATCGAAAGATGTATCGAGGCCACACGGCATCTGAAAATACGGTCAACATTCTCGCAGTCAATAGCATTCTGGTGAATGTGGATGTGATTGCTGGAAGCTACGTGAATGGTAGCGCTTAACCGACGATCTGTTCCTTCTTTCCAAACGTGTCGCTGGGTTATAAGATCGTGGAACGACCTCGAAATTTAGTTTATCTACCAGTGATTTTAGACACGTTGTATAGCCTCAAAACCACGTTGACGGATCAAAATGGTGAACTGTTAGATCTTCGCAGAGAGAGGGTGACAATATGATTTCACATAAGAGAAATATAAAAGCAAAAAAAAAAAAATATTGTGTCTATTTATAAATAAACAAAAATAAAATAAACACAATATTAATTTTACAAAAATTATTTAATATATAATTATCATTAAAACAAAAAAAAAACAATTGAAGAAAATATATTTTAAAAAAAGAATTATGACACAGTACGTGGTTAAGAATGTGAACATATCCGCAGGACAGAGGAAAAAACTTAAGAGAGCGTTAACAACTCGAGGTGAGGCGGTGAGATTCAAATTTACTCATGAAGATCTGACGAGTGGTGGTCAGGATTCGATCGCCTGGACCAGAAGTCAAATCAAAAAGATGTAGAAAGCGATTCGTGATGGAAGAGGGTTGAAGGTGAGATTGAGTCCCGCTCAATTGAGATACAATTTGAGAATGAAAGGCGGTTTCCTACCGCTATTGGCAGGAATCGCCGCAAAAGCATTACCCTTCGCCGCAAAAGCATTACCCTTTCTCGGAAAGACTCTCGGCGTGGGAGCGAGTTCGGCAGTTGAGAAATTAATGGGTGGCAGCGGACTGTTTTTGAAGAAGGGAGGAGCCATGTGTCGCATCCATGTAGACGACAGCGGTAAAGGATTGTATCTAGAACCCGTTAGAGGTGACAACTCTTTGAGTGGAAACGGTCTCTATCTGAAGAATGGACGGAACGTTGAGCGACTCGGCAAGGGTTTGTTGTTTGGTGAGAATTCGCCATTTAAGAATATACCGATTTTAAATATGTTATTATAATGTAAAAAAAATTATATAATTATATAAATATAAAATATAAATCATAGAAAGTATAAAATAATATATAAAATGGATAAAAAGGTGGAAAAACAATTAGACGATAATGATGAATATCGCGAGATAGAGTGTGAAAAAGATGTGGAAAAATGATTAGACGCTAATGATGGATATCTTAGGAAAGAACTGATAAAAGAGTTAAATAAAGATCAGGATATGCGGTTGAAATTTAAAAGAATGAGACGTTTTCCACCGTTACCACTACCTTCTGAAGAAAATGGTAATGATGCTAGTGTTATCGAGAGATGCACAACATTCGTTCATAATTATGATTCGGATAAACAAATGTGTTCTTGTAAAAACATAGCATATCACAGAAAAAAAAAAGAAAAGAAGAATCGACACTGAACTTTGAGAAAAAAGGAAACGTTATTATAATATATGGGCAATAGTGAAGAAGGAAAACAAAAAAAACCCCAAAAAAGTAATGAGATCTAAAGATGATCTCATTACTTTTTTTTTCCTTCTTCTTCGCTAAAAATGAATCTCTCTATTGTTTATATTTCCAAGTCCGTTATTAGCATGTTGACTCTCGTGTTTTCTCCTTTTTCGAAAATGTGTTGAATGTTTATCTTTACTTTTTTAAGTTTTTTTACATCGATGAATGCGCTCTCACCACCCGATTTGTCCATGAGTTTGAGTGTGATTTTTGGATATATGTAACTTCCATAGAACAACAACAAATCGTCCTTGTCGAATTCTCTGTCTTCGGCGATGATGATATTCTGCAGATCACTTTCGTAGTCATAAAACAAATCAAGCATGGCTTCGTCCAATTTCAAAGGCATGTTATATCTGTCATAGTAGTGCTCTAAGCCCTTCGTCTCGACCTCTTTCAATTCGATTGTAATCTATAGATTTTAAATCTGAATTTTTTACATGTTTCGACTTGTTTCAATTTCAATTCGCATCTTTTAGATGTTGTTGTCATGATCGATTATTTGTTTTTTTTGTTTTATGAATTATTGCAAATAATATATATTTTTAAATTTTGTATTTAAATAATAATTTGTTAAAAAGTTTGTTTTTTTTTTTTGCTCTTTATATATATATATAAAAAAAGTTTTTTAATTTTTAATTTTCTTTAATGTAAAAATTTTTTTGGAAAAGTTTTTTCTCTTTATATATAAATAAAAAGTGAAATTTTAACATCCTTTTTTCTCGTATTAATTCAATTTTTTTCACGTTAAGGAACATAAAAATAGATTAATTTCATCAAAAAAAAATTTTTTTTTTCTCATTAAAGAAAAATAAAAATTAAAAAAAACTTCTTTTTTTATATATATAAAGAGTAAAAAAAACAAACTTTTTTAACAAATTATTTAAAAACAAAATTCGAAAAAAAATATTCTTACAGATGGAGCAAACAAATAAAAAAATGGAAAATTTAAATGAGAAAACCGTACCTCAGTTAAACGAGATTTGTAAAGTATTAAAAATTCCACATTTCAGAAATCATAGAACTAAATAAAAAAAAATTGAAGTCATCCAGGAATATTGTTTGCGAAACGATGGAAAGAAAAAAATCAAAAGATCGGAAGTGGATAAACTTAAACAGACAAAAAATGCATCGATTGTGAAAAAGTAGAAGACGACTAAATGAAAAGCCGTTGAAGAACTTCAAGTTTCAAAAGAAAAGAAAAGAAAAACTAAAACGAAAACGAATGATGTACTTCAGATTCTAGACAAACGAGATATATTGAGCGAAATTCAATGAGCAATTGATGAAGGGAAAGGAGAAGAACATGTAGCACGACTCGTCATGGAACTATTCCAATCGAAGTCTGTAGAATGGGAGAGTGCGATCAAAGGCATTTTTAAAACTTTCGACGTGGTTCCCTCATTCAAGAAAATCGATCCGAAATTGTTTATGGAACGGGTGAAGAAGAAATTATTGGATTTTTTTCGCGAACACATGAACGTGGGACAAAAAATTAAGATGATACTCCATTGCGTGATGAATAAAATCGACGTGAAGTCTGGCAAGAGCATCATGAAAAATGCATATTTCAGATCTAACGTCGAACCCGTACTTTGAGGTTCAGATTTATCGGATGTTTTCGAAAAGATGAAAGACAAGATGTTGACGACTCTCACGAATTATCAACATGAAGGTAGTAATTGGACGTTCGATGAGGTGTTGAAACTCGAAATTCATATAACTAAAAACGATTCATTGAAAGGGTCTTCCTACGTGGAATTACCTTATTTCTTAGCTAAAAAACACACCGTGGTCAACGTGAGAAATAAAGATGATCAGTGTTTTAAATGGGCAGTCACTTCCGCTTTATACCCTGTCAAAATGCACTCAGATAGAGTTTCTCATTACGAGGAGACTTCTAAAAATCTCGATTGGACCGGAGTGACTTTTCCAATACAGTTAAAACACATATAACGTTTCGAGGCTCAAAATCCCTCCATAGCGGTGAACGTCTTGGGATACGATGATGAAAAACGAATGATCTATCCTCTCAGACAGACTTCGTATCTTGAAAGAGAAAAGACGATTATTTTATTATTGATTTCGAATGGTGACAATCGTCATTATTGTTGGGTTAAAAATCCGAGCCGATTACTGTCGAGACAAAATAATAAACATGAACATAAGATAGGTTTATGTTGCAACTGCATGAACATGTTTCAGAGCGAAAAATCATTAGCGAAACATCAGGAATATTGCAACGAAAATCAAGGTGTCTCCATCGAAATGCCCAAACCCAACACCATCGTGAAGTTTGAAAATCGCAATAGAAGGTTAAAAGTACCATTCGCCGTATAGGCCGATTTCGAATGTTTCACTGTGAAAATGAGTTCCTGCCAACCTAACGCTCTTCAAAGTTACATCGAAAGATATCAAAAATACACGCCTTCGGGTTATTGCATTTATGTGAAATGCGCTTTCGACTCACAACATGACATGGGTCCCTTCACCTACACGAAACAGTGTGAAGACGACGACGTGGCTCAAAGGTTCGTGGAAGAGTTAGAATCGAAAATTCAAATGTTATACGACAAATTCAAAACTCTGGCGAAAATGATCATCACGTGAGAGCAGCAGGACGAAAATAACAGAGCCACCGAATGTCACATATGCAGACAATCATTCAATGAGAATTCGGAGGAAAATAAGAAGGTCAGAGACCACGATCATTACACGGGTCTGTATCGCGGTCCAGCTCACAGCAAGTGTAATTTAAAATATCGACATGCCGTTTTCTATCCGGTGATATTTCACAATCTCTTGGGTTACGACAGTCATCTGTTCATGAAAAATCTCGGCACCTCCCACGAAGAATTAAATTGCATCGCGAACAGCGAAGAAAGATACATTTCATTCACGAAATGGAAGGTCATGGAGAAGAAAAGAGTAATCAATGGAGAGACGTTGGAAGATAAAACGAAATCCATTCGTAGAAGCATACATTTTATCGACAGTTTTAAATTCATGTCGACCGTTCTGGAAAAATTAGTCGATAACATGAGCAAGGATAAATTTAAAATCATGAGCGAACATTTTGGAGAACGAGTAGACGTCATGTTGAGGAAAGGAGTCTATCCTTATGATTACATGAACGATATAAAGAGATTCAACGACAGTGCACTACCTTCAAAAGATGATTTTTATTCAAAATTATACAAATCCGACATTTCTGACGAGAATTACGAACACGCTAAAAGCGTGTGAAAATCATTCGATATGAAAACCATGAAAGATTATCATGATCTTTATCTGAAGACTGACGTTCTGCTCTTGGCAGACGTGTTCGAAAATTTTCGAGATGTCTGTCATCGAAATTACGATCTAGATCCCGCTTGGTATTTCCCCACACCCGGGCTGGCGTGGGAGGCTCTGTTGAAGACCACCGAAGTCCAATTGGAATTATTATCTGACATGGACATGTTGCTCATGTTTGAAAGAGCTACGAGAGGTGGCGTCTCAATGATCTCCCACAGATATGCTGAAGCTAACAATCCCTACATGAAAGAAGGTTTCGATTCAAAATGGTTGAATAAATACATACAGTATTGGGACGCTAATAATCTATATGGTTGGGCTGTGAGTCATCCTTTACCGATTGGAAATTTCAAATGGGTAATGGAACCAGAAGAGATGCAAAAATGGAGAGACTATCCTTGCATTTTAGAAGTCGATTTGAACTATCCGGAAGAATTACATGATCTACACAATGATTATCCACTAGCTCCCGAATGAATGGAACCGAACGAAGGAGACGAAGAAAAACTCATTCCCAATTTATTTAACAAACATAACTACGTCGTCTACAGTGAGAATTTGAAACAATACGTCGATTACGGGATGAAATTAGTCAACATACATCGCATCATTCAATTCGACGAAGAGCCTTGGATGAAAAAATACATCGATCTCAACACGAATCTCAGAATTCGAGCCGAGAACGATTTCGAAAAAGATTTCTTCGAACTCATGAACAACTGCGTGTACGGTAAATCGATGGAAAACATCAAGAAGAGAACCGACGTTCGACTCATCACATCTGAGAAAAGAGCTAAAAAATTAGTGACGAAACCCAATTACAAACACCGAACCATATTCGACGAAAATCTAGTAGCCGTTCACATGGTGTGAATTTGGTGATAAAGCCAAACTACTGTTCACCGACACAGACAGTTTAGTTTATGAGATAGAGACAAAAGATGTCTACCAAGATATATCTCCGGACGTGGCCGCATGGTTCGACACGAGCAATTATCCCATCGATCACCCATCCAACATTCAATTGAACGACAACAAGAAGGTGTTAGGTAAGGATGAGAGCGGCGGTAAACAAATCTTTGAATTTGTGGGCTTGAGACCCAAACTGTGTGCTTATCGTCTAGAAGATGAAGAGATCAAGAAGTGCAAAGGGGTTAAAGCATGCGTGGTGAAGAAAAACATCTCTTTCCGATTGTCTGTTAGGAAGTGGTCCGGTGTATAAGGCTATGAAATCAATTCGAAGTGAAAATCACGACTTGTATACCAAAATAGTCAACAAGACTTTGCTGACGGCCGACGACGATAAGAGATTCGTGTTAGATGATAAAATAAACACTTTGGCACTCGGACATTGGACTTTAGATGATAGGATTTCAGATATGATTGAGGATGATAGGATTCCAGATATAATTAAGGATGATAGGATTCCAGAAAATCAAGAGGAATTAGACGGATTCAAGATTATGGAAATCGATAGAGACATCGAGAGAGTTAGTTTAAAAAGAAAAATAAAAAAATAAAAAAAAAATAACATCATTTTAGTGAATTATAATAAAATAAATAAATTTAAAAAAAAAATATATGCATTTATGAATAAGAAAATAGAGATATCCGTAGGAGGTGTTGTCTTACCTAACGAACCCCTATCCAGCATCGATCTGTCGAATGTGGCGAAGGATTTGAAAATCAAAGATTTTTTAGGCGTGTTTTCCAGAGATGCCTTGCCGAAGAGAAGACCTCAACAATCGAAATGCAGAATTTTAAATCTAGACGATTTATCGGGTGAAGGCACTCACTGGGTGGCGTGGTTCAAGAACAGGAAGAAGAAGAATTATTATTTTGACAGCTACAGAATCTTGCCGCCGAAAGAAATAAAGAACTATTTCAACAAATCGATGGTTCGTTACAACACGGAACGAGTGCAATCACCAGATCAAGTGTTTTGCGGTAACTTATGTCTCTACGTTCTCAAGAGATGGTCTGAAGGAGATCGGTTTCAAGACATTCTCAATGATTTACATTAGAGAGAGAGATTTTTTTTTATAGTATATAAAGGTAAAAAAAATATTTAAAAAAATTTAATCAAATAAAATCGAAAAAAATAAAATAAGTGAAATAATTCATTTTTTTAATAAACTGCGTTTGAAATATATTTTTTTAAAAACAAAAATCTCAAAACAACATGCCAGTCGATAAATTTGGTAGAAGTGCTGATGAAAGCCGACCCAAAAAGAAGAGGAAGACGCTCGAAGTCGATGATGGTTACGACGTTGCCAACTTGGACAAACGTTATGTTCGGAGATACGAACCTCAAGAGGAACCTTTGAACATGAACGATAAGAAGCTCTACAATCTTCCCGAACTGATAGATCTCGCAGATGCTGCGACTAAAAAATATGTCGACAGGGGGAACGCGGATTTCGAACGAATCATGCTAGATAATTACGTGGATAAAGCCATGACTGACGATCTCGTTCTGAAAGTCTGATGGATGAGAAATGAAATCGGATCTGAATGCAGGATTCAACAAGATATTGAATCTGTCGAAGGTCGATGACACGGATGCGGACTCAACCACGGTCAACAAGGGCTACGTAGATTCTGCCATGATACAATCACAAGAATACATAGAATTGCAAGTGGACGATCTCTGCCTGAACAAAGAATCTGGTGGAACCATGGAGGGTGGCATCAACATGAACGGTCACAATTTATTCGGTCTCAATCACGATCCCGAATTCGATTCCAGCACGGTAAGCAGGAAGTACGTGGACGACAACTCAGTCTGGAGAAAGGGCAACATCATGGAAGGTAAACTAGACATGGGCGGACACGCGCTCATGAATCTACCGGAACCCGTGCACATGACGGACGCCTGCACCCTGATTTCGGTGGTGGAGAAAGTCAAATATGCCAGACAATTGATCACCGTCTGGGCCGAAGAGTCCGACGCCTTAGAGGAGGGAAAAGCCGAGTGGTCTTTCGGAAATGGAGGTAGCAGATCGAAACACGGTCAGGTGGGATATATCCATGCCACTGGGAGGTGAAATCCTTCGAATGAGTCTGGCTTCCTCGGATTTGAATAAAAGAGTGGTCGTCAATCTCGTGGTGAATGGAGTAGAGAGCGATAAGAAATACAGCGTCGAGAAGACTGAGAATCAACATGTGAATGTTAGCACATTTGGCACGCCTCTCAAAGTGAACGCCGGAGACAGGATTAATTTTGTTACAAAAACCAATAATCCCGAAGCTGCCAGTTCCCTGGTGAGTCTACTGATCGAACTAGATCCTTTGAACAAGCAGTGATTGCGTGGAAATAATTAATTAAAAAAAAATAATGAGTGATTACTAAAACCAAAAGTAATGAGATTTAGAAAGTGGTTCAATCTCTCTAGATCTCATTACTTTATTTTTTTTTTTTTTTTGGTTTTGTTTTAATACATTATTTCTCAAAATGTTTCATCTCATGAAATTGGATCACCTATCTCGAAACATGCGTCAACATCTATTTTAGCATTTCGAAGAGTTTTTATAAATTCTCAAAAAGCAGTCGGTCCTCTATACGTCAACGTGTCTAAAAGTTTTCTGGTCTTATCTTCTATCAAGATTTTACTTTCGATTTCACGTCTCATATAATCAGTCAATTTCAAAGGTTCTGTTTCGACTAAAGTGTCTAGAATTATTGCTGACGAATCTTGTGAAATATTTTTAATCAAAACACGTCTGTTTCTTCTTAAGTATTCTCTTTCTTTATCATTCATTTTTATAATAATTTTTTTTAAAACTTTTATTTATATATTTTTTTTTTCACACACGTCTCTCATCGAATGATCGACATCTTATTTCCATCCGATTCGTATTGTAATTCTCTGTCCGACAGGACCAGGGCGAAGGCTTCGGTTTTTCTCGGCACGTTCCTATCGAATTGCATCTTGATCTGAATGTCTAAGACGCTACTCTTGAGTCATTCACTCTGTTTACTGACGTTGAATACGAACATGGGATACATCGACTTGTATTCACCGGGAGATATGTTAGGGTTGCTCATCAATTCATCTAGACCGTGATACTTCTTTCTAAAATCAGCGGCGTCGCCGTACAGTCTGCAGAAATCATTCTTGTCAAACGACGTATTGTAATCGATTGCTGGATATCTCATGGCATTCAGAAACACTTACATGTTTCTCAAATGGTAGTGATCGAACAGCAACGCATTCTTTTCCTGAGACCCATCCTTATCAGTCTGAAACACAACCATGATGAAACTCGATCTCTCAGAAGCGGATTTCACCATCAATGTCCAATCGAAGTGATTCGTGGAGGGTGGAATGCTAGCCATGTTGCACTGTCTCATTCTAAATCCCACAGGTAATTTACTCTTGGATTCTATGATCTTGTAGAGACGCGTTTTTTCCGTGACCGAAGGCTCCACGTGCGGAACGGACCACGATATCTTCTGTAGAGTTATCTTACCCGCATCGGTCGCAGTGAGTCTCACTATTGCATCATCATTTCCTTTTCGAATCAATGTCAGATTGTGTTTGAATCCATACATTATCTTGTTGTAATCGTCCGCGAATCCAAAGATGTGTTTCAAAGGTATCCTGAACGAAAACGTTCCTTTAGGTCTGGACGTCTTGACGACGTAGTCGAATATCATGGCGGGGCCGGCGCTAGCAGGGCCGACGGTGTCTTTCATCCACAACTGATTAAGTCCTCTGGATTTCGAAAAATCATCTGGATACGTCAAGAGTCCGAACATCATGGTGGCCTGACCGGGATGAAACACAGATTCTATCTCTTGTCCGGATAGCATGTATTTTATTTTACTGAATAGATGCATGATGCCATTATTGGCTGGAGTAACCGTGTCGTCGTCGGCGTAGTTGCTCCCATCTTCCTTGGTGAGACGTCCCTGCACCACTATGTAACTCTCGCTAGGATGGACGAATAGATCTTGAGTTTCGACGTTGATTCTTATCTCTCCCGCATTGTTCAAACTCGTTCCGGTTACCGGTTCGTATTCGTGAACCTCATATTCTTGAATACTTTCATCTTTCACTATGCTTTGTGCTATATCTAGTATATTTGCCATTTTTAAAGGGTTTTTTGGGTTTTTTTTGTTTATTAATTAGCTTGCTTTTTTTTTTATCTAAAAATAGTTTTAATTATTTTTTATTATTATTCTTCTCTCCTATATATATATGTGTGTAAACAAGAAAATGTTAAAGAGAGTAAATAAAAGAAATTTGTTTTTCTTTATCAAAACTTCGTCTTCTGTAATTGTTGTTCGTAAGACTTTCCGATGATCTCTTCTCCATCCAAAGCTTCGGTTTCGTAAGTCACCGGATCAGTATTTTGATTATCACGAAGATTTCCGAGGTCCATCGAGGTGTATAACCCTTTTCGAAGTGCTTCTTATAAGCGTAGATTCTCACTCGATCGCTGACTGCAAATTTCGGCGTTCTAGACTTCTTCCTAATCTTAGATCTCTCAGGATATAGATTTGCGTAGACCCGTTTTTCATTTCGAGGATCGCTAGCTTCCACGGGAGTCATCTTGATCGATCTGTGTTGCGTGTTGTTGTAATCTTTAACCAGACCGTTCAGAGCGTATATGTATTTCTTGGTCGAATTCGCCATGAAGTATCTATGCATCTTTTCCTTCATCATTCGATTCCAACGTTCCACCACGCTGGCTTTCTCTTCGTTTTCGATCAAGTAGAGGTCAACCAATCGATGAACGTGCTTGTTGTAGAATTCCTTTCCCTTATCCACCCACAATTTATTCGGTTTTCGAGAAGACGAGTCGAACACACTCTTCAGAGCCTCGGCGATGCAAGGTCCCGATTTATTCTTCAAAGCTCTAATCCAACCGTATTTGGAAAACACGTTGATGACCGTCAATAGATATTTGACACCCTCATTCCACCTCAAAAACGATCTCATGTCGACCAAGTCGGCAGACCAAATATCATCCAAACCTTTCACGAACACCCTTCTCTTTCAAAATTTACGCACTATGGGTCTGTGTAACTCCTCGGCCAATTTGCTCATCAATAATTGTTTCTTCTCCTTTTCAGATGCACTTTTTTTTTGAATCGACGAATCGACGTTTCGCACCAATCAGATTGCCGACCAGCGAACATTCTATCTTCTCTCTCCTGGTTGGATTCGATATGCCTCTCAATTTCCCCAACATGTTTTTATCACAGACATCGTTGCAAGTCTTGGTGTCGGGATGTCCGGCGTAGCATAGATCGTGATCATACGCGGCCGCGTCCACCCTATTCACAGGTTTGCTCCAAGATTTAGGAGTCAGATCGGCGTTGAGTCTCTTGTTCAATTTCGTTCCAGGTCCCGTGAAACTGTGACCAGGCAGATGCATTTCGAAAGGTAGATTATTGATCATTTTATTCTCGATGCCTTTACCTTTGATCGCGTTCTTTTTTTTGATGAATCGAGTCTTGATAGAACCACACACATCACAAATTCTGCGACGCATCTGTCTGTCGTTTTTAGTTCGTACTTCTCGAGAATTACTCATCTCGGTAACTCTCTTACACTTTGCGCAATACATTTTTTTTTGAGAGTTATTTAAATTAATTTCGTTTTTATTTTATATATAAATTTAATATTTTTTTTTTAAAATTCTGTTCTTTTTATATATATATTTTTTTTCAATCGCTGCTCTTAAGTTCTATCATCCTACTGAATTCCTCCCTGGCCTCTTTCCTCCCTTTTTTCATGAGAGAATCAATCCTTCATCTCTTCCTTGATGATCTGATGAGTCTTGATTCTCACGGCTTCTTTCATGGCTTCATATTTCGTTTTCCCACCCAATATCGTGAAGTATTCTCCGTCCGATATCCTACCGTCTTTCAATGCCATCGAGATCATTTTGGATATCGTGTCAATCTTGGAGTGGAATCTTGTCGTGTTTCCTAGCCTTCAGATATAATTTTCTACTCAAAAAGTTTCCGAGCATGCTAAACAATCCGGCGGCGAGAGCCACTCCTTCTGCGGTCAACACGATCGGAATGCTGACCGCAGTCGACAAAAATCTGATGCCGGCCGCATGTAAACCCATGCAAATCGTGATGAGTGTCGTGTCGACCGCGTTGACGAATTTCAAGAAACGCAAATACTTCTTCTTGAGAGAATGGCGAGAATCTCTCTCTCGAGTTAGATACGCTTGGATTCTACTGATTTGATCAATGCGATACCTGTCTCCTCTTTCTTTTTCTTCTAGCGACTGTGCCGTCGGCAAAATGCCATTCGGCTTCTCGTCCTCGTCGTCATCTAATGTTGGATACAATTTACTTCTGGTTCTCATTTTTTGTGTTTTTTTTTTCTTTCTAATATTAGATAAAAAATTTATGTGTGTATTTATTTTTATTTTCTATTCTCCCTTATTTTATATCAACGAGAAAAAACTTAGACGTATGCTTCATTGAACAATAATTTCATGATGCATCCCTTGTCTTCTAAAGTCAGACTTCTACGCACCAATTTCAGTTCTTCTGAAACTGTGGGCTTGTCACGATCCTTACAGAAGAGTAATCTCTTCCAAAACGCGATCACTTCGTCGATTTGAATGCGTTTGAATGCCGGTTCGAAATACTTGACGACCATATCTTCCCTTTCCATCATCAGACACGAATGATTCTCGTGATCGAAGTCTAGGTGATCCCGACATCCGACGCATCGTTCTAACAAGAGGCGACTTAGTTGTTCGTTCACGCAGAATGCATAGGCTCTCATCAGCATTTTTAAAAGAAACCTTGCTCTAATAGTCTGGGAAGCGCTCATGATTTACATATTTTTTTTATTATCTATTCGATTTGATATATTTATTTTTTTAAATAACTATTTATTTATATTTTTTTTCTCTCCTATATGTATCAATCACTTTTTTTTATTTCTTCGACCTTCAATTTGATAGGTCACGTGACCACCTTCTCGAAACTTCGATTTTTCTGATGGGCGTGACCCCCACCCCACGACGAGGGGAGTTAACTTTGTATGATTAAGTTTATGAGAATCAAGCAATCTGATTGGTTAATTAGCAGGTCACGTGACCACCTTCAGAGCCTCAAAAGCCGTTTGCCGATTCTGGGACACTGGTCCAGAATCGGCAAACCGTTTTTTATGCTGGTCTAGAACCAGCAAAGCGTTTTTTTTTCGCATTCACCAACGATAGATTGAAGGTCTAATCCACGATGGGAATGTAAACAAAGATTTTTATGTAAAATAAAATGTACAATTTCGTACATTTTCACTTTTTTTATATTCGACACGTTCGCCAACGGGTATTTGAACGTTAAAAGTGCGTTCTAGGAGTCTCAAAATAACAGCCGATTCTGGGACACCATAAAAAAACGACATTTTTTGCAAACAAGCATGCGATTCAACACTGAATCCTACGATGGTAAACGCACCATGTTTCATGTACCATACAGTACATGTACCAAGTGGTCCAGAAGCGGCCTATATTACCTACTGATAGAATCAGAGAATTCTGAAAGAATTCGAAATAGTAAAACTTGTCGGGTTGTTTTTGATAACTCTACGAATCGGGAAATCACTCCTGTACAAAGGAACATACCCTCAGAACATACCCTTGTCCTATTATAAGCCTTTGGGTCACATAGCAACCACGTGCTACCATAGAAACCAAGATGGCGGCCTCCAGAAAACAAAATGGACGACGGAAACACGTGTCACCGTAACAACACGCGCTGCGCATTAACACCTCGCATCACTATGGAGATGACGTCATAAGATGGCCGCTCACGTGAGTTACCATGACAACCAAACATGGCGCCACTAGGTCACGTGACATGACGGCCAATCAGGCACGATCCATAATCTCCTACTACTCCTGCATATTTCTTCTACATTTCTATGTTCTTCATCAAATTTTGTCATTTTCTTGTGGCCTTGCTAATCCAGCAAAATATTCGATATGATATCGGACCAAAAAATCCGAGATGGGTGTAGGGCAATTGCATTTTTATTGGCAATTGAACACCGGAAGTCACGTGATTTTTTCTCTGAGAACTGCTATCCAATCAGAAAAAAAAATCGATTTGATAGTATAGAGAATTCTGCCCTGGAACACACTTATCCGACTGGGTATATGGGCTCTGGGACGTCTCGTCCCAAAACCAGTTCGTCCCGGACCGACTCGTTTAAAATATATTATCGGACCGGCACGATTCGTCCCAACTAGTAATTGGGTGTGTGTGTGTGGGGGGGGGGGGGGAGGGGGGTCGTCCCTAAAAGTAATTGTGTGTGTGTGGGGGGGGGGGGGGGGGGGATGAGCATACATGTATGGTTATTTTAAAAAATGATTTCTATCCAGATATTGGTTGGGTAGAACTTGATCACTTTAATGACACTTTCCTCACGTTCCAGGTAGAGTTCTCCTTCGTTAACTATATCTGAATTATCGATAATTTGGGAGGGTCATCCAAGTGGTAAAATATGGAAAGTGTGAAGAAATAATTTAGATCCACCATATCTTGACAACTGAGAAACACTTTATTGTCGGCCGAATGAATGAATAAATTAATGTTTAAGTATAAAGTGTAACGGTAACTTGAATATTAAATTTTTCCACAATTAGTATTATTTTTGTTCCCTTTCCCTAGAAATGGCCGACTTTCATGTTAATTCAGGTTTAGTGACATTCGTTTTACACCCCGTGTTGTTGTTCCAGTCAAAATTGGCATTCAAATATCACTGACTTTGAGGTATCTGGATCGAATATATAAACAACAGACTAGTGACGACGACAAACTGAAAATTTATTCCATTTTTTAGAAAGTACACAAAATATGCATAACATACATATATAAAATATACATGATGAACAGAAAATGTTATTTTTCAGAAGACTAGAATACGCATAGCATACAAGAATGTACACGTTGACAACACCTAATACACGCTGAAAATGTTACACAAAATACCTTGTACATGTTCATAATCGACGAGTTAATTCTTATTTATTAATATAATAATAAAATATTACAACAACAATAAAGTGACTTAATAAATAGAAGATTTTTATCGGTGAATTAAATCTTACAAGTTGATACATCCATTTACTTACTTAAGTAAACATTAACCAAATAATAAAGTAAAAAATAGAATAGTTTAGCAAAAAATGATTATTAAATGAGTAGAAAAAATAGAATAATTTTCGAGACTTTACAATGTCTTTTCTTCACTATAAATCAAAGTATATATACTAATCTGCTGAAAAAATTTACATCCAGGGCGATTTGCCCCGACACCATGAAAATAAATGTTGAGCGATTCGTCCTGTATTCGATAAAGAATTCAAATTGGGACGAATCGTCTCCAAACTCGGAAAAATTGTTGGGATGATCGTCCCCATATTTGGGACGAACCGTCTCAGCTATCGTTTTGGTACGAAACGACTCGGACGAATCGTCCTGGGACGAAGTTGTTTTGGGACGAAAAGTCCCGTAGCCGGTATATGAACCGCCCCCTGTGGACTTTGGCCACGCGTTAAGGTTTCTTTTTAGGACAAGTTTTGCGATAGTAGCATTTTACGTTATTTGGAGAACAAATAATAATTGACAGGACCCAAGATGCGGAACAAGATTGAAGAGGATAAGAAACCCAATGTTTTATTCAAAAACCTACACAAACAAGCGTTGTCTTTAGGCTTGACGGGCAATGACTTTTCGCAGTTGGACTCTCTGAATGTGTTGAGAAGAAAGAGGATATCGCTATGGAACGTGATTGGCATCGTTAACGGGCTACTTTTTGCAATCTTTTGGGGAATATTTTTGTCATATAAGATTGAATGGCCTCTGACAAAGGAACAGTATATAAGTGCATGGTTTCATGTAATCGATTTAGACATTGAGAGGGAACCATGTGTTGTGGACATTTCTGACTACTTCTATCTTCTTGATCCATTCCGACCTCCCGTTGATTGTTCCTTCTGTAGAGGTGTGTCAAAAGTCGACAGAGTTGACAATATAAGAATAAATACTTTTGAAAAGAAATACGCGTACTCGGGTCGACCAGTTGTGATTGTGGATGGAACAAAGAACTGGACAGCTCCTATTTTTTTTAGTTTTAACTTTTTCAAAAATATCTATTCCATTGACAGTCCTGTCATGAAAAATGCTAAGAGCAATTGTCAGTTTATTCCCTGCGAATCGGGCTTTAGAAGCCTAAGAGAAGTTTTTGACATGAGCGATGAAATGGCCCATATGACAAATGGATCGAAACCATGGTATATTGGCTGGTGAGTATTCAGTTTTGAACCATAATCGTTTACATCATCACCGGTTGCAATATGAACTTGGGTGTGGGGCGGGGGAAATATAGAAGGGTTCCAGGTGTTGGTTGAATTTTTTTGCCTTACAATGTTTTTTTCAATGATCTCCAGTGCTTTTATGCAAAAAAAAAAGAAAAAAAAAAAAAATTAGCCCGGATTGGGGTCAGTCGCCGTTGGGGAAGTCCTTTGGGTGAATTTTTTTTCTTTGCTTTAAAATGGGCTCTGAAAGAGTTCAAGTTATATTAGGCCAAAAAGTAAATATTCTATCACGGCGGTGGGGGAGGCTAACATACTTCGAAAACACTGGACGCCTATTGAGAATGATCCAGTTTATCCGAAACATTTCCCAAGCCTCCACTCGTGGCTTTCAAGCGTCCAAAAAACATTCGCGTCATTCTTGTTCGTGCAAGCCTCAGTCCAGTCTGTTCTGAACTTGGTGTCAGCCAAGCCTGTGGAAAAACTGGTTGTAAAACGCGCACCATGATACCTACATTCGATTCATTCAACAGCACCAGTACTGGGGACCTTTTAAGAATTTTTTGCCGAGGTACCTGCAAAAGTTCAAATGTGACCTATCTACTTCAGTGTAGAATTTGTCAAATCCAGTATGTCCTCGAAACCTGTACCCCATTTCATACGTGTGAATAACCATCGGTCATTCAAAATGAAAGAGTCAAAGACACTGTAGCTCAGCTTGTGTAAGACATGTACATGTATAGGATGTGACACAGCAACGACACACATCTAGGTAATGACCTGATAACAAAGGTACATGTAAAGTATTGTAAAGGTCTGTACATAAATACTGACTGTAACCTGTAACAAATGTACAGGTAAATTATTGTAAAGGTGGGTGACAGTTAGATGCTAAACTAGAAAAGAAATCTCCATGGGGTTAAAGTTACAATGGGGATCCTTGTATGATGCACCATAAGCCAAATGTCAACAATTGTTTTGGCCTGTTTGATTCAAACCCTTCTAAGGTTGATTCATACTCATTAATAAATATTTGTCCAGTCCTTCTTAAAATATAGGTATTTGAATTTTTTATCTTTAGCTCATAGGGTTCCCACGGGTGAGGAGGTTTTATTTTTCTCATTGGAAATAGAAAATCGGGTTGTGCTAATAATGTTTACCCTCCCCAAACAACACCAAATATTAACACAGGAACTTGGCTTCCACACATTTGAATATACACATCATACAAAAATTTATTCAAATCGGAACTTTCATATAGAAGTTCTGTACAAAAAAACTGATTGCACCCAATTTCGGTACAAAATGGCCCCTAATGGCAATCTTGAATTTCGGAACGCACCCCCAAACACACGTTCTCGTCCCACAGTGATAACAAAAGTACCCAGGAAGTTTAATAAAGATCGGTTGATAAATACGGCCTGTAGCCAGAGTCGTGTCGACGAGCGGACAGACGTCCAGATGGACAGACGGACCAAGACAAAACCTCAAATTTGACTACGTTAAAGTTGAGGTAAAAATAAACTCATCAACTCCTTCCAAAGGAAAAGTCATCAATAAATATAAAAGTTCTGTACAAAAAAAAACAAAACTGATTGCACCTAATTTCGGCACAAAATGGCCAACGGTAGCCATCTTGGATTTTGGACCGAACCCCAAAACACTTGTTCTTGTCCCACGGTGACAACAAAGGTACCCAAGAAGTTTTGTGAAGATCATTTCATGAATACGGCCTCTAGCCAGAGCCGAATTAAAATATGCACTTACTGTGTATAAGTAGCACTGATAAATCAAAGTTTGTCTAATTGGCCACCGGAGGCCATCTTGAAATTTCGGGCCGCTCCCCAAAACACTCGTTCTCGTCCCAAGGTGATAACAAAGGCACCCAAGAGGTTTCGTGAAGATCGGTTCCTAAATACAGCCTCTAGCTCGAGCCGTATTGACATGTGTACTGACTGTGTATAAGTAGCACTGAATAAATCAAAGTTAATCTAATTTGCATAATTTATGCACGAGAAAAAAACCCGTATTATATGTGATGTATTCCATGTTACTAAACATTCATTAAAAAATTTATTCAAATCAGAACCTTCATACAGAAGTTCTGTACAAAAAACTGATTGCACCTAATTGCGGTATAAAATGGCCACCAACAGCCATCATGAATTTCGGCCCGCACCCCAAAACACTCTTTCTCGTCCCAAGGTGATAACAAAGGTACCCAAGAAGTTTCGTGAAGATCGGTTCATAAATACAGCCCCTAGCCCGAGCCGTATTGACACGTGTACTCACTGTGTATAAGTTGCATTTAATAAATCAAAGTTAATCTAATTTGAATAATTTCTGCAAGAGAAATAAACCCGTATTATATGTGATGTATTCCATGTTACTAAACATTCATTAAAAAAATTATTCAAATCAGAACTTTCATACAGAAGTACAATAAACTGATTGCACTAATTTGGATACAAAATGGCTGCCGGCGGCCATCTTGAATTTCGGACCGCACCCAAAACACTCGTACTCGCCCCACTGTGATAACAAAGGTACCCAAGTAGTTTCGTATTTATGAACCGATCTTTACGAAATTTCTTGGGTACCTTTGTTATCACGCTAGCCCGAGCCGTATTGAATTGTTGATAGACGGACAGACGGACGGCGGGCTATGACAGAACCTCAAATTTGACTACGGCAAAGTTGTGCTAAAATGGAGCGTTACTGCGTGTGCTATTACACAACACTGCACGTCAACAGGTCGCCCTTTTACTTCTTTTCAGGCATCCATCATTGATTCAAAGTCCGACTGGACACAGGCACAGGCTGAGCTCGTTGCTCGGGAAACATTCTGGACCGAACAGTTATGCTTGTATAGACCTCTCGGTCTCAACAGAACTTCAGACTATTCTTAAGCAGATACGAATCGTTCTCTCGGTTTCCACGCGCTCCATGGTGTTTCCACACAGTCTAGGCACTCGGCAAAGATACGTAGCTGTCGCTCAAGGATCGCAGTACTAATGCTGAAAATTTCAAGCAGCTGCACTCATCGGCCTGGACACATTTTAATTTTGTCCGACGCCACTATTTTCATCAATGTCTTTTCAGCCTATTTGTACATTTTTCGCCATTAATCCTACCGCGAAATCTGTTCACTTTTAACTTCTGGCGATCATCTAAGTATTTTTGACAGCGTCGGAACCCATCAGCAATGGTCTTGTAGATTCAAAGTTTACTAAGTCGCTTACATGCACAGTGAACAGCAACAAAACGTTTTGTGCAAACGACCACGCGAGAAAATTCCCATGAAACCGGGGGGGGGGGGGGGGGGGGGTGCATGAACATAGGTGGGGGATGGGTGGACCGGTGGTCAAGTGCCAAAAAAATGTGCGAAAACAGTTAATGCATTTTTTTTCCTTTTTCTTTGTTCTGGCATCTTTGGTGTCCCAAACTGTAACGATATGTCACCAATTGATCATAAAAGTCCATTCAGAAGCATTATTAACAAAACTATATAATATAAAAATATTGGAGAATTTCATTAAAAACTGACTTATGGATGGGGGTGGGTGCCAAATATTGAGTGGAAAAAAATTGCCCGACAGTTTTCTCTTGAAGTCAATAAAAATACATGTATCTATTCACAACATAATTCATTCATTATTCCCCCGAAAAAAATTCGGGGGAATCTAGCCGTGACGTCGTCCGTCTGTCCGTCTGTCCGTCCGGGCGTAGACGGAATTCGTGTCCGCTCCATAACTTCTTACAGCCTTCAAGGATATTAATGATACTTGGTATTATTATTGCCCACAACCAGAGGGTGTGTCGCGAATAAGGTTGGAATGGCTATCAAGGCTTTTTTCGGGGGAATCAGCCACCCTTTGGTGGCCATCCTCTAGTTTTAAGTTTTGTTTTGATGGAACATTCTTTAAAATAAAGCATAGTATATACATGTATAATATTGTCCAATGAGTCACAATAGCAGGTGGGACTGATATTTCAAAATGAAAAAAATTGAAAATATTAATAAAAACAAAAAAGTCTGATTTAACAAAAACAAAAAAGTATTTTTCATCGCTATCCTGGTATGCAGATGCGATAACAAAAACAAAAACACAAGGTTTGCCCTTCTTGAGCCAGAACAAAAACAAGTTCCCATTTACTCAACCAGTATTTGCAACATATTCACGGTTACAGTATAAGCAGTATTAAATTAATTATGGGCACAACAGGCACAGTGCTCACATATGCCTGCATATGTCATGATCTACAGAAACTAGACTGTTCGAAGTGCATATCACTGCATATCAGAGATAAAATTAGGAAAAGCTTATTTCAATGTGGCTTAAAATCAAAGGTTTCTGGAAAAATGAATAATTAGGCTTTTCCCTCTGGAAAAGACTATTGTTTTTGTACGGATTATTATTTTTTTTTTTTTTTTTTTTTGGGTTTTTTTTTTTTTTTTTTTTTTCCACACATTTTTGTCCGTACGATTCAGAAGCCATTTTCGAACCGATTTTCACACAATTTGGCACACGCATTGAGTGGCAAAAAATCTAAAAATGTACCGAAGCGGAATTTTCGATTTAACCCTTATTTCGCCAGAATTGGCAAAAAACTGCGAAAATTGGGGTTTATCGGCACTTTCTCGAAACACGTCTTTAGGATTTTTTTTTAAACATCCATCATTACTAGACCTACCTATGACACAACCTTTGATACACACGACATATTTGGCGATGCATATGGTAACCCTCCACAGGCTGCCAAACATCGAAATTTTGATGAAATGGGCCGGTTTCAGACCCCCACAACACCCAAACGATACCCGAGTGGTAAACATAACTTCCTTTATTGGATGTGGAATTCACCGAAGATCATTTTTGTAAGTAATAAGGGTGTTCAGAAAACCAAGTGTTAACCCGTTTTGGGCTGGTTAAACAGCAATACCCCAAAAAAGCTCAAAACTTCATGTTTTCTGTGGATTTCTCTAAACGAGTCTTGTAGATTTTCAAGAAAAAATTGTCACTCCCAGGCCTTGATGTGACAATAGATGCTGCGTGGACAAAATACAGCGGTGTGCATTTGTTAACCCTCCACGGGCTGCTAAAAGTCAAAATTGTGATAAAATGGGCTGTTTTTGGACGCCAACAGCACCCAACGGGTACGCCACAAAGAAAAGTGCTTTCTTTTATCGAGCGCACAATCTATATGGAAACATTTTTGTAAGTAGTAAGGGTATTCAAAAGTCGAAGTCTTAACCCATTTTGGCAAAGCTAAAGAGAGAGACCCCTTAAAATCTTAAAATTCCCATTTTCTGTGGATTTAGCTAAAAATATCCTGTAGGTTTTCAAGAAAAAAATGACTACTCGCAGGTCTTAGTGTGACATTACAAGCTGCATGGACAAAATATTCCGGTGAGCGTTTATTAACCCTCTGCAGGCTATCAAACATCGTAATTTTGTTGAAATGGGCTGTTTTCGGACACCCACAGCTCCCGACGTGTACCCGAGAAATAAACTTAATCTCCTTTGTCGGAAGTGGAATTCACCAAGGACCATTTTTGTAAGTAATAAGGGTATTCAAAAAACCAAGCGTTAACCCCTTTTGTTGTTGTTAATAGTGATACCCATCAAAGGCTTAAAAATTTATGTTTTCCCTGGATTTCTTTACAAACATCTGGTAGGGTTTTCAACAAAAAATGGCCATTGATAGGTCTTGGTGTCACATTACCACTTGAATGGATAAATTATTCTGGTAAGCATTGGTTAACCCTTTATGAACTGCTAAAAGTCAAAATTCTGAAAAAATAGTCCATTTTTGGACACCAACAACATCAAATGAGAAGGCAACAGAGAAAAATAACTTCTTTAACCGGACGCAAAGCTGCCAAGGAAACATTTTTGTAAGTAGTAAGTGTATTCAAAAATCAAGGTCTTAACCCATTTTTGGCTAGTTAAGGAGATATACCCCTAAAAGCTTAAAATTCCAGTTTTCTGTAGATTTCTCAAAAAGATTTTCAACAAAAAGTTTGCATTCGCAGGTCTTGGAGTGACATTACAAGTTGCATGGACAAAATATTTCGGTAAGCATTTGCTAACCCTCCAGAGGCTGCCAAGCATAGACATTTTCAGAAAATGGGCTGTCAATTCCATGGTGTCCAACGCCATCGGTAGATTTATCCCAACAATATTACCGATCTTACCACCCCCCCCCCCCACCCCTTCCCCTCTCTCTTTCTCCAACCAAACACACATTGAAAGGGACGTCTCACTTCATATTGCACACTACAGTGCATGATAATATTTGCACAACGGCCAATCATGACCGTGACAGTTCTACGGATGGAGGAAGCCGGAGTACCCGGAGAGAACCACCAGTCAACGACGAGCAGCTGCCAGCTCCCCAACATCGTAACTCCGCACTGCAGCACAGGCAGGGTTATATTGGTTGAAGACATGCGTACCATCGACGTGCAGTACGCCTTTGTACACGGCGGCATCGTGCTCCCATTTGGATAATTGGCGTTAAGTAGCCCGGTTGCCGACATGGGGGCACGATGACGCCGTGTACTAAGGCATACTGAACGTCGATGGTACATATGTCTTCAACCTCTGTAACTCTGCTTGAGCGGAGCTTGAACAGAGTTAGAATGGTGAGGAGCTGACATTTGCTCGTCGATGCTTGGTGGTTCTCTCCGGGTACTCCGGCTTCCTCCACCAAAAAAACTGTCACGGTCACGATTAGCCATTGTGCATAAGTATGTGACCTTAAACACCAATAAATAAATAAATAAACAAATAAATAAATAAATAAATAAATAAATAAATAAATCAGGGTATTCAAAAAATCAAGCCTTAACCCTGTTTATAGGATTAAAGACAGACAGCCCATGCCGTGTACGCTGCCTACATTACTTGTAAAATCGACACCCCCACTAAATCTTCTTCGAGGTGCGGTGTCGGATCGACCACCTGACGGTTCTGACCTCATTAGATAACATTTCTTCGTTGTATTTAGCAGCATGGATTTCCCTAAGAAGCAAAGACAAAAATACGTCTGCGGAAAATAATGGCAAATATTTTATTTAATCTGTATTTTGTCCGTATAGAAAATGTCTCGCCCACATATACCTAAACATGATTCAATGATACAATTGGACATATTTCTCTCGTAAAACCTGAAAAAAGACTTGATTTATTGCATTTTAGAATTGCGCGTGTATATTCTTAGAAGATTCTCTGTATGTTATTAATATACGGCGTCAGTCTTTGATCTCGTTTGGGACGATTAGCACCTTTTCGACAAGAGCCATCGAAGTTGAAAATAAAAAAAAATAATCAAATTTCACTAAAACCTTTTGCAGAATCGTGTTTTTCAGAAAACTCTTTCGCGATTGTGTGTGTAGTTTTCAAAATTCCGATCAGTAATCACGAAATTATAAATATGTTGTCAATAACAAAATTGAAAGCGTGTCCGTCAAACTTGCATGACGTCAGCACTCGACTCGGGTGAAATACTGCGGAGAGTAAGAAACGCTGATATCGCAGTAGGCTTTAAACTGTCCATGGAATGGTCCTAAAATCAGGTTTATATTTGCAGCTTTACTACAAAATAGGTTTCCCGTTGTTTCTTGTTGAAATGTTGTTTCCGTCAAGGCCAAGTACCATAGAAAATTTGGAACCTGTGCAATAGGATTGGACACCTGCCCCATGAACAACTGCCTGCTATTAAAATTAATTAGCGGGGGCATCTGCCCTCCTCCCGCCCCCCCCCCCCGCTGTTTATTTTACCTAGGACACCTGTTCCCTGCTGTTTCTTTTACCTAGGACACGTGCCCCCCTCTGCTGTTTTTACACCAAGTACACCTGCCCCTCCCCATTGACCTTTCTATCTTTAGAAGCACCCGGGCCGACGGGGAGAGGGCGTGGTTGTGAGCATGGCTAGATTTCGCTGTAAATTGGGGTTGAAGGAAGGTACCCTCAAATCTCGGTAGAAAGTGGCGAAAATGACAAAAGGCTACTTCAACGTATGGTAACGCTATAAACTACAGGTGATCTGGGCGATGTACAGACGAAAGATCGTACCTTGGAGCCGGTTAGGCAATTTGGCACAAAAAAACTCCGGCTTTATACTTAATCGCTGCTCTACAGTAGTCTACAATAGTGCCCAATTCCTTTCCAAACTGATAGAGTCGGGACGAATAGTACTCTCACTTTCCACGCGATGCATGGTGTTCTCCACGCGGTATCGACACTTGCAACAGATGCCAAAATGTCGGCCAGGGTGCGAAGAACAAGTTCTGAAAATCAGAAGTCGCTGCCTTCAGCGGTCTGGACACGGTTCGTGTTTGTGTGAAGTGCAATTTGAATGTCTAACTGGCAAATTTTCGTTAATCGTTTCCCGCCAAAAAACATACTCACCGTCGATTTCTTTTCACTTCAACTTCTGCGGATTATCTAAGGTTTAAAGATAGTGTCAGGATACCCCCCCCCCCCCCGCCGCTGCAGCCCCCCCCCCTCCCCCGCACTTCCCCACCTTGGCGGCGTTCTGGGTCGAAAGTCTCGAAAACGGCAAGAGGCTACATTAAAGTATGGCAACGGTATAAACTACAAGTAGTAAGGACGATATTGAGACAAACAATCATACCTTGGAGTCGGTAAGGCAATAAGGCACCGAAACCTGGGACGTTATGCTCAATCGCAGCTCTACAGTCGCCTACAACACTGCCCATGTCCATTCTAAACTGACAGAGTCGGGACGAATAGTACTCTCACATTCCAAGCGATGCGTGGTGTTTTCCAGGCGGTCCGGACGCTCCAAACAGATCCCTCTTGTTTAGCCATTGTAATGGAACACTTCCGTAGGAGTTTGAGCAACATTTATCAGTGGAAATCTCTGCCCCTTCACTGTGAGCCTTACTTCTTCTTTTTTCTTCTTCTTCCTCTCTCTCTCTCTCTCTCTTGCCTATTTTTATTTGGTACATTATTTAATTGCTACCATTATTACAATAATTATATTATTAAATGTTATATGTAATGGAGAGGAGGGTTTGCTAAGTGTTGAGCACTTGTCCTCCAATCCTTTTGCTATGCTTTTGTTGGCAAATAAATATGTTTAAACTAACAGATCCCAAAATGTCGGCCAGGGTTCGTCGAACAAGTTCTGAAAATTTCAAGTCGCTGCCTCCAGCGGTCTGGACACGGTTCGTGTATGTCAGAAGTGCTATTTTAATGTCCAATACCAGAAACCCAATCACCGCCAATTTCTTTTCACTTTAAACTTCTGACGATTCTCTTTGGTTTAAAGGTTGTGTTTGGATCCCTGGGTGGCGGTCTTAAAGAAGCAACTTCCATTTACAGCCAACTCTCCACCAGTCACACACAATTGTAACATTTAAGTGGACTTACTCCAGAGAGGGGGGGGGGGGGGGGGGGCACTAAAGGAGTCTGCGCCCATTCACGACATCTTTTTTCGAACTGGCTTGAAAAGGAAGGACCAAATTCAAACAGTTACCTCCTCTTTTCAAAACGCTATATCCCAGCCAATTCTAGGCAGATTTCCATGAAATTTTCACTCGTTGTTCATGGATAGTTGCGGCATCACTTTCCATGAAGGGCGATACGAGGGGGCGCGGTGGCTCAGTAGGTAGAGGTGCAGGCTGCAAGTCGAGAGGTCCTCGGTTCGAATCCCACCTGTGGCAACCGCGTTGTGTCCTTGGGCAAGACACTTCACTCCCATTGCCCACGTGGGGGCACGGTACTAAGGCGTACTGCACGTCGATGGTGCACCTGTCTTCAACCAATGCTAACCCTGCTTGTGTGGAGTTGGTATGTTGGGGAGCTGACAGTTGCTCGCCGTTGCTCGGTGGTTCTCTCCGGGTACTCCGGCTTCCTCCACCCGTAAAACTGTCACGGTCATGATTAACCATTGTGCAGAAATATGTGACCTTAAACACCAATAAATAAATAAATAATAAGAGCGATACGAATTTCGCATTTCGTCACGTCGAATTCGAAAAGAGCGTATGCGCATGGCTTTCTCTGAAAACATCTTGTAGATTTTTAGTAAAAATGGCCATTCGCACTTTTGGGTTTGGAATTGCAAGTTGCATGAATAAATATTCCTGTTAGCACATGTTAACCCTCTACAAACTGCCAGACATCAATATTTTGGATACATTTGAGATAAAATGGACCATTTTCAAATAGACAGAGCACTCAGTGCGTATGTGTCAAACAAACATAACTTCTTTTGTCGGCCATTAACTTGTGGGACGACGATATTAATATTAACCCACTCCACCGGTAATGATGGTTTTACCTAAACAATTTTTTTATCAAACTGAGTCATTTGAGATCACCTTTCTCATAACATCAATGAAGGAACTTCAGTGAGACAGTTAAGAACAATTCATCAGACACTGTGGGGGCATGAAAAATCAAGGAATCTCATCGGGAAAAGCCATGATTCTCCAGAATCATAAAGTCTAGTTGAGTTTCATTTGCAAGGTAAACACCGAGGAACTAGATTTGTAAGAATATTAAGCTACACATTTAGTTTGTCTCAATTGCCTGATCTCGTTTGATTGGGGTTTTACATTGTTTTCAACAACTATGGCTACATGATGCCTCTATCACAACGTTGTTAGGTCCCAAGATGAAGGTAAAATTATTCAAACAGATCCACTGGATGGCCTGAGGAATTCACCAACCACTGGAGGAACCAACAAGCTAATCCACATAGACACATCAACATAAGGATAAAACAAATTTCTTAGGATTTGCTACATCAATATAAGTAGGTAATAAAGGTCGATCTACGACCACTTGTACATGTACGTGTACAACATACGCACACGATGCGTTCACCAACGTGGAATTCAGTGTTAAATCACACGCTTGTTCACAAAAACTGTACATGGTCTTGAATCGGCCCATGTACAGTCGCGACTCCCTAGATCGCGCTTTTAGCGTTCAAATACTCACGGTGAACGCATCGTGTGCGTATGTTGTACATCTTCAGTTGTATCTTGTACGTAATGTTTGGTCTACGTTCGCATCGCAGATCAGACCCATCGATCCATCGTCGGCGAACGCGATCGAAAGCAAAAGATTCTGGGTCGTCATCAAAAAACAGTTTTTGCAACTCTAGACCAGCGGTCCAGAATCGGCAATTGCTTTGGTACAGATAGTTTAGAACCGCAATTGTTGTTTTTTGAGGCGGTGAGTTTCTGATTGATATAAATATAGGGGAGAAAAAAAAAATATATAAATAAATAGTTATTTAGAAAAATAAATATATCAAATCGACTAGATAATAAAAAAAAAATACGTAAATCATGAGCGATTCTCAGACTATTAGAGCGAGGTTTCCTTTAAACATGCTGATGAGAGCATACGCAATCTGCGTGAATGAACAACTACGTCCCATCTTGTTAGAACGATGCGTCGGATGTCGGGATCATCTAGACTTCGATCACGAGGATCATTCGTGTCTGACGATGGAAAGGGAAGATATGGTCGTCATGTATTTCGAACCGGCGTTCGAACGCGTTAAATTGAACGATGTGATCACGTTTTGGAAGAGATTAGTCTTCTGTAAGAATCAAGACAGGCCCACAGATTCGGAAGAACTGAAATTGGCGCGTAGAAGTTTGACTTTAGAAGACAAGGGATGCATCAAGAAATTATTGCTGAACGAAGCATACGTCTAAGTTTTGTTTTTCGTTGATATAAAAATAAGGGAGAGTAGAAAATAAAAAAAAAAAAATAAATACACACATAAATTTTTTTATCTAATATTAGAAAAGAAAGAAAAAAACACAAAATGAGAACCAGAAATAAATTGTATCCGACGTTAGTGGACGACGAGGACGAGAAGCCGAATGGCGTCTTGCCGATGACGTGTTCGCTAGAAGAAAGAGAAAGAGGAGAGAGGTATCGCATCGATCAAATCAGTAGAATCCAATCGTATCTGACTCGAAAGAGAGATTCTCGTCGTTCCCTCAAGAAGAAGTATTCGCGTTTCGTGAAATTCGTCAACGCGGTCGACACGACACTCACCACGATTTCCATGGGTTTACACGTGGCCGGCATCGGATTGTTGTCGACCGCGGTCGGCATTCCGATCGTGTTGACCATGAAGGAGTGGCTCTCGACGCAGGATTGTTTAGCACAGTCGGAAACTTTTTGAGTAGGAAATTATATCTGAAGGCTAGGAAACACGACAAGATTCGCGTCTTGGCCGACTCCAAGATCGACACGATATCCGAAATGATCTCTATGGCGTTGAAAGATGGTAGGATATCGGACGGAGAATACTTCGCGATATTGAGCGAGAAAAACGAAATACGATGCCATGAAAGAAGCCGTGAGAATCAAGACTCGTCAGATCATCAAGGAAGAGTTGAAGGATTCTCTCATGGAAAAGGGTAGGAAAGAGGCCAGGGAGGAATTCAGTGAGATGATAGAACTCAAGAGCAGCGATTGAAAAAAAATATATATATATATAATAAGAACAGAATTTAAAAAAAAAAAAAAATTAAATTTATATATAAAATAAAAAAAAACGAAATTAATTTAAATAACTCTTCAAAAAAAATGTATTGCGTAAAGTGTAAGAGAGTTACCGAGACGAGTAATTCTAGAGAAGTGCGAACTAAAAACGACAGATGGATGCTTCACGGAATTTGCGACGTGTGTGGTTCTATAAAGACTCGATTCGTCAAACAAAAGAACGCAAGCAAAGGTAAAGGCATCGTGAATAAAATGATCAACAATCTACCTTTTGAAATGCATCTGCCCGGTCACAGTTTCACGGGACCCGGAACGAAATTGAACAAGAGACTCAACGCCGATCTGACTCCCAAATCTTGGAGCAAACCCGTGAATAGGGTGGACGTGTCCGCGTATGATCACGATCTGTGCTACGCCGGACATCCCGACACCAAGACTCGCAACGATGTCTGCGACAAAAACATGTTGGCGAGATTGAGAGGCATATCGAATCCGACCAGGAGAGAGAAGATGGAACGTTCGCTGGTCGGCAATCTGATCGGTGCGAAACATCGATTCGGACGGGGCGTTCAAAAAAAAAAAGCGCATCTGAAAAAGAGAAGAAGAAGAAACGATTATTGACGAGCGAATTGGCCGAGGAGTTACACAAACCCATAGTGCGTAAATTTCGAAAGAGAAGGGTGTTCGTGAAGGGTCTGGACGACATTTGGTCTGCCGACTTGGTCGACATGAGATCATTTTTGAGGTGGAACGAAGGCGTCAAATATCTATTGACAGTCATCAACGTGTTTTCCAAATATGGTTGGATGAGAGCTTTGAAGAATAAATCGGGACCTCTCGTCACCGAGGCTCTGAAGAGCGGGTTCGACTCATCTTCTCGAAAACCGAGTAAATTGTGGGTGGACAAGGGAAAGGAATTCTACAACAAGGACGTTCGTCGATTGGTAGACCTCTACTCGATCGAAAACGAAGAGAAAGCCAGCGTGGTGGAACGTTGGAATCGAACGATGAAGGAGAAGATGCACAGATACTTCATGGCGAATTCGACCAAGAAATACATATACGCTCTGAATGGTCTGGTGAAAGATTACAACAACACGCGACACAGATCGATCAAGATGACTCCCGCGGAAGCTAGCGATCCTCGAAACGAAAAAAGGGGTCTACGTGAATCTATATCCTGAGAGATCTAAGATCGGGAAGAAGTCTAGAACGCCGAAATTTGCGGTCGGCGATCGAGTGAAAATCTACGCTTATAAGAAGCACTTCGAAAAGGGTTATACTCCTCGATGGACCTCGGAAATCTTCGTGATCATCAAAATATTTCACACCGATCCGGTGACTTACGAAATCGAAGCTTTGGATGGAGAAGAGATCATCGGAAAGTTTTACGAACAACAATTACAGAAGACGAAGTTTTGATGAAGAACACAAAAATTTTTTTTTATTTACTCTCTTTGACATTTTCTTGTTTACACACATGTATATAAGAGAGAAAAAAAATAAATAATAATAAAAAATAATTAAAAACTATTTTTTTAGATAAAGAAAAGCAAGTGAATTAATAAACAAAAAAAACCCCTAAAAATCCTTTAAAATGACAAATATACTAGATATAGCACAAAGCATAGTGAAAGATGTAAGTATTCAAGAATATGAGGTTCACGAATACGAACCGGTAACCGGAACGAGTTTGAACAATGCGGGAGAGATAAGAATCAACGTCGAAACTCAAGATCTATTCGTACATCCTAGCGAGAGTTACATAGTGGTGCAGGGACGTCTCACCAAGGAAGATGGGAGCGACTACGCCGACGACGACACGGTCACTCTTGACAATAATGGCATCATGCATCTATTCAGTAACATAAAATACATGCTATCCGGACAAGAGATAGAATCTGTTTTTCATCCCGGTCAGGCCACCACGATGTTCGGACTCTTGACGTATCTTGATGATTTTTCGAAATCCAGAGGACTTAATCAGTTGTGGGTGAAAGACACTGTCGGCCCTGCTAGTGCCGGCGCCGCCGCGATATTCAACTACGTCGTCAAGACGTCCAGACCTAAAGGAATGTTTTCATTCAGGATACCTTTGAAACACATCTTCGGATTCGCGGACGATTACAACAAGATCATGTACGGATTCAAACACAATCTGACGTTGATTCGAAAAGGAAACGACGACGCAATAGTGAGACTCACCGCGACCGATGTGGGTAAGATAACTCTACACAAGATATCGTGGTTCGTTCCGCACATGGAGCCTTCGATGGATGAGAAAATGCATCTCTACAAGATCGTACAATCCAAGAGTAAATTACCCGTGGGATTTAGAATGAGACAGTGCGACACGGCTAGCATTCCTCCCTCCATGAATCACTTCGATTGGAGATTGACGGTGAAATCCGCTTCCGAGAGACCGCGTTTCATCGTGGTCGCGTTTCAGACCGATAGGGACGGGTCTCAGGAAAAGAATGCATCGCTGTTCGATCACTGCAATTTGAGAAACATGCAAGTGTTTCTGAACGCCATGAGATATCCGGCAATCGATTACAATGCGTCGTTCGACAAGAACGATTTCTGCAGACTGTACGGTGATGCCGCTGATTTTAGAAAGAAGTATCACGGTCTAGATGAATTGATGAGCAACCCCAACATATCTCCCGGCGAATACAAGTCGATGTATCCCTTATTCATGTTCGACGTCAGTAAACAGAGTGAACGACTCAAGAGTAGCGTGTTAGACATTCAGATCAAGATGCAATTCGATAGGAACGTGCTGAGAAAAACCGAAGCCTTCACCCTGGTCCTGTCGGACAGAGAATTACAATTCGAATCGGACAGAAATAAGATGTCGATCATTCGATGAGAGACGAGTGTGTGAAAAAAAAAAATAAAAAGCAAAAAAAAAAATAAAAAGTAATGTGTGATTATTAAAAACAAAAAAAAACAAAAAAAAAATAAATAAAGTAATGAGATATAGAGAGATTGAACATCTCTCTATATCTCATTACTTTTTTTTTTGTTTTGTGTTTTAATAATCACACATTACTCATTATTTTTTTTTAATTCATTATTTTCCACGTGTTCACTGTTTGTTCAAAGGATCCAGTTCGATCAGTAGACTCACCACGGAAGTGGCGGCTTCGGGATTATTGGTTTTCGTGACGAAATTAATCCTGTCTCCGGCGTTCACTTTGAGAGGCGTGCCGAACGTGCTAACATTCACGTGTTGATTCTCAGTCTTTTCGATGCTGTATCTCTTATCGCTCTCCACACCATTCACCATGAGATTGACGACCGCTCTGTTATTCAAATCCGAGGAAGCCAGACTCATTCGAAGGATTTCACCTCCCAGCGGCATGGATATATCCCACCTGACCGTGTTTCGATCTGCTACCTCCATTTTCGAAAGACCACTCGGCTTTTCCCTCCTCTAAGGCGTCGGACTCTTCGGCCCACACGGTGATCAATTGTCTGGCATATTTGACTTTCTCCACCACCGAAATCAGGGTGCAGGCGTCCGTCATGTGCACGGGTTCCGGTAGATTCGTGAGCGCGTGTCCGCCCATGTCTAGTTTACCTTCCATGATGTCGCCCTTTCTCCAGACCGAGTTGTCGTCCACGTACTTCCTGCTTACCGCGCTGGAATCGAATTCGGGATCGTGATTGAGACCGAATAAATTGTGACCGTTCATGTTGATGCCACCCTCCATGGTTCCGCCAGATTCTTTGTTCAGGCAGAGATCATCCACTTGCGATTCTAGGTAATCTTGGGATTGTAACACGGAAGAATCCACGTAGCCCTTGTTGACCGCAGTTGAGTCCGCATCCATGTTGTCGATCATCGACAGATTCAATATCTTGTGGAATCCTGCATTCAGATCCGTCTAACACGAATCTCTTGTCGACGTCGGCCGTCAGCGAAATCTTGTTGACTATTTCGGTATACAAGTCGTGATTTTCGCTTCGAATCGATTTCATAGTCTTATACACCGGACCACTTCCTAACAGACAATCTTTATACTCTTGGAAAGAGATGTTTTTCTTCACCACGCACGCTTTAACTCCTTTGCACTTCTTGATCTCTTCATCATCTTCTAGACGATAAGCATACAGTTTGGGTCTCAAACCCACGAATTCGACGATCTGTTTACCGCCGCTCTCGTCCTTAAATTTACCCAACACCTTCTTGTTGTCGTTCGATTGAATGTTGGATGGGTGATCGACGGGATAATTGCTCATGTCAAACCACTCTGCCACGTCCGGAGATATGTCTCGGTAGACGTCTTTCGTCTCTATCTCGTAAACTAAACTGTCTGTGTCGGTGAACAGTAGTTTGGCTTTGTCGCCAAATTTCGTTTGACGTAATCGTAGTGAAACTCAATCGCTTGCTGACATCTAAGATGATCGATCCGAGATAATATGGTTTGTCGAACTTCAGGTGCGTCTTTTGCACGTGAACGGCCACTAGATTTTCGCTGAATATGGTTCGGTGTTTGTAATTGGGTTTCGCCACTAATTTTTTAGCTCTTTTCTCAGACATGATGAGTCGAACATCGGTTCTCTTCCTGATGTTTTCCATCGATTTGCCGTACACGCAGTTGTTCATGAGTATGAAGAAATCTTTTTCGAAATCGTTCTCAGCTCGAGTTCTGAGATTCGTGTTGAGATCGATGTATTTTTTCATCCAAGGCTCTTCGTCGAATCGAATGATGCGATGTATGTCGACTAATTTCATCCCATAATCGACGTACTGTTTCAAATTCTCGCTGTAGATGACGTAGTTACGTTTGTTAAATAAATTGGGAATGAGTTTTTCCTCATCTCCTTCGTTCGGTTCCATTCGTTCAGGAGCCAGCGGATAATCGTTGTGTGGATCGTGTAATTCTTCCGGATAGTTCAAATCGACTTCTAAAATGCAAGGATAGTCTCTCCATTTTTGCATCTCTTCCGGTTCCTTCACCCATTCGAAATTTCCAATCGGTAAAGGATGACTCATAGCCCAACCGTACAGATTATTGGCGTCCCAATACTGTATGCATTTAGTCGACCGTTTCGAATCGAAACCTTCTTTCATGTAGGGATTGTTAGCCTCAGAATGTCTGTGAGAGATCATCGAGACGCCACCTCTCGCAGCCCTTTCGAACATGAGCAACATGTCCACGACGGATAATAATTCCAATTGGACTTCGGTGGTCTTCAACAGAGTGTCCCACACCAAACTGGGTGCGGTGAAATACCAAGCGGGATCCAGTTCGTAATTTCGACAACAGACGTCTCGAAAATTTTCGAACACGTCTGCCAAGAGCAGAACGTCAGTCTTCAGATAGAGATCATGCTAATCTCTCATGGTTTTCATATCGAATGATTTCCACACGTTTTTGGCGTGTTCGTAATTCTCGTCGGAAATGTCGGATTCGTATAATTTCGAATAAAAATCATCTTTCGAAGGTAGTGCGGTGTCTTTAAATCTCTTTAGATCGTTCATGTAATCGTAAGGATAGACTCCTTTCCTCAACATGACGTCTACTCATTCTCCAATATGTTCGCTCGTGATTTTAAATTTATCCTTGCTCATGTTATCGACTAATTTTTCCAGAGCGGTCGACATGAATTTAAAAGTGTCGATGAAACGTATGCATCTACGAATGGATTTCGTTTTTTCTTTCAACATATTTCCGTCGATTACTCTTTTCCTCTCCATGAGCTTCCATTTCGTGAAAGAAATGTATCTTTCTTTGCTGTTCGCGATGCAATTTAATTCTTCATGTGAAGTGCCGAGATTTTTCATGAACAGATGACTGTCATAACCCGAGAGAATGTGAAACATCACCGGATAGAAAGCGGCGTCTCGATATTTTAAATTACACTTGCTGTGAGCCGGACCGCGATACAGACCCGTGTAATGATCGTGGTCTCTGACCTTCTTATTTTCCTCCGAATTCTCGTCGAATGATTGTCTGCATATGTGACATTCGGTGGCTCTGTTCTTTTCATCCTGCTGCTCTCGCGTGATGATCATTTTCGCCGGAGTTTTGAATTTGTCGTATAACATTTGAATTTTCGATTCTAACTCTTCCACGAACCTTTGAGCCACGTCGTCGTCTTCGCGCTGTTTCGTGTAGGTGAAGGGACCCATGTCATGTTGCGAGTCGAAAGCGCATTTCACGTAAATGCAATAGCCCGAAGGTATGTGTTTTTGATATCTTTCGACGTAACTTTGAAGAGCGTTGGGTTGACAAGAACTCATTTTTGTGGTGAAACATTCGAGATCGGCGTACATGACGAATGGTACTTTTAACCTTCTGTTGTGATTTTCAAACATCACGATGGTGTTGGGTTTGGGCATTTCAACGGCGACACCTTGATTTTTGTTGCAATATTCCTGATGTTTCGCTAATGATTTTTCGGTCTTAAACATGTTCATGCAGTTGCAACATAAAGATATCTTATGTCCCTGATTATTATTTTGTCTCGACAGTAATCGGCTCAGATGTTTAACCCAACAATAATGATGATTGTCACCATTCGAAATCGATAATAAAATAATCGTCTTTTCTCTTCTGCGATACAAAGTCCGTCTGAGAGGATAGATCTTTTGATTTTCGTCGTCGTATCCCAGGACGTTCACTGCTACGGTGGGATTTTGAACCTCGAAACGCTCGATGTGTTTTAACTCTGTTGGAAAAGTCACTCCGGTCCAATCGAGATTTTTAGAAGTTTCCTCGTAACCAGAAACTCTATCGGTGTGTATTTCGACAGGGTATAAAGCGGAGGTGACTGCCCATTTAAAACACTGATCATCTTTATTTCTCACGTTGACCACGGCATGTTTCTTAGTCAAGAAATACGGTAATTCCAAGTAGGAAGATCCTTTCAATGGTTCGTTTTTAGTCATGTGAATTTCGTGTTTCAACACCTCACCGAACGTCCAATTACTACCTTCATTTTGATAATTCACGAGAGACGTCAACATCTTGTCTTTCATCTTTTCGAAAATGTCCAATAGATCTGAACCTCGAAATACGGGTTCGACGTTAGATCTGAAGTATGCATTTTTCACGATGCTCTCGCCGGACTTCACGTCGATTTTATTCATTATGCAATGGAGTATCATCTTAATTTTTAATCCCAAGTTCGTGTATTCGCGAAACAAATCCAATACTTTTTTCTTCACCCGTTCCATGAACAATTTCGGATCGACTTTCTTCGACGAGGGAAACACGTCGAAAGTTTTAAAAATGTCTTTGATTGCCCTCTCCCGTTCTATGGATTTCGATTGGAATAGTTCCGCAACGAGTCGTGTTACATATTCTTCTCCTTTCTCTTCGTCGATTGCTCGTTGAATTTCGCTCGATATATCTCGTTTGTCTTGAATCTGAAGTGCATCACTCGTTTTCATTTTAGTTTTTCTTTTCTTTTCTTTGGAAACTTGATGTTTTTCAACGGCTTTTCGTTTAGTCGTCTTCTTATTTTTCACAACCGGGGCATCTTTTGACGTCATTGCTATCGACATTTCATTTGCCTTTCTAGTGTTTCGCAAATATTCTTGTATGACTTCAATTTTTTTTGATTTAGTTCTATGCTTTCTGAAATCTGAAATTTGTAATAGATTACAAATCTCGTTTAACTGAGGTATGGTTTTCTCATTTAAATTTACCATTGTTTTATCTGTTTGCTTCATTTGTAAGAATATTTTTTTTTTGAATTTTGTATTAAATAATTTGTTAAAAAAGTTTTGCTTTTTTACTCTATATATATAATAGAAAAAAAAAAAAAAGTTAAATTTTAAAATTCAATTTTTTTAATACAAAATTTAAAATAAACATTATTTGTAAGAATTCATAAAAAAACCAAATAATCGATCATGACAACAACACCTAAAAGATGCGGATTGAAATTGAAACGAGACAAAAAGTATGAGAAATCCAGTTTTAATATCTATACATTACAACCACACGATCCCATCGAATTGAATGAGGTCGAGATGGTGGACTTAGAGCGCTACTACCACAAATATCGAATGTGTTTGAAAGTGGATGAAGCCGTGCTCGATTTGTTTTACGAGTACCAAAGCGAACTGTTGATTAATATCATCATCGCCAAAGACAGAGAATTCGACAGGGGTGATTTATTGTTGTCCTATGGAAGTTACATATATCCAATAATCTCACCCGAACTCATGAAGAAATCGGGTGGTGAGAGCGCATTCGCCTATGAAAAAAACTCAAAAGAGTAAAGATGAACATTCACACCATTTTCGTATGTGGAAAAATGACGAATGTCAACTTGCTAATAACGGACTTGGAAATATAAAAAACAGAGAGATTGAAATTAAAAAAATTTAAACTTTTTACATATATAAAGAGAAAAAAAACTTTTACTAAAAAAAATTTTACATTAAAGAAAATTAAAAATTAAAAAAAACAACTTTTTTATATATATATAAAGGAGCAAAAAAAAAAAAAAAATAACAAACTTTTTTTTAACAAATTATTATTTAAATACAAAATTTAAAATATACATTATTGCAAGAATTCGTAAAAAACAAAAAAAACAAATAATCGATCATGAAGACAACAACACCTAAAAGATGCGAATTGAAATTGAATTGAGTCGAAACGTATAAGAAATTCGGTCATAAAATCTATAGATTACAACGACACGATCCCATCGAATTGAACGATGTCGAGACGAAGGGCTTAGAGCACAAATACGAGAAATATAAGATGCCTCTGAAATTGAACGAAGCCATGCTCGATTTGATTTACGAGTACGAAAGCGATCTGTAGAACATCGTCATCGCCGAAGATAGAGAATTCGACAAGGACGATTTGTCGTTGCCCTATGGAAATTACATATTTCCAAACATCTCATTCGAACTCATGAAGAAATTGGGTCGTGAGAGCGAGTTGACCGATGTAAAAAAACTCAAAAGAGTAAAGATAAACATTCAACACGTTTTTGAAAAAGGAGTAGACACGAGCGTCAACATGCTAATAATGGACTTGGAAATATAAACAATAGAGTGATTGATTTTTAGCAAAGAAAAAATGAAAAAAAAAAAAAAGTAATGAGATCTCATTTACTTTTTTTTTTTTTTGGTTTTCCTTCTTCTTCACTATCATCATTATATATTATAATAACGTTTCTTTTTCTCTCAAATTTCTGCATCGATTCTTCTTCTTTTTCTTTTTTTCTTTTTCTCTGTGATGTGATACCTTCATGGTAACATTTTTGTTTATCCGAATCATAATTATGAACGAATGTTGTGCATCTCTTGGTAACACTCACTTCAGAAGGTAGTGGTGACTGTGGAAAGCATCGTCTCATTCCCAACCATATATCCCGCGCTTTATCTTTCTCTTTCCTTAGATATCCATCATTAGCATCTAACCATTTTTTTATTTCTTCGCTCTCTGGCTCGCGATGTTCGTCATTATCGTCAAATTCATCCAGGTGATAAATTTGTTTCTCCACCTTTTCACCCATTTTAAATATATTATTTTATACTTTCTATGATTTTATATATTTTATATAATTTTATATTTATAATAACATATTCAAAATCGGTATGTTCTTAAATGGCGAATTCTCACCGAGCAACAAACCCTTGCCGTATCGCTCGACGTTCCGTCCACTCTTCAGAAAGAGACCGTTTCCTCTCAGAGAGTTGCCACCTCTAACGGATTCTAGATACAATCCTTTACCGCTGTCGTCCACGTGAACGTGACACACGGCTCCTCCCTTCAAAAACAGTCCGTCGCCACCCATTCATTTCTCAACTCCCGAACTAGCGAGTCCCGTGAGAGCTCCCACGCCGAGAGTCTTTCCGAGAAAGGGTAGCACCTTTGCGGCGGAGGGTAATGCTTTTGCGGCAATTCCTGCCAATAGCGGTAGGAAACCGCCTTTCATTCTCAAATTGTATCCCAATTGAGCGGGACTCAATCTCACCGCCAACCCTCTTCCATCGTGAATCGCTTTCTCCATGCTTTTGATTTGACTTCTGGTCCAGGCGATCGAATCCTGTCCGCCTCTCGTCAGATCTTCGTGAGTGAATTTGAATCTCACCACCTCGCCTCGAGTTGTTAACGCTCTCTTAAGTTTTTTCCTCTGTCCTGCAGATATGTTCACGTTTTTAACCACGTATTGTGTCATAATTCTGTTTGTTTTTTTTAAAAAATATATTTACTTCCATTGTTTCTTGTTTAATAATTATATTAAAATAATTTTGTAAAAATTAATATTACCGTTTATTTTATTTTTGTTATCTATATATATATAATTTTTTTTGTTTTTTTTTTTTTGCTTTTTATATTTCCCTTATGTGAAATTGTATTGTCACTCTCTCTCCGCGAAGATCTAACAGTTCACCATTTTGATCCGTCAACGTGGTTTTGAGACTATACAACGTGTCTAAAATCACTGGTAGATAAACTAAATTTTAAGGTCACTCCACGATCTTATAACCCGGCGACACGTTTGGAAAGAAGGAATAGATCGTCGGCTGAGCGCTAGCATTCACGTAGATTCCGGCAATCACGTCCACGTTCACCAGAATGCTATTGACAGCGAGAATGTCGACTGTATTTTCAGATGCCGCGTGGCCTCGATACATATTTCGATCGAATCTCAACATCTTGCCTATAGAATCATCCGTGTTGAAATCCACACGAAAATTATCTTCCAAATCCAACATCGTCTGTAAGGTATTAGGATTGGGAGCGAGTCTGATCTTGTTGCTTCCCTTTCCATCCATCTTCATTCGCGTCTGAATGTAATGGTTCAAATCGTCTATGTCGTAACTCCCTTTGGGAATTTGAATCTCCAACCAATCCACTCCGTCGGAAATCTTGAACAAGTTATTCTTTTCGGTGACGTTGGGAAAGGAATAATAAGTCTCCAGATTCACCAACGCCATCTCATAACTTTTCTCTCTGTTCAATTCGATGGAAGGTTCGAATTTCGTAGCAAATCGAGTCGAATCGCCACTCACCACGATTTGAATGGATTGTTTCGCAGCCGTATTCTCGGCTATCCGTTCTAACAATTCTCCATGTTCAAACATTATATCTTAATTTTATTTTTTTTTTTTATTCAAAACTAATTATTTGAAGATTTATTATTTTTCTAATTTTTTTTATTTTTCATGCTCTATCTTATTATTATCACCATCGGGAACATAAAACTTGTCGAATCCGCACCGATATTTTCCGCGATTAAATTTGGTCGTCAAATCGATCACGACGAAATTGTAAAGTCCACCATCCCAAACCCTCTTGCAGAATCTCCTGAATTCGACAGTGCTCATGTCGTTTGCGACGTGATCGCCGTAGATGTGATTGAGATTCTTGAGATCTTGGCGAAAGAGACATAGAAAATTAGCGTTCTCCCTTATCGTCTGTCTAGGCAATCGAAAATAATTCTGCGACAGGTAGAAACAGTCCACGTTGCTGTGTCGACCCCTAACGTAATACGATTCACATCGGTTCTGTCTCTCCAAAAGCAGATCGTCGAAAATCATGAGATTCTTATCTTCCGATTTCAGTTCCCTAGGATCCGGAACGTCGCTAGCGTTCTCATAAAATCGACACTCAACGTTCGAAGATGCATTTCTCTTCGTCAGCTCCGTCGCCACGCCATCCAAAATGGTCGAGAGCAGAGCTCCGCACTTGTCGAATTCCTCCCTGCTGTCAAAGATTCTGGCTATGACGTCCTTGGGCAATCTGCGATCCATGCACTCTCGAAGCAATCTGTATTCGGGTTGAAACAAGCTCTTGCCAAACACGAACAATCTGTCGTAATCCAACCAGTCGGATCGGGACAACAGATTCATCAACAGATTGGTCTTTCCACAATTCGATTTTCCCACTATCAAACCTCTTATGCTCTTGGGAAAGTACTCGTTATTCGACCTCTTGGTCGTGGCGTCGTTCCAAGACATATCTTTAATGTTCATCTTTTGTTTTATTTTTTTTTTTTTTGTCTGTTATTTTAGATTCTTTTCAAACACAAATTTTTTATGTTTTTTCAAAATCTGTTTTTTAATGTTGTTATTATTATTTGTTTATATCGCACCGTCGCGAGTTCTCTTCAATCCGGATCCACTCGTCATTTTGGCTAAATCTTGTATGGGCACCACGGCATCCCTAAAATCTTTCCAACTTTTCGACATTCGCTCTAACGCAGCTCGCTTCGCCGGCGGACTGATCAACTTGTCGATCAATGCGTCTGCTGCCCTCTTGCCAGCCACAGAAGCTATCCTACCACTGGCTTCGGAAGCGGCTTTCTTACCAGCATCCAAAGCCATCTTCTTACCGACCTCAAACGCGGTCGATGCGAGTTTTCTACCTGCATTGCTCGTGAACGTTCGCATTATAGAATCGACGATGCCAGAACTGCCTTGAACGTAAGTCCTGACATATCCCCTGTTCTTTATCACCAACATATTTTATTTTTATGATATATTTTGTGTTTTTTTTTCACTGGTAAATCGTTTTGTCGTTTTTAAATACTTTTATTATTCTCGTGTAAGAATTTACTGTTTTATTTTTGTTTGTTTGTTTGTTTGTTTGTTTCTCTCTCTCTACTTATTATTATATTCACATCAATCCTTCAATTCGTTCATCAGCCTTTTATACTGGTTTTTATTCAAAACCTTCTGTCTCAACAATTCGTCAGATGTGACAACTATCTGATTATCTAATCCCGTGTTACCAGCCCGTCTGCTCCCCATCAACAAACTCAATCTCTGAGACAGAGCGTCGGGATCGCTCGGAAGAAAAGTAGTGGTTTTCACCCTTTGCCGGTCATCGATTCGACGAACTTCTTGTTCGCATTCCATATGGGCTTCACTATTTTCGTCCACTTGTAACCTCTGTTGGCTTTGGGTCTCGTCTCTCTGGCATCGTTATTTCTATTCATGGCGTGGGTCTGGACCAGAATGTCTCCGTAATTGTCGAAATCCTGATCCGTGTAATCGCCAGGCTTGTCGAAAAGGAGCAATCTCTGCAGACCATCGGTTATTTTATACTTATTCGAACCCACGATCAATTCATCATCGTCCATTTCCACTTCAGTGTCGCCCACGAATTTCCTACATCTCGAATCCTCGTGAATTCCATACAACAGATCTCTCTTACCGCCACCATCATCATCGGACGATGCGATGCTATCAGTGGTGATAGTCGAAGCCGTATCATCAGACTCGCTCATATCTGTTTGAATTCCCGTGGGAACGTAATCCGGTGTAGATTGAATGGAATACCAATTTCCAAAACTAGGAGGCAACGAACCCATTCTCAAAGAACTCTCCTTTATGGGTCTCAATTCTTCGACTATCTCCTTCCTGCTTCGCTCTTGACCCTCCGTCACGGGTTTAAATATTTTTGTGGCTTCGCGTGTGAGTTCCATCTTACCAAGACGTCTGCTCCTATCAGCTGCCTGAATCGCCTTCTTAGCACTTAAATACTCGGCTAAAATTCGACCTCGGCGTCTAGGATCCATCTGGAAAAACATCTTTCGTTTTAATTGTTTTTATTTATTTTTCAAAATTAAATGTTTAATTATATATTTTATGTTTTAAGTATTAAAATCTCTTTCCGTCTTAATATAATATATATAATAATCTGAAAAAAAAATCACATCTCAAACTGACTGTGTTAATTGATGTTTAAAAAATACGTTTAAACAGTACATGACAAACCGGTTTCTGATTTAACACATTTTTTTTTTTGACAGCGGTGTTTACATTTTGTCAAAAGATCTTCCTTCATTCACACATCAATTCATCGAGTGTCGAATTAAGAGAGAATCCTTTTTTTGATGACTGTTAGACAGTTTTAACACACAATGGAAAACTGATTTTAACAAATCTCTCTCTCCAATTGCTATCGTGAATATATTAAAAATTTTACCACTCGAAACCTAACTGAGTGGAAAATGCGTTTTAAACATTTCGATAAGTGTTTCTTGACTTTATTCAACGAACGCTTAACAGGGTTTGCAAATTTCCAACACACAGACACTCTTCGTTCAGATCGAGTTTTATTACGAGAATCGAGCAATCCGATCGCTCGATCAGCTGAGTGGTTTTTTTTGAGAATTTTCTCATAGTGGAGGAATTCTAAAAAAAACCCCCAAAACTCAATTTTTATCCATCCCATCAACAGAAAACATCAATGTCTATAATACAGACTATATATTCACAATCGACTCTTTTTGAACAAAACACCTCAATTACGATAACGTGTGTTAGTTGCTTACTTCAGGAAGACGTGACTGGGTTTGCAAATTTCCAACACACAAACACTCTTCATTTAGATCGAGTTTTATTACGAGAATCGAGCGATCCGATCGCTCGATCAGCTGAGTGGTTTTTTTTTTGAGAATTTTCTCATAGTGGAGGAATTGTAAAAAAAACCCTCAAAACTCAATTTTTATCCATCCCATCAACAGAAAACATCAATGTCTATAATACAGACTATATATTCACAATCGACTCTTTTTGAACAAAAAACTTCATTCACTCATTACGATAACGTGTGTTAGTTGCTTACTTCAGGAAGACGTGACTGGGTTTGCAAATTTCCAACACACAGACACTCTTCGTTCAGATCGAGTTTTATTACGAGAATCGAGCGATCCGATCGCTCGATCAGCTGAGTGTTTTTTTTTGAGAATTTTCTCATAGTGGAGGAATTCTCAAAAAAAACTCCAAAACTCAATTTTTATCCATCCCATCAACAGAAAACATCAATGTCTATAATACAGACTATATATTCACAATCGACTCTTTTTGAACAAAAAACCTCATTCACTCATTACGATAACGTGTGTTAGTTGCTTACTTCAGGAAGACGTGACTGGGTTTGCAAATTTCCAACACACAGACACTCTTCGTTCAGATCGAGTTTTATTACGAGAATCGAGCGATCCGATCGCTCGATCAGCTGAGTGGTTTTTTTTGAGAATTTTCTCATAGTGGAGGAATTCTCAAAAAAAACTCCAAAACTCAATTTTTATCCATCCCATCAACAGAAAACATCAATGTCTATAATACAGACTATATATTCACAATCGACTCTTTTTGAACAAAAAAACCCCCTCACCACAGCCTCAAAACAATTGCAGGTTCTAAACCATCTGTACCAACGCAATTGCCGATTCTGGACCGCTGGTCTAGAGTTGCAAAAACTGTTTTTTGATGACGACCCAGAATCTTTTGCTTTCGATCGCGTTCGCCGACGATGGATCGATGGGTCTGATCTGCGATGCGAACGTAGACCAAAAATTACGTACAAGATACAACTGAAGATGTACAACATACGCACACGATGCGTTCACCACGAGTATTTGAACGCTAAAAGCGCGATCTAGGAGTCACTGACTGTACATGAGCCGATTCAAGACCATGTACAGTTTTTGTGAACAAGCGTGTGATTTAACACTGAATTCCACGTTGGTGAACGCATCGTGTGCGTGTGTTTGTACACATACATGTACAAGTGGTCGTAGATCGGCCTTTATTACCTACTAATATAGTATTTAAATAAAATGTATGAACAGCCAGGCCATCGCTGCTGTGCGTTAACAACATGGCTACCAAATGTGGACCTATTATACCCGGGTCCACACGGGGTTCAAGCTATACAGTAATGTGTCTCTGTGTGAACTGATGTGAATCTGGTGAGTCCTGAAAAATAAAATACATCTGATAGAGTAAATGGAAACATGTTTGCACATATAAAAATATGCATTGAATCAGTGTGCATTACACGTTTTGAGTTAGTGTTCGAGTGCCAATGCTTTGTACATAAAATGTATGAGAAGGGGGTTGGTCCCCCAAAATGTCATGGAAAAAATATGCAGGAAAGGGTGGGTGGGTAAACAAATCTGCAAAATAAAAAAAATCCACCTATGTTCACGTATTTTTCCCCCGCCCTCCCCCCCGATGAAACACTCTTATTTTGTGCATACATCACGCAATCTCTCCGTATTAGAACAAAAACAAGAAACATTCTGTGAACAAAGTTGAATCTCTCTCACTAAAAGGAGGTGAATACCACATCTCAAAGCGTTGTGACTGGTGATTAACAAGGAATTAGTTTAACCCTTGAACCCTAGTGGTGTCTTCCATATCAATTCAATGGCAGCAACGGGATGAGTCCATATTCTTTATTTGGAGGTAGTCCAATTAATATTTTCAACGTGCAGCCTTGGGGCTGCACGTTGAAAATATTGATTGGTCTACACCACACCTTCACTCAAAAGTCAGCCTACCTAATGAAATTATGAAGTATCATGTTACTGGGCCGGAAAAGCGGTTCAAAGGATTAAAATAAGTTCAAGTATATGTGGCAGGATTTCAGGCTATGGAGGTTAATAAGATAAGATAAGATAAGATAAGATTTATTAAGCAAATACACCAGAACAAAGGCAGATTGGTTTGTATATAGAAAATCAACATAAATAGAAACATAAAGCAATACTAATTCCAAATGACAAACGTAAATATTAAGACTTATAGTGGTTGTAATATAATATTGTTAATGTCACCTCTTGGTGTCAGATTGGCAAAACTTGTTCTCGTTGTTTTAAGAATTGCTGAATCACATCACAGATGATACCGCATAGCCGTGGCACATTGTTTCTCATCAGGAATATGAATCTCTCGGATGTGTTCATCACAACAAACTCTTGGTATTCACGTTCAAATTTGTAAAATGCACGTTCTCTAAGAGATGCATATTCACTGCACTCCATAACGAAGTGCCATTCTGTTTCCACTGCACCAGAGCCGCATAACGCGCATAAGCATTCACTTACGGGGATGGGTGGTTGCATATGCCTCCCCTTTTCTATCATAAGTTTGTGGTAACTTACACGCAAACGTGTAAATATGTTTCTTGCCTCGGGGAATGTTGTATAGATCAAATAAGGCTCCAGGTGATATTTGTTTTTAAACTCTCGATAAGTTCTCAGTTTATTTTCTCCAGTTTTCCTGTTGTCATCAAATATAGTATTATAAAAAAAATATTTAAATGGGTCTCTTTCGGATTTTCTCTTGTTGTTATGTATTTCACAGGTTGAAACGGAATTTTCTGATCAGAGTTATTTTGATGATTATAATTGGCTATAAGCTGCTGATATAACCAACATTGAGTTCGGCATAGTGTAATTATCGGATTCAGTCCTAGCCTCTGATAGTAAGGAAGGGGGTTGGAGATCATATAATTTTGATACAAAATATGCAGTGGGTAGTGTCCAAGTTCAGCTCCCACTGCATGATTCGATGATTTATTGTTCACACCCAGGACTAACTTACAGAACTGAATATGAACGGTTTCACATGTCGAGTTATCAATATTAGCATCGTTGACTTCCGTGGCCCATAATTCACTGCCGTATAAGAGGATGGATGTTATCAGGATGTTGAATAGTTTTAGGTGAACCACAACAGGCGGAAGGCACTCTCTTTTAAAGTTGTTTAGGCTGAAGAGGGCTTTTAAACCTTTCAGTTAGAGATCTTGTTGCGCATTCTGTAGTTTACCGTTGGATGTAAATGGAAGTCCCAGATACGCGTACTGGTGGGCGTGCATAAGCTAATTGTTCCCAATATGAAAACCATGGGGCTCCTTATTCTTTCGCGATTGAAAAATCATAACTTTAGTTTTGTCAACATTTACGCTAAGTGTGTTTTTAGTGCAGTAAGCATTCAAGTGATCTAATGCTCTCTATAGTCCCCGATACGAGTTTGAGATGATAGCTAAATCATCGGCAAATAGTGACTTAGATTCGTGGTATGTAGACGGAAGGGATCACATTTTTCATCAAAGATTAAGCCCATGTCGTCGATAAAGATTTTGAAGAGCGTCGGCGAGATCACACAACTTTATCTGATACCAACCGTATCCCGAATAACTCGGGTTTAGAATGAGTACATGTTGGTTCTGTACAGTATACAACATACATGCATACATACTCACCCACCCGGATGTTTGCGTTGACAGGCCTTCATACTATTTAAGCTCACAGAGGATACATCATTCCGTAGTATACTTTTCAATTTTCCTTTTATCTAATCATCTGTGGCACGTGAATCGAAATCCACCCAGCCCCACCCTGTCCCTCAGAGCTCACATAGTTCCGAAGGACAGGGTATAACGGGATAGGTTTCGAATCCAGTGTCAACGTATACATAATTCATATTTCACGTATACACATATATATAGAAGCCCCAACCACACACCCACCCCATTTGTTCGTAAGTTTGTAAATATATTGGATAGCCATGAGTATAATTTTGTCTGTGGTTGTTAATGATTTCAGGTAAGTGCATCTGGAATCAGGGCATTTAACCCTCTGCCCAACACGGACACATGCACAATATCTTGAATGACTATGTATTTTTCAATTCCTGCCTCAGAATCACAGCCGATGACCCATCATTGGAACGAGCCCGACGAGCTCGCTCCAATGAGAGGCCACAGGCCATGTCTCGGAGACAAAAACCGAAAACACAACAAAATTTGACAGGAGATTTTCACGAGAATGGCTTGTTGGCCCTGACAGTTACTTAGAGCAAAGGGCCAATTTATCACATCCCGCCAATGCACTATACCTCCTACGCTAGTTATCTAATACCTCATCTCCAAGGTTGACCAATCGTTATAAATATTGCGCTTTTCATAACAAATGTTTAACAGGCAGTACCGCACTGGTACGGGTGTCAGCGGGACCTGCTCCCAGAGCTGACTACAGATTACCAATAGATATACACCGACCTATACACCGACCTATACACCGATCTACAAGCGAAGTAGGTTAACAATGTAATACTGTAAAAACAAATTAGGCTTGAAAGATATTAGTATTTAAACGCAATCCGCCAACTGTACGCACAGCCATCGGTGTCAGTGGGGGCAGCTCATAGAGCTCGATCCAATCACATCCATAGCCATGTCCACCAGTTGGCTGAGTTTCAGTACCATTATGTAACCTTCATATTCTATTTCACTTATACTTTATCGAATACTTTACTTATGAAATTTAGAAGTTTACACTTTTTAAGCAAATAATAGGGAGTTTGCGATTTCAAACGTGTACGGGTACGGGTACGTGTAGCTACACGTACCCGTACACGTTGGGATTTGAGAAAAATTGAGTTGCGAAACGACTTTTTAATTAACGTGTACGTGTACGGGTAACGGGTCAGTAACTCTGTGAGTTCAGGGTCATTATGTTGTTGACCAACAATGGCTTCCTCAGATCTGCTGATGTTCGGTGCGATTGAAGACGACGTAGAATTAGTGTTGTTATCCACAACTGATGAACGTTCAGCTTCTAACATTAGGTTTCATTACCCAAGCTTTGACTTGTCACGATTTACAAATGATGAATGCCGTTAAATGTTTAGGTTTGACAAGGACGGTTTAGCCAAGTTAACACCACATTCCAATTACCCCAATCAATCGTTTGTGAGAATGGCACCGTTGTATCTGACACGGAAGGGTCGTGCATCATGCTGCGCAGACTTGTATATCCAAATATTTCATAACACCATGTGGCAACCCATGTAAGACCCGGGGGGAGGGGTTGCCGGTTGGATGCTACCCGCTCCAAATATGCTCCATACCAAATATCAATGACCTGATACGTACAGATTTAGCAAAAGTTGCGTTTGATTTTTTTTTATTTTGTATTTTGAGGCCCATGCATGGGCCACATTTTTTCCCGCTAAATGTGCCCCAAAGGGATCAATTTAAATAGACCTGAAAATCCTACTTACAGTGATGCCATATATCAAATATGAATCATTTGAGGCAGTGGCTTAGAAAAAAACAGATTTTTAAATATTTTTTTCTATTATCCATAGTGTTAAAAAAATGCGGACTTAGCATTTTTTCAAAGTCCAGAAGCTGTATTCTATGACAAAACTAATGACATTTTTTTACTATTCCTTTCTGTTGGTTGGTTCCAAGGAAGCTTCACACCAAATAAGAAATCTCAGTGCATTGTGGTTTTGGAGATATGGGCGTTTAACAAAAAATATTTCTATTTTTATCTGCCGCGGTTCCCACGGGGCTACTGGAAGTTGTTGGGGGCATAAATACTTATGACCCATTAATATACTTCATAATAAATTTGGCTCGGTCAGAAAATATAAATTTTTGGCGGGCCCAAAATTCTTGCCCCTCCCATAACGACGGTGAATATTGCCCCTCGAACTTCTCTTAAACAAATTGAGTTGTACACCCCAAAGGGAAGCAGCGTAACGGTCTCTGCTACCGCTGGTTCAAGAGAAGATGTTTTACCAATTGGCGCATTGTGGCCCCACCACCCCCCCCCCCCTCCTCAATACGAGCAAAAATGTTATTTAAAAAAATGCCCCTATATAACCGCTACTCAAGTGAAATTCCTTTAAAGTGTTCCCATACATCACCTTCACGACGGACGACGGACGCGCGACGGGCAAAAAGTGATTAGAATAGCTCACCCTGATTTTCAGTCAAGTGAGCTAACACGCCACTTGCCAATAGCCACAGAGAATGACTAAACGCAAGCCAATGATTGAAACTTGTCTGGCTAGGACAAGTGTTTGACTCTCTTAATAAGGAAATAAATATGTCCACAACCAGCCCACGACAAGGGCATGTGGTGTATGTGAGGGGTCATAAGGTGGGCGTGTGATTGTTTTTTTGGCTGCTGTATTTAGTCATTGGTTCTCCCAAAGGGAGACCGAATTGTCAACCTTTCATTCTGTAAGCTAATGGATGATTCCAGCTTTTACAAACCGTCATATTGGTCTGTTTTGGTGGCGTTCTTTCCATTTTGTAACCGCTATGGAAATCATGCTGGCGCTGCTCCCAAAGCAGCGTTCTGTTTGTGTTTTTCTTCTCTCTTTAACGAAGATTGTTTTGCGGCATTGATTAGATGCCATGACTTCATCCCAATAAACGCATCACACCTGTGTGTGCCTCGGCACCTAGCAAATGAACCACTGGTCGATTGGAATCCTTATGGTAGCTTGGTGAGCCAGGCTGCATGAATCTCACATCCTAGAATAACGTGGCTGGTGGGGGCTGGCCCTCCGGTAAACGCATTCAATGCAATGTGTAATCTCTTTTCACGAGCTGGATCTTGGTTGCTATCCGGCCTCATTGGTTCTGTCTGACACTATAAATCCAATGATAGCCATTCGGTTCGCAATGGTTTTAAAATCCCACGTCGTACCTGCGCCCCTTTGGCACGTGAAAACTATTTTTTTTGTTTTGTTTTGTTTTTGTTTTGCTCTCCTTATGCTTATGCCTTGCTCTCTACCTTTCAGCAGGTCCCTGCTACAAACACCTTCCATCGGAAAGCCATTACTCAGCGACGTAGCCAGGCCTGGGAGAGCCCCCCCCCCCCCACACACCCACCCACGTCATGACCCGCGCCCATTTAAAATGAAGCGCGCATTTAAAAACGCAAAAACAAACAGGGTATAAATAATTTTGAAACAAACAGGGTATATAAAATAATTTTCAAAAATAATTCAGTAGTTCGATTGTTATCAATGGGGGGACTTGAATGTCCCTGGGGAGAACCTCCTGATTATCCACATTGGGAGGGGCACCCTTCCCATACTCCTCATCTCAGTGTTGTGCACTTTGGGATCTGCCTCCGGCTCAGTAATCAACTTACGTGACCACCCCCCCCCCCCCCCCCCTCATATTGTTCCTAGCTCACAACCATCGTTGTAAGCCATCTGATTCAATCGAACTTCCCCACTACTAAATCAATTCTCCACCCCCCCCCCCCCCCACACACACACACACCCTCACACCACAAACACACACTCACCCCGTACACGAAAATAAATAAATTACGAATAAAATAATCAAATATATAATAGTGATCGTTCAAGGGCGTAGTGGCAACGTAACAGAAGCATCCTTATGTGATAATTCATCGCTGGACGAAAAGGGAAAATATATTCTCCAAGACTGTTCGAGAAAACAGCTGCGTTTTAGATCTTAAATATTCAATCCACAACAAACAAAACAACAATTTCCCCTTGATATCCGCGAAGAATTCTTCCAGAACACAAGGATTACAACGAGAATAACCTGTTATATTATATATGTAGAGAGAAAATGAAACCATTAATATTTTAACAAATCCATATCTACCCGTTCGTCGAAACGTGTAAACCTACTTCTACACGTTGGATAAAAACGTGTACGTGTGGAAGTAAGCGAACTTTATGATGTTGTCGACAAGATTTTCGTCTACCTGTACACGTACACGTAATGACTTTTCCTGACCAAAATGAATTATTTCGTGATTAATGCCAGTGTTGACATGTCATTGTCACAACAAAATTAAACTAATTTGTTTCATAAACTCGCTCATTATTTCGATTGTTGCAATTAGAAAGCTTCTAGGAACCACGGGATTGTAGCTGGCACGAATTTGTGCATTCAACTGAAACACATTTTGTCTTTTTAAATCACTGGAATTTTCAAATTTCTACCCGGCAGTTTTACGTGTAGCAATCGTGTAAGCGTGAGCAAGAAGTGTGACGTACTTCACAAATTATCTGCTACACGTACCCGTACCCGTGCACGTTTGAAATCGCAAACTCCCTTATGATTCACGGATATGGGTATTTGAGCAAGATCTGTCAACCTCACAGACAAGTATGGATGTCAGTAGGACCAGCTCAGAGCTCACCCCAACCACATCCATAATCGTGTGCGCTAGTTGGTAAAATTTCAGTACCATTATATATCCTTTTTATTTATTAGCTTTAAATTTATCAAAAACTTTGTTGATGAATTTTGCAAGTTTACGTAGTAGGCTTGTGTTCTTGCAATTGAGCAGTTCACACAGTTTCCACATACTCGGGTGGGCAAAATAATATTTCGGTAAGTAAAATTTTGTTCTTTATCAAAAGAGGGACATTTTAGTAGAGTATGATACTCATCACCTAATTCATCACAGCAGAATATGCATATTCTGTTTGAGATATCAATACTAAACCAGGCTCCTACCTCTATTGGCAATCTGTGTTTTTTTGGCTCACCAACGATAGTTGTGTGAGTCTACTATGGCATAGCCCTCATGTCGGCGTCGGCATCGTCGTATTTTGAACTTTTGTGTGCAGGTTTTGATTGTTTTTTTTTTGGGGGGGGGGGGGGGGGGGGGGTGGGGGGAGGGGGATTTCTTTTCCATGTCAGAATGCTTTTCAGGGATAGTAATATTTTATTCAACCCTTTCCATGCTCAGGTACTTGAATTTTGGACTTTTGTGTACAGGTTTTTGACTTTTGTGTGCTGGTTTTGATATTTGTCTTTCTTTCCTTCCAAGGAGTAATTTACCTTGCAGTATATTGCCATGGTTCCATTTTTAGCTCAACTTTGACGAAGTCAAATTTGAGCTATTGTCATGGCCCGTCGTCCGTCGTCCGTCTGTCCGTCCGTCCGTCCGTCTGTCCGTCTGTCCGTCTGTCCGTCTGGCCGTCTGTCCGTCTGTCCGTCTGTCCGTACGTCAACAATTGGCTATGGCTCGGGCTAGAGGTCGTATTTATGAACCGATCTTTACGAAACTTCTTGTGTACCTTTGTTATGACCCTGGGACGGGAACGAGTGTTTTTAGGTGTGGTCCGAAATTCAAGATGGCTGCCAGTGGCCATTTTGTACCGATGATGCAAAAATCAGTTTTTTGTACAGAACTTCTGTATGAAAGTTCTGATTTGAATAAAGTTTTGTATAAATGTTTAGTACCATGGGATACATCACATATAATACGGGTTTTTTTCTCGTGCGAAAATTATGCAAATTAGACTGACTTTGATTTATTTAGTGTTACTTTCAGAGCTGTAAGTGCCAAGCTGCTATGGCTCGGGCTAGAGGCCGTATTTATGAACCGATCTTTACGAAACTTCTTGGGTACCTTTGTTATGACCGTGGGACGAGAACGAGTGTTTTTGGGTGCGGTCCGAAATTCAAGATGGCTGCCAGCTGCCATTTTGTACCGACGATGCAGAAATCTGTTTTTTGTACAGAACTTCCATATGAAAGCTCTGATTTGAATAATTTTTTGTATGAATGTTTAGTACCATGGGATACATCACATATAATACGGGTTTTTTTCTCGTACGTAAATTGTGCAAATTAGACTAATTTTGATGTTTTTTGGGGTTACTTTCAGCACTGTAAGTGCAAATGCCAATACGGCTCGGGCTAGAGGCCGTATTTATGAACCGATCTTTACGAAACTTCTTGGGTACCTTTGGTATCACCGTGGGACGAGAACGAGTGTTTTTGGGTCCGGTCCGAAATTCAAGATGGCCGATGGCAGCCATTTTGTACAAAATTAGGTGCAATCAGATTTTTGCACAGAACTTCCATATGAAAGCCCTGATTTGAATAATTTTTTTGTGTGAATGTTTAGTACCATGGGATGCATCACATATAATACGGGTTTTTTTCTCGTGCAGAAATTATGCAAATTAGATGAACTTTGATTTTTTCAGTGCGACTTACACACAGTAAGTAAACATGTCAATACTGCTCAGACCAGAGTCTGTATTTATGAACTGATCTTCACGAAATGTCTTGGGTACCTTTGTTATCACCTTGGGACAAGAACGAGTGTTTCTGGGTGCGGTCTAAAATTCAAGATGGCTGCCAGTGGCCATTTTGTACCGAAATTAGGTCTAATCAGTTTTTTGTACACAACTTCTATACAGCTCAAACTAGAGGCCATATTTATGAACCAATCTTTATGAAACTTCTTGGGTACCTTTGTTATCACCGTGGGATGAGAGCGAGTGTTTTTGGGTGTGGTCCGAAATTCAAGATGGCCACCAGCAGCTATTTTGTACCAAAATTAGTGCAATCAGTCTTTTGTATAGAACTTCTGTATGAAAGTTCTGATTTTAATAAATTTTTGTATGAATGTTTAGTAATATGGAATACATCACATATTGTAAGGGTTTTTTTTTCGTGCAGAAATTATGCAAATTAGATGAACTTTGATTTATTCAGTGCAACTTACACAATGTAAGCACACATGTCAATACGGCTCAGGGTAGAGGCTGTATTTATGAACCGATCTTCACAAAACTTCTTGGGTACCTTTGTTATCTCCTTGGGATGAGAATGAGTGTTTCTGGGTATGGTCCAAAATTCAAGATGGCTGCCAGTGGCCATTTTGTACCGAAATTAGGTCCAATCAGTTTTTTGTCACAAGTTCTATACAGCTCGTATTTATGAACTGATCTTCACAAAACTTCTTGAGTACTTTTGTTTTCACCTTGGGACAGGAACGAGTGTGTTTTGGGGTGCCTTTGTTATCACTGTGCTATGAGAACAAATATTTTGGGGTTCAGTCAGACCCACTCTGGGACTCAAAGATTTTTTCTAGTTCAGCATCTGACTGTCACCCACCTTTACAATACTTTACCTATACATTTGTTACAGGCAACGGTCAGTATTTATGTACAGACCGTTACAATACTTTATATGTACCTTTGTTATCAGGTCATTACCTAGATGTTTGTTATTGCTGTGTCACATACTATACATGTACATGTCTTTGTCTTGACAAGTTGAGCTACAGTGTCATTGACACTTTCATTTATGTTAGAATGCTTCTTATGGCCAGTATTATATTATTTAACCCTTTCCCTACTTATTTACTTTAATTTTTGGACTTTTGTGTACAGGTTTTGAAATTTTGTCTTCAAGTGGAGTTTTACCCTACTGCCATATTGCCATGGTGGTTACCTTAACATTTCAGGGTATTTTTCTCAATTTTAACCCTTTGAATAAATGTGATGTTTCTTTTACTTTTATGTGCAGGTTTTGAAGTTTGTCTTTCTTTTCTTCCAAGTGAATATTTTTCAAGTAGAGTTTCACCTTACTGGCATATTGCCATTGTGGTTACTGTGACAGGGTATTTTTCTCAATTTTAACCCCTTGAAGCAAATGTGATACTTTTTTTTACTTTTATGTGCAGGTTTTGAGGTTTGTCTTTCTTTTCTTCCAAGTGGCGACTTACCTTGTAGCATATTGCCATGGTTCCTATTTTATGTTAGGATGCTTCTTGGGGCTAGTATTATATTATTTAACCCTTTAGCTGCTTATTTACTTTAATTTTGGACTTTTGTGTGCAGGTTTTGATATTTTTTAAGTGGAGTTTTACCTCACTGGCATATTGCCATGGTGGTTACTGTAACATTTTTAGGGTATTTTTCTAAATGTTAACCCTTTGAAAAAAATGTGATACTTTTTTTACTTTTATGTGCAGGTTTTGAAGTTTTCCTTTCTTTTCTTCCAAGTGGATATTTTTCAGGTAGAGTTTCACCTTACTGGCATATTGCCATGGTGGGTACTGTGACATTATCAGGGTATTTCTCTCAATTTTAACCCATTGAAACAAATGTGATACTTTTTTTTTTACTTTTATGTGCAGATTTTGAGGTTTGTCTTTCTTTTCTTCAAAGTGGAGACTTGCTTTGTAGCATATTGCCATGGTTCCTAGTTTATGTTAGCATGCTTCTCAGAGGCTATTATTATATTATTTAACCCTTTAGCTGCTTATTTACTTTAATTTTGGACATTTGTGTGCAGGTTTTGAAGTCTTGTTTTTACTCCAGCCACCCCTTTACATTAGCCACCTGTTGGTGAGCCACGGGGTACTGATACCCCCTCTAGTTACCCTAAATCGCAGTAGGTTTGTCATACTCTTCCATGATAACTTTGTCAGTTATTGCTCTCTTTCAAAGACTGTTTTTATATTGCGATATAATACATATTTATTAGAAGCATTAAGAGTGCCTGACCACTGTTGTATGTATATATCTTGTAATCTTTGTTTAGATTCTCTTTTAAACCATGTTTTATTTATGAAACCCTGGGACAACCATACATCCGAAAACCCTAGGCCGTTTAATAAGTCTTTGACGTTGGTAATCCATTCATTCCTCATATTACCACAGCGTTCGTTATTAAATAGCGTAATGTATAACATATTAGATATTTTGTTACTTGAAGAATATGTTAAATTACCCCAAAAGGTTAAGATTCTCTGTTTTATTTTTGCATTAATCGGAAAAAACCCTAATATAAACGACGATGGTGTATTATTCTTTAATTTTAATATGTATTTTCAGAACCACAGTTCCAATTTTTGTAATGAGTTAATATTTGAAAACCCACAAATTTCGCAACCATACAGTATTATGGGGACAATAGATTTTTCGTACAACTCTAACACTGATCCCAAATAAATTGGGTTAATTCTAGTTTTATTAATTAATGAAAACATAGCTTTTTAGCCTTTTTACATCGAGTATTTTTCTCCAACACAAAAGATCCTGTGCCAATGAGATATTGATTTTGTGTTGTTTCTGTTGACGAAGAGGTATCAAGTATTTCGTTAACCTGGTTATTTGGTTCAGCCCTCAATGAAAATGTTACCGGACTGTGCACATCTGAAAACAATTCATCAAAATCATGCACGGAGAAATCACTCACACGATCAACGAAGCATGGCGTGGCTATCAGATGGTCAACAACGCTGACCCCCCTTACACGTTAATTTTTCCGATTTGTCTGTATCTTGACCCAATCTCCCATTACATATGATAACTCGTGCGCTTTTACAGAGGTTTATCAACTTTTGGCCGGGGTTCTTTACCACCATATCTTCCGAGGTCCAGTCCGAGTAAAATCTCACATCCCCCGAGAAGCATTTACAACTACCATCTGGCCATTCTGATAAGCATTCGTAATCTCTAACATTTCCTGTACGAGGAAGTCCTGACCTATTCCCATATTACATGTTACGCTACGTTTGCTCAGAATCGACAGTGCTAGCTCATCATAAACATTATCATCATAAAATTTTGAACTTTTATCAGGAATATAAACATTCCCTATCAAGTAGGTTGAGTTACCAAAAACAAATTTAACCCAGATTATATTATCATTTTCATCATTTAGAATGACCAGGTTGTCTCGATACTTGGTCCTGGCGGCTATACACAGCGCTCCAGACCGACCTGTTTCGGGACAAGCTTGCCCTATTTTTCAGTGGAAATACGTGGTACCCATCTATTTCAATAATATCTGCTTCATCAGTTTTACACTCCTGAAATAAAAGCAAATCAAATTCAGCGATAAATTAGCTAAACTCTGGGTCTCCCAATCGGGATCGCAACCCGCACACATTTAACGAAGTCACACACAAGGTTACCACACTCTGGCTACCCTAGCCTTTAGACCCACATTAGCAGGCCCAAGAGATTCAGATTCAGAAGATGTTCCCCTCGATACTCCAGTATTCATATGGATTTCACTATCATTATGTTTTTTCGATATACTTCCATTGTCATTCTGTTTATTTGTTATATATCCACCACTATTATGTTTATTTAATATATTTTGTGTACGCACTGGCTGTTCCCGAGATGGTCGATCAACTGTAGCTTTTGTCAGCGCATGTGATTCATCACTCCCGGCAGGCGCTGTTGGGGGGTCGGGGCGCCTGCCCACTGCTGGCTTTAGGCCCTGTGGACCCACATGTCGCCATAGTCACTGACGGCGGGCTTATTTTATTAACCCTGTACATTGGTGGTAGTCTTGGAAAAAATTGTTTATTATCAATATATATTTTATCGGCGACAATTCTAACGTTATGACCGTGCTGTCGCGCATCACTCGATACTGGGAAAAGTACAGCTTTTCTATACTCATGTACAGCTTTGGAAAACTGATCTTGCACATAATAATCAGCTCCTTTTAGTTTATAAGATCTGTTTCTCACAAATTCTTTATCCTTGTGAAATGAAAATTTGGCAATAATTGGGCGTTTTTTATGTTTATCAATTTTACCTAAACGGTGCACTCTTTCAAAATTCAAACGTTCTTTAATTCCCATATATTCGGTGAGAAAGCTAACAAGTACATTTTCAGTAGTTTTTTTCCCTGGTTTCCGACTCGGCAATCCCAGAGAATACTTGACTTTCCCTCATCGAACGCATTTGTGTCTCAATCACCTCTTCAGTTAAGGGCCTATATAAGTAATGAAATTGTGTTTATTTTGGAAATTCTCACCTCTGACATTCCTTCAATTCAAATTAAATATACACAAAATGTACATCAAATTGAAGGTTGGGAGGTATAGAACACGAAACACACGTGTAATCAACTCATAGAGTCGACTGTAGGTACCACTGGTTCCTGGAAGTCTGCTGCCGTATTCGCACCAGAACTGATAATTTAATAATATTTCACGAAAACAACTTGTGGCCAAATGTGCTTTATATATCCAAGAACAAAGCTAGGGGATAAACATTCTTCAAAACACGGCGACAGAGCTGCATTGGGGAAAATTCCAAAGCCTTTGCTTTTGTTTACGTATGAGTATACTTTCGATTTCCGGTCGACGTCATCGGACAGAAAAAAAGCATGTAAAAACAACACCGTCTAAAATCAAATAATGAAAAAGATCGCCTTCATACAGTATACTGTTATTAGATAGAGATTGCACAGTTGCCATATTTAATGCAAGGTATCGTGATACCTGTTGAAATTTCTTAGAATTACGATTTTGTTTTTTTGATGGAAATTCGTGGTAACGAGTGATTTGCGCATGTCTGTCGAGCATGGAAACCATCTTCAATAAAAAATGCAGACAGTGTTGTCCTTTTCCAAAATGCAGATCTATCGCTGTATTCGAAAGTGTTTTGAAAGTCTAGCTTTGTTCTTGGATATACGAAGCACATTTGGCCACAAGTTGTTCTGATGAAATATTATTTTATTATCAGTTCTGGTGCGAATACGGTAGCAGACTTCCAGGAACCAGTGGTGCCTACAGTCGACTCTATGAGTTGATTACATATGTGTTTCGGGTTCTATACATCCCCACCTTCATTTTGATGTATAATTTGCGTATATTTAATCTGAATTTAAGGAATATGAGAGGTGAGAATTTCAAAATAAACAAAATTCCATTACTTATATAGGCCCTTAAGGGCCTATTTTAGTAATGAAATTTTGTTTATTTTTGAATGATTACATATGTGTTTCGTGTTCTATACACCCCAACCTTCCTTTTGATGTATAATTTGTGTGTATTTAATCTAAATGTAAGGAATATGAGAGGTGAGAATTTCAAAATAAACAAAATTCCATTACTTATATAGCCCCTTAATCTTTGATTATTTACATGCAACTCCGTCAGTTGTTCAGTTACGCTTGTGTGGTCATTAACTACGCCTTGTATACTGCTGTCAACACGATATCTGAACTGTTTCAGGTCAAATAAATCCCGCGCAACTTGCTCTGAATTGCTCTCCAACCCAACAACTCGGTTATCAACATATTGCATATTCATCTCTATTTTATTCAATCGGGAATTTACTTGGCCCAATTCACGTTTTATTTCTTTAATTCCGTTCAGTTTTCGATTTATTTCATCTAGCATATTGAAAACTCTATCCTAGTGCTTTCCAAATTTATGGTCATAATCTGTACTATTACTTAAGGGGTCGTCCAACCTAACTTTGGTCAATTTGTTGACATTTTTCTCAATGCCTCAGAAACAGATAAGAGAAGTAAGGAAAGGCACAATTATACATCAAAATAATGAGTAAAGTGCATAGAAAAGGTACATATATTTTTTTTCAGGAGAAAAGTGAATTTTATGATTTTGAAGAAGATTAATTTGCCAATGGCATAAGTAACGAACTGGTAAAACCACAAAATAATCGGTAATTCGAAAGCCTTGTCCTCAACTTATAATGATAACATACTACAGACTCGGAGAAAGCATTTTTTGACACACACTCTGGTGGATTTTGATGTTTGAATGTAATAACACCAACACAAATTTTGGATGTTCCGGATGTGGCCATGTTTCAATGATGTTTATTCCGGTCATGTGATTACGATGTGGTTCTTGCAGAAATACTCAATTTGGGCAATCGTAAGAATGAAAGGACGTGATCACGCCCTTTATTTGTTCGAGACAATGTATGAGCGGATTTGCAAACAGGTGACAGCAAATACTTGAGCTGTTAATGTCATAACTGCAAAATATGGTTCGAAATTCCCTCTCGTGTTTACAGGCCGTCTGGACTTTTTTGTTGACAAAAAATCTGAATTATTGCGCACTAGAAAGACAACATGAACCACTTGTAAAAAAATAACCGAGTGTATAAAATCGGGACGATACACATAAAATAAGGCAATATTCATAACAAAGTAAGCAGAATGCTTCAGAAATCACTTTTTCACGAAGTATATTCCAAATGACCTGGAACTATATTGGGCGTGTTGATTTCCCCCGATGTTGTGAAGTTATTTACTTCACAGTTACCATGGATCTTAGCCACGGGCTGTGTTGATGTCTGCAAAGGACCGATTCAAGATGGGTTGAAAATGATGCATTCGCGCTTTTAAATAGGGTGCGTTTGGACGATGCTGAGAATTTAGTTTTTTCTTGAAACTAACACAAACGTCGATCAGTGTCTTTTGTCATCGTTTTACACTGACAAGTGTGACAAATCTCCTTCACTGGAAACTATACCCCAATTTGCATATCACAATAAACATAACCGCTGTCAGCGTGACAGTGTAGTCAGAACCGAAACGAATTATCGAATCCACGGTCAAAATGTGCTGCAATTGGCTTTTAAACAAATGAAATACACGAAATATTCGCAATTTCTTCATTATCCATGCCGAGTTACTTTTTAACCAGACCACATGCGTTCAGTTTCGTTTGTCGGCATCAAACTGATATTGTTTGTGGTAATTAATAGTACGAGAAGGCGAAAGAAGCCAAATATTTCCCATCATCTATAAATTAATTAAAATTGATAATTCCTTTTATTTTACTGAAATTATGAATTGATAAGGTGGGTGTGTTGTGATTATTATGCCCCAGACCTGGAAGTTGTAAAATCAAAGGTGCATCTTGGGCCGTGCAGTGGTGACCTCTGTCCTCTTACCCACACATCGTTACATCTACCAACATTTTCCCTTGTATCTCAACCACCGCTACTCCAATTTGAAGGATATTTGGTGTTGTGATCGAGCATCATGGGGAAACGATGACTGTGTAGTTGTTGTAGCATGGGTTTCTTCCCACATTTTTTCAGAGTTGTGGTAATTTTTCACTCTTTTGAGTTTGAAAATTTTGTTTATAACTGGTTGATTTGTTACAATTTGTTGGAAAGTGCCTGCTGATACCCTCAAATGTATTGCTACAAAATATTTCTGGTGAAGATTTTGTTGCTATTACTTATCAAGCGACGACCTAATGAATATTCTGTATAAAGCCACCAATCTGATGTTTGACACTTTTATCGGAGCTGTTATGAAGGCTTATGGAACTCAAAATGTTGATTATGGCAGGACTTTTCTATTCATCCATTAATCGATAAATTAAGTGTTATAGTTGGAAGTAGGAAGCATGAAAGGGCCAGAACTTAAAGTCTAAAAAGAATGTTTTGCAATGTAACATGATTTTTGCAGATACACTTATTTGGAGGGTTACCTGTCTGATAGTGTTTGGAACATGTGTGGCCAGGATCTTCAAAAAGAAAAAAAGAGTTAAACTTTGAGAAAAAAGGCATATGCCTTGAGTGACGGAGGTAGAGTCATACAAGGAAAAGAGCCTCCTCCCCCGGGGAAATTTTTTTGTGTCAAATGGAGCTCACTTGTCACCTTTTGTGGATTGCTTTGTGTACTGCGTTCTTGAAAAAAATATGTGAGACCCTCTGGATGTGCCCTTCTGATCTCAATATGCCAATAAGCCTCCTTGGGGCAAGTACATGCAATAATGGTTACTTAAGGTTGATTTGATGTGTTTTGAATAACAATGTACTTTTAAGTACATTAGATGGTTTACTGCAGTGACAGGTTACAGTTTCCCTTATTTCTTCTCCAAAAGATATCATGAGTGTATTGGTGTCCAAGAGTAAACAAAGCTATTATACTTATTGATAAACCAGACAAATTTAACAATTTAATCACTATCAAATTGATGCATGGGATAAAAGGGGTTACATTATAGTGCAAGGGGTTTGTAAATATATTTATTCAACTACAATGTATGACTTTGCAATGCATTCTACATAGGAGAATATCATAGTTTCTTTCCAAACCACCACAGTGACACATACATCTTTATATTGGGAGACACTCTTTTGTCCTTTCATACTTCTTCTGGTGGACTCCTTCAAGTTGACCTTTGTTGAACTCCCCAAATCAAAACATAAACAAAAGAAAATGTCTGCCTTCAATCAGTGAGCACTCCACTTATAACATTTGGTCTCAATCTTTATTACTTTCATGAATTAGGAAAAGATTTCTTCGAGTATGTACTTCAATGTTTCTAGAATACAGCTGTTATTTTATTTTGAGGTATTTTATTGCAAAAATTTTGTTTTCTTACTTATGCCATAGCAGACTTTCAGGTGGTGCTATTTACACATGGCAGTAGTTCCATGGCAAATTTCAGTTTCCACATATTCTATGTTTCATTCCAAGCATTTTGGTATATAATTTATTGGGATTGTTCATTTCGAGCCTTTTTTAGACTTGAAAGAAAATTACATGAAATTTGACCAAAGTTAGGTTGGACGCCCCCTTAACTCTGTCACTAAACTGTATGTGTATGGTTTGTTCTTACTCCAACTATCCTCATCATCTTCCCGATCGCCTTGATAACCAAAATCCCTTGGAACCTGTCCATCAGAAATTCTCTCACCCATCGACCGCAAATGATACCCCGACTCATTTACATCCCAATCAATACTCTCCACAATGAGCAGGCTCTGTGAAATAATTTCAGGTATACCAGACAGTTGTTCGTTTGAGCAGATATCATAATTTATTCCGTCCGCCATTTTTCACTAATATCGCGTGTCAGCTCAACTCATCAACAATGTTTACAATCAGCTTACACTAAAACACTAAACTTCTTCGTTAAAAAACTCCGTGAATACCAACATACATACCAAAAGTCAAGACATGAACACATTTAAACATCCCACAACGAAAGATAAAACAGTTAAATTCCAGTTTCAACGGATGAAGAGGAGCCGATATATACACCACCGCTAACATCCGGGTACAGTCTCTGAGTCTGATATTTTGCCATGCGGAAATCATTCTTGAATGCTTTTCGATAACCCTGGTTAATTAGGCTTTTCCCTCTGGAAAAGACTATTGTTTTTCTACGGATTATTATTTTTTTGGGGTTTTTTTTTTTTTTTTTAGGCTTTTCCCTCTGGAAAAGACTATTGTTTTTCTACGGATTATTATTATTTTTTTTTGGGGGGGTTTTTTTTGGGGTTTTTTTTTTTTCCACACATTTTGTCCGTACGATTCAGAAGCCATTTTCGAACCGATCTTCACGAAATTTTGCACACGCATAGAGGGGCACAAAATCTAAAAATGTACCCAAGCGGAATTTTCGATTTAACCCTTATTTTCTCAGAATTGGCAAAAAACTGCCAAAATTGGGGCTTATCGGCACTTTCTCGAAACACGTCTTGTAGATTTTTTTTATACATTCGTCATTGCTAGACCTGTCTGTGACACGCCCTTTGATACACACGACATATCAGGCGATGCATATGGTAACCCTCCACAGGCTGCCAAACATCGAAATTTTGATGAAATAGGCCAGTTTCAGGCCCCCACCGCACCCAAACAATACACGAGAGATAAATATAACTTTCTTTGCTGGGAGTGGAATTCACCGAGGATCATTTTTGTCAGTAATAAGGGTGTTCAAAAAACCAAGCGTTAACCCGTTTTGGGCTGGTTAAACAGCAATACCCCCATAAAGCTCAAAAATTTGTATTTTCCATGGATTTCTCTAAACGAGTCTTGTAGATTTTCAAGAAAAATCTGTCACTCCCAGGCCTTGGTGTGACAATAGAAGCTGCATGGACAAAATACTGCGGTGAGCATTTGTTAACCCTCCACGGGCTACTAAAAGTCAAAATTGTGATAAAATGGGCTGTTTTTGGACGCCAACAGCACCCAATGGGTACGCCTCAAAGAAACGTGCTTTCTTTTATCGAGCGCACAATCTATACGCAAACATTTTTGTAAGTAGTAAGGGTATTCAAAAGTCGAAGTCTTAACCCATTTTGGACAGGCTAAAGAGAGAGACCCCTTAAAATCTTAAAATTCCCATTTTCTGTGGATTTCTCTAAAAACATCCTGTAGGTTTTCAAGAAAAATTGACTACTCGCAGGTCTTTGTGTGATATTTCAAGTTGCATGGACAAAATATTCCGGTGAGCGTTTATTAACCCTCCAGAGGCTGCCAAGCATCGTAATTTTGTTGAAATGGGATGTTTTCAGGCACGCACATCACCCAACGTGTACCTGAGAAATAAACATAATCTCCTTTGTTGGAAGTGGAATTCACCAAAGACCATTTTTGTAAGTAATAAGGGTATTCAAAAAATCAATCGTTAACCCATTTTGTGGTTGTTAATAGTGATACCCATCAAAGGCTTAAAAATTTATGTTTTCCCTGGATTTCTTTACAAACATCTGGTAGGGTTTTCAAGAGAAAATGGCCATTGATAGGTCATGGTGTCACATTACCAATTGATTGGATAAATTATTCCGGTAAGCATTTGTTAACCCTCCATGGGCTGCTAAATGTCAAAATTTTGAAAAAATAGTCTGTTTTTGAACAACAACAACATCAAATGGGAATACAACAGAGAAACGTAACTTCTTTTACCGGGCGCAAAACTGACAGTGAAACATTTTTGTAAGTAGTAAATGTATTCAAAAATCGAGGTCTTAACCCATTTTTAACTGGTTAAGGAGATATACCCCTTAAAAGCTTAAAATTCCAGTTTTCTGTGGATTTCTCAAAAAAAAAAATTCAAGAGCAATTAACCATTCGCAGGTCTTCGAGTGACATTACAAGTTGCATGAACAAAATGTTCCGGTAACCATTTGTTAACCCCCCAGAGGCTGCCAAGCATTGATATTTGGAGAAAATGGGCTGTTCTTGGGCAACCATAACACCAAATGTGTACCTACGAGATAAACATAACCTCCTTCATTGGAAGTGGAATTCACTGTCGATCATTTTTGTAAGTAATGAAGATATTCACAAAACCAAGCATTAACCATTTAGAGCTGGTTAAAGAGAGACACCCCTCAAAAGGTTAAAAATTCGTGTTATCTGAGGATTTCTTTAAAAACATCCCGTAGATTTTCAGGAAAAAATGGCCATTCTCATATCTTAGTGTAACATTACAAGTTGCATGTACAGAATATTCCTGTAAACATTTGTTAACCCTATGCAGGTTCTCAAACATCAAAATGTTGATAAAATAGGCTGTGTTTGCGTACCCACAGCACCTGAAGTTGGGAGGCGAGATCAAAATAAGTGGAAGTAGAATTCACTGAGAATTATTTTTGGAAGTAATAAGAGTATTCCAAAAACAACACTTATCCCGTTTTGGGCTTCAAAAACAATGATACCCATCAAAAGCTTAAAATTCCTGTTCTCCCTGGATTTCTCTGAAAACATCTTGTAGATTTTAAAGAAAAAATAGCCATTCACAGTTCTTGGTGTGACATTACAAGTTGCATGAATAAATATTCCTGTTGGCACTTGTTAACCCTATACAAGCTGCCAGACATCAATATTTTGGATACATTTGAGATAAAATGGACCATTTTTAAATTGACACAGCACTCAGTGAGTATGTGTCAAACAAACATAACTCCTTTTGTCGGTCATTGACTTGTTGGACGACGATATTGACCTTAACTCACTCCACCGTTAATGATGGTTTTTACCTAAACAATTTTTTATCAAACTGTGTCATTTGAGACTACTATCTTCACTTTTCTCATAACATCAATGAAGGAACTTCAGTGAGGCAGTTAAAAACAATTCATCAGACACTGTGGGGTCATGAAAAATCATAGAATCTCATCGGGAAAAGCCATGATTCTCCAGAATCATAAAGTCTAGTTTTTTGGTTTTTTTTTTTTTTTTTTTTTTTTTTTCCACACATTTTTGTCCGTACGATTTAGAAGCCATTTTCGAACCGATTTTCACACAATTTGGCACACGCATAGAGTGGCAAAAAATCTAAAAATGTACCGAAGCGGAATTTTCGATTTAACCCTTATTTCGCCAGAATTGGCAAAAAACTGCCAAAATTGGGGTTTATCGGCACTTTCTCGAAACACGTCTTTAGGATTTTTTAAAAACATCCATCATTACTAGACCTACCTATGACACAACCTTTGATACACACGACATATTTGGCGATGCATATGGTAACCCTCCACAGGCTGCCAAACATCGAAATTTTGATGAAATCGGCCGGTTTCAGACCCCCACAACACCCAAACGATACCCGAGTGGTAAACATAACTTCCTTTATTGGAAGTGGAATTCACCGAAGATCATTTTTGTAAGTAATAAGGGTGTTCAGAAAACCAAGTGTTAACCCGTTTTGGGCTGGTTAAACAGCAATACCCCAAAAAAGCTCAAAACTTCATGTTTTCTGTGGATTTCTCTAAACGAGTCTTGTAGATTTTCAAGAAAAATTGGTCACTCTCAGGTCTTGGTGTGACATTACAAGTTGCATGGATAAAATATTCCGGTCAGCATTAGTTAACCCTCCCCGAGCTGCTAAACGTAAAAATTGTGATAAAATGGGCTGTTTTTAGACACCAACAGCACCCAAACGATATAGCACAGAGAAAGGGGCCTTCATTTATCGGACGCAAAATTGATCGGAAAATATTTTTCAAAGTGGTAAGGGTATTCAAAATTTGACGTCTTAACCCATTTGGGGCTGGTTAAAGAGAGATACCCATTAAAATCTTAAAATCCCCGTTTTCTGTGGATTTCTCTAACAACATCTTGTAGGTTTTCAAGAAAAATCGGCTATTTGCAGGTCTTGGTGTGACATTACAAGTCGCATGAACAAAATATTCCGGTCAGCATTAGTTAACCCTCCCCGGGCTGCTGAAGGTCAAAATTGCGATAAAATGGGCTGTTTTTGCACACCAACAGCACCCAAAGGGTACACCACAAAGAAAAGTTCCTTCTTTTATCGCGCGTACAATTTATATGGAAACATTTTTGTAAGTAGTAAGGGTATTCAAAAGTCGACGTCTTAACCCATTTTGGGCAGGCTAAAGAGAGATATCCCTTGAAAGCTTTAAATTCCCATTTTCTGTGAATTTCCCTAACGGTAACTTGTAGTGTTTCAAGACAAATTGACTATTCGTAGGTGTTTATGTGACATTAACCATCTACAAGCTGCCAAGCATCGTAATGTTGTTAACATGGGACTGTTTTCAGACACGCACAGCACCTAATGTATACATGAGAGATAAACATAATCTCCTTTGTTTGAAGTGGAATTCACAGAGGACCATTTTTGTAAGTAATAAAGGTATTCAAAAAGCCAAGCGTTAACCCCTGTTGGGGAGGTTAACAGGGATACCCATCAAAAGCTTAAAAATCGTTTTCCCTGGATTTCTTTACAAACATTTTGTGGGGTTTTCAAGAGAAAATGGCCGTTGATAGGTCTTGGTGTCATATGACCAGTTGCATGGATCAATTATTCTGGTAGGCATTTGTTAACCCTTCATGGGCTTTTACCGGACGCAAAACTGATAGGGAAACATTGATATTGATATTAACCCATTCTACCATTAATGATGGGTTTTACCTAAACATTTTTTTATCAAAACCAAACCGAATCATTTGAGACTACTATACTCACCTTTCTCATAACATCAATGAAGGAACTTTTGTGAGACAGTTAAAAACAATTCATCAGACACTGTGGGGGTCAAGAAAAATCATGGAATCTAACTGGTGTTTAAGATTTGTAAGTAGTAAGGGTATTTAAAAGAATGAAACTTAACCCATTTTGAACTGGATAAGGAGAGATGCCCCTTAAACGCTTAAAATTTACATTTTCGTGGATTTCGCTAACTGCTTGTTGGGGATTTTCAAGAACAATTTGACATTGGCAGGTCTTACAAATTGCATAGATAGAATATTCCGTTAGTCGTTTGTTAATCCCTCTACCGGCTGCTAAACGTCAAAATTTTAATAAAATCGGCTGTTTTCGGGCAGCAAAATGGGTATGCAATAGATAAACATGACCTCTTTTATCAGATTTAGAATTCCTGGGGGATAATGTATGATAGTATTAAGGGTATTCAAGGGAGCGCGGTGGCTCAGTGGTAGACTGTTGTACTTCTATGCTAGAGGTCCCGAGTTCGATCCCCGTCCGGGACGACTCACGTTGTGTCCTTGGGCAAGGCACTTTGGTCCGGTTGCCGACATAGGGGCACGATGTCCCCGTGTACTAAGGCATACTGCACGTCGATGGTGCACATGTCTTCAACCTCTGTAACCCTGCCTGAGCGGAGCCTGAACAGAGTGAGAATGTTGAGGAGCTGATAGTTGCTCGTCGATGCTTGGTGGTTCTCTCCGGGTACTCCGGCTTCCTCCACCTCTAAAACTGTCACGGTCACGATTAGCCATTGTGCAGAAGTATGTGACCTTAAACACCAATAAATAAATAAATAAATAAATAAATAAATAAATAAATAAATAAATAAATAAATAAGGGTATTCAAAAAATCAAGCCTTAACCCTGTTTATAGGATTAAAGACAGACAGCCCATGCCGTGTACGCTGCCTACATTACTTGTAAAATCGACACCCCCCCCCCCCCCCCCCCCCCCCCACTACATCTTCTGCGAGGTGCGGTTTCGGACCCGACCACCTGACGGTTCTGACCACATCAAATAACACACCTTCGTTGTATTTAGCAGCAAGAAATTTCCCCAAGAAGCAAAGACAAAAATACGTCTGCGGAAAATAATGGCAAATATTTTATTTAGCCTGTATTTTGTCCGTATAGAAAATTTCTCACCCACATATACCTAAAAATGATTCAATGATTCAATGATACAATTGGACATATTTCTCTCATAAAACGTGAAAAAACACTTGATTTATTGCATTTTAGGATTGCGCATGTATATTCTTAGAAGATTCTCTGTCTGTTATTAAACTACGGCGTGTCTTTGATCTCGTTTGGGACGATCAGTGATTAGCACCTTTTCGACAAGAGCCATCGAAATAGAAAATAAAAAAAATAATCAAATTTCATTAAAACCTTTTACAGAATCGTGTTTTTCAGAAAATGCTTTCGCGATTGCGTGTGTCGTTTTCAAAATTCGGATCAGTAAGCTCGAAATTATAAATATGTTGTTGTCAATAACATAATTGAAAGCATGTCCGTCAAACTTGCATGACGTCAGAACTCGACTCGGGTAAAATACTGCGGAGTGGTGAAAGGACGAGAGTAAGAAACGCTGATATCGCAGTAGGCTTTAAAATGTCCATGGAATGGTCCTAAAATCAAGTTTGTATTGGCAGCTTTATTGCAAATAAGTTTCCCGTTGTTTCTTGTTGAAATGTTATTTCCATCAAGGCCAAGTACCAGTGGGATAGGACACCTGCCCCATGAACAACTGCCTGCTATTAAAATTAATTAGCGGGGAATCCCCCCCATGCTGTTTATTTTACCTAGAACACCTGCACCCTGCTGTTTTTTTACCTAGGACACATGCCCCCCCCCCCCGCCCTACTGTTAGATTAGATTAAACATATTTTATTTGCCATTTGACAATGCAAATCAGGATTGGAGGACAAGTGCTTACCACTTAGAAGCCCTTCCGTTCCTGTACGGTGACTAATAATTTACAATATGGCAGAACGTATTCCATAAATAACAGAATCTAGCAAAATCAAAATATTATAAACATTATAGACAAACACAAATTAAACTGAGAGAGAGAGAGAGAGAGAGAGAGAGAGAGAGAGAGAGAGAGAGAGAGAGAGAGAGAGAGATCAAAAAAATAAATAGAATACTAGACTTTATGATTCTGGAGAATCATGGCTTTTCCCGATGAGATTCCTTGATTTTTCATGCCCCCACAGTGTCTGATGAATTCTTCTTAACTGTCTCACTGAAGTTCCTTCATTGATGTTATGAGAAAGGTGATCTCAAATGACTCAGTTTGATAAAAAAATTGTTTAGGTAAAACCATCATTACCGGTGGAGTGGGTTAATATTAATATCGTCGTCCCACAAGTTAATGGCCGACAAAAGAAGTTATGTTTGTTTGACACATACGCACTGAGTGCTCTGTCTATTTGAAAATGGTCCATTTTATCTCAAATGTATCCAAAATATTGATGTCTGGCAGTTTGTAGAGGGTTAACATGTGCTAACAGGAATATTTATTCATGCAACTTGCAATTCCAAACCCAAAAGTGCGAATGGCCATTTTTACTAAAAATCTACAAGATGTTTTCAGAGAAAGCCATGCGCATACGCTCTTTTCGAATTCGACGTGACGAAATGCGAAATTCGTATCGCTCTTATTATTTATTTATTTATTAGTGTTTAAGGTCACATATTTCTGCACAATGGTTAATCATGACCGTGGCAGTTTTACGGGTGGAGGAAGCCGGAGTACCCGGAGAGAACCACCGAGCAACGGCGAGCAACTGTCAGCTCCCCAACATACCAACTCCACACAAGCAGGGTTAGCATTGGTTGAAGACAGGTGCACCATCGACGTGCAGTACGCCTTAGTACCGTGCCCCCACGTGGGCAATGGGAGTGAAGTGTCTTGCCCAAGGACACAACGCGGTTGCCAGAGGTGGGATTCGAACCGAGGACCTCTCGGCTTGCAGCCTGCACCTCTACCTACTGAGCTACCGCGCCCCCTCGTATCGCCCTTCATGGAAAGTGATGCCGCAACTATCCATGAACAACGAGTGAAAATTTCATGGAAATCTGCCTAGAATTGGCTGGGATATAGCGTTTTGAAAAGAGGAGGTAACTGTTTGAATTTGGTCCTTCCTTTTCAAGCCAGTTCGAAAAAAGATGTCGTGAATGGGCGCAGACTCCTTTAGTGCCCCCCCCCCCCCCCCTCTCTGGAGTAAGTCCACTTAAATGTTACAATTGTGTGTGACTGGTGGAGAGTTGGCTGTAAATGGAAGTTGCTTCTTTAAGACCGCCACCCAGGGATCCAAACACAACCTTTAAACCAAAGAGAATCGTCAGAAGTTTAAAGTGAAAAGAAATTGGCGGTGATTGGGTTTCTGGTATTGGACATTAAAATAGCACTTCTGACATACACGAACCGTGTCCAGACCGCTGGAGGCAGTGACTTGAAATTTTCAGAACTTGTTCGACGAACCCTGGCCGACATTTTGGGATCTGTTAGTTTAAACATATTTATTTGCCAACAAAAGCATAGCAAAAGGATTGGAGGACAAGTGCTCAACACTTAGCAAACCCTCCTCTCCATTACATATAACATTTAATAATATAATTATTGTAATAATGGTAGCAATTAAATAATGTACCAAATAAAAATAGGCAAGAGAGAGAGAGAGAGAGAGAGAGAGAGAGAGAGAGAGAGAGAGAAAGAGAGAGAAGAAAAAAGAAGAAGTAAGGCTCACAGTGAAGGGGCAGAGATTTCCACTGATAAATGTTGCTCAAACTCCTACGGAAGTGTTCCATTACAATGGCTAAACAAGAGGGATCTGTTTGGAGCGTCCGGACCGCCTGGAAAACACCACGCATCGCTTGGAATGTGAGAGTACTATTCGTCCCGACTCTGTCAGTTTAGAATGGACATGGGCAGTGTTGTAGGCGACTGTAGAGCTGCGATTGAGCATAACGTCCCAGGTTTCGGTGCCTCATTGCCTTACCGACTCCAAGGTATGATTGTTTGTCTCAATATCGTCCTTACTACTTGTAGTTTATACCGTTGCCATACTTTAATGTAGCCTCTTGCCGTTTTCGAGACTTTCGACCCAGAACGCCGCCAAGGTGGGAAAGTGCGGGGGAGGGGGGGGGGGGGCTGCAGCGGCGGGGGGGGGGGGGGGGGGTATCCTGACACTATCTTTAAACCTTAGATAATCCGCAGAAGTTGAAGTGAAAAGAAATCGACGGTGAGTATGTTTTTTGGCGGGAAACGATTAACGAAAATTTGCCAGTTAGACATTCAAATTGCACTTCACACAAACACGAACCGTGTCCAGACCGCTGAAGGCAGCGACTTCTGATTTTCAGAACTTGTTCTACGCACCCTGGCCGACATTTTGGCATCTGTTGCAAGTGTCGATACCGCGTGGAGAACACCATGCATCGCGTGGAAAGTGAGAGTACTATTCGTCCCGACTCTATCAGTTTGGAAAGGAATTGGGCACTATTGTAGACTACTGTAGAGCAGCGATTAAGTATAAAGCCGGAGTCTTTTTGTGCCAAATTGCCTAACCGGCTCCAAGGTACGATCTTTCGTCTGTACATCGCCCAGATCGCCTGTAGTTTATAGCGTTACCATACGTTGAAGTAGCCTTTTGTCATTTTCGCCACTTTCTACCGAGATTTGAGGGTACCTTCCTTCAACCCCAATTTACAGCGAAATCTAGCCATGCTCACAACCACGCCCTCTCCCCGTCGGCCCGGGTGCTTCTAAAGATAGAAAGGTCAATGGGGAGGGGCAGGTGTACTTGGTGTAAAAACAGCAGAGGGGGGCACGTGTCCTAGGTAAAAGAAACACCAGGGGACAGGTGTCCTAGGTAAAATAAACAGCGGGGGCGGGGGGGGGGGGGGGGGGGAGGAGGGCAGATGCCCCCGCTAATTAATTTTAATAGCAGGCAGTTGTTCATGGGGCAGGTGTCCAATCCTATTGCACAGGTTCCAAATTTTCTATGGTACTTGGCCTTGACGGAAACAACATTTCAACAAGAAACAACGGGAAACCTATTTGTAGTAAAGCTGCAAATATAAACCTGATTTTAGGACCATTCCATGGACAGTTTAAAGCCCACTGCGATATCAGCGTTTCTTACTCTCCGCAGTATTTCACCCGAGTCGAGTGCTGACGTCATGCAAGTTTAACGGACACGCTTTCAATTTTGTTATTGACAACAACATATTTATAATTTCGTGATTACTGATCGGAATTTTGAAAACTACACACACAATCGCGAAAGAGTTTTCTGAAAAACACGATTCTGCAAAAGGTTTTAGTGAAATTTGATTATTTTTTTTTATTTTCAACTTCGATGGCTCTTGTCGAAAAGGTGCTAATCACTGATCGTCCCAAACGAGATCAAAGACTGACGCCGTATATTAATAACATACAGATAATCTTCTAAGAATATACACGCGCAATTCTAAAATGCAATAAATCAAGTCTTTTTTCAGGTTTTACGAGAGAAATATGCCCAATTGTATCATTGAATCATGTTTAGGTATATGTGGGCGAGACATTTTCTATACGGACAAAATACAGATTAAATAAAATATTTGCCATTATTTTCCGCAGACGTATTTTTGTCTTTGCTTCTTAGGGAAATCCATGCTGCTAAATACAACGAAGAAGTGTTATCTAATGAGGTCAGAACCGTCAGGTGGTCGATCCGACACCGCACCTCGAAGAAGATTTAGTGGGGGTGTCGATTTTACAAGTAATGTAGGCAGCGTACACGGCATGGGCTGTCTGTCTTTAATCCTATAAACAGGGTTAAGGCTTGATTTTTTGAATACCCTTATTTATTTATTTATTTATTTATTTATTTATTTATTTATTTATTTATTTATTTATTTATTTATTTATTTATTGGTGTTTAAGGTCACATACTTATGCACAATGGCTAATCGTGACCGTGACAGTTTTTTTGGTGGAGGAAGCCGGAGTACCCGGAGAGAACCACCAAGCATCGACGAGCAAATGTCAGCTCCTCAACATTCTAACTCTGTTCAAGCTCCGCTCAAGCAGAGTTACAGAGGTTGAAGACATATGTACCATCGACGTTCAGTATGCCTTAGTACACGGCGTCATCGTGCCCCCATGTCGGCAACCGGGCTACTTAACGCCAATTATCCAAATGGGAGCACGATGCCGCCGTGTACAAAGGCGTACTGCACGTCGATGGTACGCATGTCTTCAACCAATATAACCCTGCCTGTGCTGCAGTGCGGAGTTACGATGTTGGGGAGCTGGCAGCTGCTCGTCGTTGACTGGTGGTTCTCTCCGGGTACTCCGGCTTCCTCCATCCGTAGAACTGTCACGGTCATGATTGGCCGTTGTGCAAATATTATCATGCACTGTAGTGTGGAATATGAAGTGAGACGTACCTTTCAATGTGTGTTTGGTTGGAGAAAGAGAGAGGGGAAGGGGTGGGGGGTGGTAAGATCGGTAATATTGTTGGGATAAATCTACCGATGGCGTTGGACACCATGGAATTGACAGCCCATTTTCTGAAAATGTCTATGCTTGGCAGCCTCTGGAGGGTTAGCAAATGCTTACCGAAATATTTTGTCCATGCAACTTGTAATGTCACTCCAAGACCTGCGAATGCAAACTTTTTGTTGAAAATCTTTTTGAGAAATCTACAGAAAACTGGAATTTTAAGCTTTTAGGGGTATATCTCCTTAACTAGCCAAAAATGGGTTAAGACCTTGATTTTTGAATACACTTACTACTTACAAAAATGTTTCCTTGGCAGCTTTGCGTCCGGTAAAAGAAGTTATTTTTCTCTGTTGCCTTCTCATTTGATGTTGTTGGTGTCCAAAAATGGACTATTTTTTCAGAATTTTGACTTTTAGCAGTTCATAAAGGGTTAACCAATGCTTACCAGAATAATTTATCCATTCAAGTGGTAATGTGACACCAAGACCTAACAATGGCCATTTTTTGTTGAAAACCCTACCAGATGTTTGTAAAGAAATCCAGGGAAAACATAAATTTTTAAGCCTTTGATGGGTATCACTATTGACAACAACAAAAGGGGTTAACGCTTGGTTTTTTGAATACCCTTATTACTTACAAAAATGGTCCTTGGTGAATTCCACTTCTGACAAAGGAGATTAAGTTTATTTCTCAGGTACACGTTGGGAGCTGTGGGTGTCCGAAAACAGCCCATTTCAACAAAATTACGATGTTTGATAGCCTGCAGAGGGTTAATAAACGCTCACCGGAATATTTTGTCCATGCAGCTTGTAATGTCACACTAAGACCTGCGAGTAGTCATTTTTTTCTTGAAAACCTACAGGATATTTTTAGCTAAATCCACAGAAAATGGGAATTTTAAGATTTTAAGGGGTCTCTCTCTTTAGCTTTGCCAAAATGGGTTAAGACTTCGACTTTTGAATACCCTTACTACTTACAAAAATGTTTCCATATAGATTGTGCGCTCGATAAAAGAAAGCACTTTTCTTTGTGGCGTACCCGTTGGGTGCTGTTGGCGTCCAAAAACAGCCCATTTTATCACAATTTTGACATTTAGCAGCCCGTGGAGGGTTAACAAATGCTCACCGCAGTATTTTGTCCACGCAGCATCTATTGTCACATCAAGGCCTGGGAGTGACAATTTTTTCTTGAAAATCTACAAGACTCATTTAGAGAAATCCACGGAAAACCTGAATTTTTTAGCTTTATGGGGGTATTGCTGTTTAACCAGCCCCAAACGGGTTAACGCTTGCTTTTTTGAACACCCTTATTACTTACAAAAATGATCTCCGGTGAATTCCACTTCCAATAAAGGAAGTTATGTTTATCTCTCGTGTATCGTTTGGGTGTTCTGGGGGCCTGAAACCGGCCCATTTCATCAAAATTTCGATGTTTGGCAGCCTGTGGAGGGTTACCATATGCATCGCCTGATATGTCATGTGTATCAAAGGTCATGGCACAAACAGGTCTATCAATGATGAAGGTTTAAAAAAAATCTACAAGACGTGTTTCGAGAAAGTGCCGATAAACCCCAATTTTGGCAGTTTTTTGCCAATTCCGACGAAATAAGGGTTAAATCGAAAATTCCGCTTCGGTACATTTTTAGATTTTGTGCCCCTCTATGCGTGTGCAAAATTTCGTGAAAATCGGTTCGAAAATGGCTTCTGAATCGTACGGACAAAATGTGTGGAAAAAAAAAAAAAAAAAAAACCCCAAAAAAAAAAAAAAAAAAAAAAAAATAATAATAATCCGTAGAAAAACAATAGTCTTTTCCAGAGGGAAAAGCCTAATAAAGAAAACATGATATACAACATTAGATCCAGTGATGATGCCCGCCACCCACCCATTTGCATTCTGTAGGCTTTCGAAATTCGGATTCACAGTTCAATTCCAAGAATATTTTCTGTTATAAGGTTGCTGTAAAGTTTAACGCAGTCCCTGTCTCGGATGCATAAAGGTAGGTGCCGTCGAAAAAAAACTCTCATTTTTTTTCAGAATTTCGCTGGTTTAAGTGACAATTTACTCCATTCCTAATTCATTGAGCGCTGAATGTTTTCTATGCCTGCATGCAGCAAGCCTAGCACGACAACTTCTGTTTTATACGTTATTATTAAAAATGTAACCCTTACAGATTTAGGAGTTCCCATGTGGGTACAGTCGGAATAATTGTTTTTTTCGCAAAATCAGTCCCTGAATATATTGGTAACCGTGCAGTAGCCTTTCGGTGGTGAAACACGAGGCCGCAAATAGTTAAGGTTGAAAAGTTCATCAAATAGACAGATATAATGCCAAACTCAGCCGGTGACAGGTAAATAATGAATAGGAAAGTCGTTGAATTGAGAAGAAAGTAGGGACGAATCGTCCCCTCGGTTTCCACCTGATCCACGGTGTTTCCACGCGGTCTTGGCACTTGACAAAGATACTAAACTGTCGAGCAGGGACAGGAGAAAACATTCTGAGAATCTGAAGTTGCTGCCTTGTATGGTCGGGACATAATTGGCGTGTATCCGACATTGTATCTGTTCAGTTTGAATGTCAAATTAGCCAGACGACGGCTTTTTCGCCACCGGGTCGAGTTGTCAGTTTCTGCCGGTACGCTCTGAAATAAGCAGTTTAACTCCAAACTTTCAGTCCCACGTGAACGTGTGAATATTGAAAGCTGAACAGTTCGTCAAATAGACAGAAATAATGCCAAACTCGACGGGTGACAGGTGAATAGTGAATGGAAACGTCGTTGCATTGGGAATAGAGGAGGGACGAATCGTCCCTTCGGTTTCCACGCGATCCACATTGTTCCCACGCGGTCACGCCACTCGACAAAGATACTAACCTGTCGGGCAGGAAGAGTAGAACAACTTCTGAAAATTTCGTCTAGCTGCCTCCAGTGGTCTGGACGTAGTGGGCGTATGAGCGACACTGCTGTCTGTTCAATTTTAATGTCAAATTAGCCAGATTACCGCCTATTCGCCATTAACCCATGCGCGATTACTGTCCACTTTTCATTTCTGACAAATATCTAACTGTTACCAGCTTGGCGAGGTCCATTTGGCGCCAGTGTACACAATGCATCTTTCAAAACCAGGGTCTCTCCATCAGAAACTGAGAATCCACGATTTCAAGCGGAACTACCCCAGACATATACCCAGCGTCAGGTCGCACCGGCTAGAACGGGACCAAATTCAAACAATTACCTCAGCTCATTAAAACGCTATATCTCGGCCAGTTCTTGGCCGATTTCCATCATTTTTTCACTCATTTTTCACAAATAGTTACCGCATCTTTTCACACAGAGAGCGACACCAATTTCCCATTCTATCATGTTGAATGTCAGGAGAGGGTATGTGCACGTTCGGGGTGTGGGTTGAGAGAGAGGGGCGGCTGCCTCGAGGCCCATGCTTGGTTTCGTGACTTTCTAATAATATGACCGAGTTCGGGCGAGCTTCAGGTACAAACGCTGAATGTTTGGGATGGCTGCTGCGAAAACGTTCGCCACAATCTATGGTGTCACACATGCACATGTTGTTATTATTAAGTACACGCGATCTGTTCAACGGGTTTGCTATTTAGCCCTAACTTGGACATTAAGCATACAGCATTCACGTCAATGTGAAAGAGTATTGCCGAAAGAATTGTTAGACACTGTAGGGAGTTTTCTATCGGCTATACACTTAATATAGCCTAAAAAACTACCAGCTCTATATGCAATCTTATTTCGTCGCTGCCTAAAAAGACAAGCGGAATAGGTGAATCTCTCGATTTCTTGAAATCGAAAAATCTAGTTAGGCTTTTCCCTCTGGAAAAGACTATTGTTTCTATGGATTATTAGGCTTTTCCCTCTGGAAAAGACTATTGTTTTTCTACGGATTATTATTATTATTTTTTTTTTTTTTGGGGGTTTTTTTTTTTTTAGGCTTTTCCCTCTGGAAAAGACTATTGTTTTTCTACGGATTATTATTTTTAGGCTTTTCCCTCTGGAAAAGACTATTGTTTTTCTACGGATTATTATTATTTTTTTTTTTTTGGGGGGTTTTTTTTTTGGGTTTTTTTTTTTTTTTTTCCACACATTTTGTCCGTACGATTCAGAAGCCATTTTCGAACCGATCTTCACGAAATTTTGCACACGCATAGAGGGGCACAAAATCTAAAAATGTACCCAAGCGGAATTTTCGATTTAACCCTTATTTTCTCAGAATTGGCAAAAAACTGCCAAAATTGGGGCTTATCGGCACTTTCTCGAAACACGTCTTGTAGATTTTTTTTATACATTCGTCATTGCTAGACCTGTCTGTGACACGCCCTTTGATACACACGACATATCAGGCGATGCATATGGTAACCCTCCACAGGCTGCCAAACATCGACATTTTGATGAAATAGGCCAGTTTCAGGCCCCCACCGCACCCAAACAATACACGAGAGATAAATATAACTTTCTTTGCTGGGAGTGGAATTCACCGAGGATCATTTTTGTCAGTAATAAGGGTGTTCAAAAAACCAAGCGTTAACCCGTTTTGGACTGGTTAAACAGCAATACCCCCATAAAGCTCAAAAATTTGTATTTTCCATGGATTTCTCTAAACGAGTCTTGTAGATTTTCAAGAAAAATCTGTCACTCCCAGGCCTTGGTGTGACAATAGAAGCTGCATGGACAAAATACTGCGGTCAGCATTTGTTAACCCTCCACGGGCTGCTAAAAGTCAAAATTGTGATAAAATGGGCTGTTTTTGGATGCCAACAGCACCCAATGTGTACGCCTCAAAGAAACGTGCTTTCTTTTATCGAGCGCACAATCTATACGCAAACATTTTTGTAAGTAGTAAGGGTATTCAAAAGTCGAAGTCTTAACCCATTTTGGACAGGCTAAAGAGAGAGACCCCTTAAAATCTTAAAATTCCCATTTTCTGTGGATTTCTCTAAAAACATCCTGTAGGTTTTCAAGAAAAATTGACTACTCGCAGGTCTTTGTGTGATATTTCAAGTTGCATGGACAAAATATTCCGGTGAGCGTTTATTAACCCTCTAGAGGCTGCCAAGCATCGTAATTTTGTTGAAATGGGATGTTTTCAGGCACGCACATCACCCAACGTGTACCTGAGAAATAAACATAATCTCCTTTGTTGGAAGTGGAATTCACCAAAGACCATTTTTGTAAGTAATAAGGGTATTCAAAAAATCAATCGTTAACCCATTTTGTGGTTGTTAATAGTGATACCCATCAAAGGCTTAAAAATTTATGTTTTCCCTGGATTTCTTTACAAACATCTGGTAGGGTTTTCAAGAGAAAATGGCCATTGATAGGTCATGGTGTCACATTACCAATTGATTGGATAAATTATTCCGGTAAGCATTTGTTAACCCTCCATGGGCTGCTAAATGTCAAAATTTTGAAAAAATAGTCTGTTTTTGAACAACAACAACATCAAATGGGAATACAACAGAGAAACGTAACTTCTTTTACCGGGCGCAAAACTGACAGTGAAACATTTTTGTAAGTAGTAAATGTATTCAAAAATCGAGGTCTTAACCCATTTTTAACTGGTTAAGGAGATATACCCCTTAAAAGCTTAAAATTCCAGTTTTCTGTGGATTTCTCAAAAAAAAAAATTCAAGAGCAATTAACCATTCGCAGGTCTTCGAGTGACATTACAAGTTGCATGAACAAAATGTTCCGGTAACCATTTGTTAACCCCTCAGAGGCTGCCAAGCATTGACATTTGGAGAAAATGGGCTGTTCTTGGGCAACCATAACACCAAATGTGTACCTACGAGATAAACATAACCTCCTTCATTGGAAGTGGAATTCACCGTCGATCATTTTTGTAAGTAATGAAGATATTCACAAAACCAAGCATTAACCCTTTAGAGCTGGTTAAAGAGAGACACCCCTCAAAAGGTTAAAAATTCATGTTATCTGAGGATTTCTTTAAAAACATCCCGTAGATTTTCAGGAAAAAATGGCCATTCTCATATCTTAGTGTAACATTACAAGTTGCATGTACAGAATATTCCTGTAAACATTTGTTAACCCTATGCAGGTTCTCAAACATCAAAATGTTGATAAAATAGGCTGTGTTTGCGTACCCACAGCACCTGAAGTTGGGAGGAGAGATCAAAATAAGTGGAAGTAGAATTCACTGAGAATTATTTTTGGAAGTAATAAGAGTATTCCAAAAACAACACTTATCCCGTTTTGGGCTGGAAAAACAATGATACTTATCAAAAGCTTAAAATTCCTGTTCTCCCTGGATTTCTCTGAAAACATCTTGTAGATTTTAAAGAAAAATAGCCATTCACAGTTCTTGGTGTGACATTACAAGTTGCATGAATAAATATTCCTGTTGGCACTTGTTAACCCTATACAAGCTGCCAGACATCAATATTTTGGATACATTTGAGATAAAATGGACCATTTTTAAATTGACACAGCACTCAGTGAGTATGTGTCAAACAAACATAACTCCTTTTGTCGGTCATTGACTTGTTGGACGACGATATTGACCTTAACTCACTCCACCGTTAATGATGGTTTTTACCTAAACAATTTTTTATCAAACTGTGTCATTTGAGACTACTATCTTCACTTTTCTCATAACATCAATGAAGGAACTTCAGTGAGGCAGTTAAAAACAATTCATCAGACACTGTGGGGTCATGAAAAATCATGGAATCTCATCGGGAAAAGCCATGATTCTCCAGAATCATAAAGTCTATTTTTTTTTTTTTTTGGGGGTTTTTTTTTGGGTTTTTTTTTTTTTCCACAGATTTTGTCCGCACGATTCCGAAGCCATTTTCGGGCCGATTTTCACAAAATTTTGCACACGCATAGAGGGGCACAAAATCTAAAAATGTACCCAAGCGGAATTTTCGATTTAACCCTTATTTCGTCACAATTGGCAAAAAACTGTCAAAATTGGGGTTTATCGGCACTTTCTCGAAACACGTCTTGTAGATTTTTTTAAAACTTTCATCATTGATAGACCTGTCTGTGCCACGACCGTTGATACACATGACATATCAGGCGATGCATATGGTAACCCTCCACAGGCTGCCAAACATCGAAATTTTGATGAAATGGGCCGGTTTCAGGCCCCCAGAGCACCCAAACGATACACGAGAGATAAACATAACTTCCTTTATTTGAAGTGGAATTCACCGGAGATCATTTTTGTAAGTAATAATGGTGTTCAAAAATCTAAGCATTAACCCGTTTTGGGCTGGTTAAACAGCAATACCCCCAAAAAGCTGAAAAATTCAGGTTTTCCGTGGAGTTCTCTAAACGAGTCTTGTAGATTTTCATAAAAAAATTGTCACTCCCAGGCCTTGATGTGACAATAGAAGTTGCATGGACAAAATACTTCGGTGAGCATTTGTTAACCCTCCACGGGCTGCTAAATGTCAAAATTGTGATAAAATGGGCTGTTTTTGGACGCCAACGGCACCCAACAGGTACGCCACAAAGAAAAGTGATTTCTTTTATCGAGCGTACAATCTATAGGGAAACATTTTTGTCAGTAGTAAGGGTATTCAAAAAACGAAGTCTTAACCCATTTTGGTCAGGCTAAAGAGAGAGACCCCTTAAAATCTAAAAATTCCCATTTTCTGTAGATTTCTCTAAATACATTCCATAGGTTTTCAAGAAAAATTGACTACTTGCAGGTCTTTGTGTGACATTACAAGTGGCATGGACAAAATATTCCGCTGAGCGTTTATTAACCCTCTACTGAATGCCAAGCATCATAATTTTGTTGAAATGGGCTGTTTTCGGACACACACAGCACGCAATGTATGTCCGAGAGTTACACATAATCTCCTTTGTTGGAAGTGGAATTCACTGAGGACCATTTTTGTAAGTAATAAGGGTATTCAAAAACCCAAGCGTTAACCCCTTTTGGGGGGGTTATTAGCGATACCATCAAAAGCTAAAAAAAATCATGTTTTCCGTGGATTTCGTTACAAACATCTTGTAAGTTTTCAACAGAAAATGGCCATTGATAGGTCGTGGAGTCACATTACTGGTTGCATGGATAAAATATTCCAGTAAGCATTTGTTAACCCTCCAACGGCTGCTAAATGTCAACATTTTGAAAAAATAGTCTGTTTTTGGACACCAACAACAACAAATGGGAATGCCACAGAGATACATAACTTCTTTTACCGGATTCAAAACTGACAGAGAAAAATTTAGTAAGTAGTAACGGTATTCAAAAAATCGAGGTCTTAACCCATTTTCGCCTGGTTAAGATGTACCCCTTAAAAGCTTAAAATTCCAGTTTTCTGTGGATTTCTCCAAAAAATCTAGTAAGTATTCAAGAAAAATTGACCATTTGCAGGTCTTGGAGTGACATTACAAGTTACATAGACAAAATATTCCGGTAAGCGTTAGTTAACTCTCCAGAGGCTGCAGAGCATAGAAATTTGGAGAAAATGGACTGTCCTTGGGCACCCATTGCACGCAATGTGTACCTGCGAGATAAACATAACCTCCTTCTCTGAAAGTGGAATTCATCAGACTAAGCATTAACCCATTTAGGGCTGGTCTTAACCCGTTTTGGGCTGGTTAAACAGCGGTACCCATCAAAGACTTAAAATTTCATGCTTTCCCTGGATTTCTTTAAAAACATCTTGTAGATTTCAACAAAAAATGGCCATTCACGGGTCTTCATGTGACATTACAAGTTACATGGACAAAATATTCCGTTGAGCATTCGTTAACTCTCCACGAGCTGCTAAACATCAAAATGTTGATAAAATGGATTGTTTTCAGACACCAAGAGCGCCCAATGGATATGTAACAGAGAAATATAACTTCTTTTACTGCGTGTAGAATTCACAGAGGATCAGTTTTGTAAGTAGTAAGGGTATTTAAAAGAATGAAACGTAACCTATTTTAGACTGGATAAGGAGAGATACCCCTTAAATGCTTAAAATTTACATTTTCTGTGGATTTCGCTAACTGCTTGTTGGCGATTTTCAAGAACAATTTGACATTGGCAGGTCTTACAAATTGCATAGATAGAATATTCCGCTAGTCGTTTGTTAATCCCGCTACAGGCTGCTAAACGTCAAAATTTTGATAAAATCGGCTGTTTTCGGGCAGCAAATGGGTATGTAATAGGTAAACATAACCTCTTTTATCAGACTCAGAATTCATGAGGGATAATGTATGATAGTGTTAAGGGTATTCAAGGGAGCGTGGTGGCTCAGTGGTAGACTGTTGTACTTCTATGCTAGAGGTCCCGAGTCCGATCCCCGTCCAGGACGACTCACGTTGTGTCCTTGGGCAAGGCACTTTAGCCCGGTTGCCGACATGGGGGCACGATGACGCTGTGTACTAAGGCATACTGCACGTCTATGGTACATATGTCTTCACCCTCTGTAACCTTGCTTGAGCGGAGCTTGAACAGAGTTAGAATGTTGAGGAGCTGACAGTTGCTCGTCGATGCTTGGTGGTTCTCTCCATAAATAAATAAATAAATAAATAAATAAATAAATAAATAAATAAATAAATAAATAAATAAATAAATAAATAAATAAATAATTAAGGGTATTCAAAAACCAAGCCTTAACCCTGTTTATAGGATCAAAGACAGACAGCCCATGCCGTGTACGCTGCCTACATTACTTGTAAAATCAACACCCCCACTAAATCTACTTCGAGGTGCGGTGTCGGACCCGACCACCTGACGGTTCTGACCTCATTAGATAACACTCCTTCGTTGTATTATCAGCATGGATTTCCCTAAGAAGCAAAGACAAAAATCGTCTGCGGAAAATAATGGCAAATATTTTATTTAGTCTGTATTTTGTCCGTATAGAAAATGTCTCGCCCACATATACCTAAAGATGATTCAATGATACAATTGGACATATTTCTCTCGTAAAACCTGAAAAAAGACTTGAATTATTTCATTTTAGGATTGCGCGTGTATATTCTTAGAAGATTCTCTGTGTGTTATTAATATACAGCGTCAGTCTTTGATCTCGTTTGGGATGATCAGTGATTAACACCTTTTCGACAAGAGCCGTCGAAATTGAAAATAAAAAAAAATAATCAAATTTCACTAAAACCTTTTGCTGCAGAATCGTGTTTTTCTGAAAGCTCTTTGGCGATTGCATGTGTCGTTTTCAAAATTCCGATCAGTAATCACGAAATTATAAATATGTTGTTGCCAATAACAAAATTGAAAGCATGTCCGTCAAACTTGCATGACGTCAGAACTCGACTCGGGTGAAATACTGCAGTGAAAGGACGAGAGTAATAAACGCTGATATGGCAGTAGGCTTTAAACTGGCCATGGAATGGTCCTAAAATCAGGTTTATATTTGCAGCTTTATTGCAAATAGGTTTCCCGTTGTTTCATGTTGAAGTGTTGTTTCCGTCAAGGCCAAGTACCATAGAAAATTTGGAACACCGAGCAGTGGGCCTGCCCCATGAACACCTGCCTGTTATTAAAATTATAAGCGGGGACATCTGCACCCCCCCTCCCTTCCTGCTGTTTTTTTTTTACCTAGGACACCTGCCCCCTATTGTTTCTTTTACCTAGGACATGTGCCCCCCCCCCCCCCCGCTGTTTTCCACCAACTACACCTGCCCCCGTTTGTTTGCTAACGCGCCCCTCCCCATTGACCTTTCTATCTTTAGAAGCACCCGGGCCGACGGGGAGAGGGCGTGCTTGTGAGCATGGCTAGATTTCGCTGAAGGAAGGTACCCTCAAATCTGGGTCGAAAGTGGCGAAAATGACAAAAGGCTACTTCAACATATGGTAACTGTATAAACTTCAGACGATCTGGGCGATGTACAGACGAAAGATCATACCTTGGAGCCGGTTAGGTAATTTGGCACAAAAAACTCCGATTTTATGCTCAATCGCTGCTCTACAGTAGTCTACAATAGTGCCCAATTCCATTCCAAACTGATAGAGTCGGGACGAATAGTACTCTCACTTTCCACGCGATGCGTGGTGTTCTCCACGCGGTCTCGACACTTGCAACAGATGCCAAAATGTCGGCCAGGGTGCGTAGAACAAGTTCTGAAAATTAGAAGTCGCTGCCTTCAGCGGTCTAGAAACGGTTCGTGTTTGTGAGAAGTGCAATTTTAATGTCAAATTGGCAAATTTTCGTTAATCGTTTCCCGCCAAAACACCTACTCACCGCCGATTTCTTTTCACTGCAACTTCTTCCGATTATCTAAGGTTTAAAGATAGTGTCAGGATACCCCCCCCCCCCTCGCCGCTACACCCACCCCCACCCCCACCCCACCCCCGCACTTCCTCACTTTGGCGGCGTTCGGGGTTGAAAGTCTCGAAAATGGCAAGAGGCTACATTAACGTACGGCAACGGTATAATACAAGTAGTAAGGACGATATTGAGACAAAAAATCATACAATGGAGCCGCTTAGGCAATGAGACACCGAATTCTGGGACTTTATGCTCAATCGCAGCTCCACAGTCGTCTACAACACTGCCCATGTCCATTGTGAACTGATAGAGTCGGGACGAATAGTACTCTCTCATTCCAAGCGGTGCGTGGTGTTTTCCAGACGGCTCGGACGCTCCAAACAGATCCCAAAATGTCGGCCAGGGTTCGTAGAACAAGTTCTGAAAATTTCAAGTCGCTGCCTCCAGCGGTCTGGACACGGTTCGTGTATGTCAGAAGTGCTATTTTAATGTCCAATATGCAAATCTTCGTCAATCTTTTCCTGCCTGCCAGAAACCCAATCACCGCCAATTTCTTTTCACTTCAAACTTCTGACGATTCTCTTAGGTTTAAAGGTTGTGTTGGGATCCCTGGATGGCGGCCTTAATGAAGCAACTTCCATTTACAGAGAGAGGGGAAGGGGGGGGGGGGGGGCTCTAAAGGAGTCTGCGCCCATTCACGACGTCTTTTTTCGAACTGGCTTGAAAAGGAAGGAGCAAATTCAAACAGTTACTTCCTCTCTTCAAAACGCTATATCCCAACCAATTCTAGGCAGATTTCCATGAAATTTTCACTCGTTGTTCATAGATAGTTGCGGCATCACTTTCCATGAAGAGCGATACGAATTTCGCATTTCGTCACGTCGAATTCGAAAAGAGCGCATGCGCATGGATTTCTCTGAAAACATCTTATAGATTTTAAGTAAAAATGGCCATTCGCACTTTTTGGTTTGAAATTGCAAGTTGCATGAATACATATGCCTGTTAGCACATGTTAACCCTCTACAATCTGCCAGACATCAATATTTTGGATTCATTTGAGATAAAATGGACCATTTTCAAATAGACAGAGCACTCAAAGGGTATGTGTCAAACAAACATAACTCCTTTTGTCGGTCATTAACTTGTGGGACGACGATATTGATATTAACCCACTCTACCATTAATGATGGTTTTTACCTAAACAATTTTTTTTATAAAACTGAGTCATTTGAGACTACTGTAACCACCTTTCTCATAACATCAATGAAAGAACTTCAGTGAGACAGTTAAAAACAATTCATCAGACACTGTGGGGGCATGAAAAATCAAGGAATCTCATCGGGAAAAGCCATGATTCTCCAGAATCATAAAGTCTAGTTTAGATTAATTTTCTTCTAAAATAAATATTGTTTAAACTGATTTATGTTCCTTAAAATAGTTCGAAATACAGAATAGTCAATGAGTTTGCAGGTTATAAATAAGGAAGCTCTGTTCACACAATAACTCAAACAGTCTTTGTGTGTTAATTGTGCTCCCCTAATTAAAGCCTGTAAAATCCAGTCGTTTGGCAATTGCCTCAACAATTCTTGACGACCCATTGTCAAACAGTCTGGCAAGATGGTTTAATTAGCACCTATCACAGTAAATTTGAGACAAGCTACTAGTCGCTTTTCACTTCCAACAGAAACAATGAATTTGATTTAGATTATAAGGCCCTACACAGATATTTGAAGTAGAATCGCAGGGAGCTCAAGAGATACATGATGAAGCTAAAGTAGTGTTAATATTTGTTTTGGGTGGTAAGCGGTCGGTGTCATTGCTATCATTTGGATAACAGGATATCAAAGTCATATGGACTTGAGGAAGCCGGACAATTGACGCTAAGTAGTATTAGTATATTATAATGATATTTGTAACGACAATGCGAGATAGAAAAGATAGTTAACTATTCGTTATTGTAGTGTAAGGGCACTTTCAGCATCTGAGGGTCGAATACCCTGGATAGCTGCATATGCATTGTTAAGCGAGTGAAGCGCATATTATGATCCACGAAGGACTCGATGGTTTTAATGGTTTCATTTAATAACTGATTGGTAAGCGCGGGTAGGTACAACTGAATAAAGTAATAAGTTGGCAGAAGTTTAAATGTAGTTCCAATATTTCTCTACGAATTCGAGTGAAGGAAGCAATTCAAAATATAATTATATTATTGGGCATTTTATTGGGCACAGTGATCGATCACATGTTTGGAGGTGAGTAATGTTAAAAGGATAATTCATAGAAATAATTGATCATGGATATGTGGATAGTAATTGTTGGTATATAATAAATTGTTAATCCTTATCGGCTTTTCATTTCACACTAAAGAAGCCCTGCCTGACCCAGAAATGCAGCCAGTCCCCAGCTTTTCCTTATCGTGACCTAGCGCGCATTAGTTCTCTTCCGCTGTTGACCATTAATTATAACCACGACGCCTTGTGGTGTCTAGCAAATAATTAATTGTAACCTGCTGGAGAGAGCTGTTGGTAAATTAGTTGTCAAGTCGATGTAATCAAGTGAGAGAATCCCTGAGCGTATCAAGTGTTCTCAACCAACCAGTCACCCCCATTATTTCTGTTTATTTTCTTAGGACCATCTTCCAGTCAGCGCTCTTCCGTCAATAATTATAATATCCCATCGTGACACTAGCATCAGGCCAAGGAAGTTGTGAGCGTTATTTGCTGGAGAGGGCTGGTGTTTTTAATCCCAGGTTTACATCAATTTGAGCCCTCACCCCTGGTAGAAGTCGCTGCCAGTCGCCCAGACCGATATCCCCTCGGTCATACTTCTCAGAGAGTGCATTATTTCGGTATATTTTGTCCTTATTCAACGTGTGTTGTATGTCCACTTCTGTGTTTATAACATCTGATGCATTTTCGTGGGTTTGTAGACGACACAAAAGCGTTTTAAAGAAATCAACAGACCTGTCGGGGTCTAGATGATTGACCTCAACATTGTTTCTTCGAGGAGACTTAATTGTCTGCCAATAGGTTTTTGGATTTGAAAATGACAATTTTTCCAGGTTTTTCCACATGTTCTTGGAGTGCATTTTGGATTTTTTCTTCGTTGCTCTTTTATACATTTTCTTACAATGAAAAAACTTTTGTAACAGAGATCTTTCTATCCTGTGGGATTTGCTGAAGAGTCTTAAGTGAATTTTGCATGGCGCATTTTAGATGTTTGCATTCATCATCAGACCATTTCCTTTTAGTTTTTTTTCTTTTTAGGGGCACGCAAAATTCTCATGGACGCCAAATTGTTTATGTCAGTCAGTATAACTGTCAAATCAGTTATTGCTTCTTCTCTACCTGAATCGTCATTAGTGTAATTTTTCATTATAAACTGTCGATTTTTAAGCTGAATGTCCTGCCGCAAAAATGCCTCTCGCTGGGCTATCTTTGGTCCATTTTAGGGTATACTTAGGTTGGGTGTTACTGTAATTGTAGTTTGGGGCGTTTTTGGTCGGAAGATTATGGCATTGATTTTTTAAGTGTTGCGCCAGTTGGCAGTGGTCAGAGTGCTCAGTTCTTTAACACAAAAATAATCTACTACGGACAAATATTTATCTGATACTATTATATAATCTACGACACTCGCTCCATTATATTGGTAGTTGGTAAAGTTACCCATTGCTTCTCCCTTACTTCTCCCATTGACTATTCTCAGTTTTACTGCTTGACATAGGGCCAGAAGCTCTCCTCCATAACTATTAGTCATTTTATCTAAGCTAAAACGGTTAGAGCAAGAGTGAACGGTGCAGGAATCGGGAAGTGGGACGTGCAGTGCGGTATCATCTGTAATGCAATCAGGTATTTCTCCTGTTCGGGCGATGAAATCACTCCCTAGTAGAATTAGATCGTCACACCCATACTCCCCCAGTTTTTGCGAATATAGAATTTTCGAGTTTGACCGTATTCCAGTAAGAAGGATTGTTAGGGGGTATATACACAGAAACCAAAACAACCGGGGTCTGCATATTGAACATTTTGCTATCACACTGTACCCATAGAGATAATTACTCGATACAGAAATGATTGCTGAAAGAACAGCTTATATTTGTTAAGATCGTAGAACGCAACGCTTTCCTTTTTACTTTGGGAGACGCCGCGGCTCATTCCATGGCAAGTATGATCCAGTAGTATGATTTCATGCTCAGTCCGATGCCACGTCTCTGTTATCGTGATGAAATCATTTTTGTTAATATATGAACAATATCAGCATTCGAAATTTTGTTTATAAAGCCCTGGGCATTCCAAACGTTGTTAGTAATTTTTGATGCTGCTTGATAATTTGAAATCGTATCCGTATAAGAATAACCTGAAAGTATCATACCAATTAGCGAATCGTGGAGATTCTGAAAACCGAATACAAATAATGATTGTTGTTTGGAGGGTGACCGGTCTATCTCTTGCACGCACGCACGCACGCACGCACGCACGCACGCACGCACGCACGCACGCACGCACGCACGCACGCACGCACGCACGCACGCACGCACGCACGCACGCACGCACGCACGCACGCACGCACGCACGCACGCACGCACGCACGCACGCACGCACGCACGCACGCACGCACGCACGCACGCACGCACGCACGCACGCACGCACGCACGCACGCACGCACGCACGCACGCACGCACGCACGCACGCACGCACGCACGCACGCACGCACGCACGCACGCAGCTTTTAACCAACACAGGAATTTCGTATGTAAAGTATTATATTTAAATTCATGATATAATTTAATCTACTAAATCTATATACTGCACTACAAAGAAATCAGCGAGACGTTCTCTTTTTCAAATTTCCCGCGTGCATGGCGCGTGTACGAACCCACGCCGAGAGAGAGAGAGAGAGAGAGAGAGAGAGAGAGAGAGAGAGAGAGAGAGAGAGAGAGAGAGAGAGAGAGAGAGAGAGAGTTTCCTTCCGCACCGTCCTCTTAGCAAAACTATACTAAACCACGCACACCTCTCGGCAACGGACACACCCTATAAAGGGAATGCTAGTTAACCAATGGTATATAGGCCAATACATGGTATATAGGTCAATACAGAACACACGGAAATCTTGACTCCGCAAATCATCGAAACCTGGACATCTGCCGAGCACCCGACGCTATCCCGCATCCATCACGCCCAGACATAAACCTTAAAGAGGATCGAAAGGGGCTTGCCCCACAGCGTCCCTGTGCGCCTTTGGCGCGTAAGCCATTCCATTCACGGAAATCTTTTAATCTTGAAATCTTATGTTTACAACACCTTACATCACTCCAAAAAGGAAACATTCATGTAGAAATGAATCACGGTCAGGTAATATTAAGCCAGTTGTTAATTCATGTTCAGACTGGTCTATTCATATATTCTAGTATGCTCGAAATTTTCTGGCGTAAAAATTCTAATTTCTGATTGCTTAATAGTTATTTATGACCACTGACAGTATGAGTTGTATCCTTTTCGTGACTTGTATTTTTTCAGCGCTTTTGAGCAGCGTTTCGCTGGGAAAAGCGCTATATAAATAAATTATTATTATTATTATTATTCGGGCAGTTCTGAGGGAACGCACTGCTGATATCAACTGCGTTCACATTTGGGTATTCCCCAGTTGTTGGACCACTGTGATAGGAAAAGTTGTTTTTAGTTACCCAGTCTGTCAGATTAAATTCGTTGTTCCAATACTGGCGTTGATGGCGCGGGAGAAACTTTATCTCTGGATCTCCATAACCCGAACATTCATACTGGATGACTGACACCGGTTTACGAAATGCGTACTTAATTCTTCAGAGAGTACTTTGATGACAATATGATTTACGTGCCACTCAGCCTTAAACAAATGTTTTCTTTAGACGCCCTGGTTTGATACGAAGCCAGTGTCATTTATCCCAAAAGTGCAATTCATCCTCTCACAAACAGCCGCGTATCGAATGTTAGTCTGTTTTATAAGGGCATCAACATCTGGATACGTTGGTGCTGGTAATATAGATGGGAAAACCAGAGAAACAGAATTTACATCATCCTGTAAATTCAAGTCTGTGTGAAAAGGGTTAAAGTATCAGGAAAAAAAACTATATAGGAAAAAAATTTAAGAAGGCTTATTTTCGGGAGTAAAATATTTTTAAACAAATCAGAAATGGATTTTTATTAATAGTATTTACAGATATTCATACAGGAATCAGAACAATTTTTCTAAGAAGCCAGAAAAGGCATATATATATGTGCACACCATTTAAAGGGTTCGCTCAAGGAATCAGAAATTTACATTACTGGTTCTTCCATTTATTTGAATGATGAGATACATGTATAATCTTCAGAATTGCATTAGTTGGTATAAAATGCACTTCCTAATGGGTCTGAAAAATATGCCCTTAATGACCTCTGCTGACCGCATTGAGGTGGACCACATTTTGAACCTCCAGCAAGTTTCAGCTTTATTCGGTATAGGTTCCACGTCTACAGGTCATACCAAGCCTGACGTATGAGCATAAACTACTTTACAAATATTGGCTCCACCAACTCCGGATCTGCCAAATTTGTAGATGATGGCAAATATTCATATTAGCTGGAAAATGTTAAGGTGCATGGTACCTCTGGAAAAAACGGTGAGTAAAAGAGTTCAGTAATGTTGAAATATAGACGTAAAAAGGCCTTAAAGGCCCTCAAGAGCCTATCTGTGCTCAGAACAACATTGTGAGAATGGAAAAGGTTTTCATTATTCTCGATTTTGCATAAAATGAAATTTTTGGGACCCGTATTCAGATCTTGAGAGGGTTAAAATACTCCCTATAAATACTCCATTTTAATCCTTTAAAATGGGGCGCGGTGGCTCAGTTGGTAGAGGTGCAGGCTGTAAGTCGAGAGGTCCTCGGTTCGAATCCAACGTGCGGCAACCGCGCTGTGTCCTTGGGCAAGACACTTCACCCCATTGCCCACGTGGGGGCACAATGGCGCTGTGTACTTAGGCGTACTGCATATCGATGCTGCACCTGTCTTCAACCAATGCTAACCCTGCTTGTGTGGTGGAGTTAGTATGTGGGGGAGCTGACAGTTGCTCTCTTGCCCGGTGATTCTCTCCGGGCACTGCGGCTTCCTCCACCCGTAAAACTGTCGTGGTCATGATTAGCCATTGTGCAGAAATATGTGACCTTAAACATCAATAAATAAAAATGAGCTCATTCCAACGAGGGGTCATAAGCTATGTTTTTCAAGCAAAAATTAAAATGTAATGAAAACTGAATAGACATTTCTGTGAATAACGCTGACCGGTCTTCGCCGTTATGTTGGGCAAGGGGTTAAGAATGCCTTACTTTGGAAGGTACACTGAAAAGGTGTCCCATTCCATATAGAATTAAATGTTACAGAAAAGAAAGCGAAAATCATTCTGTAGCCATGAGTTATATTAAAGGTGTTTGTACTCACATTGAAGTATTAAGAGGGTTAAAAACAGACCATTCAAATATTCCATTTTATTACTTTATAACTGTGACAGGCGTTTCGAGAAAGCCACACACCACTCCATCCCGAAACCCGTTGATCCTGAGTTATGATTGAGAATAAATAACTTTTAAAAATGCTTTGAAAAGTGAAGGGTTCTTTTTTTGTTCACATGATTTGAAAGTGGAGTTTGTAACACATGATACTAAATAAATATACAATGCATTCCATGCAACAGTTACAGCTTTATCTCTGACCCTTTGTTTATGAGGTTATCTTCTGTTTTAGATAATGACTATTGCTTCAGCTAACTCATTTGCCAGTATATGTTGTAAACATATTTTAACCTCTTGAGCCCCAAGGCCCCACATGCCCCCAAACCATAGATGACTGAGTACAAATGGCAGGCAGTCTATCAGTACACCGAAAATATTGAGGTAGGATTGTTTGTATTCGGGTAATCCTGTTAACAAACAGTGCGCAGTAGACAGAAATATTCCAACTACACCATCAAGGCATGCCTCCATGAATGTTATTTATTTATTGGGGTTTAACGACACTTTCGACAGCCAAGGTCACCTCGTGTCGGACAGTTTTAAGGATGGAGGAAGCCTGAGTACGCGGAGAGAACTACCGAACAGCGGTGAGCAGCTGTCAGGCTCCCCAACATACTAACTCCACACAAGCACACACCGATGTGCAGTATGCCTTAGTACACGTCACCATGCCCTCACGTGGGTGACCGAGAACTTGTGACTGTCTACCAGCATGCTAACAATCAACGACATGGGACAATTCGTTTTCGAGTTATCGTGCGGACAAGGAAGCGCTTAGAAGACAAAATACAGGAGGAGGAGGAGAAGAAGAAGAAGAAGAAGAAGAAGAAGAAGAAGAAGAAGAAGAAGAAGAAGAAGAAGAAGAAGAAATAGAAGAAGAAGAAGAAGAAGAAGAAGAAGAAGAAGAAGAAGAAAGAAAAAGAATCCGTACAAAAACAATAGTCTGTGTGTTTCACACAGACTAACTAGTTTTGCGTAATGGTATTTCTCTCTTAGGATTATAACTAACTGCTCAGTGGAAGATTCGGCCACAAGAATATTGTTCCTGCAGAACATTTACAGTCTGTAACCACTGAATCAGTCCGGCAGTTCGCTGACCTGGCTGCACAAACTTTTTAACATTTTCACCCCTGAACGACATTAGTTGCGGATCAATTCCTCTGATTACTGAATCACCGATGATCAGGTGTGTGGGATTATTCTGCTGGCTTTGATATGAGTCCCTGTTGAATGAAAGCTCATTTCTCTGCGTTTTCAGACATGGAGCGACATTGCATTTCGCTTCCCCTTTTTCGACCTGAATGGGCGACGAAGCACAATTCTCTCCTACGATATCAAACCTGTTTTATCTGAAATAGTAATATTACTTCCCTGGTGTCATTACTGTCATTTATATGAGGAGATACCTTACGCCTAGGCGATGGAGTACGGTGTTGTTATGCTTTAGGGTACGATACTGAAACCTGTTTGGGTAATGTTTTATGATTTACAGTGCCACCGTTTAAGTGGGAATATCGACGTCTGTCTGTGTTGATCTTTGATCGGAGAGAGTTCAATTCGTTTCTGAGTTTGTTATTTTCCGTTTTCAAACACTCATCCTCTTTCGTAAATATCCGATTTTGTCGCTCAACTGATCCGAATTTACCTTCAGAATGTCATGAAACTGGACATTCAAGTTATTGATATATTCTTGAATTTTTATCTCCTGGTCTCTTTGAGAAATTTTAACGTTCTCAACCATGATCTGAATTTGAACAATCGATTGTTTCAACACTGAGTAGCTCACAACATCAGGCTCTAGAGTAGGAGTTTCTTTTTGGTGCTACAGTTGACGGGGAACATTAACAGGTGTTTTGTAAACCCGATGAAATAAGCACACGTTTTCTTTTACATTTGGGCGTTCTAAACTTCACAACTGAATGTTTCATTTGGGATGTCTGCTTTTCCGTGCGCGAAGACATTTCATTGTCCGATTTCACATTTTTCTCTCCTCGCTTAGAAAATAATTTGTCCGCCATTTCCTTGATATTTCCTTCGAATTGAAAATTCAAACCTAATTCGTAGATGCTGGGAAGGTCTGTGGTTATCCACCAGCGAATGTTTGATTTAGCTCCCTGTATCATAATTTTATTATTTGTCGTATAAATATGCACTTTCACCTTGTTTCCTCTATTTTTTGGAATTGTGAGTTTTCCACTATTACGCCGCGCTTGTCAGAAATACATTTCCACACCGTTCCCCTTGTTTCAACATTTTTAGTCTCGTCCCAATATTTGGTGAACCCTGTTCTAGAGTCTTCAAATTTCTCCGTGTCCAGAGAAATAACAACGCATCTTCCTCGGGATTTTATTTGTATATCGTGAATATGATCCATTAGTCCACTGGTTTTTTTACGAATTGTTTTTTTTTCACATTCAGCTCGTAATCGCGAATATAATCCACAAAGTTCTCATCAGCCTCTTTTGCTACAGAATTTTCGTTCACTGAAGAAGCTATAATGTGTGTAATAGAATCATTTGCTGTGGAATCGTCGTTCACTGTGGAAGCCATAATGTCCGTATTAGTTTCTTTTTTTGTGTGGAATCCTCGTTCACTACAGAAACCATACTGCCCGTAAGAACTGGTTCTATAATCTATTAACCCTTTACCCAATGAATCGCCCGCATCGGCCCACGTAATATGCAAATTCAGCAGCTGAAAAAATATTATTTTTCGAAGAATTTCAACAAAACCAAATCATGTGACCCCTCTTTGGAACGAGCTCGACGCGCTCGTTCCAAAGAGGGGTCACATGATATGTTTTATTTTTAAATTTTGTGAAAAATGTAAAAAATTATATTTAAAAAAATAAATTTTGATACGATTGCGTTGGGTAAAGGGCTAAAAGGTAATCTGGACATATAATCACTTGTTAATCCCCTCATTTAATCTTCTGTATACTTAATAAATTATTGATGGTCTCCATAACTTGGTAAGTTTGTAAGTTTTTCAATTAGTAAACAATCGCGTAATCGGTTTTCAGAACCCATAGCCACACAACCAGACAGCTTACATGTTGCGCATGACTGAGATGTGGAGCACAGAAGAAACACGTCCAATCACTTCGGCGTCCAACAGAATCACATAAAAAGAAGGACGCCAACGCCCTATAGCTCACCAACATTCCTCTTTGATAGTAACTTTGGCAAACACAAGAACTGTATCAAACAGGCTCATAACATGCGACAAAGCTTACCTAAACACAACCTCTTAAAAGTAAAACACAGAAACTGACATAAACACTAAGTTAAACATGAAATTCCGAGCTAAACAGAAAACTAAACGCAAATAAAAATGTCAAGAAAAACGTTTAAAATGCAGGGTATGAGGGGTTAATTATGGAACAATAATAATGAGGAACATGTAAGATGAATATAAGTGCCATGGGAAGAGAAGGAGCACAGCAGCTGACCTAAACACTAAGTTAAACATGAAATTCCGAACTAAACAGAAAACTAAACGCAACGAAAAATGTCAAAAAAATGTTTAAAATGCAGGGTATGAGGGGTTAATTATGGAACAATAATAATGAGGAACATGTATGATGAATACAAGTGCCATGGGAAGAGAAGGAGCACAGCAGCTGACCTAAACACTAAGTTAAACTTGAAATTCCGAGCTAAACACAAAACTAAACGCAACTAAAAATGTCAAGAAAAATGTTTAAGATGCAGGGTATGAGGGGTTAATCATGGAACAATGATACTGAGGAACATGTATGGTGAATATAAGTGCCATGGGAAGAGAAGGAGCACAGCAGCTGACCTAAACATTTAGTTAAACATGAAATTCTGAGCTAAACAGAAAACTAAACTCATCTAAAAATGTCAAGAAAAAGGGTTAAAATGCAGGGTATGAGGGGTTAATCATGGAACAATGATACTGAGGAACATGCATGGTGAATATAAGTGCCACGGGAAGAGAAGGAGCACAGCTGCTGACCTAAACACTAAGTTAAACATGAAATTCCGAGCTAAACAGAAAACTAAACGCAACTAAAAATGTCAAGAAAAATGTTTAAAATGCAGGGTATGAGGGGTTAATCATGGAACAATGATACTGAGGAACATGTATGATGAATATAAGTGCCATGGGAAGAGAAGGAGCACAGCAGCTGACCTAAACACTTAGTTAAACATGAAATTCTGAGCTAAACAGAAAACTAAACGCAAACAAAAATATCAAGAAAAATGTTTAAAATGCAGGGTATGAGGATTTAATCATGGAACAATTATACTGAGGAACATGTATGATGAATATAAGTGCCATGGGAAGAGAAGGAGCACAGCAGCTGACCTAAACACTAAGTTAAACACGAAATTCCGAGCTAAACAGAAAACTAAACGCAACTAAAAATGTCAAGAAAAATGTTTAAAATGCAGGGTATGAGAGGTTAATCATGGAACAATGATACTGAGGAACATGTATGATGAATATAAGTGCCATGGGAAGAGAAGGGGCACAGCAGCTGACCTAAACACTTAGTTAAACATGAAATTCTGCGCTAAACAGAAAACTAATCGCAAACAAAAATGTCAAGAAAAATGTTTAAAATGCAGGATATGAGGAGTTAATCATGGAACAATGATACTGAGGAACATGTATGATGAATATAAGTGCCATGGGAAGAGAAGGAGCACAGCAGCTGACCTAAACACTTAGTTAAACATGAAATTCCGAGCTAAACAGAAAACTAAACGCAACTAAAAATGTCACGAAAAATGTTTAAAATGCAGGGTATGAGGGTACTGAGGAACATGAATGATTAATATAAGTGCCATGGGAAGAGAAGGAGCACAGCAGCTGACCTACACACTAAGTTAAACATGAAATTGCAAGTTAAACAGAAAACTAAACGCAACTAAAATGTCAAGAAAAATGTTTAAAATGCAGGGTATGAGGGGTTAATCATGGAACAATGATACTGAGGAACATGTATGATGAATATAAGTGCCATGGGAAGAGAAGGAGCACAGCAGCTGACCTAAACACTTAGTTAAACATGAAATTCTGAGCTAAACAGAAAACTAAACGCAAACAAAAATATCAAGAAAAATGTTTAAAATGCAGGGTATGAGGGTACTGAGGAACATGAATGATTAATATAAGTGCCATGGGAAGAGAAGGAGCACAGCAGCTGACCTACACACTAAGTTAAACATGAAATTCCAAGTTAAACAGAAAACTAAACGCAACTAAAAATGTCAAGAAAAATGTTTAAAAGGCAGGGTATAAGGGGTTAATCATGGAACAATGATACTGAGGAACATGTATGGTGAATGTAAGTGCCATAGGAAGAGACGGAGCACAGCAGCTGACCCAAACACTAAGTTAAACATGAAATTCCGAGCTAAACAGAAAACTAAACGCAACTAAAAAAGTCAAGAAAAATGTTTAAAATGCAGGGTATGAGGGGTTAATCATGGAACAATGATATTGAGGAACATGTATGGTGAATATAAGTGCCATGGGAAGAGAAGGAGCACAGCAGCTAACCTAAACACTAAGTTAAACATGAAATTCTGAGCTCAACAGAAAACTAAACACATCTAAAAATGTCAAGAAAAATGTTTAAAAGGCAGGGTATAAGTGGTTAATCATGGAACAATGATACTGAGGAACATGTATGATGAATGTAAGTGCCATAGGAAGAGACGGAGCACAGCAGCTGACCCAAACACTAAGTTAAACATGAAATTTCGAGCTAAACAGAAAACTAAACGCAACTAAAAAAGTCAAGAAAAATGTTTAAAAGGCAGGGTATAAGGGGTTAATCATGGAACAATGATACTGAGGAACATGTATGATGAATATAAGTGCCATGGGAAGAGAAGGAGCACAGCAGCTGACCTAAACACTAAGTTAAACATGAAATTCTAAGTTAAACAGAAAACTAAACGCAACTAAAAATGTCAAGAAAAATGTTTAAAAGGCAGGGTATAAGGGGTTAATCATGGAACAATGATACTGAGGAACATGTATGATGAATATAAGTGCCATGGGAAGAGAAGGAGCACAGCAGCTGACCTAAACACTTAGATAAACATGAAATTCTGAGCTGAACAGAAAACTAAACGCAACTAAAATATCAAGAAAAATGTTTAAAATGCAGGGTATGAGGGGTCAATCATGGAACAATGATACTGAAGAACATGTATGATGAATATAAGTGCCATGGGAAGAGAAGGAGCACAGCAGCTGACCTAAACATTTAGTTAAACATGAAATTCTGAGCTAAACAGAAAACTAAACGCATCTAAAAATGTCAAGAAAAATATTTAAAATGTAGGGTATGGGGGTTAATCATGGAAGAATGATACTGAGGAACATGTATGATGAATATAAGTGTCATGGGAAGAGAAGGAGCACAGCAGCTGACCTAAACACTAAGTTAAACATGAAATTCCGAGCTAAACAGAAAACTAAACGCAACTAAAAATGTCAAGAAAAGTGTTTAAAATGCAGGGTATGAGGGGTTAATCATGGAACAATGATACCGAGGAACATGTATGATGAATATAAGTGCCATGGGAAGAGAAGGAGCACAGCAGCTGACCTAAACACTTAGTTAAACATGAAATTCTGAGCTAAACAGAAAACTAAACGCAACTAAAAATGTCAAGAAAAATGTTTAAAATGCAGGGTATGGGGGTTAATCATGGAACAATGATACTGAGGAACATGTATGATGAATATAAGTGCCATGGGAAGAGAAGGAGCACAGCAGCTGACCAAAACACTAAGTTAAACATGAAATTCCGAGCTAAACAGAAAACTAAACGCAACTAAAAATGTCAAGAAAAATGTTTAAAATGCAGGGTATGAGGGGTTAATCATGGAACAATGATATTGAGGAACATGTATGGTGAATATAAGTGCCATGGGAAGAGAAGGAGCACAGCAGCTAACCTAAACACTAAGTTAAACATGAAATTCTGAGCTAAACAGAAAACTAAACACATCTAAAAATGTCAAGAAAAATGTTTAAAATGCAGGGTATGAGGGATTAATCATGGAACAATGATACTGAGGAACATGTATGATGAATATAAGTGCCATGGGAAGAGAAGGAGCACAGCAGCTGACCTAAACACTAAGTTAAACATGAAATTCTGAGCTAAACAGAAAACTAAACGCAAACAAAAATATCAAGAAAAATGTTTAAAATGCAGGGTATGAGGAGTTAATCATGGAAAAATTATACTGAGGAACATGTATGATGAATATAAGTGCCATGGGAAGAGAAGGAGCACAGCAGCTGACCTAAACACTAAGTTAAACACGAAATTCCGAGCTAAACAGAAAACTAAACGCAACTAAAAATGTCAAGAAAAACTAAATGAATATAAGTGCCATGGGAAGAGAAGGGGCACAGCAGCTGACCTAAACACTTAGTTAAACATGAAATTCTGCGCTAAACAGAAAACTAATCGCAAACAAAAATGTCAAGAAAAATGTTTAAAATGCAGGATATGAGGAGTTAATCATGGAACAATGATACTGAGGAACATGTATGATGAATATAAGTGCCATGGGAAGAGAAGGAGCACAGCAGCTGACCTAAACACTTAGTTAAACATGAAATTCCGAGCTAAACAGAAAACTAAACGCAACTAAAAATGTCAAGAAAAATGTTTAAAATGCAGGGTATGAGGGTACTGAGGAACATGAATGATTAATATAAGTGCCATGGGAAGAGAAGGAGCACAGCAGCTGACCTACACACTAAGTTAAACATGAAATTCTAAGTTAAACAGAAAACTAAACGCAACTAAAAATGTCAAGAAAAATGTTTAAAAGGCAGGGTATAAGGGGTTAATCATGGAACAATGATACTGAGGAACATGTATGGTGAATGTAAGTGCCATAGGAAGAGACGGAGCACAGCAGCTGACCCAAACACTAAGTTAAACATGAAATTCCGAGCTAAACAGAAAACTAAACGCAACTAAAAAGGTCAAGAAAAATATTTAAAATGTAGGGTATGGGGGTTAATCATGGAAGAATGATACTGAGGAACATGTATGATGAATATAAGTGTCATGGGAAGAGAAGGAGCACAGCAGCTGACCTAAACACTAAGTTAAACATGAAATTCCGAGCTAAACAGAAAACTAAACGCAACTAAAAATGTCAAGAAAAGTGTTTAAAATGCAGGGTATGAGGGGTTAATCATGGAACAATGATACCGAGGAACATGTATGATGAATATAAGTGCCATGGGAAGAGAAGGAGCACAGCAGCTGACCTAAACACTTAGTTAAACATGAAATTCTGAGCTATACAGAAAACTAAACGCAACTAAAAATGTCAAGAAAAATGTTTAAAATGCAGGGTATGGGGGTTAATCATGGAACAATGATACTGAGAAACATGTATGATGAATATAAGTGCCATGGGAAGAGAAGGAGCACAGCAGCTGACCTAAACACTAAGTTAAACACGAAATTCCGAGCTAAACAGAAAACTAAACGCAACTAAAAATGTCAAGAAAAATGTTTAAAATGCAGGGTATGAGTGGTTAATCATGGAACAATGATACTGAGGAACATGTATGATGAATATAAGTGCCATGGGAAGAAAAGGGGCACAGCAGCTGACCTAAACACTTAGTTAAACATGAAATTCTGCGCTAAACAGAAAACTAATCGCAAAAAAAAAATGTCAAGAAAAATGTTTAAAATGCAGGATATGAGGAGTTAATCATGGAACAATGATACTGAGGAACATGTATGAGGAATATAAGTGTCATGGGAAGAGAAGGAGCACAGCAGCTGACCTAAACACTAAGTTAAACATGAAATTCCGAGCTAAACAGAAAACGAAACGCAACTAAAAATGTCAAGAAAAATGTTTAAAATGCAGGGTATGAGGGTACTGAGGAACATGAATGATTAATATAAGTGCCATGGGAAGAGAAGGAGCACAGCAGCTGACCTACACACTAAGTTAAACATGAAATTGCAAGTTAAACAGAAAACCAAACGCAACTAAAATGTCAAGAAAAATGTTTAAAATGCAGGGTATGAGGGGTTAATCATGGAACAATGATACTGAGGAACATGTATGATGAATATAAGTGCCATGGGAAGAGAAGGAGCACAGCAGCTGACCTAAACACTTAGTTAAACATGAAATTCTGAGCTAAACAGAAAACTAAACGCAAACAAAAATATCAAGAAAAATGTTTAAAATGCAGGGTATGAGGGTACTGAGGAACATGAATGATTAATATAAGTGCCATGGGAAGAGAAGGAGCACAGCAGCTGACCTACACACTAAGTTAAACATGAAATTCCAAGTTGAACAGAAAACTAAACGCAACTAAAAATGTCAAGAAAAATGTTTAAAAGGCAGGGTATAAGGGGTTAATCATGGAACAATGATACTGAGGAACATGTATGATGAATATAAGTGCCATGGGAAGAGAAGGAGCACAGCAGCTGACCTAAACACTAAATTAAACATGAAATTCTAAGTTAAACAGAAACCTAAACGCAACTAAAAATGTCAAGAAAAATGTTTAAAAGGCGGGGTATAAGGGGTTAATCATGGAACAATGATACTGAGGAACATGTATGATGAATATAAGTGCCATAGGAAGAGACGGAGCACAGCAGCTGACCCAAACACTAAGTTAAACATGAAATTCCGAGCTAAACAGAAAACTAAACGCAACTAAAAAAGTCAAGAAAAATGTTTAAAATGCAGGGTATGAGGGTACTGAGGAACATGAATGATTAATATAAGTGCCATGGGAAGAGAAGGAGCACAGCAGCTGACCTAAACACTAAGTTAAACATTAAATTCTACGTTAAACAGAAAACTAAACGCAACTAAAAATGTCAAGAAAAATGTTTAAAAGGCAGGGTATAAGGGGTTAATCATGGAACAATGATACTGCGGAACATGTATGATGAATATAAGTGCCATGGGAAGAGAAGGAGCACAGCAGCTGACCTAAACACTTAGTTAAACATGAAATTCTGAGCTAAACAGAAAACTAAACGCAACTAAAATATCAAGAAAAATGTTTAAAATGCAGGGTATGAGGGGTCAATCATGGAACAATGATACTGAAGAACATGTATGATGAATATAAGTGCCACGGGAAGAGAAGGAGCACAGCAGCTGACCTAAACATTTAGTTAAACATGAAATTCTGAGCTAAACAGAAAACTAAACGCATCTAAAAATGTCAAGAAAAATGTTTAAAATGTAGGGTATGGGGGTTAATCATGGAAGAATGATACTGAGGAACATGTATGATGAATATAAGTGCCATGGGAAGAGAAGGAGCACAGCAGCTGACCTAAACATTTAGTTAAACATGAAATTCTGAGCTAAACAGAAAACTAAACGCATCTAAAAATGTCAATAAAAATGTTTAAAATGTAGGGTATGGGGGTTAATCATGGAAGAATGATACTGAGGAACATGTATGATGAATATAAATGCCATGGGAAGAGAAGGAGCACAGCAGCTGACCTAAACATTTAGTTAAACATGAAATTCTGAGCTAAACAGAAAACTAAACGCATCTAAAAATGTCAAGAAAAATGTTTAAAATGTAGGGTATGGGGGTTAATCATGGAAGAATGATACTGAGGAACATGTATGATGAATATAAGTGCCATGGGAAGAGAAGGAGCACAGCAGCTGACCCAAACACTAAGTTAAACATGAAATTCTGAGCTAAACAGAAAACTAAATGCAACTAAAATATCAAGAAAAATGTTTAAAATGCAGGGTATGAGGGGTCAATCATGGAACAATGATACTGAAGAACATGTATGATGAATATAAGTGCCATGGGAAGAGAAGGAGCACAGCAGCTGACCTAAACATTTAGTTAAACATGAAATTCTGAGCTAAACAGAAAACTAAACGCGTCTAAAAATGTCAAGAAAAATGTTTAAAATGTAGGGTATGGGGGTTAATCATGGAAGAATGATACTGAGGAACATGTATGATGAATATAAGTGCCATGGGAAGAGAAGGAGCACAGCCGCTGACCCAAACACTAAGTTAAACATGAAATTCCGAGCTAAACAGAAAACTAAACGCAACTAAAAAAGTCAAGAAAAATGTTTAAAATGCAGGGTATGAGGGTACTGAGGAACATGAATGATTAATATAAGTGCCATGGGAAGAGAAGGAGCACAGCAGCTGACCTAAACATTTAGTTAAACATGAAATTCTGAGCTAAACAGAAAACTAAACACATCTAAAAATGTCAAGAAAAATGTTTAAAATGCAGGGTATGAGGGATTAATCATGGAACAATGATACTGAGGAACATGTATGATGAATATAAGTGCCATGGGAAGAGAAGGAGCGCAGCAGCTGACCTAAACACTAAGTTAAACATGAAATTCCGAGCTAAACAGAAAAGTAAACCCAAACAAAAATATCAAGAAAAATGTTTAAAATGCAGGGTATGAGGAGTTAATCATGGAACAATTATACTGAGGAACATGTATGATGAATATAAGTGCCATGGGAAGAGAAAGAGCACAGCAGCTGACCTAAACACTAAGTTAAACACGAAATTCCGAGCTAAACAGAAAACTAAACGCAACTAAAAATGTCAAGAAAAATGTTTAAAATGCAGGGTATGAGAGGTTAATCATGGAACAATGATACTGAGGAACATGTATGTTGAATATAAGTGCCATGGGAAGAGAAGGGGCACAGCAGCTCACCTAAACACTTAGTTAAACATGAAATTCTGCGCTAAACAGAAAACTAATCGCAAACAAAAATGTCAAGAAAAATGTTTAAAATGCAGGATATGAGGAGTTAATCATGGAACAATGATACTGAGGAACATGTATGAGGAATATAAGAGTCATGGGAAGAGACGGAGCACAGCAGCTGACCTAAACACTAAGTTGAACATGAAATTCCGAGCTAAACAGAAAACTAAACGCAACTAAAAATGTCAAGAAAAATGTTTAAAATGCAGGGTACGAGGGTACTGAGGAACATGAATGATTAATATAAGTGCCATGGGAAGAGAAGGAGCACAGCAGCTGACCTACACACTAAGTTAAACATGAAATTCCAAGTTAAACAGAAAACTAAACGCAACTAAAATGTCAAGAAAAATGTTTAAAATGCAGGGTATGAGGGGTTAATCATGGAACAATGATACCGAAGAACATGTATGATGAATATAAGTGTCATGGGAAGAGAAGGAGCACAGCAGCTGACCTAAACGCTTAGTTAAACTTGAAATGCTGAGCTAAACAGAAAACTAAACGCAAACAAAAATATCAAGAAAAATGTTTAAAATGCAGGGTATGAGGGTACTGAGGAACATGAATGATTAATATAAGTGCCATGGGAAGCGAAGGAGCACAGCAGCTGACCTACACACTAAGTTAAACATGAAATTCCAAGTTAAACAGAAAACTAAACGCAACTAAAAATGTCAAGAAAAATGTTTAAAAGGCAGGGTATAAGGGGTTAATCATGGAACAATGATACTGAGGAACATGTATGATGAATATAAGTGCCATGGGAAGAGAAGGAGCACAGCAGCTGACCTAAAAACTAAGTTAAACATGAAATTCTAAGTTAAACAGAAAACTAAACGCAACTAAAAATGTCAAGAAAAATGTTTAAAAGGCAGGGTATAAGGGGTTAATCATGGAACAATGATACTGAGGAACATGTATGATGAATATAAGTGCCATAGGAAGAGACGGAGCACAGCAGCTGACCCAAACACTAAGTTAAACATGAAATTCCGAGCTAAACAGAAAACTAAACGCAACTAAAAAAGTCAAGAAAAATGTTTAAAATGCAGGGTATGAGGGTACTGAGGAACATGAATGATTAATATAAGTGCCATGGGAAGAGAAGGAGCACAGCAGCTGACCTAAACACTAAGTTAAACATTAAATTCTAAGTTAAACAGAAAACTAAACGCAACTAAAAATGTCAAGAAAAATGTTTAAAAGGCAGGTTATAAGGGGTTAATCATGGAACAATGATACTGAGGAACATGTATGATGAATATAAGTGCCATGGGAAGAGAAGAAGCACAGCAGCTGACCTAAACACTTAGTTAAACATGAAATTCTGAGCTAAACAGAAAACTAAACGCAACCAAAATATCAAGAAAAATGTTTAAAATGCAGGGTATGAGGGGTCGATCATGGAACAATGATACTGAAGAACATGTATGATGAATATAAGTGCCATGGGAAGAGAAGGAGCACAGCAGCTGACCTAAACATTTAGTTAAACATGAAATTCTGAGCTAAACAGAAAACTAAACGCAAATAAAAATGTCAAGAAAAATGTTTAAAATGTAGGGTATGGGGGTTAATCGTGGAAGAATGATACTGAGGAACATGTATGATGAATATAAGTGTCATGGGAAGAGAAGGAGCACAGCAGCTGACCTAAACACTAAGTTAAACATGAAATTCCGAACTAAACAGAAAACTAAACGCAACTAAAAATGTCAAGAAAAGTGTTTAAAATGCAGGATATGAGGGGTTAATCATGGAACAATGATACCGAGGAACATGTATGATGAATATAAGTGCCATGGGAAGAGAAGGAGCACAGCAGCTGACCTAAACACTTAGTTAAACATGAAATTCTGAGCTAAACAGAAAACTAAACGCAACTAAAAATGTCAAGAAAAATGTTTAAAATGCAGGGTATGGGGGTTAATCATGGAACAATGATACTGAGGAACATGTATGATGAATATAAGTGCCGTGGGAAGAGAAGGAGCACAGCAGCTAACCTAAACACTAAGTTAAAGATGAAATTCTGAGCTAAACAGAAAACTAAACACATCTAAAAATGTCAAGAAAAATGTTTAAAATGCAGGGTATGAGGGATTAATCATGGAACAATGGTACTGAGGAACATGTATGATGAATATAAGTGCCATGGGAAGAGAAGGAGCACAGTAGCTGACCTAAACACTAAGTTAAACATGAAATTCCGAGCTAAACAGAAAACTAAACGCAACTAAAAATGTCAAGAAAAATGTTTAAAATGCAGGTATGAGGGGTTAATCATGGAACAATGATGCTGAGGAACATGTATGATGAATATAAGTGCCATGGAAAGAGAAGGAGCACAGCAACTGACCTAAACACTAAGTAGAGGATAAATAACGAGTTGATGTTGGATAGGTCAGAGAAAGTACCCCGTCGGGGGCCGTTAGGCCCGAGACGGGGTACTTTCTCTGGCCTATCCAACATCAACGAGTTATTTATCCTAATTAAAAACTTTCACCCTTTTTGGAACCTCGCTCACTGTTAAAACGCTTCAACTATCCAACAGTTGGATAGTTGAATGAAACATTTTAATGATTACGCACGCTTGTTAATTAATTTTGAGTTGAATAAGTGCACATTAATATCTTGCCTCGTTTAACTGACCAGCGTCCACATAATAACTTGCCACGATGAACGCATACGAGTCGGAATCTGATATTTTTATAACACAAAATAAATTTTTTGAAACCAATGGTTCTGGAAATGACACAGATGCTATACTAAGCGATGCTTTGGAGCTAGAGAAATCTGGGACTGAGACACTTCCTAATTTCAACTTAAATACCAGTTTTAATCAGGTTTTTAGTGATATTTCTGACACTGAGTTGATCCGCTCAACTGATGAAGCCCTATGTCAAATTACACAGAATGCAGAGAATAGTGCCCATTACTCTGTGCCGATCCCGGATAGGGACAGAGATGTACTCTCTCATTCTCGCTTTGCCAAAAAAACTGAAAGCAAAAGTCAATGGGCATTAAGGCTTTTTGAGGGTTGGATGGAAAACAGACAGAAAGTCCAAGTCAACAGACGTGATATCAGACATGTTAGTGGTGACATTTTATCCATGGACAGTGATATGCTTGACTATTGTTTGGGTGCCTTCATTTTTGAGGTTCGTAGGGAGAACGGGGACGAGTATCGTGGTAATACTTTGTATGAAATTTTGATTGCCATCCAGCATTATCTTCGCGAGAACGGACGATTCGTGACCATAATGGATGACGAAATCTTCTCCAGCACTAGGAATCTTCTAGATCAGAAAATGAAGTCATTAGCAAAGGCTGGGGTTGGAATTGAAAAACAGCAAGCAAATGTCATAACAGTGGACGATGAGGAGAGAATGTGGAATGAAGGGATTTTGGGTTCTGACTCTCCCGATAAACTCAGAAACACTTTATTGTATCTTCTTGGATTGAATTTTGCTCTGAGGGGTGGCCAAGAACATTACAATTTGCGTGCGGACGAAAACAGTCAGTTGAAAGTTAACTTTGATCATAAAAGTGGCTTGAGATTCCTTGAATACACTGAGGATATATCAAAGTGCAATATGGGTGGTATCGATCACAGAAAGCTCAAAAAGAAGCAAAGTAAGGCATTTGCTAACACCCTTAAACCCGACAGATGTGTAGTAGCCTTGTACGAAAAGTATATTTCATTAAGACCCAAACAGGGAAGATGTGTGTATCTATATTTGCGTTCTCTCAACAAACCTACTGAAACGCAATGGTATGCAGATGCACGCATCGGTATCAATACTCTTTCAAAAGTTGTTAAAACTTTGTGTGCTAACGCTGGAATAGATGGTTTCTTTACAAACCATTCCCTGAGAGCCACCGCAGCAACGCGTATGTATCAAGCCGAGTTGCCGGAACAAATAATTTGCGAAAAGACTGGCCATAGATCTGACGCTGTGAGGAATTACAAACGCACCGGCGTGGAGCAGGAACATTTTGCTAGTGACGTTGTACAGGGGGTTAAGCGAAAAACATCTGACAGTGACGTTAATGATGAGAGAGTTTCTGTGGCTGCCGCAAAGAATTCCAACAAGTCCGTCCGAGTCCGAAAAGGCGATCTTGTCATAGATATACCAGTCTAAATGACAATGATTTCCAAATCAATGGCACCAGTAAATGTATTATTTTTTTAGTTTATTGTGCGATTAAGTCACCGCTGCGTTTCAACAGTTAGGACTTAATTTTAAAATAAACCAAAGAAATAACACATTCAATTCAAAAAAATTTTTGTAAGTATTTATAGAAATTAATTTTTCAAATGTTTTCAAATTTGTTATGTGCTTACAGGCCAATCTCACAACCAACCCATGTGTTCGTGGTATTATCACTGGACGTGACTCGGTTTATATGGTATACTTCCAGCTAATTATTGTTTTGAAATAAAATTTGCGTGTCCTTTAATTTTGTCTTTTCATGAAGTCCCTATCTATATTTCGATCACATCATGTGAGACAAGTGAAATATCCAATTGTTTGCAATGGGATAGTTGACTCAATTCAACTATCCAACAGTCAAGCGTTGGATATTTAACTATCCAATGCCTTAATGGTGATTAGTGTATCTAAACAGCTACCATACACAATAGATGACGTCACAGAAAGTTTTTAAGTTAAACATCAAATTCCGAGGTAAACAGAAAACTAAACGCAAGTAAAATTTGTTAAGAAAAATGTTTAAAATGCAGGGTATGAGGGGTTAGTCATGGAATAGTGATACTGTGGAACATGTATGATGAATATAAGTGCCATGGAAAGAGAAGGAGCACAGCAACTGACCTAAACACTAAGTTAAACATCAAATTCCGAGGTAAACAGAAAACTAAACGCAAGTAAAATTTGTCAAGAAAAATGTTTAAAATGCAGGGTATGAGGGGTTAATCATGGAACAATGATACTGAGAAACATGCATGGTGAATATAAGTGCCATGGGAAGAGAAGGAGCACAGCAGCTGACCCAAACACTAAGTTAAACATGAAATTCTGAGCTAAACGCAAAACTAAACGCAACTAACAATGTGAAGAAAAATGCTTAAAATGCAGGGTATAAGGGGGTAATTATGGAACAATGATACTGAGGAACATGTATGATGAATATAAGTGGATTGGGAAGAGACGGAGCACAGCAGCTGGCCTAAACATTTAGTTAAACATGAAATTCTGAGCTAAACAGAAAACTAAACGCATCTAAAAATGTTAAGAAAAATGTTTAAAAGGCAGCGTATGAGGGGTTAATCGTGGAACAATGATACTGAGGAACATGTATGATGAATATAATTGCCATGGAAAGAGAAGGAGCACAGCAGCTGACCTAAACACTAAGTTAAACATGAAATTTTGAGCTAAACAGAAAACTAAACGCAACTAAAAATGTCAAGAAAAATGTTTAAAATGCAGGGTATGGGGGTTAATCATGGAACAATGATACTGAGGAACATGTATGATGAATATAAGTGCCATGGGAAGAGAAGGAGCACAGCAGCTGACCTAAACACTAAGTTAAGCATGAAATTCCGAGCTAAACAGAAAACTAAACGCAACTAAAAATGTCAAGAAAAATGTTTAAAATGCAGGGTATAAGGGGTTAATCAGGGAACAATGATACTGAGAAACATGTATGATGAATATAAGTGCCATGGGAAGAGAAGGAGCACAGCAGCTGACCTAAACATTTACTTAAAAAATGTTTAAAACGCAGGGTTTGAGGTTTAATCATGAAAAAATGATACTGAGGAACATGTATGATGAATATAAGTGCCATGGGAAGAGAAGAAGCACAGCAGCTGACCTAAACACTTAGTTAAACATGAAATTCTGACCTAAACAGAAAACTAAACGCAACTAAAAATGTCAAGAAAAATGTCTAAAATGTAGGGTATGAGGAGCTAAATCATGGTAGAATGATAATAATCATCATATAGCAGCATTATAAAAGCCATGATATGGAAATAGGGCGAGTAAGTGACATAAACAGAAGCTTTAACATTATTGGACACGCACCCTGACGTCAACGCCGACGCCCACCGATCGAGCCATGCCATACGCTCACACAACACCCCGAGGCTGCACGTTTAAAATATTGATTGGTATACCCCAAATAATGAATATGGACTTTTCTAATTGCTGCCATTAAACTGGCATGGCAGATACCACTAGTGTTCAAAGGATTAAATGTATAAGGAATTGCTGAATTAAGACAGTAACTTGCCACTAGCCACAGAGTGCTGCTTTCTAAAAAACAACGCACTTTTATATGCCATCACAGTACATTAGTGCTCCACAATATTTTTCAACGAGTGCATGTTTTAGCTCCCGTAAAAAAGAAAACACGGGTGCTGACGGGAGCAATTGCACTCGCACTCGTCTTATTTCCAGGACTGATTTCAATCCAATTAACGTTCAAACACTCAGAAAAAACGTTAATGTTTTACAGAAAAGTTTTTGAAACGTCCATATTGCTCCGTGACGTTATATGTTCTTTCGAAAACACTTGAACCCCCCGCCCCTCCACAACCCCCCCACCCCCACACACACCAAAAAGATCAGCTTTTTGGACGGGTCGTCCCGTACGACACTCGATTTGGGACAAAGCGCAGGTGGTTTTGATAGGAAATGTCCCGGCCCATCTCCAAGTATTCTCCCTGGGGGTCTCGAAAATTCTTTTTAAAGAATTTCAAGGTTATTGGAGAAGGGCGGTGGTGGCTGCATTTTGGAGGTTAATATATCCATTCGAAAGAACCTCAGAAAAAGTACCCCACCCCCTCCACACAAGATAAACAAAGCAGAATACTTAAATGTAGGCTACAGAAATTTCGCGATTTGGGGGAAAATATTCACTCAGATATCCCATCTAATATAATCGAGAGTGGATGTATCAGAACAAAAATGGTTTTAAAAAGTACTTATAAGTTTGGAGGTGGCATAACCCAATAAGAATATTACTAACATTGCATACGGTGATTCCCAGTTAAGTAACGAATTCCGCATATTAGTGGATCCAGTATATATACGGTTCCATTTTTCATTGTTTTCCAAGGCATTTGAATGGACATGGGAATTCAGTTCCACATGATTTGGAGCAATAAATCCCGAAAATCCGAGTAGCGTAATGAGAAAAAGAAAATGAGTTGTAAAAGCCCAAAGAGGCTGAGACAAAACAGTAGCGATATGCACTGTAAAAGCCCCCGTAAAGAGGCCGAGAAAAGAAAAACAGTAGCGAAATGCACTATTACCCCCCCCCCCCCCTCTCCCCCCCCCCAAAAAAAAAAACCCCTCTAAATCTGCCAGCTTTATACTTGCCAGTACCAAGTCTGGGTAAAAGATGTGGAGAGTTGATAAATTAAAAAGGGAAAATAAATAAACAAATATATAAAAATACGAAACAAAATTCATTGTAGAAAAAATTTATAGACCTGCCAAGTTTTATAATTGCCGGTCCCAAGCCAAGATAAAGAATGAATGGAGTTGATAATTTAAAAAAAAAACAGTGGCGAAATTCAGTGCAGAAAAACTCCTAAATCTGCCAAGTATTATAGTTGCCGATCTTAAGCCTACGTAAAAGATGAGGCGTATTGATAAATTACAACCTATTTTTTTTTAAGTCAATCCCTTGAGTGGCTCATATCGGAGAAGGGTTTCCGCTTAATCTGTGTCTTTTTGCCAGGTAGAAATGAGACCGAAAATGTGATTTACTATTAGACTTTAAACCTAAAATAATAAGAGGTTAAAACCAAGATATTACCATCATATTTGGAATAAATTTTATATATAATATAGCGTATACTTTCGCGTTTATTTGATATTTTCAAGACTAATAATTTACTTGTGGGTCTCATTATCCCTGCTTGCGAAAGCTGAGACCGTAAATAGGAAGTCGCATTAAAAGTGTAATTTTAGGGATTAAAATATCAATATCAATATCAAAGTTCTGATATACATTGAATATACCCAAAGTCACCAGATAGTGTTCATTTGGTGTTTCAGAGACAGGAAGTTTACTTGCGATCTCTCTGTCCTTGGTTGCGGAAAAGTGAGATCGCAAGTCGGATATCGCGCTATACATTAAAAGTACAATTTTTAGGGTCACAATTAAAAATATCGGTACCAAACTTCGGGTATATAGTTAGTATACCACAAATACCAGATAGTGTTCATTTGGGGGACTCTATCCCTCGTATTTTGCCTGCGGCCACTTGCCGTCTCATTTCCTACCTGCTGTATTATTTTAGTAAGACTGGTCTCATTGTTTTCTACCTTCGGTCTTATTTTAGTACGACCGTATTCAATGCCACATGGCGAAAAAAAGTGGATCGGACTTTCTAGTCTGTTTTCGTTTCACTGTTACTAAAACACTTTAGCAGAGGCAATGGCGGATACAGAGGGGGGGGGGGGGGCGGTGGGGCGGTCGCCCCCCCCCCCCCTTTAGCTCGTGTTTGTCTCGTATGTAGGGCGTAGCCAGGATTTTCATTTGGGGACAATACATGAATTGAAGTAAAAACATACAACGACATTTATTTCCTCCATCACCATTCGCTATGGAAAACAAATATACCGTTGAAATTATGCAAAATATATCTACTGGTCGCCTCCATTTATAGCGTCACCGACACAGCATGATTTTGTGCTGTTACATGCCCCTAGCCTCAGGTACCCCATGGCTATGCCAGTTATGGGTCAGGATCTTAATTGGCATAGTCATGGCGTACCTAAGCCTAGAGGGCTGACTGCTGAAAACTTTCAAACGCTGGCAGATCGCAATGTTCTCCTGAGGTTAAGTCGGTTATGACTGTAAACAGTGTGTCCAAAATACAGTATTATGGTAAACGGATCTGAAGAGCATATTTCAAATTTTCTAATTCTGTCTTGAACGTATGACAGAATTTGAAATTCTGAAACATGCTGTTTAAAAAGTGTTAATTAGCCGTTCAAAAATTCAAGAGGATTTCCACCCCAGAAACCACCAGAATGCCCCATTTGGTCGCTCATTTCCAAAAAATTTATGGGGGGAGAACCCCCCCAGATCACCCTACAAAAGCTCGTGCCTTCGGCACTCGCGGCAGATGCCTTCGGCATCTGCACGATCCGCCCCCCCCCCCCCCCCGTTTGAGAATTCCTGTATCCGCCACTGAGCAGAGGGCATGGGAGTATATATAAGTATTACAGATTGCGTTGCTTGTATAGTTTAAAAAGAATGCATGGAAATAAAAATAAAACAAAATCAAACAAAGGAGAGTAACAAATACAGTCTACTCGGCAGTTTCGAGTCACTTTTTTTAAAAATTTTCTGCCATCTCCGTCGTTAAACCAAGAATCGTTGTGTTTGTCTTGGCAATGTATCATGTAGAACTAGGTACTGCTTACCGCGCTTGCGCGAGGAAAAATAGCGCTTACATGTCCGTATACGAAATCATTTTATCAGTCGCATAATAGCGGCAGTAAAGAGTCAATGCAGATAGTAAAGAATCACACATTTTCACCAGTTCAAATGTGTGTTATATCACTAAATTGGGTAATTTGTAGTTGTCGAACTCTCTAAGACACATTTCCTGTAAAAACAGATACAAATTAGAATGTATCTCGGAGTGATTATTATACATTCCCAGCGATCTGTCAAGTTAGACCTGAACCGAGAGTAAACGGGTGCCGCCATTTGCAATCGGGTTAAAAAACTTTGCTCAAAGCTGATAGGAAATTCACAAACCATACGGCATCAATTCGTGATTATCATGTTCGTGTTTTTCCCCTTCACGGTGAACTGAGCCGTTGGTATTCACGACTTTACGAATAAGCAGAGGCGAACTGGCCGTTCGGGCGATCAGGAGGTTTCCCTGTGGGCCGGTGGTCCAAATAAATGACTGATACTCATCGAGATTTTCTGACTAAAAGCACAACTTTTTATCGCTACTGCGGTGGAGGGGGTATGCATGGGTGGACCGGTAAATTGGTAGGCTACTGTTGCCATATGGTGCTGAATTTTCCCGAACCGAATTTTTAGCCGTTCCCCCTCCGCGGATAAGGGTCATTTTGTGCCAGTTGTATAAAATCATGCACGTATTGTCACTCTCAGGTTTTTTAATGGCCTTAGGGTGGAGCACAGTGGCTCAGCAGTTGACTGTTGGACTTCTATGCTAGAGGTCCCAAGTTCGATCCCTGTCCGGGACGACCCGCGTTGTGTCCTTGGGCAAGGCACCTTATTCCGGTTGCCTACATGGGGGCACGATGACGCCGTGTACTAAGGCGTACTGCACGTTAGTGGAGCACATGTCTTCAACCGCTGTAATCCTGCTTTAGCGGAGCTTGAACAGAATTGAAATGTTGAGCTAACTGCTCGTCGATCCTCGGGGGGGGGGGGGTAGGAGGGGGGTCTCTTTTGCTTCCTCCACCCGTACAACTGTCACGATTAGCTATTGCACATACGTATGTGACCGCAAACACCAATAAATAAATAAATGGCCTTAGGGTGAGTGACCGAGTTGTCTCACGTTGAGAACGTTATTTGTATACCAGGCATATTGACTGATTAAAAGGCAGTAAAGCATGTGAAAGGCAGTGGTGGAAATTTCTGAAAGGGAGGGGGAGGGGGGGAGGGGGAGGGGCGGAGGTTGATGTGCAACAGGCATATCTGGAAGGGCGAAAATATGATTTGTAATGTTGGGAATAATAAAACAAACAACATACTCCAAGAAATGAGATATGTATTAAATAGAAAGCATTCAAAGCAAACTGCTTCTCATAGAGAGATTTTGATGATGACGATGATGATGAGATGATGGTAATGAGTTGTTGATGATGATTGATGATGATGAGTTGATGGCGTGATGATGATGATGATGATGATGATGATGATGATGATGATGATGATGAGTTGAATTTTTGAGTTGATGAGTTCAGGTGATGAGTTCAGTTGTTGAGTTGATGGATGCAGTATCAGTTGAAATAAGTTGTAGGGTAACCACTAGAAACTTTACCTCACAGTTTGGCTTTGTTATCCCCCTAGGAACGACGGGAAGTGGAGTAGTACCTGTTCCAAGTGGTAAACAAGTCCTGCTTTACTGGTAAAATAGGATCCAGTAATCAATGCCTGTGGAGGAAGTCCTCTGATGTTGGCAATGGGTATAAACGATTTGTTAGTCTTGTATTTTTTACATGTTGTATCCGTTGTATTGTCACGATACAGCCTTAGATGTTGATTTGACACTAAGCACCAATAAATAAGTAAAATTTACCTTTGATGATAATACCAAGACTTGACATATTTATTGGGAAGGGGTTCCCAGGAAATGATGTTAAGTGTTGTAATTATCGACACATGGGGAAAAAACGTAAGTGTCAATGACACTGCAGCTCAAATTGTTCAAAAGGGACTAGACTAAATAGAATGATCCAGTAATTCATATACTCATGTTTCTCAGTGAAAAATATCGGGGAGGGGTGTGGCCAGTAGGCTGAACTAACGGAATTGTTGACAATTTTAGATGCCAAATCCATGATGGCCACTGACGGCCATGTTTTTCAACGAAATTTAGAAATTCCCATTTCTTCCTCGTCTCACCAGACATGTTTTGGGCAAAAATGTTCAATTTGGGCCTTCGCCCATGTATATAGATAGTAACTTGCACGTGCAAGTTACTATCTTCCACGTGCAGGTTAGCTATCATGCACGTGCAGGTTAGCTAATTTACTATCTTGCACGTGCAAGTTAGCTATCTTGCACGTACAAGTTAGCTATTTTGCACGTGCAAGCTAACTATCTTGCACGTGCAAGTTACTATCTTGTACGTGCAAGTTAGCTATCTTGCACCTGCAAGTTAATATCTTGCACGTACAGGTTAGTTATCTTGCACGTGCAAGTTTATCTTGCGACAGCCACCCCAGCCACACTATCTCAGAAGCCCCCGGTTCCCCATACTTGCTCCAGTGGCTTACATTCCCGTATTGGACACGGCGACTTTACCTCTGCCGCTCGACCAAGAGCGACACAATCACACTTCCCGTTCTTCCAGAAGCCCTCCACGCCATGATTCCCTAACCCTACCTTCTCGACCAAATACCTACATCAAGTCAGGGACCCGTCGACCTTATTCCACGAGCCCAGACCTCCACAACCTGCGCCAGTGAGCCAGGGACCCTACCCCCCCACCCCCCCCCCCCAGCGTTCCGATTAAAAGCGGCACAGTCACTCTTCCCCTTCTTCCAGTACCCCTACCTCCCCAAACTCGAACAGTCGCCTGACAGGTCAGTCATTGCTGGTGATCACTGTAATCCAGATGTAGAAGAGTCGTTTGAAGAGTCGCTGGGACTAACTCTTTGATTACTAATTTGCTCATCGAAGGCTCATTTCAGGGAGTCGTTCGAAAAGCTGTTTCTGGAGCAGCTGCCCAGTTACTCGTCTGTATGAGTCGTTCGAGGAGTCCCTTCTCGAAGGACTGCTCTGGTGGCTCCGTGGTTCGAGCCGACAGAGTCGATCAGGGAGAAGAAGGGTCGAAAGCCTGAAAAGGGACATCCGTTCCTGTTACGAGGTATTGAGACCTGGCCCAGCAGGGGCTACTCTACGGCACTGCCACCTATAGTGGGACATCGGCTATTCAACGACCCTAATGATGTCCAGTTACTCATCTCTGTGGACATCGACAGCTGTCAACGTCGCGCACTCACCATGACGTTACCGACGTCATTGCTACTCTAACCGTTTTTCACGCTTTATGCCTGGCTTTTCCCATTCACCCCTCCCCCCCCCCCCATCGCATAAAGCATCCACACCTAGCTTGCGATGCAAGCGAAGCGAACCGTACATAGCCAGGCGCTAGAGATGGCCAATGAGCCTATAGTGGCTGTCTCAGCGATAGGAATGTCCGTAGTCCAGGAGGGGGTCCGGCAAGTCCGGACCTAGGTCCGGCAAATGGGGCTAGGTTGGACTCTTATATACTACTTTTGATGAACTCGACCTCAAATATGACTATAATGATGTTCCTGAAATGTAACTAACTTGCAGGTGCAAGATAGCTAACCTTCACGTGCAAGATAGCTAACTTGCAGGTGCAAGATAGATAACCTGCACGTGCAAGATAGTAACTTGCAGGTGCAAGATAGCTATCCAGCACATGCAAGATAGCTAACCTGCACGTGCAAGATAATATCTTGAAGGTGCAAGATAGCTAACCTGCACGTGCAAGATAGCTAACCTGCACGTGCAAGATAGTTACTTGCAGGTGCAAGATTGCTAGCCTGCACGTGCAGGGTAGTAACTTGCAGGTCCAAGATAGCTATCTTGCACGTGCAAGATAAAAATAAAACAGAAATGGCGCCTCAACGCTTCCGTAAGTTACCATACTTTCATGTAATACATGGAAGTATCTTGACATTTCAAAATTGCAGTTCCTTTTAATTTTCGAAGGGTATATTAATATCAGGTTTTACCGAGAGTTAGGGCTTATAAGAATGTAACCAGTTCTTGTGAATAACAAACAACACAATATGGTTTAAGTTTAACGTGGGTCCATTTATTATCACTTCATGACGATTAGAATGTATCACAGACAGTCAATCAAAATATATACATCAAGATGAACATGAAGACAAAGAATCCCTGAAAATAAAAACAATGTACAAAGTCTAAGTATAAAAGGAACCCAAATAAATCTCAAAATGCCAATGTAAATGCAAATGATAGGGTTGATCAATAAGCAACATTCGGTTATATTTCCAGGTTGCAGCACAAGTATGAAGTCAAGCCTAGCCAATCGTTTATACCCTTGCTGCCTAGTTCTGGAAAACCAACAACCAAACAATAATTACTGGGTCACAGTTCACCAGTGAAACAACCCACTTGCTGCAGTAAGCAAGAGAGCAGCAACTTCCTCCAAGTAACTAAAATATAAAGATATTGGCACAATACCCCAAAATATATTACTGAGACTGAGCTGCATATGCACACAACGCAGGTAAACCTTGAGAAATCTCAAAGTTACCCTGTGACTGTGTACATTGGCAGATCAGTTAACAACTGCAAGTATGAACAAAGAGTATCTCCAATCACGACACAATATCCACATTTCAAATCAGGGCTCAAAGTTACTTTAAGCATGAAAGGCTACCTTATCACAAAACTTCTAATTAAAATCTAATTCAGCTAAGTTCATAATATACATTCTAGCCAATATACAAAGTTGTAAAACACACCAGGTGACCAAATTATTAAAATACCCTTAATACAAATAATGGTCACCCAAACTAAGACTTGACCCAAATGTAACTATTTATATGTTAAAACCCTATTTGTAATTCAGTAAATATGCAAATAATAATGCATACCATCAGTGTGACAAGGCTGCTCACAATTCCACTCCGTGATGCAGATGCAACTCCATGGTACAGCTACATAATAATTCCTGTCTAGAGAAATGGATATGAAATCATCCACCTGCATAATATAAATACAGCACTAAGTATCGGAAGGGTTAATGCATGTAATAATAATAATCAGAACTGGTCTCGACATCGGCAGTGGTGTATTGTGCAATGTATTCTGCAAAGCAGGACACATTGAACAATACACTCACTGACGACGAAAATTCCAATAATTGCGTTAGCTAAACTTTTATTAATTTCGCAATATGCCACACAATAAAAGGCATTTACTAAATATTTAGAAGGAATCACTGTCATTATAATTACTCAGAATTATCAGTCAACAACAAATTGTAATAAAATAATATTTACCATCTCTTGCTACAGTAAATTGTAACAAAACAATATGACCCAATAAGCTCTTGTTATTAACTGAATAAAAACTCCTCACAGCAGCTTATAAGAATTATAAGCCAAAATACTGCTGTACTTGGTCTGGCTGTGGATTGTGCAGCCAGACCAGGCCTTCACAAATGTGAAACCCTGGGCTGGCTGAGCAATCAACAAGGCTGCAGAATTTTTGTGAGAAAATGAATGACAATGAAATGAAAAGTTATGTCACTGTACCTGGAATCCAGAAAAGTTGATCCCTGCTCCTTCCAAAGAATCCTATCAGAATGTCCAGGAATCAAAACGTAAACACCACAGAACTTTCTATTTAAAATTTACATTGAATTAACAATCAGAATAACAGCACAACCACATTTTGAGAAGGCAAAGATGGTATGTCAGAAGACTCCTTCAATCGGTCAATGCAGGTAAAAACACTGGTTAGGGAAAATAATTACCCAATCAAATGACCCAGGACAAGTTAAGTGCTAAAAATACATTAGAGTATCTGCAGTGTTCAGTGAGTGATGTAAAAGCATGCAATGTTACATTTTCAGCCAACAGAAGTCAACCTACAAACACACAAGTGAATACTGACTTACAATTGAGAAGTAAATTGTACTCTTAGCATTTGTGAAAATCTGCTGCCTTTCTGTAAATGAAACAAAAATGCCATTCACCTTTGAATAATCTGAAATTGAATTAAACTGATTTCCTGCAGAATTCACTTGACCATTCACACTGCATTTTCCTGAAACTTACAAGAAATATTCCTAAATCCTGAAAACTGCAACATCAACCCTGAAATAAAATACATTATATTTAACCCCTATATCTGTAACCGCCACATAGTTCCCCCTTACGAAAATGTTATCCCCAACATTTAATCCTTGGTAATCAGAGATAAAACAGCAGCACACAACTTACTATTGTTGTCTCTGAAGAATCCTTCACTTGTCAAGGATTGCAACATCTTTACCTTTTCCTTCCAGTCTTGCTGCATTGTTTGCATCATACTATAATCTCCTGATGACATCCATGCTGGTTTCCTTTTTGACTGATTGCCTTGTTGGTGGGACAGGTAAAGTTTCACTTTCTCCCATGGCAGCATCTTCATTAAAGTCTCCTTGAGGTCTGTCTTGGGTTTTATCAACAGTGGGCTCCACGCTGTTGTCGTCAAGCCCAGAACTCAAACTTTCATTAATAACTAATGAATTATAGCCAAGAATTGGATCATATTCACCTGAATTGTGACTGTGGGCGTCCCCACTATGATCCTCTTCCTGGGTCTCCTCAACAGACCCAAAGTCGTCACCTGGACCTTGAGAAGACAACTCTCCAATTTTCTGGCCAGCTTCATCCTCAGAGTTTCTGTGAATGTCTCTGTTTTTCTCGGGAATAAAATAAATATACTCCTCCTCAGTATCTGTATCTTCAGATTCTTCCACTCGGTCAACTGGCTGTGGTATTACTGTATGTTTTCATGGTAGTGGCTTTGGAGCTGCGCTGTTTACATTTCTTCTGGTTACTGGAGTGGTTCAAGGTCTTGGTTTTGGTGCAATAAATTTCTCTTCTTTTTCTTCATTTACGAAGCCAATGGGGAGTAGGTTTCTATGCAAAATCTTCTTCTTCCCCTCACCATCTTCTCTTGTAATTTCAAATACTGGCATGTTCTTGTTAGGCTGTTGAGTAATGCTATAAACCTCATCGCTCCAGCGATCCGCCAATTTGTGCGGTCCTTCAAATGCTGTACGTTTAACAAGAACTCTGTCACCAATTTGCACATTTGCACCTCTAACTTTCGCATCATAGGATTTTTTTCTGGTGTTTCTGGGCCATTTCAATATTTCTGTTTGCTTTCTTGTAAGCTTCTTTGAATCTTTCACTTAATTCACTGGCATATTTTGACAATTTCTTGGAAGGCTGGTTTTCTTCAAGGCCAAACTCTATATCCACTCGAGCTTCTCGTCCAAACATGAGGTAAAAGGGTGAGAATCCTGTGGAATCATGTCTGGTACTATTGTATGCATGGACAAGGGTAGTGATGTGTGAATTCCATGTTACCTTTTTTTCCTGCTCCATGGTGCCCAGCATATCAATCAGTGTGCGATTAAACCTCTCGCACATCCCATTACCCATAGGATGATAAGGGGTTGTGCGAGACTTGGTCACACCCTAAACAGCCAGAATTTCTTGAATCAATTTTGATTCAAAGTTTGCACCCTGGTCAGAATGAATTCTTTTAGGTAACCCGTAGTGCTGCATGAACTGGTTCAAAAAGACATCAGCTATTGTTCTCGCACTCATATTTCTTGTACAATATGCCTGGGCATAACGAGTGTAATGGTCAGTTACTACCAATACATACTGTATGCCCCCTTTAGCTGCATCCAGCTTCAAGTAGTCCATACATACTAATTCCAGTGGCTGCGTGGTTTGAATATTCACTAGTGGTGCAGTCTGTTTATCTATTGTTTTGAAACAAATACATCGTCCACAACTTGAAATCCAATTGTGCACATCAGTAGACATACCAGGCCAATAAAATCTATCCCTGAGAAGTGATGAAGTTCTCTCTCTACCTGGATGGCCAACATCATTATGTAATTTGGTCAATACATCTTGAACAAATTTGTTTGGTAATACAAACTGCAATCGTCTTTCTTCATCCACCACAATTTGACGATAAAGCACACCACGCACCATTTTGAGCTGGTCAAATATTCTGTACATTGCCGTATGAAATGATGAAGATGGTAACTTAGCTAAAATAGGCTTCTGTCGGTTTGTAACTGCAGTGTACCATATACCCAGTAATTCATCATCTCTCTGTGCAGCTCGTAATTCTCTGGTACTTCTCTGTATAATGTCTTGACCAAGAGGCTGCATATTTGGAACTATAGTCTCTGACATTGATATAGTCTCAATATATTCCTGATGTTGTACACCATCACAAATTGCCTAGATTTCTGAACTTTTGACCATTTCTGTATTTTCTTGAGAAATCCTCGGATCAACTAAATCATGATGTCTTGAGAGTGCATCGGCATCATTATTGGACTTCCCAGGATGGTATGCAATATTGAAGTCAAAAGTCGAAAGAGCAGCCAACCACCTATGCCCAGCCGCATCCAATTTGGCAGTAGTTAATACATATGTGAGTAGATTGTTATCAGTTACCACTTTAAATTTTTGACCATAAAGGTAGTCATAAAATTTATCACAAACTGCCCATTTGAGAGCTAAAAATTCCAGCTCATGAACTGGATAATTACTCTCTGCCTTATTCAGACCACGGATGGCATAGGAAACTACTCTTTTGAGATTACCATGCATTTGGTACAATACAGCACCCAGTCCTCTCTGACTTGCATCGATATGCAGTTCAAATGGCTTGTCATAGTCTGGATAAGCCAAAACTGGTGGTGTTGACAGCATCAATTTCAACGTTTCAAATGCTTCATCTTGAGCAGATCACCAATTCCATGGTAAAGTTTTCGCAGACTTTCTATTTATTCTGTTCTTCTTCTCTGGTTTTGGCATAAGATCTGACATCGGCTTGGCGATTTTTGAAAAATTTTGGCAAAATCTTCGATAATAGCCAGCAAAACCAAGGAACTGTCTCACTTCTGCTGGAGTCTTGGGTTTGGGCCATGATTTAATCTTTTCATTTTTCTGTGGATCAGTTTCGATACCATCTGCTGATACCACATGCCCAATAAAGTTAACTTTCTCTTTAAAGAAAGAACACTTCTTAGGAGAAAGCTTTAATCCAGACTCCCGAAGGCGAGTAAATATCTTTTCAACTCTTTCCATATGTTGCTGTATATTATCTGAAAATATTATCAGGTCATCCAAGTAAATGAAGCATATCTTTAAATGTAGCTTTCCGAAACACTGTTCCATGACTCACTGGTACATTGCTGGGGCATTAGCTAATCCAAAAGGGAGATGATTATATTCGTAAGAACCTAGCGGGCCCACAGTAAAAGCTGTTCTCTCTTTATGTTGTTCTTCAATGTCCAGTTGGTAGTAACCAGATTTCATGTCCACTACACTGAAGTATTTTGCACCAGCTAAAGAGTCCAGAACCTCATCTATGCGTGGTAAAGCGTAACTATCCTTGACTGTTTTATTGTTCAGTACTCTGTAGTCTATACACATCCTTAGTCTACCATCTTTCCATCGTGCTAATACAAATGTTGAGGCATACAGAGAATGTGATGTTCTAATCACACTAGTGGCAATCAGCTGCTGCAGGTGATCTCTTACCTCCTCATACATGGAAGGAGGTATACGTCGAAATCGCTGCTTGAATGGTACGTCATCGGTAAAATTGGATTCTGTACTTCACTTTATCAAAGTGTCCAATATCGGTGTTGCTCTGAGAAAATACATCTTTGTACTTAATCAATAAGTCATGAAACTGTTGTTGCTGTACAGAAGTAAGCACTGATGTGGATATATCCAGCTCTTCTGTAAAATTCTTTGCTTGCCTAACTTTCTCACAGTCTTCACAAAGATCATGTTCAACCATAACAGGCTGAATTTCACATAATAAAGTATTAGGTGGAATGGTTACTGTTTTTGTTGAACAATTTGACACTGGTACCTTGATAAAATATTTCCCTTTACCATGATATGAGAACATCGATGGACATAAATCAAGATTGTTCATAAAAATAGCATCTGTTTTAGGTTGGAAAACAACATTAGTAGGAATGTAGTCCATTGATTGAGTAATGCACCCAGATATAGTTGTGGACGTGTTTGGTAAAATTGTAATATTTTTTGTTTCACAACATTTAACCAAACCAAGTACATTTTTATGACGACGCAGATTTTGTTCTCTTTGCACCAAACATTTAAAACTAATATACCATGGTGTAGTCATTGAAGATGATTGTAACAATTTATCACCATGCATTTGTTTACAACCACTCATAACATGATTTAAAACATTTGTACCAACAAGTAAAGGTATTTTAGTGTTATAATTACTTGCTGGAACAACAAGAACAACACATGATTGACAAATCTCAGTTGGCAAACCTGAAAAAGTTACATTCAATTCAACATATCCATCATATGGAAGGCTGTGACCATCAGCACATTCTATGTGTAATATGGTATTAAGTGGCTGAATGGGTATATTTGTTAAATACTTGTCATAAAATTTTTTTGAAATAGTGGACACCATTGAACCTGTGTCCAATAAGGCAGAAGTAGCAATACCATTAATCGTTACATTTGTTTTAGAACTACTTCCAATCAAATTACTGGTATTATTAGTATTTGGGCTTTTATCAGTAAACTGTTGACCTATAAATTGCCCCCTTTACAGGTCATTAATTTTTTAAATGGTCTCTATGAAATTTATTTTGATGATCGATTTGAACCCGACAGCCAATTTGGACATGTCCTTTTTGTCCACATCTAAAACAAGTTATTTCTCTGTTTGGCGGCGTGTTCGAATTTTGTCTGAGGTAATTTTCTCTGTACATCTCTTCTTGTCTTGTACCTCCATAATCTTGTTGCCATCTTTTTGGGTTGTTATTGGGCCATTTTCTAGTGTCACTGTGGCGATAATCGGTTTATACCATTGTTGCTGGAAGCTGCTTGCAGGTGGTTCAGATTGTTTCTGTTTTTCTTCTATCTTACTTTTCAGCTCTTTGACCTCAGAGCAGAGTTGGTTTACAACTCCAGTGAGAGACCGTACAGGGTCCTCTGATATTGTAACTGATTTGCTTTGTGTTGCCGAGTATCCCATGTCAGACTCTAGTCTTCTCAGTTCCACCCTCAGTTTATCGAAGCTACTGACCTCGTCAAACTCGAAGGCTGAAACCGATTTCAACTGATGGTTTAACCTGGCGTACAAAGCAGAACATAGCATAGCATCTGTATCACTTGAATTTACAGAACCACATTGTACTAATTTTGCTACTAAGTCTTCCAACCTGCTAGCAAAAGCGGCAACATCTTCATCATTTTTTTGCTTAGCACTGTAGAATGCTGCTTGCAACGACTGTCGCAATTCAACTGAACTAAACACAGATTCAAATTTTTTTAGAATATCAGCAACACTGACATTTTGACCCATATGCATTAGAGTACGTGCAGCACAACCTTTGACTGATCGTCATATGGCTAATAAAATATCACTTTCTGTAAAAGTTTATCATAACATAAGCACGTAACTTCATATTTCCAAAGATCAAAGTCACTATCCTTTGATCCTTTATCACCCAAAAATAATAGTAATTTTGGTGGGTTATAATAATGAACATGAGGATGTGTTGCCTGTATTTTAGGCTTTACATCAAGACCTAGATGACCTGAACTAACTGTATCCCTCATCCATTTTGCAAGATCTTCTGCACTATCAGTATTTGGTTTTACACCTAAAGTTTTAAAAGCTTCGGCGAGCTTATCTAATTCTGGACCAGTCAGTTTTTCAGCCATTTTAACTATTATAATAATAGACAAGTAACTTGCAATGTAACAAAACAACATGAATAAAGTTTCAAGATGTGTTGTTATTTCATAGCTGAAAACAAAGTGATTTTCAAAATATTTTTTGGAAAATAAATCAAATCTGAAATAATATGAAGTATTTTTCAGACATTCAGTAACCTGGTGTCAGTAAATGGTACCAAGTATTTTCAAATATTCAATAAGTTAGTTTGAAAATGAACCTGAAATTGTACTAAATATTTTCAAACACTTAATAAATGTTAGTAATTTCAGAAATGTTTAAGTCAATTTCATACAAATTAGTCATTTTAATTTTCCAAGTAGAAAACATAAACAAAGTCCATGCTCAAAAAACATTCCTAAAAAAAGAAAAGAAATTCAAACACATTCAGATGAAACTAGACGATGTACACAAAATCATGGCTGAAATGTTATTGAGGAGCCCCCCCCCCCCCCTCCCCCCAAAAAAAAAAAAAAATTCAAACTCCCTTCAATAGATAAATCATTCAGTGTTCAAATACCATTACTGAAAAAAAAAATTCCGAAAAAAAATCTGACTGAAAAAAAAAATTTAATGATCTCGGGGAAAAAAAATATTGCTAATTTACTAAGTAAACATTCACGTCATCTTCCTAAAAAAAAAATTAAGAGAATAAGAGGGAGAGAAAGAAAAAGTTAAGAAAGAAAAGTCAAGCTTTTTAAAAAAATAAACAAAGTTAGAATTTGCTGCAGTTAGTAAACAACAGTACTACTAATTATTAGTGCAAACTATTCAGTTTCACAGAGAATAATACCATTTTGATGACCCCACAAATAATAATAATAATATATATTTATTTTTTCGAATAATTAGTTTATGATTGACCCCCACCAAATTAAACAAGAAGCTGAAACACCCAATAAATAAATGAAATTATTGAAGTCCAATCAAAAAGTCATAGTATAGCTAAATGTTTACCAGTAAAACATCATCGGAAAGAAGTCCAATCACATCAGAAAGAAGTCAAAATCCATCTTGGCTGTATCATGGAATGTCTCATCGACGGTAAACATCACTGTTGGGTGCCATTTGTAACCAGTTCTTGTGAATAACAAACAACACAATATGGTTTAAGTTTAACGTGGGTCCATTTATTATCACTTCATGATGATGAGAATGTATCACAGACAGTCAATCAAAATATATACATCAAGATGAAGATGAAGACAAAGAACCCCTGAAAATAAAAACAATGTACAAAGTCTAAGTATAAAAGCAACCCAAATAAATCTCAAAATACCAATGTAAATGCAAATGATAGGGTTGATCAATAAGCAACATTCGGTTATATTTCCTGGTTGCAGCACAAGTATGAAGTAAAGTCTAGCCAATCGTTTATACCCTTGCTGCCTAGTTCTGGAGAACCAACAACCAAACAATAATTACTGGGTCACAGTTCACCAGTGAAACAACCCACTTGCTGCAGTAAGCAATAGAGCAGCAACTTACTCCAAGTAACTAAAATATAAAGATATTGGCACAATACCCCAAAATATATTACTGAGACTGAGCTGCATATGTACACAACATAGGTAAACCTTGAGAAATCTCAAAGTTACCCTGTGACTGTGTACATAGGCAGATCAGTTAACAACTGCAAGTATTAACAAGGAGTAACTCCAATCACGACACAATATCCACATTTCAAATCAGGGCTCAAAGTTACTTTAAGAAGCATGAAAGGCTACCTTATCACAAAACTTCTAATTAAAATCTAATTCAGCTAAGTTCATAATATACATTCTAGCCAATATACAAAGTTGTAAAACACACCAGGTGACCAAATTATTAAAATACCCTTAATACAAATAATGGTCACCCAAACTAAGACTTGACCCAAATGTAACTATTTATATGTTAAAACCCTATTTGTAATTCAGTAAATATGCAAATAATAATGCATACCATCAGTGTGACAAGGCTGTTCACAATTCCACTCTGTGATGCAACTCCATGGTACAACTACATAATAATTCCTGTCTAGAGAAATGGATATGAAATCATCCACCTACATAATATAAATACAGCACTAAGTATCAGAAAGGTTAATGCGTGTAATAATAATAGTCAGAACTGGTCTTGACATCGGCAGTGGTGTATTGTGCAATGTATTCTGCAAAGCAGGACACATTGAACAATACACTCACCGACGATGAAAATTCCAATAATTGCGTTAGCTAAACTGTTATTAATTTTGCAATATGCCACACAATAAAAGGCATTTACTAAATATTTAGAAGGAATCACTGTCATTATAATTACTCAGAATTATCAGTCAACAACAAATTGTAATAAAATAATATTTACCATCTCTTGCTACAGTAAATGGTAACGAAACAATATGACCCAATAAGCTCTTGTTATTAACTGAATAAAAACTCCTCACAGCAGCTTATAAGAATTATAAGCCAAAATACTGCTGTACTTAGTCTGGCTGTGGATTGTGCAGCCAGATCAGGCCTTCACAAATGTGAAACCCTGGGCTGGCTGAGCAATCAACAAGGCTGCAAAATTTTGTGAGAAAATGAATGACAATGAAATGAAAAGTTATGTCACTATACCTGGAATCCAGAAAAGTTGATCCCTTCTCCTTCCAAAGAATCCTATCAGAATGTCCAGGAATCAAAATGTAAACACCACAGAACTTTCTATTTAAAATTTACATTGAATTACCAATCAGAATAACAGCACAACCACATTTTGAGAAGGCAAAGATGGTATGTCAGAAGACTCCTTCAATCAGTTCGATGCAGGTAAAAACACTGGTTAGGGAAAATAATTACCCAATCAAATGACCCAGGACAAGTTAAGTGCAAAAATACATTAGTGTATCTGCAGTGTTCAGTGTGTGATGTAAAAGCATGCAATGTTACATTTTCAGCCAACAGAAGTCAACCTACAAACACACAAGTGAATATTGACCTACAATTGAGAAGTAAATTGTCCTGTTAGCATTTGTGAAAATCTGCTGCCTTTCTGCAAATGAAACAAAAATGCCATTCACCTTTGAATAATCTAAAATTGAATTAAACTGATTTCCTGCATCCCAAATCCCCAAAACTGCAACATCAACCCTGAAATAAAATACATTACATTTAACCCCTATATCTGTAACCGCCACAAGAATACTTTTCAAAATTTGTCTAACAGTATTTCCACCTTTTGCTTTCTACTTTTACCCAGTTTCTTTTCTTTTCGGGTTGTATTACACACCCATTCAGTCAGAACTTGGCTCACGAGAACTTTTATCGCCACATTTCATTTCTTTCATCGTCTGTGTGTATTTTCCTTGTTGTGTCTGCACCCTGAAGAAGGTCTCCATCAGACCGACAGCTAGGTGAAAATTGTTTTTTTCCTGTGCTGTTTGAGCTTTATTTAGACGAATGTCTTTGGCTTTAGGCTCTTGTGTCTCTCAGATCCAGCACACTTGAAACAGATTTGTTTTATCAGAATTTAGATGTCTGGGAGGGGAGTGTAGCCGTTTCACAGAGACTACCTTGTTTGCAGCACCAAATAAAATGTACAAAGACCACTAGGCAGAATTCATTAATAGTAGAACTTAATTTTGCCACTTGTAGCTTTTGTAAGCTAGAGGAGAGCTAATCGTTCCATAGGCCATATGGAGGGAGCGATTTTTAGCCCTCCTGCATTTTTAAGAATTGCAGGCCTGGACTATCATGTAATAGCACAATTGTGAGAATCTTGTCTAAATAAACTGCTAATATGAGTCTTTTGAGAGGACTGTAATACGACCGAATTGGTAAACACAGTTTCTTTATTTTACACGAAAGCACGGAATACATCCGTTTCTTAGACACAACTGAAACGAAAAAGTAATTAAAACAAGGGATAGTTCCTACATCCTCCCACCGGCAAACAGTTTTTGAATAATGTTTTTTTGTCTTTCACATAAGTTTCACATCAAAGGGAGATAACAAGTCGAAAAGTTTTGGTAAAGACTGTTACTGATCATCCTCCCCACCTTACCAAATGTGAAACTTCTGAACGGCAGCAACTGCTGCATGACGTCGCTGTCGAACTGGCAACAATGATTCTGAACTGTTGTCAAAAGTAAAATCAGGTTCATGTGTACTGTTAGTAGGTATAAATGGCCGATTCTAGACCACATGTACATAAAAACGTACACGTACATGTACATGTACGTGTACCGCCATAGGGATTCAGTGTTAAATCGTGTACAGAGTGTAAAAAATGTTGTTTTTACATGGTAATCTAGAATTGGCAAACGCAGTTCCTTGCACTTTTAACTGTTCAAACAGCCGTTGGCGAACGAATGAAATTCGACACATCGCTCGGAAGGGAAAAATGTACGAAATTCGAAGAAAACGTAAATTTAAAAAAATTTCTCGATGTTCCCATTGCGGATCAGACCTTTGATCTATCATTGGCGAACGCTGGCAAAAAATGCTTTGCCAATTCTAGACCAGCATCAAAAATGCGGTTTGCTGGCTCTGGACCACCGACTTTCGCGATCGCATTTTGAATGGTCGAGGGTGCGATCTGATTGGTGAAACCGATTTGCCAATTCTAGACTAGGAAAAATTGATCTCAAAATGTTTTCTCTACGTTTGCCAATGGTGAAAAGTGGGTGTAAAGTGTAGTTACTCATCGAGGATTTTTTTCCAAACTAACATGATAGTGAGACTCTCTGATCATCAAAATGTGGTTTGCCGGTTCTGGACCACTGACGTTCGTGATCACATTTCAGACAGTCGAGGGTGTGATCCGATCGGTGAAAACGATTTGTCAATTCTAGACCAGGAAAAATCTCAAAACGTTTTCCCTACATTCGGCAATGGCGTGAAGTGGGTGTAAAGTGAAGTTACTCGTCAAGGATTTTTTTCCAAACCAAACGGAAAAAAACTTGAGTTTGGAAAATTAGAACCAATGGAAATAGTCTGTCCACATTTTGTCATCACTGTTAGCGATCGAGAACTGATGAAATCATTGGAGGGAACTGATGAAAATGTCAAAATCCTCGCGAGTTTTGTGAGATGAATCGAAATAGAATCGGTTTTGTCAAGAGGAAATAAGAAAATGCTTGATATATATATATATAGGAGAGAAAAGAACATCTATAAATAGTTATTTAAAAAATAAATATTGAATCGAATAGATAAATAAAATATACGTAAATCATGAACGATTCCCATATTATGAGAGCAAGGTTTCTTTTAAAAAAGCTGATGAGAGCCTAAGCATTCTGCATGAATGATTAACTAGGCCGCCTCTTGTTAGAACGATGTGTCGGGTGTCGGGATCATCTAGACTTCGATCATGAGGATCCTTTGTGTCTGATGATGGAAAGGGAAGATATGGTCCTCAAGTATTTCAAACCGGCATTCGAATGCGTTCAAATCGATGACGTGATCAAGTTTTGGAAGAGATTAGTCTTCTGTAGCGGGCGAGATAAGCCCACCAGTTTGGAAGAAATGAAATTGGCGCGTAGAAGTCTGACTTTAGAAGACAAGGGATGCGTCTTGAAATTATTGCTGGAGGAAGCATACGTCTAAGTTTTCTCGCTGATATAAATAAGGAGAATAGAAAATAAAAAATAAATACACACATAAATTTTTTATCTAATATTAGAAAGAAAAAAAACATAAAAAAATGAGAACCAGAAATAAATTGTATCCGATGTTAGATGACGATGAGGATGAGAAGCCGAATGGCGTTTTGCCAATGGCGCCATCGCCAGAAGAAAAAGAAAGAGGAGAAGAGAGGTATCGCATCGATCAAATCAGTAGAATCCAATTGTATCTGACTCTAGAGAGAGATTCTCATCGTTCTCTCAAGAAGAAATATTCGTGTCTCCTGAAATTCGTCAACGCGGTCGACACGACACTCATCATGAGTTCCATGGGTTTACATGCGGCTGGCATCAGATTGTTGTCGACCGCAGTTAGCTTTCCGATTGTGTTGACCATAGAAGGAGTGGCTCTAGCCGCCAGATTGTTTAGCACGCTCGGAAACTTTTTGAGTAGGAAATCATATCTGAAGGCTAGGAAACACGATAAGATTTGCATCTTGGCTGACTCCAAGATCGACACGATATTCAAAATGATCTTGATGGCATTGAAAGATGGTAGGATATCGGACGGAAAATGCTTCACGATATTGAGCGAGAAAACGAAATACGATGCTATGAAAGAAGCCATGAGAATCAAGACTCATCAGATCATCAAGGAAGAGATGAAGGATTCTCTCATGGAAAGGGGGAGGAAAGAGGCCAGAGAGGAATTCGGTAAGTTGATAGAACTCAAGAGCAGCGACTGAAAAAAAAATATATATAATAAGAACAGAATTGAAAAAGAAAATATTAAATTTATATGTAAAATAAAAAATAAATACAAAATTAATTTAAATAACCTCCAAAAAAATGTATTGCGTAAAGTGTAAGAGAGTTACCGAGACGTGTAATGCTCGAGAAGTACGAACTAAAAACGACAGACAGATGCTTTGCGGAATTTGCAATGTGTGTGGTTCGATCAAGACTCGATTCATCAAAAAAAACCAAAAAACAACGAGCAGAGGCAAAGGCGTCGTGAATAAAATGATCAGTAATCTACCTTTCGAAATGCATCTGCCGGGTCACAGTTTCACAGGACCCAGAATGAAACTGAACAAGAGACTCAATGCTGATCTGACTCCTAAATCTTGGAGTAAACCCGTGAATAGGCTGGACGCAACCATGTACGATCATGATCTGTGCTACGCCGAACATCCCCACACTAAGACTCGCAACAATGTCTGTGATAAAAACATGTTGGCAAAATTGAGAGGTATATCGAATCTGGCCAGGAGAGAGAAGATAGAACGTTCGCTGGTCGGCAATCTGATTGGTGCAAAACGTCCATTCGGATGGGGCATTAAAAAAAAAAAGGCGCTTTGGAAAAGAAGAAGAAACGATTATAGACGAGCGAATTGGCCTAGGAGTTACACAAACCCAACGTGTGTAAATTTCGAAAGAGAAGGGTGTTCGTGAAGGGTTTGGATGACATTTGGTCTGCTGACTTGGTCGACATGAGATCGTTTTCGAGGTGGAACGAGGGTGTCAAATATCTATTGACGGTCATCGATATGTTTTCCAAATACGGTTGGATCAGAGCTTTGAAGAATAAATTGGGACCTTGCGTCGCCGAGGCTCTGAAGAGCGTGTTTGACTCGTCTTCTCGAAAACCGAATAAATTGTGGGTGGATAAGGGAAAGGAATTCTACAACAAGGACGTTCATCGATTGGTTGACCTATACTCGATCGAAAACAAAGAGAAAGCCAGTGTCGTGGAACGTTGGAATCAAACGATGAAGGAAAAGATGCACAGATACTTCACAGCAAATTCGACCAAGAAATACATATACGCTCTGAACGGTCTGGTTGAAGATTACAACAACACGCAACACAGGTTGATCAAGATGACTCCCACGGAAGCTAGCGATCCTCGAAACGAAAAACGGGTCTATGAGAATCTATATCCTGAGAGATCTAAGATCAGGAAGAAGTCTAGACCACTGAAATTTGCAGTCGGAGATCGAGTGAGAATCTATGCTTATAAGAAGCACTTCGAAAAGGGTTACACTCCTCGATGAACCTCGGAAATCTTTGTGATAATTAGAATATTTCACACTGATCTGGTGACTTACAAAATCAAAGCTTTAGATGGTGAAGATATCATCGGAAAGTTTTACGAACAACAATTGCTGAAGACGAAGTTTTAATAAAGAAATTTTTTTTTTATTTACGCTCTTTAACATTTTCTTGTTTACACATATATATATATATATAAAGGAGAGAAAAAATAATAATAATAAAAAAAAATAAATAATTAAAACTATTTTTTAGATAAAAAAAAAGCAAGCTAATTAATAAACAAAAAACAAAAAAACCTTCAAAAATGGCAAATATACTAGATATCGCACAAAGCATAGTGAAAGATGAAAGTATTAAAGAATACGAGGTTCACGAATATGAACCGATAACTGGAACGAGTTTGAACAATGCGGGAGAGATAAGAATCAATGTCAAAACCCAAGATCTATTCGTTCATCCTTGCGAGAGTTACATAGTGGTGCAAGGACGTCTCACCAAGAAAGATGGGACCGAATGTGCTAATGATGACACGGTTACTTTAGCCAATAATGGCACCATGCATCTATTCAGTAATATAAAATACTTCCTATCTGAACAAGAGATAGAATCTGTGTTTCATCCCGGTCAGGCTACCACGATGTTCGGACTCTTGACGTATCTGGATGATTTTTCAAAATCTAGAGGACTTAATCAGTTGTGGGTGAAAGACACCATTGGCCCTGCTTGCACCAGTGCCACCGTGATATTCGACTACGTAGTGAAGACGTCCAGACCCAAAGGAACGTTTTCGTTCAGGATACCTTTGAAAACCATCTTCGGATTCGCAGACGATTACAACAAGGTCATGTACGGATTCAAACACAATCTGATGTTGATTCGAAAGGGAAACTACAACGCGATAGTGAGATTCTCTGCGACCGATGCGGGTAAGTTAATTCGACACAAGATATCGTGGTTCGTTTCACATGTGCAGCCTTCAATCATGGAAAAAATGCGTCTCTACAAGATCATAGAATCCAAGAGTAAATTACCCGTGGGATTTAGAATGAGACAGTGCGACACGGCTACCATTCCACTCTCCACGAATCACTTTGATTGGAGATTGACAGTGAAATCTGCTTCCGAGAGACCGTGTTTCGCAGTGGTCGTGTTTTAGACCGATAGGGATGGGTCTCAGAAAAGAATGCATCGCTGTTCGATCACTGCAATTTGAGAAACATGCAAGTGTTTCTGAACGCCATGAGATATCCAGCAATTGATTACAATGCATCGTTCGACAAGAACAATTTCTGCAGACTGTACGGCAATGCCGCAGATTTTAGAAAGAAGTATCACGGTCTGAACGAATTGATGAGCAACCCTAATATATCTCCCAGTAAATACAAGTCAATGTATCCAATGTTCATATTCAATATTAGTAAACAGAGCAAACGACTCAAGAGTAGCGTCTTAGACATTCAGATCAAGATGCAATTTGATAGGAACGTGCCAAGAAAAACCGAAGCCTTCGCCCTGGTCCTGTCGGATAGAGAATTACAATTCGAATCAAATGGAAATAAGTTGTAGATCATTTGATGAGAGACGTGTGTGCGAAGAAAAAAAAAAAAAGTAATGAGTAATTATTAAAAACAAAAAAAAAACAAAAAAAAAATTTAAAAGTAATGAGATCTAGAGAGATTGAACATCTTTCTAAATCTCATTACTTTTACTTTTTTTTGTTTTTTTTTGTTTTTAATAATCACTCATTATTTTTAATTAATTATTTCCACGCGTTCAATGTTTGTTCAGAGGATCTAGTTCGATCAGTACACTCACCACAGAAGTGGCGGCTTCGGGATTATTGGTTTTCATAACGAAATTAATCCTGTCAGTAGGTAATAAAGGCCGATTCAAGCATCAACGTACATGTACGTGTACATGTACACGTACATCGATGTACACCTCCATAGGATTTAGTGTTAAAATCGTGTACAGGTACACGATTTTAACGTTTTTAGGGTGATGTTAGAATCGGCGTTGCCGATTCAAACATCACTGATTGTATCCAAGAGTGAAAAAAATGCATGAAATTTTACGTACACGTACATGTACCGTTTTGATTGAAATCGGCAAATGGGTTTCCCCCATAGGATTCAGTGTTAAATTGCGAGCAAAAAAACGTTTTGTCGTTTCTAAATCATCATCTTGCTGATTCTAAATCTTCTGCGTCTGTACACGATTTTAACACTGAAACCCTATGGATGCGTACACGGAAATCCATTTGCGGATTTTACGTCGGAAATCGAATCATGTACGGTACATGGAAAAGAGGTGATTTTTGAACCGGCAAACCCACCTGAAGTAAAACTAACACATGTTATCGTTATGACTGAATGAGGTTTTCGTTCAAAAGAGTAGACTATAAAAAATGAGCGTCAGTTTTAAAAAGGAGTTGCTTGAATGAAAGGCATCTGTTCAAAAGAGTCGACTATAAAATATGATCTGTAAAATAGACATTCGTGTTTTGTGTCAATGTAACAAGAAATTGAGTTAGGCATTCGTTCAAAAGAGTCAACTATAAAATATGATCTGTAAAATAGACATTCGTGTCTTGTTTCGATGTGACGAAAGGAGATTGAGTTTAGAGACAATTAGAGAAAAGAATCAGTGGTAAAAAATTTGTTTGTTCGCGTTTGTCACTATTAATTCTTGTGAAGTAATCTTAATAAACACTTAATGGAATGTTTGAATGAAAACATGTTGCTTTATGTTTTTGTTGTGGCATGAATGAAGGTTTTTTCGTTTTAATGGATCGTTTTAATAATGTTATAATAAAACGCATTTTCCACTCAATTAGGTTTTGAGTGGTAAAATTTTTAATATATTCACGATAACGATCAGAGAGATTTGAAATGAATGAATGAATGAATGAATGAATGAATGAATGAATGAATGAATGAATGAATGAATGAATGAATGAATGAATTCCTTTAACGTTAAATTAGAAAAAAAAAACAGTTTTCTTTTATGTGCTAGAATGTTTTAACTCTCATCAAAAGGTTCTCTCTTAATTCGACACTGAGTGAATGGTTTTTTGATATGTGAATGGAATTCCTTTTTAACAAACATAAATTACTCTCAAAATGCGTTAAATCAGAAACCGGTTTGTCATGTACTGCTTAAAACGTATTTTAAACTTTCCCAATTCAATCAATACTGAGTTGAGATGTGAATATTTTTAGTTATTATATTAAAGACAGAAAGATTTTTATTAACTTAAAAACATAAAAATATAATTATACATTTAATTTTGAAAATGATAAAATAACTCGCATTAGCATACTGAAAGGAACATTAACAATTGAAAACGAAAAATGTTTTTACAGATGGATTCTAGGCGCCGAGATCGAATTTTAGGGGAGTATGAACGTGCTAAGAAGGGCATTCAGTCGGCTGACAGAAGCAGACGTCTTGGTGAGATTGAACTCAAACGCGAAGCCACAAAAATATTTAAACCTGTAACGGAGGGTCAAGAGCGAAGCAGGAAGGAGATAGTCGAAGAATTGAGACCCATAAAAGAGAGTTCTTTGAGAATGGGTTCGTTGCCTGGTAGTTTTGGAAATCGACATTCTGTTCAATCTACACCGGATTACGTTCCCATGGGAATTCAAACAGATTTGAGTGAGACCAACACCGATACAGCTTCGACTATCACCACTGATAGCATCGCATCGTCTGATGATGGCAGTAAGAGAGATCTGTTGTATGGATTTTATAAGGATTCGGAGGGGAGAACTTTTGTCGGTGACACAGAAGTAGAAATTGGCGATGATGAATTGATCGTTGGTTCGAACAGATACGAATTGACTGATGGCCTGCGCAGATTGCTCCTTTACGACAAGCCTAGTGATTACACAGAACAGGATTTCGACAATTACGGCGACATTCTGGTTCAGACCCACGCCATGAAGAGAAATAATGATGCCAGAGAGACGAGACCCAAAGCCAACAGAGGTTACAAGTGGACGAAAGTGGTGAAACCCATATGGGATATGAATAAGAAGTTCATCGAATCGGTGACTGGCAAAGGGGTGAAAACCACTTTTCTTCCGAGCGATTCTGACGCTCTGTCTCAGAGATTGAGTTTGTTGATGGCGAGCAGACGGGCTGGTAACACAGGATTAGATAATCAGATAGTTACTATAGCTGACGAATTGTTAAGACAGAAGGTTTTGAATAAAAAAACATTATAAAAGGCTGATGAACGAATTGAAGGATTGATGTGTATATAATAAATAGAGAGAAACAAACAAAAATAAAACAGTAAATTTTTTACACTAGAATAATAAAAGTATTTAAACAATAAAACGATTTACCAGTGAAAGAACAAAATATATTATAAAAATAAAATATGTTGGTGATAAAGAACAGGGGATACGTCAGAACTTACGTTCAAGGCGGTTCTGGCATCATCGATTCTATAATGCGAGCGTTCACGAGCGATGCGGGTAGAAAACCCACATCGACTGCGTTTGAGGTCGGTAAGAAGATGGCTTTGGATGCTGGTAAGAAAGCCGCTTCCAAAGCCAGTGGTAGGATAGCTTCTGTGGCTGGCAAGAGGGCAGCTGCCACATTGATCGACAAGTTGATCAGTCCGCCGGTGAAGCGAGCTGCGTTAGAGCGAACGCCGAAAAGTTGGACAGATTTTAAGGATGCTGTGGTACCCATACAAGATTTAGCCAAAATGATGTGTGGATCAGGATTGAAGAGAACTCGCGATGGTGTGATATAAATAAATAATAATATTAAAACAACTAAGTTTGAAAAACATAAAAATTGTGTTTGAAAGAATCTAAAATAACAAACATAAAATAAAACAAAGATGAACATTAAAGATATGTCTCGGAACAATGCCGCGACCAAGAGGTCGAATAATGAGTTCTTTCCCAAAAGCATAAGAGGCTTGATAGTTGGAAAATCGAATTGTGGAAAGACCAATCTGTTGATGAATCTGTTGTCCCGACCCGACTGGTTGGATTATGACAGATTGTTCGTGTTTGGCAAGAGCTTGTTTCAACCCGAATACAGATTGCTTCGAGAGTGCATGGATCGTAGATTGGCCAAGGACGTCATAGCCAGAATCTTTGACAGTAGGGAGGAATTCGACAAGAGTGAAGCTCCACTTTCGACCATTTTGGACGGTGCAGCGATGGAGCTGATGAAGAGAAACGCATCTTCGAACGTCGAGTGTCGATTTTATGAGAACGCTAGCGACGTTCCAGATCCTAGAGAATTGAAATCGGAAGATAAGAATCTCATGATTTTCGACGATCTGCTTTTGGAGACACAGAACCGATGCGAATCGTATTACGTTAGGGGTCGACACAGCAACGTGGACTGTTTCTACCTGTCCCAGAATTATTTTCGATTGCCCAGACAGACGATAAGGGAGAACGCTAATTTTCTATGTCTCTTTCGCCAAGATCTCAAGAATCTCAATCACATCTACGGCGATCACGTCGCAAACGACATGAGCGTGGAGGAATTCAGGAGATTCTGCAAGAGGGTTTGGGATGGAGGACTTTACAATTTCGTCGTGATCGATTTGACAAGCGAATTTAATCGCAGAAAATATTGGTGCGGATTCGACAAGTTTTATGTTTCTGATTATAATAAGATAGAGTATGAAAATAAAATTTAGAAAATAATAAATCTTCAAATAATTAGTTTTTGAAAAAAATAAAATTAAATATTATGTTCGAACATGGAGAATTGTTAGAACGGATAGCTGAGAATACGGCTGCAAAACAATCCATTCAAATCGTGGTGATTGGCGGTTCGACTCGATTCTCTACGAAATTCGAACCTTCCATCGAATTGGATAGAGAGAAAAGATACGAGATGGCGTTGGTGAATCTGGAGACTTGTTATTCCTTTCCCAACGTCACCGAAAAGAATAACTCATTCAAGTATTCCGACGGAGTGGATTGGTTGGAGATTCGAATTCCCAAAGGGAGTTATGACATAGACGATTTGAAAAATTACATTCAGACGCGAATGAAGACGGATGGAAAGGGAAGCAACAAGATCAGACTCGCTCCCAATCCTAATACCTTACAGACGATGTTGGATTTGGAAGATAATTTTCGAGTGGATTTCAGCACGGACGATTCTATAGGCAAGATGTTGGAATTTGATCGAAAGATGTATCGAGGCCACGCGGCATCTGAAAATACGGTCGACATTCTCGCAGTCAATAGCATTCTGGTGAACGTGAACACGATTGCTGGAAGCTACGTGAATGGTAGCGCTCAACCGACGATGTATTCCTTCTTTCCAAACATGTCGCCGGGTTATAAGATTTTGGAGCGACCTCGAAATTTAGTTTAGCTACCAGTGATTTTAGACACGTTGTATAGTCTCAAAACCACGTTGATGGATCAAAATGGTGAACTGTTAGATCTTCGCGGAGAGAGGGTGACGATACGATTTCACATAAGAGAAATATAAAAGCAAAAAAAAAATATTGTGTATATATATAGATAACAAAAATAAAATAAACGCAATATTACTTTTACAAAATTATTTTAATATAAATAATTATTATTAAACAAGAAACAATTGAAGTAAATATATTTTAAAAAAAAAGAATTATGACAGAATACGTGATTAAAAACGTGAACATATCCGCAGGACAGAGGAAGAAACTTAAGAGAGCGTTAACAACTCGAGGCGAGGCGGTGAGATTCAAATTCACTCACGAAGATCTGACGAGAGGCGGTCAGGATTTGATCGCCTGGACCAGAAGTCAAATCAAAAGGATGGAGAAAGCGATTCGCGATGGAAGAGGGTTGATGGTGAGATTGAGTCCCGCTCAATTGAGATACAATTTGAGAATGAAAGGTGGTTTCATACCGCTATTGGCAGGAATCGCCGCAAAAGCATTACCCTTCGCCGCAAAGGCACTACCCTTTCTCGGAAAGACTCTCGGCGTGGGAGCTCTCACGGGACTCGCTAGTTCGGCAGTTGAGAAATTAATGGGTGGCAGTGGACTGTTTTTGAAGAAGGGAGGAGCCGTGTGTCGCGTCCACGTAGACGGCAGCGGTAAAGGATTGTATCTAGAACCCGTTAGAGGTGGCAACTCTTTGAGAGGAAATGGTCTCTATCTGAAGAGTAGACAGAATGTTGAGCAACTCGGCAAGGGTTTGTTGCTCAGTGAGAATTCGCCGTTTGCGAATATACCGATTTTGAATATGTTATTATAATATAAAATTATATGATTATATAAAATATAAATCATAGAAAGTATAAAATAATATATAAAATGGATAAAAAGGTGGAGAAACAATTAGACGATAATGATGAATATCGCGAGACAGAGTGCAAAAAAAAAGATGTGGAAAAATGGTTAGACGCTAATGATGGATATCTAAGGAAAGAACTGATGAAAGAGTTAGATAAACAGTGGGATAGACGGTTGGAAATGAAAAGAATGAGATGCTTTCCACCATCACCACTACCTTCTGCAGAGAATGGTAATGATGCGAGTGTTACCAAGAGATGCACAACATTCGTTCATAATTATGATTCAGATAAACAAATGTGTTCTTATAAAAACGTATCATATTACAAAAAAAAAGAAAAAGAAAAGAAAAGAAGAATCGACACTGAAATTTAAGAAAACAGGAAATGTTATTATAATATATGGTAATAGTGAAGAAGGAAAACAAAAAAAGAAAAAAGTAATGAGATCTAAAGATGATCTCATTACTTTTTTTTCCGTTTTCTTCGCTAAAAATCAATCTCTCTATTGTTTATATTTCCAAGCTCGTTATTAGCATGTTGACACTCGTGTTTTCAAGATGATCTCATCACTTTTTTTCCTTCTTCTTCGCAAAAAAATCAATCTCTCTATTGTTTATATTTCCAAGTCCGTTATTAGCATGTTGACACTCGTGTATTCTCCTTTTTCGAAAATGTGTTGAATGTTTATCTTTACTCTTTTGAGTTTTTTTACCTCGGTGAACTCGCTCTCACCACCCGATTTCTCCACGAGTTCGCGTGAGATTTTTGGATATATGTAATTTCCATAGAACAACGTCAAATCGTCCTTGTCGAATTCTTTATCTTTAGCGATGACGATTTTCTGCAGATCGCTTTGATAGTCGTAAAACAAATCGAGCATGGCTTCATCCAATTTTAAAGTCATCTTATATCTGTCGTATTTATGCTCTAAGTCCTTCATCTCGATCTCATTCAATTCGATGGGATCGTGTTGTTGTAATCTATAGATTTTATGACCGAATTTCTTATACGTTTTGACTCGTTTCAATTTCAATTCGCATCTTTTAGGTGTTGCTGTCATGATCGATTATTTGGTTTTTTTGTTTTATGAATTCTTGCAAATAATATATATTTTAATTTTGTATTTTAATAATTTGTTTAAAAAAAGTTTTGTTTTTTTTGCTCTTTATATATATATAAAAAAAAAAAGTTTTTTAATTTTAATTTTCTTTAATATGAAATTTTTTTTGTAAAAAGTAATGAGATCACCTTTAGATCTCATTACTTTTTTTCCTTCTTCTTCGCTAAAATCAATCTCTCTATTGTTTATATTTCCAAGTCCGTTATTAGCATGGTGACATGCGTTATTTTTCTATTTACCAAAATGTCTTGAATGTTTATCTTTACTCTTTTGAATTTTCCTACATCGGTGAACGCGCTCTCACCACCCAATTTATCCACGAGTTCGAGTGGGATCATTGGAAATATTTTTGTTCCATAGAACATCGTCAAATCGTTCTCGTATGGGGTTTTCTGTATTTGGTGATGATATTATTCAGCAGATCACTTTGGTATTCGTAAAACAAATCGAGCATGGCTTCATCCAATTTCAAACACATCATATATTCGTTGTCGCAGCGCTCTAAGTCCACCATCTTAACCTCGTTCAATTCGATGGTATCGTGTTCTAATGTATAGATATAAGTATCTGATAGCGTATATATTTCAACTTGTTTCAATTCGCATCTTTTAGGTGTTGTTGTCATGGTCGATTATTTTGGTTTTTATGAATTCTTGCAAATAATGTATATTTTAAATTTTGTATTTAAATAATAATTTGTTAAAAAAGTTTCTCTTTATATATAAATAAAGTTAAATTTTAACATCCTTTTTTTTCTTTTTCTTTTTTTGTATTAATTCAATTTTTTTCACGGGGGTATTTTACAATCCAGATACACGAAGGAACAATTGTACTATACATTGAATCATGCAAACAAGACGTTATCTCAATTCTTGACTTTAGAAGATTTGATTCGATTCATGAAAGAAGCAGACGAGTTTTAGAACGTGAAAGACTTCGAACGTTTAAAAATTAGCCTTCGCATCTTGCAGTTATCATCATCTATTGAGAAGGAATCGGGTGACATGGACATGCGTCTGCTTCATGGAAATTTGTTTTGAACCTCGTGCAAGACTTCGCGTAAAAGTCATAAGAGTTCTATTTGTCTTGAACCTTCTTCTTCTTTTTTAATAGTTCGAACGACATTGTCGATTAATTTTTGTTCGCTAATAGTATTACGATTCGATTTTCTGTCGCAAATCGTATCGCTTTCTTTCAAAACGCGTAAATATAAATTACGATTTTTTTCTTCTTGGTTTTTTGGAGAATAACGATTTATTAAACAACATCCACGTTTATGTCGAGATTCCGTCATGGATGTTGTCGTCATGATCGATTATTTGGGTTTTTTTTTGTTTTACGAATTCTTGCAAATAATGTATATTTTAAATTTTTGTATTTAAATAATTTGTTTAAAAAGTTTTGTTTTTTTTCTCTTTATATATATAAAAGTTAATTTTAAACATTCTTTTTTCTCGTATTAATTCAATTTTTTTGCCGTTAAGGAACATAAAAAAAATTGGTTAATTTCATCAAAAAAATATTTTTTTTACATTAAAGAAAAACAACACTTTATAAACAAATTATTTAAATACAAAATTGGGAAAAAAAAAAATTCTTACAAATGGAGCAAACAGATCAAAAAATGGAAAATTTAAATGAGAAAACTGTACGTCAGTTAAACGAGATTTGTAAACTATTAAAAATTTCACATTTCAGAAATCATAGAACTAAATCAAAAAAAATTGAAGTCATACAGAAATATTTGCAAAACGATGGAAAGGCAAATGAAATGCTGATAGCAACGACGTCAAAAAATGCATCGGTTGTGAAAAATGAGAAGAAGAAGAAAAAGATAGTAAAAGGAATCGAAATGCCGACGTCGAAAAAAACTGAAAACGTTTCGATTGTGAAAAATAAGAAGACGGCTAAACGAAAAGCCGTTGAAGAACTTCAAGGTTACAAAGAAAAAAAAAAAAACTAAAACGAAAACAAGTGATGCACTTCAGATTCTAGGCAAACGAGATATATCGAGCGAAATTCGACGAGCAATAGACGAAGGGAAAGGAAAAGAATATCTAGCACGACTCGCCACGGAACTATTTTAATCGAAGTCCGTAGAACGGGAGAGTGCGATCAAAGGCATTTTTAAAACTTTCAACGTGGTTCCCTTGTTGAAGAAAATCAATCCGAAATTGTTCATGGAATGGGTGAAGAAAAAAGTATAGGATTTGTTTTGCAAATACATGAACGTGGGACTAAAAATTAAGATGGTACTCCATTGCTTGATGAATAAAATTGACGTGAAGTCCGGCGGGAGCATCGTGAAAAATGCATATTTCAGATCTAACGTCGGACCCGTATTTCAAGGTTCAGATTTATCGGACGTTTTTGAAAAGATGAAAGACAAGATGTTAACATCTCTCGCGAATTATCAACATGAAGGTAGTAATTGGACGTTCGATGAGGTGTTGAAACTCGAAATTCACATAACTAAAAACGATTCATTGAAAGGGTCTTCCTACATGAAATTACCATATTTCCTAGCTAAAAACACGCCGTGATCAACGTGAAAAATAAAGATGATCAGTGTTTTAAATGGGCAGTCACCTCTGCTTTATACCCTGTCAAAATGAACATCGAAAGAGTTTCTTTTTACGAGGTGACTTCTAAAAATCTTGATTGGACCGGAGTGACTTTTCCAATGCAGTTAAAACACATCAAACGTTTGGAGGTTCAAAATCCCAACGTAGCGGTGAATGTCTTGGGATACGATGACGAAAAACGAACGATCTATCCTCTCAGACAGACTTCGTATCTCGAAAGAGGAAAGACGATTATTTTATTATTGATTTCGAATGGTGACAATCGTCATTATTGTTGGGTTAAACATCCGAGCCGATTACTGTTGAGACAAAATAATAAACATGAACATAAGGTATGTTTATGTTGCAACTGCATGAACATGTTTAAGAGCGAAAAATCGTTAGCGAAACATCAGGAATATTGCAATGAAAATCAAGGTGTCGCCGTCGAAATGCCTAAACCTAACACCATCGTGAAGTTTGAAAATAACAATAGAAGGTTAAAAGTACCATTCGTCGTGAACGCCGATTTCGAATGTTTTACCACGATAATGAGTTCTTGTCAACCCAACGCTCTTCAAAGTTACGTCGAAAGATATCAAAAACACATACCTTCGGGCTATTGCATTTACGTGAAATGCGCTTTCGACTCGCAACATGACATGGGTTCACCTACACGAAACAGTATGAAGACGACGATGTGGCCCAAAGGTTCGTGGAAGAGTTAGAATCGAAAATTCAAATGTTATACGACAAATTCAAAACTCCGGCAAAAATGATCATCAGCAGGACGAAAATAACAGAGTCACCGAATGTCACATATGCAGACAATTGTTCGACGAGAATTCGGAGGAAAATAAGAAGGTCAGAGACCACGATCATTACACGGGTCTGTATCGCGGTCCGGCTCACATCAAGTGTAATTTAAAATATCAAGATGCCGCTTTCTATCCGGTGATGTTTCACAATCTCTCGGGTTACGACAGTCATCTGTTCATGAAAAATCTCGGCACCTCACACGAAGAATTAAATTGCATCACGAACAGCGAAGAAAGATACATTTCCTTCACGAAATGGAAGCTCATGGAGAAGAAAAGAGTAATCGACGGAAATACGTTGGAAGAAAAAACGAAATCCATTCGTAGATGCATACGTTTCATCGACAGTTTTGAATTCATGTCGACCACTCTGGAAAAATTAGTCAATAACATGAGCAAGGATAAATTTAAAATCACGAGCGAACATTTCGGAGAACGAGTAGACGTCATGTTGAGGAAAGGAGTCTATCCTTATGATTACATGAATGATCTAAAGAGATTCGAAGACACCGCACTACTTTTGAAAGAAGATTTTTATTCGAAATTATACGAATCTGACATTTCCGACGAGAATTACAAACACGCCAAAAACGTGTGGAAATCATTTGATATGAAAACCATGAGAGATTATCATGATCTTTATCTGAAGACCGACGTTCTGCTCTTGGCAGACGTGTTTGAAAATTTTCGAGACGTCTTTCGTCGAAATTACGATCTGGATCCCGCTTGGTATTTCACCGCACCCCATCTGGCGTGGGACGCTCTGTTGAAGACCACCGAAGTCCAATTGGAATTATTATCCGACGTGAACATGTTGCTCATGTTCAAAAGGGCTGCGAGAGGTGGCATCTCGATGATCTCCCACAGATATTCTAAAGCTAACAATCCCTACATGAAAGAAGGTTTCGATTCGAAATGGTCGACTAAATACATACAGTATTGGGATGCTAATAATCTGTGTGGTTGGGCTATGAGTCATCCTTTACCAATTGGAAATTTGGAATGGGTGAAGGAACCAGAAGAGATTCAAAAATGGAGAGACTATCCTTGCATTTTAGAAGTCGATTTGAACTATCCGGAAGAATTACACGATCCACACAATGATTATCCACTGGCTCCCGAACGAATGGAACAGAATGAAGGAGATGAGGAAAAACTCATTCCCAATTTATTTAACAAATGTAACTACGTGGTCTACAGCGAGAATTTGAAACAGTACGTTGATTACGGGATGAAATTAGTCGACATACATCGCATCATTCGATTCGATGAAGAGCCTTGGATGAAAAAATACATCGATCGCAACACGAATCTCAGAATTTGAGCCGAGAACGATTTCGAAAAAGATTTCTTCAAACTCATGAACAACTGCGTGTACGGTAAATAGATGGAAAACATCAGGAAGAGAACCGACCTTCGACTTGTCACGTCTGAGAAAAGAGCTAAAAAATTAGTGGTGAAACCCAATTACAAACACCGAACCATATTCGACGAAAATCTAGTGGCCTTTCACATGCAAAAGACGCACCTGAAGTTTGACAAACCATATTATCTCGGACCGATCATCTTAGATATCAGCAAGCGATTGATGTACGAGTTTCACTACGATTATGTCAAACGAAAATTTGGTGATAAAGCCAAACTACTGTTCGCCGACACGGACAGTTTAGTTTACGAGATAGAGACGAAAGACGTCTACCGAAATATATCTCAGGACGTGGCCGAGTGGTTCGACATGAGCAATTATCCCGTCGATCACCTGTCCAACATTCAATCGAATGACAACAAGAAGGTGTTGGGTAAATTTAAGGACGAGAGCGGCAGCAAACAAATCGTCGAATTTGTGGGCTTGAGACCCAAACTGTATGCTTATCGTCTAGAAGATGAAGAGATCAAGAAGTGCAAAGGAGTTGAAGCATGCATGGTGAAGAAAAACATCTCTTTCCAAAAGTATAAAGATTGTCTGTTAGGAAGTGGTCCGGTGTATAAGACTATGAAATCGATTCGAAGCGAAAATCATGACTTGTATACCGAAATAGTCAACAAGATTTTGCTGACGACCGATGACGATAAGAGATTCGTGTTAGATGATAAAATAAGCACTTTGGCACTCAGACATTGGACTGTGGATCTAATTAGAGATGATATGAATGTGGATGATTGGATTCCAGATATGATTGTGGATGATAAGATTCCAGATATGATTGTGGATGATAGGATTCCAGAAAATCTAGAGGAATTAGATGGATTCAAAATTATAGAAATTGATAGAAACATCGAGAGAGTTAGTTTAAAAAGAAAAAGAAAAAAATAAAAAAAAATAACGTCATTTTTAGTGAATTATAATAAAATAAATAAAAAAAAAAAATAAAAAAATATATACGCATTTATGAATAAGAAAATAAAGATATCCGTAGAAGGTGTCGTCTTACCTAATGAACCCCTATCCAACATCGATCTGTTGAATGCGGCAAAAGATTTGAAAATCAAAGATTTTCTAGGCGTGTTTTCCAGAGATGCCTTACCGAAGAGAAGACCTCGACAATCGGAATGCGGAATTTTAAATCTAGATGATTCATCGGGTGAAGGCAGTCACTGGGTGGCGTGGATCAAGAACGGGAAGAAGAAAAATTATTATTTCGACAGCTACGGAATCTCGTCGCCAAAAGAAATAAAGAACTATTTCAAGAAATCGATGGTTCGTTACAACACGGAACAAGTGCAATCACCAGATCAAGTGTTTTGAGGTCACCTGTGTCTCTACGTTCTCAAGAGATGGTCTGAAGGAGATTGGTTTCAAGATATTCTCAATGATTTACATTAGAGAGAGATTTTTTTTATAGTATATATAAAGATAATAAATTATTTTAAAAAAATTTTAATCGAATAAAAACGAAAAATAAAATAAAATAGTTCATTTTTAATCAACTGCATTTTGAATATATTTTTTCTAAAAAACAAAAAAAAAATCTCACAACAACATGCCAGTCGATAAATTTGGTAGAAGTGACGATGAAAAAGTCAACCTAAGAAAGAAGAGGAAGACGTTCGAAGTCGACGATGGTTATGACATTGCCAACTTGGACGAACGTTACGTTCAGAGATATGAACCTCAAGAAGAACCTTTGAACATGAACGATAAGAAGCTCTACAATCTTCCCGAGCCGATAGATCTCACAGATGCTGCGACTAAAAAATACGTCGACAGGGGGAACGCCGATTTCGAACGAATCATGCTAGATAATTACGTGGATAAAACCATGACCGACGATCTCGATCTGAAATCCAAACGTTTGGTGAACATCGCGAATCCCATAGATACCACCGATGCCGTGACCAAGAAATATGCGGACGACTCTCACGCAAGATTCAGCGAACACCTGATAAATAGATACGTTCAGAAAACGATGCACTCGGAATTGAACGCCAATTATAACAAGATAACGAACGTGGCCACTCCCACGAATCCCAAGGACGTGGCGACCAAACACTACGTAGATCTGGAACAGAGAAAGTCTGACAGACGAGAAATGAAATCGGATCTGAATGCGGGATTCAAAAAGATATTGAATCTGTCGATGATCGATGACACGGATGTGGACTCAACCACAGTCAACAAGGGCTATGTGGATTCTGCCGTGATATGATCACAAGAATACCTAGAATCGCAAGTGGACAATCTCTACCTGAACAAACAATCTGGCGGAACCATGGAGTGTGGTATCGACATGAACGGTAAGAATTTATTCGGACTCAGTCATGATCCCGAATTCGATTCCAGCATGGTCAGCAGAAAGTACGTGGATGACAACTTGGTCTGGAGAAAGGGTGACATAATGGAAGATAAACTAGACATGGGTGGACACGCGCTCACGAATCTACCGGATCCCGTGAACATGACGGATGCCTGCACCCTGATTTCGGTGGTGGAAAAAGTCAAATATGCTAGACAATTGATCACTGTGTGGGCCGAAGAGGCTGGCACCTTAGATGAGGGAAAAGCTGAGTGGTCTTTCGGAAATGGAGGTAGCGGATCGAAACATGGTCAGGTGGGATATCCCATGCTGCTGGGAGGTGAAATCCTTCGAATGAGTCTGGCTTCCTCGGATTTGAATAACAGAGTGGTCATCAATCTCATGGTGAATGGAGTAGAGAGCGATAAGAGATACAGCATCGAAAAGACTGAGAATCAACATGCGAATGTTAGCACGTTCGGCACGCCTCTCAAAATGAACGCCAGAGACAAGATTAATTTCGTTATGAAAACCAATAATCCCAAAGCCGCCACTTCTGTGGTGAGTCTACTGATCGAATTAGTTCCTTTGAACAAACAGTGAACGCGTGGAAAATAATGAATTAAAAAAAAAAAAATAATGTGTGATTTATTAAAAAAACAAAAAAAAAAAGTAATGAGATTTAGAAAGATGTTCAATCTCTCTAGATCACATTACTTTATTTATTTATTTATTTTTTTTTTTTTTGGAGGTTTTGTTTTAATACGTTATTTCTCATAATGTTTCATCTCGTGAAATTGGATCACCTATCTCGAAACATGCGTCGACATCTATTTTAGCATTTCGAAGAGCTTTTATAAATTCTCGAAAAGCAGTCGGTCCTCTATACGTCAACGTGTCTAAAAGTTTTCTGGTCTTATCTTCTATCAAGATTTTACTTTCGATTCCACGTCTCATATAATCAGTTAATATCAAAGGTTCTGTTTCGACTAAAGTGTCTAGTATTATTGCTAACGAATCTTGCAAAATATTTTTAATCAAAAAATGTCTGTTTCTTCTTAAGTATTCTCTTTCTTTACCATTCATCTTTATAATAATTTTTTAATTTTCTTTATATATATTTTTTTTTTCACACTCGTCTCTCATCGAATGATCGACATCTTATTTCCATCCGATTCGAATTGTAATTCTCTATCCGACAGGACCAGGGCGAAAGCTTCAGTTTTTCTCTGCACGTTCCTATCGAATTGCATCTTGATCTGAATGTCTAAGACACTACTCTTGAGTCGTTCACTCTGTTTACTGACGTCGAATACGAACATGGGATACATCGACTTGTATTCACCGGGAGATATGTTAAGGTTGCTCATCAATTCGTCTAGACCGTGATACTTCTTTCTAAAATCAGCGGCGTCGCAGTACAGTCTGCAGAAATCGTTCTTGTCGAACGACGCGTTGTAATTGATTGCTGGATATCTCGTGGCGTTCAGAAACACTTGCATGTTTCTCAAACTGCAATGATCGAACAGCGATGCATTCTTTTCCTGAGACCCGTCCCTATCGGTCTGAAATGCAACCACGATGAAACGCGGTCTCTCGGAAGCAGATTTCACCGTCAATCTCCAATCGAAGTGATTCGTGGAGGGTGGAATGCTAGCCGTGTCACACTGTCTCATTCTAAATCCCACGGGTAATTTACTCTTGGATTCTATGATCTTGTAGAGTCGCGCTTTTTCCACAATTGAAGGCTCCTTGTGCGGAACGAACCACGATAACTTGTGTAGAGTTATCTTACCCGCATTGGTCGCAGTGAGTCTCACTATTGCGTCGTCGTCTCCTTTTCGAATCAACGTCAGATTGTGTTTGAATCTGTACATGAGCTTGTTGTAATCGTCCACAAATCCGAAGATGTGTTTCAAAGGTATCCTGAACGAGAACATTCCTTTGGGTCTGGACGTCTTGACGACGTAGTCGAATATCAAGGCCGCGCCGGCGCTAGCAGGGCCGATGGTGTCTTTCACCCACAACTGATTAAGTCCTCTGGATTTCGAAAAATCATCAGGATACGTCAAGAGTCCGAACATCGTGGTGGCCTGACCGGGATGAAACACAGATTCTATCTCTTGTCTGGATAGCATGTATTTTATATTACTGAGTAGATACATGATGCCCTTATTGGCTAGAGTAACCGTGTCATCGTCGGCGTAGTTGCTCCCATCTTCCTTGGTGAGACGTCCTTGCACCACTATGTAACTCTCGCTAGGATGTATGAATAGATCTTGAGTTTCAACGTTGATTCTTATCTCTCTCGCATTGTTCAAACTCGTTCCAGTTACCGGTTCATATTCGTGAACCTCATATTCTTGAATACTTTCATCTTTCACTATGCTTTGTGCTATATCTAGTATATTTGTCATTTTAAAGGATTTTTAGGTTTTTTGTTTATTAATTAACTTGCTTTCTTTATCTAAAAAAATAGTTTTTAATTATTTTTTATTATTATTTTTCTCTCTTATATATATGTGTGTAAACAAGAAAATGTTAAAGAAAGTAAATAAAAAAAAATTGTTTTCTTTATCAAAACTTTGTCTTCTGTAATTGTTGTTCGTAAAAGTTTCCGATGATCTCTTCTCCATCCAAAGCCTCGATTTCGTAAGTCACCGGATCGGTGTGAAATATTTTGATTATCACGAAGATTTCCGAGGTCCATCGAGGAGTATAACCCTTTTCGAAGTGCTTCTTATAAGCGTAGATTCTCACTCGATCACCGACCGCAAATTTCGGCGTTCTAGATTTCTTCCTGATCTTAGATCTCTCAGGATATAAATTCGCGTAGACCCGTTTTTCGTTTCGAGTATCGCTAGCTTCCACGGGAGTCATCTTGATCGATCTGTGTCGCGTGTTGTTGTAATCTTTGACCAGACCATTCAGAGCATATATGTATTTCTTGGTCGAATACGCCGTGAAGTATCTGTGCATCATTTCCTTCATCGTTCGATTCCAACATTCCACCACGCTGGCTTTCTCTTTGTTTTCGTTCGAGTAGAGGTCAACCAATCGATGAACGTGCTTGTTGTAGAATTCCTTTCCCTTATCCACCCACAATTTACTCGGTTTTCGAGAAGACGAGTCGAACACGCTCTTCAGAGCCTCGGCGACGCAAGGTCACGATTTATTCTTCAAAGCTCTGATCCAACTGTATTTGGAAAACACGTCGATGACCGTCAATAGATATTTGACGCTCTCGTTCCACCTCGAAAACGAGCTCATGTCGACCAAGTCGGCAGACCAAATATTATCCAAACCCTTCACGAATACCCTTCTCTTTCGAAATTTACACACTATTGGTTTGTGTAACTCCTCGGCCAATTCGCTCATCAATAATCGTTTCTTCTTCTTTTCTGATGCGCTTTTTTTTTTTGAACACCCCATCCGAATCGACGTTTCGCACCGATCAGATTGCCGACCAGCGAACGTTCTATCTTCTCTCTCCTGGTCGGATTCGATATGCCTCTCAATTTCCCCAACATGTTTTTATCGCAGACGTCGTTGCGAGTCTTGGTGTCGGGATGTCCGGCGTAGCACAGATCATGATCATACGCAGCTGCGTCAACCCTATTCACAGGTTTGCTCCAAGATTTGGGTGTCAGATCGGCGTTGAGTCTCTTGTTCAATTTCGTTCCGGGTCCCGTGATACTGTGACTGGGCAGATGCATTTCGAAAGGTAGATTATTGATCATTTTATTCACGATGCCTTTACGTTTGCTCTCGTTCTTTTTTTTGACGAATCGAGTCTTGACAGAACCACACACGTTGCAAATTCCGCGAAGCATCTGTCTGTCGTTTTTAGTTCATACTTCTCGAGAATTACTCGTCTCGGTAACTCTCTTACACTTTACACAATACATTTTTAAGAGTTATTTAAATTAATTTCGTTTTTTTTATTTTATATGTAAATTTAATAATTAATTAATTCTGTTCTTATTATGTATATATTTTTTTTTCAATCGCTGCTCTTGAGTACTATCATCTTACTGAATTCCTCCCTGGCCTCTTTCCTCCCCTTTTCCATGAGAGAATCCTTCATCTCTTCCTTGATGATCTGACGAGTCTTGATTCTCACGGCTTCTTTCATAGCATCGTATTTCGTTTTCTCGCTCACTATTGTGAAGTATTCTCCATCCAATATCCTACCATCTTTCAATGCCATAGAGATCATTTCAGATATTGTGTCGATCTTGGAGTCGGCCAAGACGCGAATTTTGTCGTGTTTCCTCGCCTTCAGATATAATTTCCTACTCAAAAAGTTTCCGAGCGTGCTAAACAATCCGGCGGCGAAAGCCACTCCTTCTATGGTCAACACGATTGGAATGCCGACCGTGGTCGACAACAATCTGATGCCGGCTGCGTGTAAATCCATGGAAATCGTGATGAGTGTCGTTTCGATCGTGTTGACGAATTTCACGAAACGCGAATGCTTCTTCTTGAGAGAATGACGAGAATCTCTCTCTCGAATTAGATACTCTTTGATTCTACTGATTTGATCGATGTGATACCTCTCTCCTCTTTCCTTTTCTTCTAGCGATGGTGCCATTGGCAAAACGCTGATTGGCTTCTCATCCTCGTCGTCATCTAACGTCGGATACAATTTATTTCTGGTTCTCATTTTTGTTTTTTTTCTTTCTAATATTAGATAAAAAATTTATGTGTGTGTTTATTTTATTTTCTATTCTCCCTTATTTTATATCAACGAGAAACTTAGACATATGCTTCATTGAACAATAATTTCATGATGCATCCCTTATCTTCTAAAGTCAGACTTTTACGCGCCAATTTCAGTTCTTCCGAAACTGTGGGCTTGCTTTGATCCTTACAGAAGAGTAATCTCTTCCAAAACGCGATCACTTCATCGATTTGAACACGTTCGAACGTCAGTTCGAAATACTTGATGAACATATCTTCCCTTTCCATCCACAGACACGAATGATTCTCATGATCGAAGTCTAGGTGATCCCGACATCCAACGCATTGTTCTAACAAGAGACGACCTAGTTGTTCATTCACGCAGAATGCGTAGGCTCTCATCAGCATTTTTAAAAGAAACCTTACTCTAATAGTCTGAGAATCGCTCATGATTTACGTATTTATTTTTTTTATTATCTATTCGATTTGATATATTTATTTTTTAAATAACTATTTATTTATATATTTTTTTCTCTCCTATATATCAATAAAAAGTGGGTTTGTCGGTTCAAAAATCACCTCTTTTCCGTGTACCGTACACGATTCGATTTCCGACGTAAAATCCGCAAATGGTTTTCCGTGTACACCTCCATAGGGTTTCAGTGTTAAAATCGTGTACTGACGCGAATGATTTAGAATCAGCAAGATGATGATTTAGAAACGACAAAACGTTTTTTTGCTCACAATTTAACACTGAATCCTATGGGGGAAACCCATTTGCCGATTTCAATCAAAACGGTACATGTACGTGTACGTAAAATTTCATGCGTTTTTTTTCACTCTTGGATACAATCAGTGATGTTTGAATCGGCAATGCCGATTCTAACATCACCCTAAAAACGTTAAAATCGTGTCCCTGTACACGATTTTAACACTAAATCCTATGGAGGTGTACATCGATGTACGTGTACATGTACGTCGATGCTTGAATCGGCCTTTATTACCTACTCCTGTCTCCGGCATTCTTTTTGAGGAGTGCCGAATGTGCTAACATTCGAGTGTTGATTCTCGGTCTTTTTGACACTGTATCTCTTATCGCTCTCTACTCCGTTCACCGTGAGATTGACGGCCGCTCTGTTATTCAAATCCATGGAAGCCAGACTCATTCAAATGATTTCGCCTCCCAACGGCATGGGATATCCCACCTGACCATGTTGTGATCTGCTACCTCCGTTTCCGAAAGACCACTTGGCTTTTCCCTCCTCTAACATGCCGGTCTCCACGGCCCACACGGTGATCAATTGTCTGACGCATTTGATTTTCTCCACCACCGAAATCAGGGTGCAGGCTTCTGTCATGCTCAGGGGATCCGGTAAATTCGTGAGCGCGTGTCCGCCCATGTCTAGTTTACCTTCCATGATGCGCCCTTTCTCCAGACTGAGTTGTCGTCCACGTACTTTTTGCTGACCGTGCTGGAATTGAATTCAGGATCGTGATCGAGACCGAACAAATTCTGACCGTTCATGTTTATGCCACCCTCCATGGTTCCGCCAGATTGTTTGTTCAGGTAGAGATCATCCACTTGCGATTCTACATATTCTTGAGATCGTATCACAGCAGAATCCACGTAGCCCTTATTAACTGCGGTGGAGTCTGCATCTGCATCGTCAACCTTTGACAGATTCAATATCTTGTTGAATCCTGCATTCAGATCCGATTTCATTTCTCGTCTGTCAGACTTTCTCTGTTCCAGATCTACGTAGTGTTTAGTTTCCACGTCCTAGGGATTTGTGGGAATGGCCACATTTGTTATCTTGTTAGAATAGGCGTTCAATTCTGATTGCATCGTTTTCTGAATGTATCTATTTCTCAGATGTTCGCTGAATCGCGTGTGAGAGTCGTCAGCATATTTCTTGGTCGCGGCATTGCTAGAATCTATGGGATTTGCAATGTTCACCAAACGTTTGGATTTCAGATCAAGATCATCGGTCATGGCTTTATCCACATAATTATCAAGCATGATTCATTCGAAATCTGCGTTCCCCCTGTTGAACTATTTTTTAGTCGCCGCATCTGCGAGATCTATCAGCTCGGAAAGATTGAAGAGCTTATTATCATTCATGTTCAAAGGTTCCTCTTGAGGTTCGTATCTCCGTACATGATGTTCATCCAAGTTGGCAATGTCGTAACCATTGTCAACTTCGAGCATCTTCCTCTTCTTTTTGGGTCAATTTTCATCGTCACTTCTACCAAATTTATTGACTGGCATGTTGTTTTGAGTTTTTTTGGTTTTAAAAAAAATATATTTCAAACGCAGTTGATTAAAAATGAATTATTTCACTTATTTTTCATTTTTTGTTTTTTATTCGATTAATTTTTTTAAAATATTTTTTTTTACCTTTATATATACTATAAAAAAATCTCTCTCTAATGTAAATCATTGAGAATGTCTTGAAACCAATCTCCTTCTGACCATCTCTTGAGAACGTAGAGACACAGGTGACCGCAAAACACTTGATCTGGCGATTGCACTCGTTCCGTGTTGTAATGAACCATTGATTCATCAAAATAGTTCTTTATTTCTTTCAGCGGTGAGATTCTGTAGCTGTCAAAATAATAATTCTTCTTCTTCCCGTTCGTGAACCACGCCACCCAGTGAGTGCCTTCACCTGATAAATCGTGCAGATTTGAAATTCCGCATTCCTATTGTCGATGTCTTCTCTTCGGCGAGGCATCTCTAAAAAACACACCTAGAAAATCTTTGATTTTCACACCCTTCGCCACATTCGACAGATCAATGTTGGATAGGGGTTCGTTAGGTAAGACGACACCTTCTACGGATATCTCTATTTTCTTATTCATAAATGTATATATATATTTTTTTATTTATTTATTTTATTATAATTCACTAAAATGACGTTATTTTTTTTATATTTTTTCTTTTTCCTTTTTAAACTAACTCTCTCGATGTCTCTATTGACTTCCATAATCTTGAATCCATCTAATTCCTCTTGATTTTCTGAAATCCTATCGTCCTTAATCATATCTGGAATCCTATCTGGAATCCTATCGTCCATAATCATATTCAAAGTCCAATGTCCGAGTGCCAAAGTGCTTATTTTATCATCTAACATGAATCTCTTATCGTCGTCGGCCATCAGTGAAATCTTGTTGACTATTTTGGTATACACGTTGTGGTTGTCGCTTTGAATTGATTTCATAGTCTTATACACTGGACCACTTCCGAACAGACAATCTTTATACTCTCGGAAAGAGATGTTTTTCTTCACCACGCACACTTTAACCCCTTTACACTTCTTGATCTCTTCATCTTCTAGACGATAAGCATACAGTTTGAGTCTCAAACCCACGAATTCGACGGTTTGTTTACCACCGCTCTCATCCTTAAATTTACCAAACACCTTCTTGTTGTCATTCGATTGAATGTTGGACGAGTGATCGATGGGATAATTGCTCATGTCGAACCACGTGGTCACGTCCGGAGATATATCTCGGTAGAGGTCTTTTGTCTCTATCTCATAAACTAAACTGTCCGTGTCGGTGAACAGTTGTTTAGCTTTCTCACCAAATTTCCATTTGACATAATCATAGTGAAACTCATACTTCAATCGCTTGCTGATATCTAAGATGATCAGTCCGAGATAACAGGGTTTGTCAAACTTCAGGGATGTCTTTTGCATGTGAATGATCACTAGATTTTCATTGAATATGGTTTGGTGTCTGTAATTGGGTTTCGCCACTAATTTTTTAGCTCTTTTCACAGACGTGACAAGTCGAATGTCGGTTCTCTTCCTGATGTTTTTCATCGATTTACCATACCCACAGTTGTTCATGAGTTTGAAGAAATCTTTTTCGAAATCGTTCTCGGCTCGAATTCTAAGATTAAGATTCGTGTTGAGATCGATGTATTTTTTCACCCAAGGCTCTTCGTTGAATCGAATGACGTGATGTATGTCGACTAATTTCATTCCGTAATCGCCGTATTGTTTCAAATTCTCGCTGTAGACGACATACTTACATTTGTTAAATAAATTTGGAATGAGTTTTTCCTCGTCTCCTTCGATCGGTTCCATTCGTTCAGGAGCTAGCGGATAATTGTTGTGTAGATCGTGTAATTCTTCCGGATAGTTCAAATTGACTTCTAAAATGCAAGGATAGTCTCTCCATTTTTGCATCTCTTCCAGTTCTGTCACCCATTTGAAATTTCCAATTGGTAAAGGACGACTGATGGCCCAACTGTACAGATTATTAGCGTCCCAATACTGTATGTATTTATTCGATCATTCCGAATCGAAACCTTCTTTCATGTAGGGATTGTTGGCTTCAAAATATCTGTGAGAGATCACCGAGAAGCCACCTCTCGCAGCCTTTTCGAACATGAGCAACATGTCCACATTGCATAATAATTCCAATTGGATTTTGTGGTCTTAAACAGAGCTTCCCACGCCAGACCGGGTGCGGTGAAATACCAATCCGGATCCAGATCGTAATTTCGATGACAGACGAACACGTCTGCCAGGAGCAGAACGTCGGTCTTCAGATAGAGATCATGATAATCTCTCATGGTTTTCATATCGAATGATTTCCACACGTTTTTGGCGTGTTCGTAATTCTCATCGGAAATGTTGGATTCATATAATTTCGAATAAAAATCTTCTTTCGAAGGTTGCCCGATGTCGTCTAATCTCTTTAGATCGTTTGTGTAATCGTAAGGATAGACTCCTTTCCTCAACATGACGTCTACTCGTTCTCCGAAGTGTTTGCTCGTGATTTTAAATTTATCCTTGCTCATGTTATCGACTAATTTTTCCAGAGTGGTCGACATGAATTTAAAACTGTCGATGAAATGTATGTCTCTATGAATGGATTTCATTTTTTCATCCAACGTCTCTCTGTCGATTACACTTTTCTTCTCCACAAGCTTCCATTTCATGAAGGAAATGTATCTTTCTTCATTGTTCGCAATGCAATTTAATTTTTCGTGGGAGGTGGCGAGATTTTTCACGAACAGATGACTGTCATAACCCGAGAGATTGTGAAATATCACCAGATAGAAAACGGCGTCTCGATATTTTAAATTACACTTGCTATGAGCCAGACTGCAATACAGACCTGTGTAATGATCATGGTCTCTGACATTCTTATTTTCCTCTGAATTCTCGTCGAATGATTGTCTGCATATGTGACATTTGACGGCTCTGTTATTTTCGTCCTGCTGCTCTCGCGTGATGATCATTTTTGCTGGAGTTTTGAATTTGTCATATAAAATTTGAATTTTCGATTCTAACTCTTCCACGAACCTTTGAACCACGTCATCGTCTTCGCACTGTTTTGTGTAGGTGAAGGGACTCATGTCGTGTTGCCAGTCGAAAGCACATTTCACGCAAATGCAATAGCCCAAAGGCATGTGTTTTTGATATCTTTCCATGTAACTTCGAAGAGCACCTGGTTGGCAGGAACTCATTTTCACGGTGAAGCATTCAAAATCGGCGTACATGACGAATGGTACTTTTAACCTTCTATTGTGATTTTGAAAGTTCACGATGGTTTTGGGTTTAGGCATTTTGATGGCGACACCTTGATTTTCGTTTTCGTTGCAATATTCCTGATGTTTTGCTAATGATTTTTCGCTGTGAAACGCATTCATGCAGTTGCAACATAAACATGTCTTATGTTCATGTTTATTATTTTGTCTCGACAGTATTCGGCTTGAATCTTTAACCCAACAATAATGATGATTGTCACCATTTGAAATCAATAATAAAATAATCATCTTTTCTCTTTCGAGATACAAAGTCTGTCTGAGAGGATAGATCATTTGTTTTTCATCATCGTATCCCAAGATGTTCACTGCTACAGTGGGATTTTGAACCTTGAAATGTTCGATGTGTTTTAACTGCGTTGGAAAAGTCACTCCAGTCCAATCGAGATTTTTAGAAGTCTCCTCGTAATGAGAAACTCTATCGGAGTGCATTTTGATGGGGTATAAAGTGGAGGTAACAGCCCCTTTAAAACACTGATCATCTTTATTTCTCACGTTGATCACTGCTTTTTTTAGCTAAGAAATATGGTAATTCCACATAGGAAGACGCTTTCAACGAATCATTTTTAGTTATATGAATTTCGAGTTTCAACACCTCATCGAACGTCCAATTACTACCTTCATCTTGATAATTCGTGAGAGACATCAACATCTTGTCTTTCATCATTTCGAAAACGTCTGATAAATCCAAACCTCGAAATAGGGGTTCGACATTAGATCTGAAATATGCTCTCACCGGAATTCATGTCGATTTTAATCATCACGCAATGGAGTATCATCTTAATTTTTAGTCCCACGTTCATGTGTTCACGAAACAAATCCAATACTTTTTTCTTCAACCGTTCCATGAACAATTTCAGATCGACTTCCTTGAACGAGGGAACCACGTCGAAATCGCTTGTTTGTCTAGATTCTGAACTGCATCACTCGTTTTCGTTTTTTTTTCTTTTGAAACTTGAAGTTCTTTGACGGCTTTTCGTTTAGTCGTCTTCTTATTTTTCACAACCGAAACGTTTTTTTTTCCTACGTCGGTATTTCGATTCCTTTTGCTACTTTTTTCTTCTCATTTTTCGCAACTGAAGCGTTTTTTGACATCGTTGCTATCAACATTTCGTTTGCCTTTTCATCAAGCCAACTATGAAACTCCTCGTGCATGATCTTTCTAATTTCATCACGCTCCTCGTTTCGTTTTCTATCATCAGGCATTACTGTCATCGGCTTATTTTTTTCGCAATTCGAGTCTTGTTCACTTTCAATCTTTCGATTTTTTTCTTTCCATCATCTCACAAATGATGCTCCTGTATGACTTCAATTTTTTTTGATTTGGTTCTATGATTTCCGAAATTTTGAATGTTTAATTCTTTACAAATCTCGTTTAACTGAGGTACGGTTTTCTTATATAAATTTTCCATTTATTTATTTGTTTGCTTCATTTGTAAGAATACATTTTTTTGAATTTTGTGTTTAAATAATAATTTGTTAAAAAGTTTTAAAATAGTTTTTATATATTTTTTTTGATGAAATTAATCAATTTTTTCTATGTTCCTTAACGTGAGAAAAATTGAATTAATACGAGAAAAAAGGACGTTAAAATTTAAACTTTTTATTTATATAAAGAGAAAAAAACACTTTTACAAAAAAAAAAAAAATTCACATTAAAAAAAATTAAAAATCAAAAACTTTTTTATATATATAGAGAGAGAGAGAGTAAAAAAAACCCAAACTTTTTTAACAAATTATTATTTAAACACAAAATTCAAAAATATATATTATTTGCAATAATTCATAAAACAAAAAAAAAACAAATAATCGATCATGACAACAACACCTAAAAGATGCGAATTGAAATTGAAACGTGTAAGAAATTCGGTTGTAAAATCTATAGATTACAATGACACGATGCCATCGAATTGAACGAGGTCAAGATGAAGGGCTTAGAGTACAAATACAACAAATATAGCATGCCTTTGAAATTGGACGAAGCCTCGCTCGATTTGTTTTATGAGTACCAAAGCGATCTACAGAACATTGTCATCACCGAAGACAGAGAATTCAACAAGGATGATTTGTTGTTGCCCTACAGAACTTACATGTATCCAAAAATCTCTCTCGAACTTGTGAACAAATCGGGTGGTAAGAGCGCGTTCACTGATGTAAAAAAACTTGCAAAAGTAAAGATAAACATTCAACACATTTTCGAAAAAGGAGAAGACACGACCATCAACATGCTAATAACAGACTTGGAAATATAAAACAATAGAGAGACTAATTTTTTAGCGAAGAAGAAAGAAAAAAAGTAATGAGATCAAGAGAGGTTGAACATCTCTAGATCTCATAACTTTTTTTATGTTTTCCTTCTTCTTCTTCTTCTTCTTCTTCTTCTTCTACTTCTTCTTCTTCTTCTTCTTCTTCTTCTTCTTCTTCTTCTTCTTCTTCTTCTTCTTCTTCTTCACTATCACCCATATATATTATAGTAACGTATCCTTTTTTCTCAAATTTCGGCGTTGATTCTTCTTTTCTTTTTTTTTTTGTTATATATTACGTTTTTTATAATAACACATTTGTTTACATATATCATAATTATGAACGAATGTGGTGCATCTCTTGGTAACACTCACATCATTACCATTCTCTTCAGAAGGTAGTGGTGGCAGTGGAAAACATCTCATTCTTTTAAACTTCAACAGTCTATCCCAATCTTCGTTCTTTCCTAAGATATCCATCATTAGCATTTAATTGTTTTACCACATCTTTTTCCCACACTATCCCGCAATATTCATCATTAGCATCTAATCATTTTTCCACATCTTTTTCGCACTCTATCCCGTGATATTCATCATTATCATCTAATTGTTTTCCACATCTTTTTCGCACTCTATCCCGTGATATTCATCATTATCGTCTAATTGTTTTTCCACCTTTTTATCCATTTTATATTATTTTTTTTTATACTTTCTATAATTTATATTTTTATATTTTATATAATTATATAATTTTTTACATTATAATAACATACTCAAAATTGGTATATTCTTAAACGGCGAATTCTCACCAAACAGCAAACCCTCACCGAGTCGCTCAACATTCTGTCCACTCTTCAGATCGAGACTATTTTCACTGAAAGAGTTGGCACCTCTAACGGGTTCTAGATACAATCCTTCACCGTTGTCATCTATGTGGATGCGACACATGGCTCCTCCCTTCTTCAAAAACAGTCCGCTGCCACCCATTAATTTCTCAACTGCTGAACTCGCGAGTCCCGAGAGAGCTCCCATGTCGACAGTCTGCTCGAGAAAGGGCAATGCTTTTGCGGCAAAGGGCAATGCTTTTGCGGCGATTCCTGACAATAGTGGTAGGAAACTGCCTTTTATTTTCAAATTGTATTTCAATTGAGCGGGACTCAATCTCACCATCAACCCTCTTCCATCACCAATCGCTTTCTCCATCCTTTTGATTTGAGTTCTGGTCCAGGCGATTCGATCGTCACCGCCACTCGCCACTTCGTGAGTGAATTCGAATCTTACTGGCTTGCCTCGAGTTAACGCTCTCTCAAGTTTCTTCTTCTGTCCTTTGGATATGTTCACGTTTTTAACCACGTATTCAGTCATATTTCTTTTTTTTAAATTTATTTTGTTCAATTGTTTTTTTGGTTTTTATGATAATTTTATATATTAAATCATTTTTTTAAAATTAATATTGTGTTTATTTTATTTTCTTATTTATATATATACTCAATATTTTTTTTTTCTTTTTTATATTTCTCTTATGTGAAATCGTACCGTCACCCTCTCTCCACGAAGATCTAACAGTTCACCATTTTGATCCGTCAACGTGATTTTGAGACTATATAACGTGTCTAAAATCACAGGTAGATAAACTAAATTTTGAGGTCGTTCCATGATTTTATAACCCGGCGACACGTTTGGAAAGAAAGAATAGATCGTCGGTTGAGCGCTACCATTCATGTAGCTTCCAGCAATCACGTCCACGTTCACCAGAATGCTGTTGACTGCGAGAATGTCAACCGTATTTTCAGATGCTACGTGGCCTCGATACATCTTTTGATCAAATCCTAGCATCTTGCTTATAGAATCGTTCATGTTGAAATCCACTTTAAAATTATCTTCCAAATCCAACATCGTCTGTAGGGTATTAGGGTTGAGAGTGAGTCTGATCTTGTTGCTTCCCTTTCCATCCATCTTCATTCACATCTGAATGTAATTGTTCAAATCATCTATGTCATAACTTCCTTTGGGAATTCGAACCTCCAACCAATCCACTCTGTCGGAATACTTAAATGAGTTATTCTTTTCAGTGACATTGGGAAAGGAATAATAAGTCTGTAGATTCACCAACGCCATCTCGTATCTTTTCTCTCTATTCAATTCGATGGAAGGTTCGAATTTCGTTGCGGATCGAGTCGAATCGCCACTCACCATGATTTGAATGGATTGCTTTGCAGCCATATTCTCGGCTATCCATTCTAACAATTCTCCTTCTTCAAACATTATATTTTTAATTTTTATTTTATTTTTCAAAACTAAATTATTGATGATTTATTATTTTCTAATTTTTATTTTCGCTCTCTATCTTATTATCATCAGAAACATAAAACTTGTCGAATCCGCTCCGATATTTTCCACAATTAAATTCGCTAGTCAAATCGATCACAACGAAATTGTAAAGTCCTCCATCCCAAACCCTCTTACAGAATCTCCTGAATTCTACCACGCTCATGTCGTTTGCGACATGATCACCATAAATGTGATTGAGATCCTGGCGAAAGAGACACAGAAAATTAGCATTCTCCCTTATCGTCTATCTGGGCAGTCGAAAATAATTCTGCGACAGGTAGAAACAGTCCACGTTGCTGTGACGACCCCTAACGTAATACGATTCGCATCGGTTCTGTCTCTCCAAAAGCAGATCGTCGAAAATCATAAGATTCTTATCTTCTGATTTCAATTCTCTAGGATCTGGAACGTCACTAGCGTTCTCATAAAATCGACACTCGACGTTCGAAGACACATTTCTCTTCATCAATTCCATTGCCGCACCGTCCAAAATGGTCGAAAAAGAAGCTTCACTTTTGTCGAATTCCTCCCTACTGTCAAAGATTCTGGCTATGACGTCCTTGGGCAATCTACGATCCATGCACTCTCGAAGCAATCTGTATTCAGGTTGAAACAAACTCTTGCCAAACACAAATAATCTGTCGTAATCCAACCACTCGGTTTGCGACAACAGATTCATCAACAGATTGGTCTTTCCACAATTCGATTTTTCCACTATCAAGTCTCTTACACTTTTGGGAAATAACTCGTTATTCGACCTCTTGGTCGCTTTGTCGTTCCAAGACATATCTTTAATGTTCATCTTTTTTATTTTTTTGTTATTTTTAGATTTTCAAACACAATTTTTATGTTTTTTCAAACTCAGTTTTTTATAATATTTTTATTTATTTATATTACACCGTCGCGAGTTCTCTTCAATCCAGATCCATTCGTCATTTTGGCTAAATCTTGTATGGGTACCAGAGCATCCTTAAAATCTTTCCAACTTTTTGGCGATCGCTCTAATGTAGCTCGCTTTGCCGGTGGACTGATCAACTTGTCGATCAACATGTTGGCTGCCCTCTTGCCAGCCACAGAAGCGATCCTACCACTAGCTTCAGAAGCGGCTTTCTTACCAGCATCCAAAGCCATCTTCTTACCGACCTCAAACGCAGTTGATGCGAGTTTTGTACCTACATTGCTTGTGAATGCTCGCATTATAGAATCAACGATGCCAGAACCACCTTGAACGTAAGTTCTAACGTATCCCCTATTCTTTATCACCAACATATTTTTATTTTATAATATATATTTTGTTTTTTTCGCTCGTAAATCGTTTGTTGTTTAAATACTTTTTATTATTTTCTAGTGTAAAATTTACTGTTTTTATTTTATCTATTTTTTGTTTGTTTGTTCTCTCTATTTATTTTTTATATATCAATCCTTCAATCCGTTCGTCAGTCTTTTATAATCTTGTTTATTCAAGACCTTCTGCCTCAACAATTCGTCGCATCTGCTCACTATCTCATTATCTAATCCAGTATCACCAGCGCGTCGACTTGCCATCAACAATCTCAATCTCTGAGACAGAGCATCAGAATCGCTCAGAAGAAAAGTGGTTCTCACTCCTTTTCCAGTCACTGATTCAACGAATTTCTTATTCATATCCCATATGGGTTTCACCACCTTCGTCCACTTGTAACCTCTATTGGCTGTGGGTCTCATTTCTCTGACATCGTTATTTCTCTTCATGGCGTGGGTCTGAGCCAGAGTGTTGCCATAATTGTCGAAATCCCGATCCGTGTATTCTCCAGGCTTGTCGAAAAGGAGCAATTTGGCAGTCCAGGAGTTAATTCATACCTATTCGATCCGACGATTAAATTATCATCATCCTCTAGCACTTCAGTATTGCCTACGAAAGTTCTACCGCCAGAATCCTTATAAATTCCATACAACAGATCTCTCTTACCACCATCCTCGGACGACCTGACGCTATCAGTGGTGATAGTCGAAGCTGCATCATCGCTTTCGCTCACATCGGTTTCGATTCTCATGGGAACGTAATCCAGCGATGATCTTTGAAAGGAAAACCCCCTTGTAAAATTATCAGGCAACGAACCCGTTCTCAAAGAACTTTCTTTTATGGGCCTCAATTCGTCAATGATCTCCTTCTTACTTCGTTCTTGAACCTCCGTCACAGGTTTAAATAATTTTGTGGTTTCGCGTCTTAATTCCATCTCTCCCAATCACCTGCTTCTGTTGACTGATCAAATGCTTTTGTTGACTCGTTCGTATTCGTCGAGAAGTTCATATCTCTGCTTGGAATCTGTGATGTGTAAAAACATTTTTTTTGTTCTCTAAAAATTATTAATATTTCCTTTAGAGTATGGTAACGTGAGTTATTTTATTATTCTCAAAAATTAAATGTATAATTATTTTTATGTTTTATGTTTTAAGTAAATGAAATCTTCTGTCTTTAATATATAATAACTAAAACCAGTTGAGGGGAAAACATTTTACAAAATGAAACCTCGATAAATGCGTTTTGCCCTCGAACGTGTTAAAGATCACATCACCGATTATTCACACTGTGATGAATAGAATGACTTTTGAAAAATGTGAAGTTAAGCGCAAAAAAATGGAAAAGTTATATCGTTACCCTCAAAACAGCATTTTAGATAACGTGAAAATTCCGTTTTAAAACCATTTTACGAATGAAAAATGAAAACCGGTCTTCAAAAAATTGTTAAGTAATTCTTTCTAATTTAACGCATTTGAGAAGAATTGTATCTGTCAAAAGGGTTTATTCATATCTCCGAAACATTATCACGAGTCAATTAAAACTCAATTTACCTCTTAAAAAACTACCTAAGTGGAACGCAATTTTACCGTTTGATTTATTGAATGAAAAACCTTTTATTTACACCAGAACAAAAAATGAAACGATTTGCGAAGATTTCATAGGGTCAATTAAAACTCAAATTTTACCACTTAAAACTATCTAAGTGGAACACAATTTTATAGTTTGATTTATTGAATGAAAAACCTTTCATTTACATCAAGAACAAGAATAAACGATTTAGCGAAGATTTAAACATTTTTGTCAGTTCCCTCCAATGATTTCATCAGTTCTCGATTGCTAACAGCGTTGACAAAACGTGGACAGACGATTTCCATCGGTTCTAATTTTCCAAACTCGAGTTTTTTTTTCCATTTGGTTTGGAAAAAAATCCTCGACGAGTAACTTCACTTTACACCCACTTCACGCCGTTGGCGAATGTAGGGAAAACGTTTTGAGATTTTTCCTGGTCTAGAATCGACAAATTGTTTTCACCGATCAGATCGCACCCTCGACCGTCCAAAACGCGGCGATCGCGAGCGTCGGTGGTCCAGAACCGGCTAACCGCATTTTGATGATGTACCGGAAGCTGCAATCAGTTTGGAAATAAAATCCTCGATGAGTAACTACACTTTACACCCACTTTTCACCGTTGGTGAACGTAGAGAAAACGTTTTGAGATCGTTTTTCCTGGTCTAGAATCAGCAAATCGGTTTCACCGATTGGATCGCACCCTCGACCGTTCGAAACGCGATCGCGAACGTCGGTGGTCCAGAATTGGCAAACCGAATTTTTTATGCTGGTCTAGAATCAGCAAAGCATTTTTTGTCAGCATTCGCCAACGATAGATCGAAGGTCTGATCCGCGATGGGAACGTCGAGAAAAATGTTTAAATTTACGTTTTCTTCGAATTTGGTACATTTTCCCTTCCGAGCGATGTGTCGAATTTCACCTGTTCGCCAACGGCTGTTTCAACGGTTAGAAGTGTGAGGAACTGCGTTTGCCGATTCTAGACCACCATGTAAAAACAACATTTTTTACACTCTGTACACGATTTAACACTGAATCCCTATGGTGGTACATGTACATGTCTGTGTACATGTACGTTTTTGTGTACATGTGGTCTAGAATCGGCCATTTATACCTACTACTGTTAATTGTATTTTCAACAATATCAGCATATGTATTTAACTCAGTACACACTTTTAAGGAGTAAAGGTGTGATATAGGTCCATTAGTAACACCTGTAGAAGTCTTAAGGGTCACAGAACGAATGTGACCATCTTTCCCATGATGAAGTTCAGTAATGATACCTAAACGCCATTGCATACGAGGGTTATCTTCCTGTATTTGAACAATCGACCCCAGTTTTATAGTTTCTCTATTATCACCATTGAAACGATGACAGTCTCGTAAGCTGAGTAATAATCAATCATGTGTCTATCTTTTTCGAAAGTTATTTATCAGTGATGCACGAACAAGAGCATGTCGGACTAGGTCACCATGACTCAAACGGAATTCAGGATCGTCGAGTTCATGATCAAAGACTGGTGGGTGTGGTAATGTAGTGATGTATCCAGAAATAAGCTGTGAAGGTGTTAACGCCTCACAATCTGAAATGCCCTCAGAGATGTGTGTTAAGGGTGTAGTAGTCGAGGGATAAAGGCCATTTTCCAACCAGCCTGGTTAGTCCGGATCTCTTAGTCTCGTGGTAAATCGGTCGCTTTGTGTGCTAGAGGTCGACGATTCGAACCCCGGCCCCCGCTTTTATCTCTCCTCCTGTTACATTTGGGGGCTCGCCCGGGAGAGGAGCCTGGGTGAGATTCACATGTGGTGAATCTCAAAAGAAGGGGAGAGTAATGTAGCGCTCAAGGTACAAAGGCCATTTACCGACCAGCCTGGTTGGTCCGATCTCTTAGTCTCGTGGTAAATCGGTCGCTGTGTGTGCTTGAGGTCGACGGATCGAACCCTGGCCACTGCACTTATCTCTCCTCCTGTTACATTTGGGGGTTCGTCCGATCCTCGGCAGTAGGTGACACTGTGGGTGTTTCGACCGCCCCGAGGGAGGAACCTGGGTGAGATTCACATGTGGTGAATCTCAAAAGAAGAGGAGAGCAGCGTAGCGGTCGAGGTATAAAGGCCATTTACCAACCGGCCCCCTCACATATCTCTCCTCCTGTTGCAAAGGTCTATTGTTAATTGTAGCCTCAATTTCTGTGCGTATGGTTTGAAGTTCCTCATGACTGACCATTGAACGATAAAGTATTTTCTTCAAAGTAAGTTTAACACTGCCCATCAAATGTTCATAAAATCCCCGTCTTTCTCCTTTTGTTATAAATTGCCGTTCTACACCATGTTGTAACAGTTTATCCCTTTACCTGACACGAAAGGCAGACAGCACTTGCAAATAAAATTCTTGAATAACTATTTTTTTCATTATTTACGTCCAAAACATAGCTTATGACCACTCACTGGAACGATCTCAACGCGCTCGTTCCAACAAGGGGGTCAAAGGCTATGTTTTTGAGACAAAAAAATGAAAAAATAATGAAAACTGAATGATGATTTTTGTGAATAACGCTGGCCGGTTTTAGCCGTTACGTTGGGAAAAAGATAATCTGAGACTTCACAAGATTTGAATAAATTCTCAATTATTGAATTTGCTGACAGAAAGGTGCTTGCGATGTCTGAGATCAATTTGTTAGGCAATGATCTTCTATTTGAAAATGAACGGCACGAGTAACCACGCAAGTAAAAAGTCACACATAGTTTTTTTCGGAACCTCTCTCAGTCTTGACAGAAAATGGACCACAATCGTCAACACCAGTGTAATAGAATGGAGGTACATCAGAAACACGGCTTTATGACAGAGGAAGTTGGTTAGGTAGACGGTATGGATGACATGTTAGTCTACGACATATAACACACTGTCTTAAAAGTGATTTAACAAACTGTCTCACTCGTGGCACCCAATATGCTGGTCGAACAGTTGTGACCGTTAAATTCACTGCAGGATGTTTTACTTTTATGTGGGCATCTAAAACAACAAGTTTAGTAACGTAATGTTCCTTCGGCAAAAGTACAGGAAATTTTGTAGAGTCATCTAATCACATTGTTGTTTTCAAAATATAGTTGCAACTGATCTATAATGCCCAATTTTTTTTTTGATTTACTAGACAAAATCTCATAAACATCAGAAAAACAAATTTGCTGAACACTTTGAGTCCATACCAGTTCGGCATGTTTCAGTTCCGATAATTCAAGAGGTCATCTCTTTCTTTGTTGTTTTGACTTGAGATTGTTAATAAATCTGAGTCCCCAAGCCATCACTCTCAGTACTTTACTCAGTGTAGAAAAATTTATTTCCAAGGTCAATAATTTGATGAATTCCAGAACTTGGTACAATATCGTCTTTTTGTCACTCTCGTTGTGTTACTTACCAGAAATAAACATGCTGGTTGAGGTACACTCAATTCATTTTCAGAATTATTTAATAAGAAACTTTCTGGTCCATAAAACCAAAGTTGGTTTTCTAACTGTTGTGCCATTGCAATTCCTCTGGTCAGGGAATCAGCAGGATTTGTATCAGATTCGCAATTGTTGTATAACTGCTTCAGCGAAATAAGTTGACAACAATGAGCTAGTGAGTTGTATTCACAGTGATGCTTGGCTGGTTTCTATGTGTGATTGAGATGAGAATTTTGGGTATGATTTCAGTGTGACTGTGAATGCAAAAACTACTGTGTGTGGTTTTGTTGGACTTACTTCTGAGTGCAGTAACATTGTTCTTGTATTGTCTTCTTATCTCATGTCTTTCTCCATTTGTATGTTCGTCTGTTTCATCCATGATTTTATTAACTAGAAAAATCCTACACAACGATTCCATTTTGCAGGATCGGTCAGTTGTATAATTTCCTTAACTCTGTTTGAAACAAATACACAGTGAGTTTGTTTCTTAAGTGAGTGTAACCATGTTTGAAACCAATTCAGAGTGAGACTGTTGTATTGTTAAAGACTTTACGGGGGCAACCCGTGATTTGGCAAGAACAAATGAGAATTCTGAGTCATTATTTTGTCTTAAATAACAAACTGCTCCATAGGCATATATACAAGCATCACTGAACACATGATGTTCAATGTCATGATCAAAGTCTGCTTTCATACATATGTTGTGTCGAGAAATACTTAACCCTTTACCTAGCGTAACAGTTAAAACCAGCCAGCGCTATTCTCAAAAATCGCCAATTAATTTTCATTATTTTTGAAATTTTTGTCTCTAAAACATAGGTTATGACCCCTCATTGGAACGAGCTCATAACCTATGTTTTTGAGACAAAACATGAAAATAATATTTATTCAAGGATTTTTGTTTTTGCAAGTGTTGTCTGCTTTTCATGTTAGGTAAAGGGTTAACCGCTGAGTTTGACATAAGTCATTGGTAAGTGCCTTCCATCGGAATCGAAATTCTTCTGGCATTGTTGAATCCCAGTCATAAGAATTTTTCTATAAGTCTTGAATTCAGATGCGCGCACGAATGGGCACTGACAATATGGGACCGAGAGCCTCAGAGGGTCATATATTCTTGAAACATGTTGTAAAATATGTCGTTTTGTTATAACAGAATTTTCATTGGACAGAATTAGTTTTTTATCTAAATGAAGTTGATCACTGGAAACATGGAAATAAATACCAAGTACTTTCACTACTGAATCTTGGTCAAAAACATCACGTCTGACTGAACTCTGAAGGTCACTACAGTTTGACGACCAGCAGTGTAATGTGAAATTGGCTGCTGACATAGTTTCACGACACTGGTTGTAGAATTCAAGAACTTCTTGAAGTTCACTGAAACTGGTTACATAGATATTTTGTTTCATAATTTTGGCAACATGTGTTTGTTCAACAGTATTCAAATGGTGAAGAACAGTACTGTTGAGTATGAAGAGTGAGCACTTTGCTCCAAATAGAATGAGTCTGAATCGATAAACTTCAAACTACTTTCAGTGTCACTTGGGTTACTCAAACAGAAGAAACGTGTCACATCACGGTCACTTTCATCAAGACCAATTTGAAGAAAGTCTGTTTGAACATCCGTAATAGCCCCGTAGGTAAAAAGTCGAATTCGCATCAGCATTGATGGAATGTCATTTGTAATGAGGGACCTGACCCCAAACAAGAATTTAAGGAGGGAAGGTCATACTGGTGACAACTACAATCAAACACTATTGGTATACGTATTCTGACCGAGTCCTTGAACACTGCGTGGCCAGGGAAGTAATGAACCTTATGGTTAGTGAGATATCCAGGATTTTCAACATTTTCAATGAAACCTTTCTCAGGTTGTTTTTTAATAACATTTCGGTACTTTTTGAGCATTTCGGGATTTTTGGATAATCGACAAACACTTGATCGAGTCCTTTTGCAAGTTATTTCAATATTTTAAGGTAAATCATTGTGAATTTCCCACCCAGGGAGTTTTGCTTGGTATCTCCCATAAACAAATTTTATTGAGTTACTACAATAGTTCTCTGGAAAGTTTTCTTTCACATCAATTTCCTTTGGCAGTATAACAAATGGCTCTAAAGACCAAATTTTTTCAAGATCTGTAACATCAGGTTGACATAAAACATTGAGCACTGTTGTTGTAGACTGGTGTGATTCATGTGACGGCCCACGTATCAGAAAACCAAGTTTTGAATTCACCGCAACTTGGCCCGAGTCAGTTTTTTTTTTATGATTTTGCCTTCAACAAACTTGTGGTAATTGTCACTACCAATCAATATTGAAACCTCAAAGTTTTCACATGAGTAGTTTGTTGGATGAGCAAGTTGTAGAGAATTAAAATTTAAACACAATGGTCTTGAATAATGCATTTTTATAGGGCGAGTAATTTGGCACAGTTAGAGCTGAAATAGTCAAAACAGATTTGTCTGTCCACAGAACATTTGTGTTGACTATTAAACCGAGGTCACGCACGTTTGATGACTTTCAAATGCTAAAATATGAATGGTTTCTATTGTGAATGATGTCAACTTTAACTCCCTTACTAAACTTTCAGAAATAAAAGATCTTTGGAGACCATCATAGAATAAAAAACGACCAGTGGGACACACATCAAGTTTATCATCAAAAACAGCCGCGACTGCAGATTTCAACAAAACATCCGCAGTTCGTGCTGAAAATGTTGATACAACAGAACTCTTTGACTCGTTGTCAGAAGTAGTTGAATTTTGTTGTCTAGAAACACTGTCTATTTTATTCAGAGATGATGATTATTTTGATGTTGTGGGTCTTGTTCGAAACTGTCTAGGTTGTGTAATTTCTCTCTCATCAGATGAGTAACACAGATACTGGTACGATATTTTTGTTTACACTTCAAACATCTTTTAACAGACTGACACTGTTTAATCTTGTCTCCCAAGACAATTGTAACATAAATTTAATCGATTAACCCTTTACCTACCATGAAAAGCAGACGACACTTGCATAAAAAAAAAATGTTTGAATAACTAATTTTTTTCATTTTTGTCTCAAAAACATAGGTTATGACCTCTCATTGGAACGAGCTCGTTCCAACGAGGGGTCATAACCTATGTTTTGAGACAAAAAAATGAAATAATAACAAAAATAAAATTAATTGACGATTTTTGAGAATAGCGCTGGACGGTTTTGGTCGTTACATTGGGTAAAGGGTTAACAAATTCAAGTTTTTCATCACGACTTTTAAGCTTTGAACAGTGTGAGGGGTAATGTTTACCCTTGCAAAAATACACTCACGTAGAGAAGGTTTTGTAGAAAGAAGTGGATTTGGATGAGCTGTTGAGAGAAGAGTAGTGATTGAACCACCCGCCGAATATTTTGAAGACTCAGACTATGAGAACGTATTTTCAGCTGAATGACTGAGTAGACGCACACAGTTCTAGAATATAAATTTCTTCCTGCAGACACTTGCGTAGTGCATGAAGCTCCCATTCGCAGTTTCAATGAGCACGAGCTAAATTGCGCTGAATTTCACGAGGTAATTTATCCCATAATATGAGAAAGAGGATAGTTTTGTAACTGTCAGGAGACTTTCCGAGAGATTCTTGCGATCTTATTGAACTTTCAATGCTGTCAAACATTTTTCTTATTACTGCTCTGTGGCTTATCGAACCCAACGAGAAAGTTAATGTAGGCTTGTATAATTTTGTGTGTTTGCCCAAAACGGCTTTTTATCTATCAAGTCAATTCCCTTTTTGTAAATTTCTTTTGTTAATGACAGGCCACCAATACTCAATTTGGCTTCATCAGTTAAGTAACTTTTCAGATATGTAAATGTGTCTATATTCCACAAATTTCTTGAGTTGTGATTGGCAGGTTCAAATATATTCCAAAACATGGGGAATTCCAAAAGATCACCAGCACATTTACGAATATTTATTGTAGGCAAATTTACTTGTGGAACGAAGGTGTATTGTCATTTGGTGTAATACTGTCAAAGTTAATTCCAGTTTGAAAATGGGTCGAGTTGGGCCGAACATTGTGTCGTGTGGACGAAATCTCTTGGTGCAAAAAGTGTCCATTGCTTGCCAGTTCATTTTCAATTATACGTGTTTGAAGTTCACGGATATAATCATTACTTTCGACTACAAAATCTTCGAGAGCATCGTCTCCTAAATGATCAAAAATGTTCTTATCAACACATTCGAGATAAGTTGTTTTGCGTTTCAAATTTCCGAGCGTCAGCGAAGCTTTCTTCGATTCGATCGCTGTGGGGAGTTATTTCAAGTTCAACAACTGTGTAGGTTGGCCACGATGGGCTTTACGAATTCGCTTTTCTGTCATTCCATGGAGGGACCAGAATGTGAGAATGTAGCCAAAATAAACTGCTAATATGAGTCCTTTGAGAGGACTGTATCGAAATACGACCGAATAGACCTTTCCAACATTACTCCATTCCTTTTGCATTATGGGTATTGTGGTATAATTTCCTTTACAGTAATAAGTACCTGTTTATACTTGGAAGACGAATTCAGCTGCGCAGCTGAATAATTAAACAATATAAGGTCTGTTGTCTTCTGTGTCTTTTCGTCTAACAGGTAATCTTCGGCATCTCATCTGGTGCACCAACGAATTCTTATAATAATAATAATAATAATAATAATACATTTATATAGTGCAAACATCTCACAATATTAGAAAAGTTCCATGGCGCTTTACAACACTACTCATAAACAAAATGATGACCAACATTGGATTTAAAAATATTTGTTAAATAAATGGGATTTCAATCTAGATTTAAATGCTGTCAAAGAAGGGGCTGTTTTAACAAATTCTGGTAACATGTTAAACAGTCTAGGAGCATAAAAGCTAGACAAACTAGTATATATTATATAGGGGCTGAGAGGATATGTTCGATTTCTCAGAAAAGAACCGCGAATATCAGGTAAAATATGCCATATTCCCCTCAGTTTTTTAAGATAGGGCCCTATTCAAATTATCAGATATATATTTGAGCGTAGGCCTACTTTATTATTATGGGAATGGAGAATTCCCACCCCTATTTATACTGATAACACCAAAAGTGAATACTCGGGCTAAATGTAAATTGTTTTCAGCTACCCCAACCCAAACCACATTTTGTAATGAGCGGTCCAATTTAATACATGGGTCTGCGTGGAGAACCCAAATTGGATACTGGTTAATACCCGGGGGAGGCCAACTTTATTTTAATTTTGATTGTACTTTGGATACAAGTCTAATTCTGATTTCTAAATCGCAATGAATGATGATGATACAATATAAAGTAGGAAGGAAATTATTTCTTCCACTTTCTTAACAAAATGTATTGAGGCACCCATCCAAGATTTTAACAAAATTGAGAGAGGTACCTCCTCTTTGAACTCTCATGGAATGATTCTTTGGGGTAAGAATTCCCACCTGAACCATCCATATTAGGGAGAGGGCATCTCCCTTCTCCCTTGGTGGGATTGATACCAATTGCTTCACTGTCAGCACCCCTGTTATAATGAAATCTTCCCAAAAATGTCCCGCTTGGCAGTGTTCAACAAACTGCCATGCCAGACAACTTTGGACTGATTCCATTTTAATTTAAAAATAATATTTAGGGTTACCGACAAGGTGCCAGGTTATCGTGTACATCTGTTACAGGGAAAGGGAATTTCCCTAAAAAATATGAGGGGTTAAGGATTCACAGGGGAGGGAACCCATAGAGCCGCTCGGGATTTTTCTTAGTCAATCTAAGAAGCTGCCCTAGGGGCACCCCCGTCCTGTAGGCGACTTACCGGACAACTTCTCTCAAATACATGGGTCTACAAATGGGGAGCCTAGAAAAGTACGGGTAGTCGGACTCAACCATTAGTTTGTCCAGCGGTATTTGCTGGACGCCTCCCCATTGCATGGCAGGGGTGTAGCATTGGGGCTAATGCTGGAATGGTTATTCGGGAAAAGCCCAAGCCAACGCTAGACAGTTTCCCCAACCCCACTAAAGCAATGGAAATGTATGCACTGCCACCCGGCGAACATTTTCTTGTAAGATCTGGAGGGCCTTACAATGGACATCGCTGCCCATTGTATCTTTTGCCGGCACTCTCAGATGCAGGAATAGGGGTATCTGGACGTGAGCCTCTCGGACTAGCCGAACAAAAATCTGATCTTGGATAGACCAGGCCCCCTCAGGTTCTGTTCGGTCTAGTCCGATCTCTCCCAGGGCAGAGGCGTGTGGGAGTAAAGTTGAAACTACTCCCACAGCCTGTCCCAACTCCACGGAAGAGTAATCTTTGGCATGGCGAGGATGGAGCCCAATAGCAATCTTCACTACCGGGTCCCACTCTCTAACTCAGAAATGGAGTGGCGCGTGGGAGGGTCAGAATAGACCGCTACTCCTCCACGTACCGGAATAGGACCCCCCCCCCCCCCCACTGGCCTACCTGCTTCCAAGGGATAATCCCATAGACTTTGGGGTTCTAACGGCGTGGAAATGGGCATCCAGTAAATAAGGGCCCGTAGGGTTGGCTCCTCTTCCCAGCTTTCCATGACAGTCGGAATAGCTGGGCTGGCAACACTTTTGCCTGCCTAACTTGAAACCCGGCGGGTAAAGGGCAAGGGGTGACCACTCCCTTACAAGGCAGTGAGGTAAACCCAGGAGGGGTGGTTTCACCACAGCTTTCTGTGGTTCCACAGTACAGGATGCTGAAGAGGCTGATGTGGCTGCTGGAGAGGGATTTACCCCGGATTTTCCATTCTGTATATTTTCAACTTTTATTAGCAACCACACCATCACTCTCCAGTGCAACAAACCTGCTGGGGTGTCCAGACACTGGAGCTGTGTCGAATGGGGTGTGAGGGGGATGAAACCCCGGTGGTTCTCAACGGATCGCATGCGATCCACAAAAGCATTGGAAACCGTCAACGAGAACTTGTTGAGTTCAATGAACTCCCCGTTGACCAGTTCCAGGAGATCCTTCAGGGGCTTCCCCTGGGGAGCAACTATTTCCTCCAGGGTGGATAAGACCTATTGTGGAGTAAATTGCTGTTCCCCTTTGGGCCACTTTTCCCACATTGCGAGAGGCAGGTGCAGCTTCTCACAATGCTACCTGGTACTTTCTTGACAGCTGGGGGTGGGGGGGGGGGGGGGGGGGCAAACCGAGACCAAGCCACGCCGTTTCGACGGCTTGTCCAGGGCTTGAGGGTTTAAGCCAGGGGAGGTGCTCGGAGTTTCCCCTCTGATGAGGCCAAGTCCACAGACAACAGGGAGGGAACCTCCCTAGTCTGGGGCTGGACAGATAGTCTTCCCGTAGTACGGGAGGACTGGGACCTACTAGTTTGGGCCCTAGCAGCCTTGCTTGGATCCTCCCTAGAGGTGGAAGGAGTCCTCGTCGTACGATGACTCCCTTTGGTAGCCGAAGATTGAGTCCCTCTTTTAGAGGCACTAGCAACCTTCGGCCGGGCTCCCAAGAAAGAAGGAGCGGGAGCAGCTGCAGATCGAGTACGGCTCCCAGAGACTTTAGGTTTGGCTCTGTTTGGGAGCCGGAAGACTCCACCAATTTGTCCCCAACGAAGCGGAACCGTTGCAAATTCGGGCCCGTCTTCAAACGAACATCCTTAGATGTTTCAAACGGGGAAGGCACTTCTCCCCCCCCCCCCCCCCCCGCTTTCCAGGACCTCTTAGGACTTTCTACAAAAAATAATAAAAAAATCGAAGAACAGGTTGAATTCTAATGAACGTTCAACCTGGCCTTATAGTCCGGGAGCCCAGAAACATTTGTTTCACATCTCGGGTACAAAAGGTTTGAGGCCTGGAATATATGCATCTATGATAGGAGACCCCAAAAAGCCAATTCTTAAGTCCTGCAATTCTGCACAGCAACTAGGGGGCGCCACTAAAGGACCCCTAAATGTGACTCTTAATTCACAATTTGGGTACATCTTTCAAACTTGTGTTATAGCCCAAGAACATTAGGTTTCACTAGGGAAAAAAATCGGAGAAAGCTGATTTTTTCAGGGAATGTCGAGTACATGTCACTGAACGATTAGACAAAAGTCCCCTAAAATCCCAGTTGAGCTTTTTTTTCTACAGCCTTTTTTCGAAAACGCGTTTGAAAAAAATCAAAAAAAATCGCACGAACTTTGTAACCTCGAATTGATCCAACTGTATTTTTTGTTTACGCGTATTTCGAGCTACATAATGTCTAATATACATTTACCTAGAGGAAAATGTGCATTCTGTGACAATTTCTGCGAAAAATTATTGAAAATTCACAAAAAAGTATCGGATTTACGCAAAAAATGACGATTTTCCTAACGGATTTGCCCAAAGGGTCGTAGTACAGAACGGGATGTTAGTTGGACAGACGATAAAAAATCCACCACCATTTGAAGACTTTTATCATTGCTTACAAAATAGACCTGCTTCTGGCCGAGTTCCCCTTTTGGCATAAAATTCGTCAGCATGAGAACTCAACTATTTTCGGGCTTGGGACCGAACAGACACGTCTGTGTCTGACAGCATTAGATCAATAAATAATATTTACAGAATGTACAAAAATCAATAAATAATATTTACAGAATGTACAAATCAATCAACATGGATTAAGTTACATTGACTATTATCAACGCTATATACAGAAATGACATGACCTATATACATATTATTCATCGAACTCAGAAATTTCCGACAGGACAGTGTTTCTGTGGTTGTTACAAGAATCCGAACTGCAATTACACAAACCTGAGCAAGAGAGTCCTGCCTTCTTACACCCACACCTTTTTGTACAAGCACTCTTGCAACCACAACTGATCAGATTCAGTAGGTTATCGGGGGCACATGGCTTTGTGGTTGCAGTCGGTACAAGAAGTCCACTGTCTAGCGACCACCCCCAATCCGTCGGAGGAAGCGAAGTGCCCAGCCATTGTTGGACCTGGAGATAACATCTGTAGACATGTTGTTGTGCAGCATCGCTGCTTGGTGGGAGTGAGGCTAGGTCGATGGGTTTATTCAGTTTAGATTTTTCTACATAACGCTTGTAAGTAACATATCTATATTGGTCGAGAGAGGAAACAGTTTTACGCCCGTATAAGATCAGGAGAAGTTGTTCCCCGGCAGCGGCTACTGCACTTGGTGTACTGTCATCCGCCAAAATTGTATTGACATACTGTTGTGAGTCGCTAGTAACATCGGAGACAATTGTACTGAATACTTTCTTCTTACCAACTCGAAAGAGTGCAGAAGTAGTGTCACAACCACTTATAGAATGTGCTACAAGGAGGTTGCTTCTATGGTCACCCATTTGGGTTGCTATTTCACTAACTGAAACTAGTAAGTTTGGGGTAATGGAATACATCATGTGAATATTACATCCCGGTTGAACTCGAGAGGTAAGAATGACTAACAAGTCTGTGCCTGTTCCCACAGCGACAACATTGTTGTCATCTTGAGCGATGTCAAGTGCAGTTTCGGCTATCAGTACATCAGCATCAGCCTCGGCCTGCTTGGACTGAATACTGATAGCAGATAGCTCCTGCATTAGAAGATCGATCAGTTGGGTTTTGTTTTTGGCATTTGCAAGGAAATCGGATTGGGGTGTGGTGGCTGGTAACTCGGGTGAGATATTGATATCAATGGAATACCTGTCTTTAGATCTACGGGCTTGTTCCATGCCCTTTGTCGACATTGTACAAGCATAACCATAAAAAACAACCACGACGTTCGCCCCAAAATGTCTCACTAGATAATTGGAATATGATGTACATATGTCCTTATATGACGACTGTTTAGGCCATACAACTGCCCTCAATAAAAATCCACCATCTACAACAAACAGAGAATGTTCTGGGATTTTAGTTTGCTCGGAACTGTATGTTTTGAGGATCTTACCGAGCGTGCTTTTCTGTGTCTTCCTCATTCCAGCAGAATCAAACAATGCTGGTGGTTTCGGGGCGAGTTCATATTTGAGAAACTCTTCCATCTCTGCTTGTGACTGAATAACACATGTGATGCGGTTGAACAGAATTGTGGGGTCAATCACTACCTTACTTCCACGGACTTTGATGCTATTTGCCATCGATGCGAAAGACTTCACAGTGTCAACACGTCGTAGTTTGATGCTGTGGAACGTTTTCCTCACAACATTCGATACGCAACATTCACCAATTTTGCGAACTTGGTAACAGTTCACAGTTTCGTCGGCCACAAGCCCGGTCGCTATAGAGACTAATTCTAGTGGATCTCTATTCTGAAAGGGGGAATGCACTCTGAGCCAGTTCAATAATTTGGTGATATCATTGGCATCAGTCAATTGTGAACTTTGACGGAGATCCCGATGTTGTTCGCCATGACCAGTGTGAACATGAACAAAATTTTCGAGAGCATTACATATCGGAAGGCAAAGAGGTAGTCCATGTACCCATTTCGCAACAGTGCTATCGGTTATTCCCCTGCCATGTGTGAGACCACCAGGGAGCTTGAACATTCTCATTAAACACTGCTCTATGGTCTGATCAGACTATATCCCGTCCCAGAATTTATCTGAGCGCCTTATGGTAAAGTAACCTTTCTCAGTGAACAACTTCAAATCATCCTGTTGCATTATTTCTGTTAGCTCATTCATCTGCTGCAAATAGAGATGAGAACTTTTTGCGTATGCAAAATGACCACCTGCGTGAAATACTGGAATCATATTGCGAACATAATATGTGTGGAGTTCCCAGTCGCCTGTGCGCTCTGCTCTCAAGAACAACTGGAGAAGACCTATTTGCTCGTAGTATTGTACCCAAAGCTTTCCTGTGCGTCCTACGGACGCATTCTGGAGCAGTTCGTGTAATTTTGACAGTAGATGGTTGACACTTTCTTGATTGACAGCGTCAGCTGTTGTACAGTCACCTCTGGCAAGACCACAGAATATTTCATTGACTTCTGTGCAGTCTATGTTATCTAGTGTTCGGCTTTCTTCAAACACAAGTTTTGTAATGGCAATTTGTGTTAGCAAATGGGCACGAACTGCTCTTGAATATGCATGACCACTGATCAAATGATGGATTGACCCACCAGCATAAACAGTCCCCCAAAGTTCATCCAAGCCGCTACCAGCCATGATCGAACCAATTGCCCCTAAATATGACATAATCATATGGAAGCCGCCGAGTCTAACTCATGCCAATGCATCTTGAGTGTAGGCGAACACCACATTATGTGATTTAATCGAACATGGAAATTGAAACAATGATGCTATAATACGGTATTTGAATGAGAAAAGTCGATGCCGTTTGAATTTGAGTTTAGGGGGTATGGTTAATATTTCACACGTTGCACCAGTTCATGATGGAATAAATGACTATTGTTATATATCATTATAAAGCCACTGCTTTTCTGCAATTTTTGATATATAATTTAACTCCCAAAGTAGTCGTAGATTTGATTTAATGGACGTTGTGTACCGTTGTGTGTATGAAAACAATAAATTTTTTTTCGTAATTTTGTACATTTTCGTGAATATTTCACCATTGAGTGTGAGGATTGGTACAAAGTTGGCATTTTCTGTTGGGGATATGTATTCTCAATATAATTCAGCACGATATTTATGATTCTCACCCTACTAAGGCGAATAATAATGAGAAATATGGAGCTGGGTCGAATTTTTTTAAAAAAATTTTTTTTCATCAAAAAAACGCTATAACTAAAAAAGCTCAACTCGGATTCGCGGGGACTTTTCACACTTTATCCGCAATGTATGTCCCGGAAACATAGCAAAAAATCAGCTTTCTCCGATTTTTTTCCTTACTTTCTCATTTTTATGTCTAATGTGCCTGGACTATTAGGATGTTCTCCATAGGAGTGGAAATCAGAATTCCCAATTCTTAAGTTTTCAATTTGTGTATTAGGTCGCTTAAGAATGACCTAATTAACGCTAATTAGCATTTTTAATACACAATTTGAGTACATCCATGAAACATATGGCAATGTATTCCTTAGGTCATCTTAAATCAAGATCAGTCATTCTTAAGTATCCATTTCATGTATTAATCCACTTAAGAATGCAAAATGTACTCATTGACCCCGTCCATGGAAAGGTGAGTGTTAATTAACAATTTAAGTACATCTTTCAACTTGGTCTCAAACTGTTTAGTCGATCATCGTGTATCAAGAACAGCAATTCTTAAGTGTCCATTTCATGCTTCAATCCACTTAAGAATGGAGTCAGTATCTAGGAGCAGTTGTCGGTTTATCATAGGCCCTAATCATCGGGAATCTCCTGCTCTTTCCCTCCATAGATTCTCTGAATCGGCTACAGAATGTCTGATGTTACCTGCAATGCCGAGATTTTTGTCATTTTCATGTTTAATTTAAGATCACCGCTTGAATCAAACATGGTAAGTCAACATTATAGGCCATACAAACAATACAAAGTTGTAGGCCCAATAAGCATTCGGGCCCGATTCAGAATAATGTAGCCCTAGGCCAAGGTGTCATGCAGGAAATGTCTAGGCAGATGAGAGTATTCAAAGTTCTAGATGCATAACTACTTCAGGTTCGAACCACAGCCGAGAACCCCCCCCCCCCTCTCCACCCCACCTCTTGCCGCCACGAGTACCGTACTAGAGAGAGTTGAATTGTATCGTAAACAATGGCAGGGTATAAAAAACTGACCACTGGCCGGGGGTATAAAAAACTGTCCGCTGACCAAGTTGTTTTTTCTATTGTTATCCTTAATGAACGATCAACTTTATTAACTAAATGCATAAAATGAAATAAAATGATATTACCAAGAGCCTCCTTGTCAAAAATGTAGAAAATAATGATGTATTGCTTCGAATTTTGGATTTTACTGACCAAAGCCGACTGGCTCGCCATGTTCGAAGACCACCCACTGTGAGTTTAGAAACCGGCTTATTAATATACTTTGACATTTATTTGTTCAATAAAATTCAATTTTTATACCCTCGATCAGTAATTTTCCGGTCAGTGGTCAGTTTTTATACCTTGCCGTGAATAATAAGTTTTTAAGAGATAAAAGAATTTAACTTGTTTATTTTCCAGACAATGATTTGAAACATGCAACCATGGAATCGGCCACCAATACTAATCATACTTTTGCACGGCGCTTTACCGACTTTTTAAGAGATGAAAGAATTTAACTTGTTTATTTTCCAGACAATGATTTGAAACATGCAACCATGGAATCGGCCACCAATACTAATCATACTTTTGCACGGCGCTTTACCGACTCTGTATATCGCTCTGAGTTTAGCCCTCCATACAAAATATTGTAGTTTAGCCCTCCATACATACAAGTGACACGAGCCTACTGTCGAGCCTACTGTTTCATCATTAGAACGCAGGTGTATTCTTCTCACCCAACGCAGTGCAGACAAGAAAGCTCGTCCAGACGTACTTCCTTTCAAGGATAAGCAATGGGAAGCAGTAGAAACAGCAGCAGCTAATAGACGGCAAAAGCGACATTTCCAGGACTCTGTCTTTTGTGGTGTAGTTCAGAGATTGCCTACGTCTCCAACTGAAACGGATGGTTACCATGTTTCTTGTTACATGAACTTTACCGCTGTCTCATCCCAAACGCCACCCGCTAAAGCCGCCAGTGATGTTCAATGTAGCAATGCCCCACATTTACGTTCATCCCAGAATTCGGTGCCTTCTACCTCATCTGCCGGGGTTTTGCCACCTGTTTGTCTATTTTGTGAGAAAAAGATAAAACGACTCAAAGGTGGAAGCGGCGAACTGTTGTGAAGATGTGAAACCATTGAAGCCGGTCTATCGATCCAAAATGCAGCAAAGACACTAAATGATAGTAAGGTTATTCCAAAAGTAATTGATACGGATCTAATTGCCAAGGAGGCCCACTACCATCATTCATGTAAAAGTGCATATTTGTTGTCAGCCAATCGAGTTTCCCAAAAAGACACACGTGAAACAAAAATGCCTTCTGAGACCAGTTTGTTGGGCATTTATGCATACATTGAGCAGTCTGTAATAATAGACAACAGACCTGAACTTCTTAATTCTGCATATGAACGTTATCTTGATATTTGTTCAGCATCCGCAGAAACGCCCAGGAGAAGCGCCTTCAGCCTCTCTAGGACATTGATGAGTCACCTCAAAGGGCGCATAAAGATACAGAGTCCACTTGGGAAAAAGCTTGGAAACATCATATATAACGCAGAAACTGCAGATGATGCAATTCGTGTTGTGTATGGTTATACATCTACTGATGAGAGAACCATCGCCAAAGCAGCATTGCTTTTGCGCAACCAGTAGCTTAAGGTTGAAAAGGTCGACTTTCCTGAATGTCCGACATTGGAGGATTTGAGAAACGTGGACTCGTCACCCCCAAAACTTGTAGTAGACTTTTTCAATATTTTCTATGGAGGGCTAAACTCAGAGCGATATACAGAGTAGGTAAAGCGTCGTGCAAAATCGTCTAGTCAGGATGCCTTGTTCATTGTACAACGGGGTCGCGCAAAACCTGCAAAACGTGTAGCTCTTGGTATGAGTGTTAAGTCGGTCACTTGCAGTAAAAAATGGTTCAAGTTGTGAACAGGTTTGGTTACTGTTTAAGCTACAGCACATTGGAAGAAGTTGAAACTGCCACAGCTGAATCCATTCAAGAACAGAAACTCGTTTGTCCAAAAGGAACAGTCGCAGGTGAACCAGTCGGATTAGCCTTCGACAATTTCGATGAGATGACTCAAACCTTGTCTGGAGCCAATTCGCTTCACGATACCATGGGTATTCTGTACCAAACTGAGCCACCACCTGATGAAGAACGTGAAGCATCTGCTGTCGTGGCAGTTTCAACCTCATCTAGTGCTCGGCAAGTAAAGACAGGCAAAAGGAAGAGGACCCTTGAGAGTACAGATATTGCACTTCATCCATATAGGAAGATACCAAAGATGAGGAAGTTCAATTACCAAAACACTGCAGCCTACAGCCTCCCAGATGTTAGCACCAAGGCTCGCCACCTTGACCTCGTGTGGATGATGAGCCATGCCATTGGCAATGATGTATTGCCTATGTGGGTTGGGTTTAATGCAAGCATTTGCAGTGACCACCTTCCAAAACAAGAGGTTCGATATATTCCAAACTTACGCCAGCCTATCACCAGCCTAGAGGTCGTGCAGGAGACTCTCCTCATCACACAGAGGTGTGCTGATGAGACGGGACAGAAATACGGAATAGTCAGTTATGATCTGGGCGCAGCCAAGTCAGCACTTCAAATACAAGTGACTGAGAAACTAAAATTGGATAACATTTTCATAATGTTAGGCCAGTTCCACAACGAAATAGCTTTTTTCAAAGCTATTGGGAAACTTCTGTCCAACTCTGGAGGACCAGAAATGCTGACTGAATCCGAAGTACTTGCAATCGGATCCTCAAACGGATTTTTGACGGGAAAACATTTCAACAGATGCAAGAGATTGCACCCCATACTAGCCCTTGCTCTCGAGATGCTACACTTCTCATCCTTCTTAGGCTCTTACACACACAGAGAAAAAAATAGAAGCATTCATAAGCAGCATTCAACTGACCATGGGGGAGCAGCTTCAGTCTGCTCTAGACTCTGACGTCTTCAAAGCATGCACAGCTGCGTATGAAGCATATACCCAAGTGACAAGATCTGGAGGCCATGGTGCAACCGCCCAGTTTTGGAGAATGTATATTGATTACATTCATGAGTATCACGAGCTTGAACGGGCGATTCGAACGAATGATATCGATCTCTATATATACTCACTGACCGGACTCATTGGACTGTTCTTTGCTACAAACCACGTTAATTACAGTCGGTGGCTGACAAAGATTCAACTGGATTTGATGAACACGGAAGACAGCCATCCTGGCCTACGTCAAATACTGGAAGTAGGCGTCTTTACCGTCAGACGAACAGAACATCCATTCAGTAGATGCCCGGTCGACTTGACTCTAGAACAGACGATTAATGCAGATGCAGCTTCGAGGCGAACTGGGGTCACTTCTTCAACGAATAATTACATGGCACGACTTCGCTGGATGCTTACGAAATCCACCAGAGCTTCATTCGTTAGTCTACTCCACGAAATGGCTGGGCTGATAGTCAAAGAAGACACAACAGCTGAACTGAGACCTGCACGAATAAAACGATAGAGATGTGAAAACCGTGGTTAAACAAATCCAGGAGAGTTACAATCCGTTTGGGAACGAAACAGATGCAGATACCATGTTATACAACATCCATACAGGAAGGGCAACTAGTGAAGCAGTCCGCGAGAGTTTACTGAATGTGCCAGCAAGTGGAAGGGCATTACACCAGGCATTCATCACAGCATGCGAGGCCGATGACAGTAGATTTGAACAACCCATAAAGAAAGCTCCTCTCAAGACATTCGCAGACGAATGTGCCAGAAATAGACGAACACTGGATAAGAAAGTGGCAGTTCTGAAATGCACCCGTGATTTGATGGGCCGCCTAGTGATCGTTGCATCAAAGCGTGATGTTGACCTGCAGCATATCTTCCAATATCCCCTTACACCAGTGCCACTCACGATGTGCAATCCTGGCGAGAGCATGGGAAAGACGGATAAAAAGTAAGTTGCTTAACTTACTGGAGAGCAAGGTGATCAAAGGAGACGGACCTCAACAGATCAATGCATACGTAGTAGACGGACAATATCTTCTGCACACCCTACCTCCAAACTTACCACCCAAGTATGGAGGTCTAGCGAGGAGCATACTCTACCAAGTACTGGCATTGTCCAAAGTCCGGATACACGTGGCCTTTGATGATTACCCTCAACCGTCACTGCAGGATGCAGAAAGAACCAGACGGGGAGCAACAGCCGAGGACAGCATATCATACATTATTACTGGTCCAGCACAAAGAAGGCCCAACGATATCAGCAACGCACTAATGTGCAGGTCATTCAAACGAGAACTTCCTGATTTTCTTGCAAGAGAATGGCATGATCAAGCATACGCTCATATAACTGGGACCTGTGATGTCTTCCTAGATGTTCCGTCAGGCCAGTGCTTCCATTTCCACGTAAGCGAAGGAGAGGTCAAGCGAGATACCGTAGACATGCTCAGTAACAACCATGAAGAAGCGGATACCAAGATCTTCATGCATGCAAAGGCAGCAGACGCCTCAAATGGAAATGTAGTTATACGCGCCTCAGACACGGACATAGCTGTTATTCTGCTGTATCATTGTGAGAAATTTAGCGGCCATGTCTGGATGGATGTCGGTACAACATCCAAGCGGAATGGGAGGCTCATCGACCTAACAGCGATATCCAAGTCACTTGGACCACAACTGTGCAGTTCCCTCCCTGCCTTCCATGCCTTTACCGGCTCGGATTACACCGCAGCATTTCTAAGAAAGGGCAAGGTTCGACCATTTAATAAGCTGGAAAAGAATACCGATGTACAGCAAGCATTCAAAGCTTTGTCAACAGATGGACGGCCAAGCGAGAAATGCAAGGAAACACTCTTCAAATTCACTTCTATAATGTATGGAGCCAAAGAGAAGTCGAAGGAAACGCTAAACGCCTACAGGTTCAAGACCTTTGAAAGAATTTACAAGCCAAAGTTAAGAGGAAAGAACCCGCTTGAAAAGCTGAAGGGAGTTGATGCCGGTGGTATATCTCCATGCGAAAGAGAGGTTGCTGCACACATAAAGCGTGTATCGTTTGTTTCAAGAATGTGGGCCAGTGCGGACCAGCCAATCATTCAGCAACACCCTTCATAGGTTGACGGATGGGATGTAGTGGGAGACCAATATAAACCCATATGGTTTGAGGGAGACCAGCTTCCGGAGTAGCTCATTCCAGATGAAGAAGAATTAGCTGATGCTGGCGATGACGAGGTCCTAGCGCAGTCATCTTCTGATGAAGAGGACGTTGAAGGAGACAGTGATGATGCTGATGTGTAGGTTTACAATCGACCAAACCTGTTCAGACGATTATATTCAGTACATATCTAAAGTATCCGACAGGGAATTTGTCCGCAGAGATCATATGTTTTTGAAATATTAAGTAAAATATGTCAGGAATGTTGGATAAAACAACATAAATACAACCATCTTGATGTTTGCGATAAATTCAATAATTTTTCGTTGATACAGAGTTAGTTATAGTTTTTACCATTAATTAAAATTTGATTTTAGTTCAGGGCAATTAGCTAAAACGTGTTAAATAGTTTATAAGCGATAGTCCGAGAAAAACAGCACTATCACTTAGAGTTAGGCATTGGGTATTAATTTTGATAAAATTCACATTTTGGTAAATTAAAATCGTTTTTGTTCCGAGATTTTAGATTTAATTCTTGCTAGGCGGTAGATACAGGACGCCAATTTACTACATGGCTTTCTATATATGATCTGATTTTGAAGCATAATTCATGCATACTAAGTACATTTTTGTGTAGTTTATAAAGAAACAAAACATTGTGTTTGTATACAATCTATGTTTGTCCTTTTTCAGTGTGGAGAGTATTGGCATATTCCCAAGGGTGGGTCTCAAAGAGCACAGGCAACATCAGACATTCTGTAGCCGATTCAGAGAATCTATGGAGGGAAAGAGCAGGAGATTCCCGATGATTAGGGCCTATGATAAACCGACAACTGTCCCTAGATACTGACTCCATTCTTAAGTGGGTTTAAGCATGAAATGGACACTTAAGAATTGCTGTTCTTGATACACGATGATCGACTAAACATTTTGAGACCAATTTGAAAGATGTACTTAAATTGTTAATTAACACTCACCTTTCCATGGACGGGGTCAATGAGTACATTTTGCATTCTTAAGTGGATTAATACATGAAATGGATACTTAAGAGTGACTGATCTTGATTTAGGATGACCCAAGGAATACATTGCCATATGTTTCATGGATGTACTCAAATTGTGAATTAAAAATGCTAATTAGCGTTAATTAGGTCATTCTTAAGCGACCTAATACACAAATTGAAAACTTAAGAATTGGGAATTCTGATTTCCACTCCTACAGAGAACATCTTAACACAAGTTTGAAAGATGTACCCAAATTGTGAATTGAGAGTCACATTTAGGGGTCCTTTAGTGGCGCCCCCTGGTTGCTGTGCAGAATTGCAGGACTTAAGAATTGCCTTTTTGGGGTCTCCTATCATAGATGCATATATTCCAGGCCTCAAACCTTTTGTACTCGAGATGTGAAACAAATGTTTCTGGGCTCCCGGACTATTACTACTGTTATAATTTTCTTTATTCTGGTTGAGCAATCTTACAATAAGGGCAGGCAAATTTGTCAATAGACTTAGCTTCCAAACTTTCAACTTTTACACATTTTTCATGAAACCAATCCAAACAATAATCACACTGAATCATGAAGGAACCATCATTGGGTTTTCTGCATAAACAATACGATGGGACTGGAGCTCCACCCAAGGAGGAAGAATTCTACCTCGACACAGTTTAATTCTGTCATGATTCACTGCAACTGACTTATTGAGAAACAAATAGGATGAAATACACTGACTGATAATACCAGGTCCTTTCCAAATAGGATTCAAGTTTTTAGTTTGCCCAATTTTACTACTAGAATCAAGAATATACGCAATATCTCCTTCCTTGAATTTCTGAACTTTCATTTCTGAATCATATTGCTTTTTCATTAATTTTTGTCGGGTTTTCAATTTATTTCGGTCCAGTTCATGTGCTGACCTCATTGAGTTTTCTAATTCTATGACATATTCTGATTCAGACTGAATAGGTTCTTTCGGACAAGGCCCATATACTAAATCTGGTGGTTGGAAAACCTCCCTCCCCAACATCAGTTTGTTAGGCGTATACCCCGCGTGGCGGTTAACTGTAGAATGTAGGGCTCCTGCTAGTTGGGGTATATAAAGATCCCAGGAGGATTGTTTTTTCGCCTCATAGCACCTAAGAGCATCCATCGGGGTTCGGTTAACCCTTTCAACTTGTCCATTGGAGGAAGGGTGGTACGTAGTTGTATGGGCCTTATGTATTTGTAATAATTCACAAACTGACTGGAAGAGCTGGCTTTCAAAATTATATCCCCTGTCTGTATAATTTTCAAGAGGGCATCCAAACCTTGAATATACTGCACTAACAGCAGCTCTGGCTGTATCCTCTGCAGATTGTGATGGCAGAGCAATACACTCCACCCACTTGGTAAACCGATCCATAATGACCAAAATTTACTCATTTCCTCTTGGGGTTTTTGCCAATGGGCCCAAAAAAGTTCGGGTACACTCAATCGATTGAGCCACCCCTCGAATGGTAACAAAATGTAACGGTCTAGCCCCCTAAGCTCGCCTAAACTGATCACACACTTTTTGGGCCAACCGTTGACTCGAAGGATCAACCCTGGAAAACCCGAACACTGAAATCCCTTATAACTTTAGTTACCCCAAAGTTCATATACTTATGATCACCAGTAATAATAATATAACAAATTGGTAGAGTGCTTGGTTCAATTACTGATAACGAATGACTTCAGTGTTGGTAGCAATATGCTAGTTCAATATACAGGTAATTGGGTCACCAATAATGTTGGGCCACTGTGTCACCTGGTGGTTATTACCGACAATATATAAATTAGCTGGAGTATAAGGTCCAGTTTCTTCTTTCTGTTAAATGCTGTTATTCTGGAGTAACTGGAGCGTATGTTTTAGTTTCTTCTTTCCGTTAAAAAACTGTTATTCTTGAGTAGTTGGAGTGTATATGTTGGTTTCTTCTTTCTGTTAGATACTGTTATTCTTGAGTAGTTGGAGTGCGTATGTTAGTTTCTCCTTTCAGTTAAATACTGTTATTCTTGATCTCTGTAAATGTGGGCCATCAGTAGTTAATAACCGTTTATAGTACCCCTTCAATATTTAGGCCATTCCCTGTGGACTACATGAAATGTGAGCAAGAGATGGGTGAACAGGCGCGAGTTTGCAAGAGACAAGAAAGTGCCGACAAAAAGTTAGTCGATGTGAAAATACCCCAAACACAATAAGCCAAGCTCTAGGAGCTCAGATAGGGTAAATGCACACACATAAAGTTTGTATCAGCACTACCGGAACGTCTGTATCAACTACACTGTGCACCGTGTAGAACAACTAACAAGGTATACATGAAAAACTCTGAAGAGGAAGTACAAAGAAAACAGGTCATTTATCAATAAAAAGGCGTTGGTAACTTGGTTGGCTTCTTTTCAGTGGAAATAAAATAATGATGTGAGAGGTGTTGTTCCAAAAATTATTTCTGTACTAGTAGTAATGTGGAATCAATGATCTTAACAATTTCCCCTTCTCCTTTTCCATCTATTTTCACAATTTCGTTCACTCGATAGTTAAGTACACGCGACATGTTTTGTTTGTAAACAATGGAGTGGTACAATAGGAATATTAATTAGGTGATGAGGCTTAAAATTCAGCCAATGAAAATCCTTGCAGGTCATATTACACGTGTTCTCATATAGAAGAATATCAGATGGACTTTTTCATTGAACTTTACAATAGTCATGTGATAAATTATTATACGCTGGTCTTGAAGCTATCATATTTCTATCTTATTAAAATAAATAAATACTGTGTTCGTCGTAAACGACGTCCAACATTAGTGTACACCCTCCCAGTACCCCTCAAACTCGACAGGACTGTGCCTGAACAACGGTACAGGTAAAACTACTACGAGCATTTGTTGCGTAACCAATGTAAACAAATCGTAGTAAAATTTCACAGGTACTAGGCACAAGCTGGGAAATCGAAAGAAAGATGATATTTGATACCATTTTTGAATCGATGCTAACGTGCCCCTATAATGGTATATAAATATTAACAAGGTACACAACTCGCTTTTCGAAAGCGATAGCACATGTCTTCGTTATACCCCCTCAAATTTGATTCACACAACGTATCCAACAGTATCCGGTATCAGTGGAAAGGGGAATAAATAAGCTTTACAGTGTTGTATTGCACGACCGTTAAGTGTTCTTGGGTTGTTCATGATAACTGGGAGAAGTCGCAGAAAAGGCCGAAAAACATTTAGTCGGACAAAATAGTGCACAGTGAAAAGTGGATTACGAGCGATAATTATCCGATTTATTATAATAATTCGAGGTCTCATTGTCTATGGAGGGTAGATTCAAATATTAACCGTATACCTTTATCAATTACTAATCTCGGATCCACATTTATTCATTTCTGGCGATCACATTGCCGTTTAAACATTTTTAACCTTCCTTTGGAAACAAAACAAGCTAACGGAATATATAGAAGCGAAGATGGTCACGAAAACATCCCATTGGCTGCTATTTATGCCGAGAATATCATCAATGCAAATAAGCCAATGGGAGAATGGGGAAAATATTGGCACAAGTCGCGTATCTATGGACGCCATCAACTTGGGAACTATTTCCAAGTTGCGGCTAAAAGTGTATAAACGGTTTTTGAATCGATGCTGACTAAATATTTTTCGGCCTTTTCTGCGACTTCTCCCAGTTATCATGAACAACCCAAGAGCACCCAACGGTCGTGTAATACACCACTGTAAAGCTCATTCATTCCCCTTTCCATTGATACCGGATACTGTTGGATACGTTGTGTGAATCAAATTTGAGGCAGGTATAACAAAGATGTGTGCTATCATTTTCGAAAAGCGAGTTGTGTACCATGTTAATATTTATATGCCATTATAGAGGCACGTCAGTAGTATGTCATGTGGTTTTGAGGGAATAGTTGGATGACCTCGGTGGATGACCTCGGAAGTGACGTCATGTCACGTGACCTAGTGGCGCCATGTTGTGTTGTCATGGTAATCCGCGTGAGCGGCCATGTTGTGACGTCATCCCCATAGTGATACGTGGTGTTAGTGCGCATGCGCAGCGCGTGTTAGGGTGATACGTGTTTCCGTCGTCCATTTTGTATATTGGAGGCCGCCATCTTGGTTTCTATGGTAGCACGTGATTGCTATGTTACCCAATTGTTCTGCAATAAGACGGGGTATGTTCGGAGGGTGTGTTCCTTTGTAGAAGAGTATTTTCTGGAATGACTTCCCTGGATGATTACCACAAACAACCCGACAAGCCATCCAAATCACCAAATCCACCCAAAATCACCGAAATTGACTTTATTTCCCCATTTTATCGGCTTAGCACGTAGTGCTATAGTAATAAGGGGTACAAAGGGGTGCATTCGATTGAACAGGAGTAATGTTCTAGATTAGAATTCTCCCAGAATCCCTTTTTTGATCCCTATCCCATGACGTTTTTCCCCTATTAAGAATAGCACGTAGTGCTATAGGACAAATTTACCCAGAATTCTCTGCTTCTATCTATATATGCAATAGTTATCGTCTATCTGACCCTGTTCCTTTGTTCTAGAGTATACTCCAGTAGCGTAGAAGAGCCTATTAGTTGGAACAGCTTTGCTTATTATTACTATATTTAGCAGTTTCTGGTCTATTCTTGTTAGTTCTGCCCCTATTCTAAGTACTCTTGTTGTTTCATATATCTAACTAACCAATCAGATTGCTTGATTTTCCATAACCTGTATACAGAGTTATCTCCCTTCTGCACCTGTGGCTATGGAATCCCTTTTTGTCGTAAGAGGCCATGAGGGCTATGTAAAAGCCCTCAATGAGTCCTCATTTATTATCCCTCATACCCTCATTGAATTCTGAGGTTATGAGGACCTTGAAAAATCCCTCAATGAGGTATAATTTACTACGACTCTTATCCTCATTTCAGTATTTAACAGGTGTATCCTATGGAATCCCATTGTGGAAAACGCCCGTGGAATCCCTTTTTGTCGTATGAGGCCATGAGGGTTATGTAAAAACCCTCAATGAGTCCTCATTTACTATCCCTCATAGCCTCATTGAATTTTGAGGTTATGAGGACCAATAAAAATCCCTCAATGAGGCATAATTTACTACGACTCTTAGCCTCATCTCGGTGTTTGAGGATACCCATGGCCTGGTATTATTTTATTTTGAGGATACCTATCGAGGATACCTTTTATAGGATACTTATCTGAGGATATAGGCTGTTCATATCCCTATAGGTCTCTTGCTGGCCCTTAGTACTATTAATCCACCTGATGTTTTATGCTATCCTATGACTGGTATAGGTAGTATGCAGTGCTAGGCATAGGGGTATTGTGGGTAGGGGTACTGCCTGGTAGTTTAGAACGGTACTATAGTATGGGCGGTATATACACTTATAGGCCCCTGTTAGTGCTTGGTACTATTAACCAACCGATTGCTTTGTTTTATTATATGGCTGGTATATGTAGTACGTTATGGTAGACCTAGTGATTTTGTGGGGGTGGGGGTAATGCTTGGTAGTTTAGAACGGTAGTATAGCATAGGCTGTACATATCCCTGTAGATCTCTTGCTGGCCCTTGGTACTACTGATCCACCAGATGCTTCATTTTATTGAGCGGTATTCTGGGGTCGGGGTCAATGCCTGGTAATACAGAACGGCAGCAGAGTATGGTTGGTATATTTCCGTATAGGTCCCATTCTAACCGTTCATAGTATTAACCTACCAAATGCTTTGTATCATCCTGTTACTGGTAAGGTGGTACGTAATACCAGTAGTTCCTACCTTATTTCGAGTACTCTTGTTATTTCATTTATCTAGATCATTTATATAAATTATAATTAACCAATTAGATTGCTTGATTTCCCATAATCTGTATGCAGAGTTATCTCCCTTCTGTATAATAAAAACCTATATCAATGGCAATATCCCCGGCACCCTAATTTCGGCACCCCTTTTTTGAAAAGCATATGGCCTTCGGCACCCCTTTTTCTGAAATGAGGATAAGTGTCGTAGTAAATTAGACCTCATTGAGGGATTTTTAATACGACTCTTATCCTCATTTCAGAAAAAAGGGGTGCCGAAGGCCATATGTTTTTCAAAAAAGGGGTGCCGAAATTGGGGTGCCTTCTGGAGAATCCCATTTTTCTGAAATGAGGATAAGAGTCGTAGTAAAAATCCCTCAATGAGGTCTAATTTACTACGACTCTTATCCTCATTTCAGAAAAATGGGATTCTCCAGAAGGCACCCCAATTTCGGCACCCCTTTTTTGAAAAACATATGGCCTTCGGCACCCCTTTTTTCTGAAATGAGGATAAGAGTCGTATTAAAAATCCCTCAATGAGGTCTAATTTACTACGACTCTTATCCTCATTTCAGAGAAAAGGGGTGCCGAAGGCCATATGCTTTTCAAAAAAGGGGTGCCGAAAGTAGGGTGCCGGGGATATTGCCATTGATATAGGTTTTTATTAAACGGAAGGGAGATAACTCTGCATACAGATTATGGGAAATCAAGCAATCTAATTGGTTAATTATAATTTATATAAATGATCTAGATAAATGAAATAACAAGAGTACTCGAAATAAGGTAGGAACTACTGGTATTACGTACCACCTTACCAGTAACAGGATGATACAAAACATTTGGTAGGTTAATACTATGAACGGTTAGAATAGGACCTATACGGAAATATACCAACCATACTCTGCTGCCATTCTGTATTACCAGGCATTGACCCCGACCCCAGAATACCGCTCAATAAAATGAAGCATCTGGTGGATCAGAAGTACCAAGGGCCAGCAAGAGACCTACAGGGATATGTACAGCCTATGCTATACTACCGTTCTAAACTACCAAGCATTACCCCCACTCCCACAAAATCACTAGGTCTACCATAACGTACTACATATACCAGCCATATAATAAAACAAAGCAATCGGTTGGTTAATAGTACCAAGCACTAACAGGGGCCTATAAGTGTATATACCGCCCATACTATAGTACCGTTCTAAGCTACCAGGCAGTACCCCTACCCACAATACCCCTATGCCTAGCATTGCATACTACCTATACCAGTCATAGGATAGCATAAAGCATCAGGTGGATTAATAGTACTAAGGGCCAGCAAGAGACCTATAGGGATATGAACAGCCTATATCCTCAGATAAGTATCCTATAAAAGGTATCCTCGATAGGTATCCTCGAATAATACAATACCAGGCCATGGGTATCCTCAAACACCGAGATGAGGCTAAGAGTCGTAGTAAATTATGCCTCATTGAGGGATTTTTATTGGTCCTCATAACCTCAAAATTCAATGAGGCTATGAGGGATAGTAAATGAGGACTCATTGAGGGTTTTTACATAACCCTCATGGCCTCATACGACAAAAAGGGATTCCACGGGCGTTTTCCAAAATGGGATTCCATAGGATATACCTGTTAAATACTGAAATGAGGATAAGAGTCGTAGTAAATTATACCTCATTGAGGGATTTTTCAAGGTCCTCATAACCTCACAATTCAATGAGGGTATGAGGGATAATAAATGAGGACTCATTGAGGGCTTTTACATAGCCCTCATGGCCTCTTACGACAAAAAAGGGATTCCATAGCCACAGGTGTTTTCCAAAAAATGGGATTCCATGGGGTATGGCCATTGGATATAGGCTTTTATTATGCAGAAGGGAGATAACTCTGTATACAGGTTATGGAAAATCAAGCAATCTGATTGGTTAGTTAGATATATGAAACAACAAGAGTACTTAGAATAGGGGCAGAACTAACAAGAATAGACCAGAAACTGCTAAATATAGTAATAATAAGCAAAGCTGTTCCAACTAATAGGCTCTTCTACGCTACTTGAGTATACTCTAGAACAAAGGAACAGGGTCAGATAGACGATAACTATTGCATATATAGATAGAAGCAGAGAATTCTGGGTAAATTTGTCCTATAGCACTACGTGCTATTCTTAATAGGGGAAAAACGTCATGGGATAGGGATCAAAAAAGGGATTCTGGGAGAATTCTAATCTAGAACATTACTCCTGTTCAATCGAATGCACCCCCTTGTACCCCTTATTACTATAGCACTACGTGCTAAGCCGACAAAATGGGGAAATAAAGTCAATTTCGGTGATTTTGGGTGGATTTTGGTGATTTGGATGGCTTGTCGGGTTGTTTGTGGTAATCATCCAGGGAAGTCATTCCAGAAAATACTCTTCTACAAAGGAACACACCCTCCGAACATACCCCGTCTTATTGCAGAACAATTGGGTAACATAGCAATCACGTGCTACCATAGAAACGAAGATGGCGGCCTCCAATATACAAAATGGACGACGGAAACACGTATCACCCTAACAACACGCGCTGCGCATGCGCACTAACACCACGTATCACTATGGGGATGACGTCACAACATGGCCGCTCACGCGGGTTACCATGACAACACAACATGGCGCCACTAGGTCTCGTGACATGACGTCACTTCCGAGGTCATCCACCGAGGTCATCCAACTATTCCCTCAAAACCACATGACATACTACTCACGTCAGCATCGATTCAAAAATGGTATCAAATATCATTTTTCTTTCGATTTCCCAGCTTGTGCGAGTGCCTGTGTAAAATTCGAAGTAAAAGTGTGAAACCGAAAGTGGGAACGTTTGGCTAAGAGTGAGCCGTATAAATCCTCAAAGACTGTTTATAGAGTTTGAACAGTTATATATATGGAAGGCTCGTATTGATGTGTGTATTTTCAATCCATATTTCTTTTGTATGTACCTTTTTAAACTAAATTATGCTGACTTTAATGTTTGTTCAAATCTGTCGTATGCTAATTTTCGCCGGTAAAGCTTTGTTGTGTTGCCGGTAAATGACGTGGAGAAGACCTCCGCGAATGAGCGTCTCTCCTTTTATACACCTGACCTCCGGAAAGTACCCGCCGGCTCCAGTTCAGCCGATGAGCTTCTGGATGTCACTCGGATGTACCTTCACCTTCCGAAAGGGTCAATGAAAAAGTGGATGTATTGGACGCAGTAAAACTACTTCCAATTTCGGAGGTCAGAGTGTGGGAAAATAACCATGGCAACTGAGAAACGTAGCTAAATTTAGTACGAGTCCCATAATACCTTGCGTAGTAATGGTTGACAGAAGTAAACGTTGCGCTAATAAATGATCTTGCAATGTACATTTTGTCAAATATTAACACATTGACAACCCTAGCCGTAACGAACGATGCTCCAAAGGTAAAACTAGAGTTGTTGAAACTTCCGCGATTTACTCTTAATTAACGTTTAATATAAATAAAAAAGGGTAAAATCCTACAAACGTTTATTGCGCCGAAACGCTGAAAAATACCGAAATGGAGAACGGCTTTGGGCAGGGGATTCGGCGCTCCACTAAATTACCAACTTTAATTATTGATTAAACTTACGTTAATTTTTCACTTAATTAATTACCATTTTATAAATAAATTACGGTCTTAACTTTTATTTTAAGAGACATCATGGTTAATTATTATCATTTCATTTCTAAGAGAAAAGAGCACCACTAATGGCACTAACGCTGTTTCATTATTTTTCCTTATTTTATATAAACGAGGGCCCTTCATGAAATATTTCTCTTTATTTTTTTTCCAGAATAATTTGATATCGGGACTAGTTAGAAAGAGCTCATCTTGAGAAGGTGACTCCCCCTTGTCAAGCCACTTGAGTAAAATTTGTAAAGATGATTCTTTCTGCTGTTCGATCAATAATTTTTCCAATTCCTGTCCCAGGGGGATGGGACTAAACACATCGGGGGCAGGTTGTGAAGAATCTGACACTAGGTTTATTCACAGAGGCAGGTAAAAAATTCCCTTCCACTTTTATATCGAGTTTACTATCATGCTCAGTTTCCGATTTCCCATCCCAGTCTGACAGTCTAAAATGGGATTGGGCAAACAAGGAGGTAATTGATCTGTCTGGGTCCTCATCTGCCGTCTCAGATGTTGAAATACTTTCAACAGCAGATTTAAACAAACAATTGAATTCAGTGCTAATTTCATCTACCTTGGGTATGTTCAAATCTGTCTTAAGAGGTAATGGGACTGCATCGTCCACTTCCTGAAAGAATTTACTCCAATTCTTATGTATTCTGTGCAGTACCTGCACCCCCACAAGGAAGTTTATTCAAAAGCATCCCAGCCTTAAATTGACCACATTTTTCTTCCACTGCTACTCTTGAGAGGGCAACCGCATTCGTTTGTAATGCTCCTCGCCTATGTTGGATTTTGAAATCATACTGATTTATCTCCTCACTCCAACGGGCAATTTGGTCCTCAGTCTTTTTGAAATTGAGAAGCCAAGTCAGACTACTGTGATCAGTTCTAATTGTAAAATGTTTTCCAAGTAACCAGTGCCTGCACTGTCGAGTGAATCTGACGACTGCCAAAAGCTCCTTGCACAGTACTTGCGTTGTTCAGGGCTGAGACCTAAGCTGACATAAGCTCTCACCTTTTCTTGACCATCCTGTATTTGAATCAGTTCGGCCCCTGTGGCTAAATTCGACCAATCAGTGTCTAATATGAAAGGATCTGCTTTATTAGCAAAAGTAAGGACGGGAAGAGATTTGAGGGCAATCAAATGCTTCTTGCTCCTCTTTCCCCCCATTCAAAGCACTTTTTCCTGTTTTAGCACGAAGGGGGGGGGGGGGGGGGGGGAGGGGGGCGCTATTGCAGCAAATGATTTTATAAAGGCTCTGTGAAAATTTTCTAAGGCTAAAAATCTTCCTACATCTTTGGTACATTTTGGAATTGGCCAATCATTAATATAATTTGTGAAGTTGAATTATCTATTTCCATACCATTTGAGGTGACGATTCGGCCCCAAAATTCCAATTTTTATTGGAAAAGAATACATTTTTTAGATTTCAATTTCAATCGGTACTGATATAGGCGCTCAAGCACCTTTTCAGGATTTTCAAAATGGTTCTGCACATCAATTCATAGAATGCAGGTGTCATCAAGAAAGGTCAGCGCTATCTCCCAATTTAAACCTCTTAGTACTAAATTCATTACCCAAGAAAAACAACTTGGGACTACACACAAACCGAAACTCATTTTCAAAAATTCATACTGCCCATATTTGGTAATGGAAGCTGTTTTATGTCTGTCCTCTTTTTCAATTGGTACCTGGAAATAAGCCTGAATCCCGTCAAAACGGCTAAAAAACTTATTTCCAGCTAGAGTTTCTAAACAATCATCTGTGAGAGGTAGTGGATAAGTATCTTTCTCTGTTACAGCATTAACCTTTCTAAAATCGAGGCACCATAGTACAGTGCCACTTCTCTTTCTGGTGAAAACGGGGGCAGATGACCACTCAGAGAGTGACGGCTGAATTACCCCTACTTTTAGCATTTCTTCCAACAGTTTTTGTTCTTCCCCTTCAAACCAGGCTGGGGTTCTCCTCATACGGCATTTGCTTGGTTTAGCCTCCCCAGTTTTAATGTGATGTTCAAGGTCTGTAAAATTTCCTAAATCATAGTCATGTTTTCCACTGTTTTGGCCAACATGCCAATCAGGGATCCCTCAAATGCTTCATCTATACAGTAACCTTTTTTTCAAATTTATTTCATGATCTTGCATATTTACTATTGTAACTACTGGGTCAACATCTTCTGAATGAAATGTCCGAGGCATCAAAAAATTGGAGTCTGGATTTGGCTCAATTACATACTCAGGAAGAGCCCCATGTAACTTACTTAAATGAGTTAGGAGGAATCATAACTTTATTTGCTAAAGTAACTCTGTTAGCTTTTGGAATACCGGAAGATACTAAATACAGCATAATTTTTTCATTGTTTAAGTACATGATTCCTTGTTGCAAAACTAAGTGGGCATGGTATTCCCGCAGGAAGTCTTACCCAAAAATCATTGGAGTATTGATTGGGGCGACATAAAATGTACTAATATATTTAAATTGCCCCAATTCCATTGATAATGGGCCAATTATCTTTCCAGGAATTGTTTCTAAATCTCTGCATTCAAACTTCACCTGTATCTCTTTGATGATGGGGGGTGGGGGAGGGGGTTGGGATTCCTCCAAAGATTCCATTACTTTATCTGAAAGAATTGTCACTTGTGCTCCTGTATCTAATAAATCATCACATTTTACATCTCCCAAGGTGACGGGAACTGTGAAGAATCATTTATCAGTCAGCTGATTTATAATGATTGAATCGGGAAATGTCCCAAAGTGGGATGGGACATCATTGGGAGATTCTGTTAAAATTGGATGAGGAGAAGAAATTTCTTTGTTTTGATCTGAATCTGTTGGGGCCGGGCCTAGGTCTGTTTGTCTGACCCGCTGCCGTTTAAATTTTCTGCTTCGTCACTGAATGACACAGCAGCTTGGGTCTTACTGGGGGTATCTACTAAATCAGTTTGTACATTTTCACCCATTGTAGCTGGTCGGTTTTCACTATTTCTAGTCGGACACTCATGGGCCAAATGTGTGGGAGATCCACATTGAAAACAGGTTCGGCGTCGCGGCGAAGGAGAGCGATTCTGATAACGGCTGTATCCCATACCACGATCCAAACTCTGAGACAACTTAAATGTCAGTTTGGCAACTGATTCAGCCAAACGGGTTACTGAATCTTGCATGGCTTCCATTCAATCAGTCACTGATTTAGTAAAAGTACCAAAATCTGTCACCAGTTTTTTTCATTTCCCTGGTATTATAATCAGAAGTGTTATTAGGTTGATTAGTTTTTCTAGCAAAATGAACATTGGCATAAATCTTTTGTGTGTTATTCTCAAACTGAGGATGGACGGCCTCTTTCATGGATAGTGTATCCCGTGGCTCTTGTCCATATACTGCTATCGATATTAATGATGAATTAATTTTATCAATGGCGTCTTCTGTAATGTTTGGTTTCTGATTAGCAGCAAAGGGGCCTGTATCCTTGTTCTTCAGGTAAATGGCAATATGCTTTTACGAGAAGGGTTAATACCTGATCGGCCCACTCTTCCAAAGACATTCCCAATATTTGCCGGGCTTGTCTCAATTGAATTTGTGATGTTTCGGAAATATCGTACATCCCAAACCATTTTTCTAGTTTATGCATGAGGTCTCAAAAAATCGTTGTGGGTTCTTGTCTGCTTATCATAGCATAATATTCACTAGCTTTCCCCATTAAGCATCAATAAAGGTTCTTTTTAAAATCCCTTTCTTGCATTTCTGCAAAATTGATAAATTTAAGATTGCCAATCAGTATTTCCATAATATTCCAGACCTTTCGGCAATTTTGGAACTCTTTGAATTGCATTCTGTCTAGGTTGGCGTTGATATTGAACATCCCCACCACCCTGATTTTGGTAATTCGGTGGAGGAAAAACATTTTGTCTCTGGCCATGAAAATTGTTACTTCTCTCCCTTTGGGTATAAATGGGGTAGTCAGGATTACCTCTATCTAGGGTTATCAGTTTGGTAAACGGGATTTGAATTTTGAAAATTTGTCGAATCCCGCTTTCTGAAATTTGGGGGATAATTATTTCCAAAATATTGAGGTCTGTCCCTTCTATCTTGAAATACATCTACCACCCGGGACATTCTATCTAAATCAGAAGGATTACAAGCCAATGGCGCACTTGTAAACGTTTGACCTGGTTTTGAGTGTGCTCGGACTAATGCAATCATAATATTTTGCTTGTTGGGTTGGAATTGACCCGAAAAAAAGTCTTTTTTGTCAAATTGAGGTTTGTTACTAACACTTGGACCCTTTAATCTAGACCAGTCATAGACCAATTTAACTTGGGTGTCATCTTGATGGAATATAGAAGCTTGGCTTTCATTTTGTTTTTGGGAACCCAATGCTAATTCCCGGGGGTGAAACTGGATAACTGGATTCATTTACCACATTTCTATTCCCAATGGATTTTTGCAATTTTGTTATATTAACCCAACCTGGGACATCAGCAAGTTTATCAACTAATTGAAGGCAAATTGTGAGGATTGAACGATGATCATCATCATCATCAGGAAATTGGGGATCAAAATCTATTAACTTCACGATATTCCTTGTGATTTTAACATCTGGAATATTAAGAATGTTTTCTGCAGTTAAATTTCTCCATTCGTTTCTTTTTGATGATAGTAGTAGGAGAGGGATGGATCGGCCCCCATTGAATGGACCCCGAAAGTGACGTCATGTCACGTGACCTGGTGGCGCCATGTTTGGTTGTCATGGTAACCCGCGTGAGCGGCCATCTTGTGGCGTCATCTCCATAGTGATACGTGGTGTGAGTGCGCATGCGCAGCGCGTGTTGTTATGGTGATAGTGTTTCCGTCGGCCATTATGTATACTGGAGGCCGCCATCTTGGTTTCTATGGTAACACGTGGTTGCTATGTGACCCAAAACCTTCTAACAAGACGGAGGTATGTACGGAGGGTGTGTTCCTTTGAACAGGAGTAATTTCCCGATTTGTAGAATTACCACAAACAACCCGACAATCCCTCCAAATCACCAAAATTGACTTTATTTACTACAGATTCCCCAATTTATAGGTGTAGTACGTAGTGCTATAGTACCAAGGGGGTACCGGGGGTGTATGCTCGATTGAATAGGAGTACTTTTCTGGCTTCTCCCAGAATTCTCGTTTAATTACCCAAATAAATCCCAACAAGTTGTATTATTACGAATTCTTTCAGAATTCTCTGCTTCTATCTATATATGCAATAGTCTATGTAGCAGTCAGTTTAGATTCAGAAAAAATCACTCAACTATCCTCCCTGTCCTACATCTCATAAGGTACATTGCCGATGCAAATAACAGGCAAAGTAAAGACATAACATTAGCGGTATTTTTGGACTTATCTAAGGCGTTCGACATCATAAACCATGATATACTATTGAAGAAACTAGAATGGTATGGAATTAGGGGCATCTCCAACAATTGGTTCAAAAGTTACCTATCAAATAGACACCAATTTGTTGCATACGGTAAAGGCACGTCTGACTTAGCTGAAATAACCTGTGGTGTTCCACAAGGTTCAATATTAGGACCTATTTTGTTCTTGCTATATATAAATGACCTTTGCAATTCAACAACATTAAACCCTTTATCTTTTGGCGATGATACCAACGTACACCTTTCAGGATATAACACTGACAATCTGACAATTATTGAGTAAAGAGCTAGAAAACATCTCCGAATGGTGTTCCGTGAATAGATTGGCATTGAATGCAAGTAAAACCAAATATATTGTGTTTAATCCATCCCATAAGCAAGCGCTCTCTCACAATAATATTTTCGTCAACAACCAAATAATAAATAAGGTTGGACCAAACGAAGCTGAAAAATCACTGAAATTTCTAGGTATATCCATTGATAATTGTCTATCTTATAACGTCCACATAGCTCAACTTTGTTCCAAGATTGCACGCGCAAACTTTGCCCTCAACAAGGTAAAGGCAATCCTTCCTCATGAAGCTATGAGAACACTGTACTTCGCTCTGATACATAGTCACTTATTATATGCAATCCAAGCATGGGGAAATTCAAGATCTATCAATAAAATTCTAACTCTTCAAAAACGAGCGCTGCGCATAACTAATAACAAAAAGTATAATGCCCATTCAGAACCACTCTTCAAAAGGGACAAAATACCCAAGGTGACTGACCTGTATAAATTCCATGTATCCCTCTTCGTCTTTGATTGGAAAAATGACAATTTTCCCCAGTCATTTGATAACTTCTTCAGAGTAGCTAGTTTGCCTCTCAGAACCACTAGACAACGTGATCTTCTACAAATAACTAGAACAAGGACAAAAGCCCTGGCCCGCCTTCCTACTAGCCTGTATCCCAGGATTTGGAATGCGCTAGATAGAGATCTACGTACGACGAACAATAGAAACGTATTTAAAAAAAGCTGTTGTCCAGCCTTCTAGCACTTTATTCTGACAATGTTGAATGTAGCAATCCTTATTGTCCGGATTGCACTATCTAAGACACCTTAGCGACGGCGATCACATCAGCGGTAGTACGACCCGTTCTCACCCCCTGGATTGAGAGGGGGTGTGGTGTTGCTGATTTGGACACCGTCATAATACGTCTTCCTGCTTTACTTTACCTATATATGAACAAATTACTGAAATGAGTCGAAGAGTCGTTTGAGGAGTCACTCGAACGAGCAATTGCTCTATGGCTCATTTGCTCGATGGGCTTCGAGTCGTTCGAGCAGTATGTGCGAGTCACTCGACCGATCAATTGCTCTAAAGCTCATTTGCTCGATGGGCTTCGAGTAGTTCGAGCAATTACTTTTCAGTAACTGTTCGATTGCTTATTGGAAGAATTTGGAATAGGTATGTCTTGGGGTGGCCCAGAAGTCTGGGCCAAATAGGTAATAGTATCCTTAGGTAAGTATGCAATAAAAATTCTCCTCAAATAATAATACAATGCTAGGCCATAGGTATCCTCATATACTGAAATGAGTCGCCGAGCAGTATGCGCGAGTCACTCGAACGAGCAATTGCTCTATGGCTCATTTGCTCGATGGGCTTCGAGTCGTTCGAGCAGTATGTGCGAGTCACTCAACCTAGCAAGTGCTCGATAGCACATTTGCTCGATGGGCTTCAAGTCGTTCGAGCAATGGTTTATCAGTAACTGCTCGATAGCTTATTGGTTTTGGGAATGATATAGGCTTTTGTTATACAGAAGGGAGATAACTATGCATACAGATTATGGGAAATAAGGCAATCTGATTGGTTAGCAATAATCTATATAAATGATCTAGATAAATGAAACAACAAGAGTACACTGAATAGGGTCAGAACTAACAAGAACAGACCAGAATAGCTAAATATAGTAACAATAAGCACAGCTGTTCCATTTGATAGGCTCTTCAACGCCACTGGAGTATACTCCGGAACAAAGGAACATGGTCGGGTAGAGGAAAACTTATGCATATATAGATAGAAGCAGAGAATTCTGAAAGAATTCGAAATAACACAACTTGTTGAGGTTTATTTGGGTAATTAAACGAGAATTCTGGGAGAATTGCGAGCCAGAAAAATACTCCCATTCAATCGAACATACACCCCCGGTACCCCCTTGGTACTATAGCACTACGTGCTACACCGATAAATTAGGGAATATGTAGTAAATGAAGTCACTTTTGGTGATTTGGAGGGATTGTCGGGTTGTTTGTGGTAATTCTTCAAATCGGGAAATTACTCCTGTTCAAAGGAACACACCCTTCGAACATACCCGCGTCTTGTTAGAAGGTTGTGGGCTACATAGCAACCACATGCTACCATAGAAACCAAAATGGCGGCCTCCAGTGTACAAAATGGCCGACGGAAACACATATCATCCCAACAACACGCGCTGCGCATGCGCACTCACACCACGTATCACTATGGAGATGACGTCACAAGATGGTCGCTCACGCGGGTTACCATGACAGCCTAACATGGCGCCACCAGGTCACGTGACATGACGTCACTTCCGGTGTCCAGCCCGGGGTCCTTCCAATGGGGCCCGATCCATCCCTCTCCTACTACTGATGATAATTTCACTGCTCTATGATAATTAATGCCAGGTAATGTCAGAAAATTTTGAAAATCACAATGATTAATTTGCAATACCTTGGACGGGTTGTTCCGTGGCACATTTTGTTTATTTGGGTGATTTCATGCCATATCTCAATTATTCTACTTTCTGTTTCAAGTAATAAAGAAATTTCATTGCTCAACACATCGGGAAAACACGTTGACATAAAAATGTAAACATTGCCAAAAAATAAAATAAATTTCGACTAGACCTGTTCATAAGCACAGCTAACGAAATACCCCCGCAATGTGCAGGCCAATCAAAAATAAAGGTTGCTATCAAGTCGATTTTTAAAAATATGTTAGCACATTGTATTAGAGCTTCATTTTGATACCCAGAAAAGGAAAGGAAAATAAAGTGTCACCATACGGTGACACAAAAAGATACACCCGCTTATTCAACAATGCAAGCCTGACTATAGGTGATACAGTTTCTGGGTATATACAAGTTCTGTCTCCATAAAGGGCAATGATTCTGGCAATAAAATCGAATAACACCTGCATTTCACTATGGGTATACAGCAATAGGATACACTTGCATACCAAATATCAAGTCACTCAACCACGTACTTTACAAGTTATTCATGATTGAATTTCGGGACGAACGGACGAACAGACTGACGGATGGAGGGGCAACGACTCTGGCAATAAATTCTCGAACGACACCTGTATTTCACTATAGGTATACAGCTATAGGATACACTTGCATACCAAATATGAAGTCACTCAACCAAGTACTTTACAAGTTATTCATGATTGAATTTCGGGACGGACGGACAGGCGGACCTTGTACTGTGGGTAGATATCAATAAGATAGAGTTACACATCAAATATGAAGTCATTCCACTGAGTACTCTTCAAGTTATTCATGGAATTAATTTCAAGGCGGACAAATTCTAAGTCAATAAGTGCAGTAACTCTGGCAATAAAATCTCGAACGACGCGTGCATTTCATTATAGGTATACAGCAATAGGATACACTTGCATACCAAATATCAAGTCACTCAACCAAGTCCTTTACAAGTTATTGGACTTTGGATTGTGGATTCCATCCCAAAAACTCAAAGTTAAAATTTTTACAAAAAAAACAGTCATACCAAGTGGAAAATTCTAGACTACAACAAATGAGTAAGAGTTGCCTTTCAAAAATCGGACTTCCAACAATTAACCCTTTACCTAATGTAACGGCCAAAACCGGCCTGCGCTATTCACAAAAAATACTATCCAATTTTCATTATTTCTTCATTTTTTATCACAAAAACATAGCTTATGACCCCTCATTGGAACGAGTCCGCTGAGTCATAAGCTATGTTTTGTGATAAAAGATGAAAAAAAATAGTTATTCAAGTATTTTAGTTGCTAGTGTCGTCTGCTTTTCGTGTCAGGTAAAGGGTTAATTAAAGTAGATGTGAGAAAGTTGGAATTTTAAACTCCCAAGATTATTAACTCTTGATCACAAGTAGTAAAGTTAAGATTTCTTAGAGCAGATGATTTTATGTTTTTGAAAATTTTGAAAAGTCATATCAGGTAAAGGGTTAAAGTTTTGATTTTTAGAAAATTTCCATCTTGTGGGGAAGGTGGATGATGGGTGGGAGGGAGTGCCGTTGTAATTTTCCAGAATCGAACTACAACTCAAGACCATTTAGCCACATTCCTGTGCCTGTGAATGTGCACTACTTACCTTCAAAAAGTCCTATCAAGTGAAGGGCCAAAGTTTGGATTTTCAGAACATTTCTATCGTGTTGTGGTGGGGAGGAGTGTTGTTAAAATGTTTGAGGTGCACCCCATTCGAGACCCTCAAGTCATGTCTTTTTGTGTGTGTACTTCGTGTGTGTTCATACATGTGTGTATGTGGGTGTGGATGTCTCAAGGTGTGTATGTGAGGGTGTGTATTTGCGTGTGTGCACATGCGTGTGTTTGCATCAGTAAAATTACAGTTGTTCTCCAGAAGACTGAATGAAAGGTGCAGATTGAGTTGATTACCACCAGAAGTTTTAAACATTTGACAGGTAGACTCTTAGATTCTCCATCTGGTTGTGTAATGTGTATCCTCCCCAATCTCGTCCACTATGGCCAACGAAAATTTCTCCCAAGATGTCCGAGATGCCCCTGACCCCCAGTCACTGTAAGACTCCATACTACATGTACCTCTGGCCGACTTGGGCCAGTGCTCAGTGACCTGAAGTGGTGAGAAGTCCTAAAGAAATTAAGTGTGGAGAGGCTCCCTGGGAGTGACAGTAACGAGTTTAACAAATATACCCAACCCACACCTGTTGGAGGAAACCACCCTCTCTCGTGCTTTTCCCCACGCTGACCTTCACAATTTGTGATACCGGTATGCCAAAGTATGTCATTTGCCTGAGCCCAGAAATGTACCTGTATGCCCTCCCCCAACATATATTCCTGAATACCCCCTGACTTCACCAAAAATATTCATTCACTTTCTGAAGTAAGAAATTAAAAACTGATAGTCGATATGCCTCCCCCTGGGATCCCCCGAAAAGTGGAGCAGTGCCTGCTCACTGTGGTAAACAAATTCCATTTCACTGGTAAAACGAGTTATAAATTACACTTTCAGAAGCATGATTATAGAAAACTATTATTTCATCGCTATCGAAGCAAAAGTCTCGGTTCGACAGTCGCCTGGAATTTTTCACTGTAAATAATGTTATAAATGTTTTTTTTTAAAACGTAAAGTCAAATAAAATCATACAATTTCTGTGCTGTTTTTGTTTTTTATTTATCGTCGTAACTAAATACTTATTACGAAAATATTGGTAAGAAAATAGCCTTAACAGGAACGGCGGAACAATTTTCAAAGTGTGTGTGTGTGTGGGGTGGGGGTGGGGGGTGGGGGGGGGGGGGGCTGGATCGAGCGATGGATGGTATAGACCTCACTTGTATGCTTTACCAGACGTTAACAGCAATTATACTGTCTGTGGATTATCTTGTCTGGGGGTGGATTTGGTACTTCTATGTCTGTAAGATTACGATCTACTTCAGTTAACCGACTTTTTAACAGACTGTATACATTTTAGCGTTTGCTGCCACTTACTGCAAAAAATGATCCGAAATCCATCGAAAATGAACCAGTACGAGAGAAACATAGCTGGCGAAAATGTGGGGAAGGCTCTGGATCCGCCCCTTGTTTCACCAGTCATTGGTTGTGTTAAAATATATGCATACAAAAAAAAAACATGGCCCGGCAAAAAAAGTGGAGGGGCTGAAGCCACCCCCCCCCGGTTCCGCCGCCCCTTCTTAAATAAAGACACAAATCGGTGGTTTGACAGTTTTGTTGTTTGTAAACATTGAAGCGCGTGTGTTTTATTTATTTTGAATGACAGGTGGGTATTCACACGTATGTGAAACGGGGTAAGGTTTCACCGACATACTGGGTTTGACAAACACCGCACTGAAGGCGATAGATCGCATTTGAACTTTTGCAGGTGCCGCGGAAAAAAATTCTAAAAGATTCCCCAGTGCTAGTGCTGTTGAATGAATCGGATGTAGGCATCATGGTGCACGTTTTACAAACGGTTTTTTCACAGGGTTGGTTTACACCAGGTTCAAAATTGAATGGACTGGGGCTGGCACGAACAGGAATGTCGCAAATGTTTTTTGGACGCTTGAAAGCCACGACTGGAGGCCCGGGAAATGTCTTGGATAAGACTGGATCATTCTCAATAAGCGTCCAGTGTTTTCGAAACTATGTTGGAGATTTGAAAGATATGAGTGAAATGTTGTGACAAAAGGTATGTAGGCATTCTGTGCTGGTGGACGATATCGTAACAGATCGTCCCGTGGTTAGTGCATCATCTTTACTGCTGACACTGTCAACTGTTTTCGCTTGTAGTTACGGCTTACAAGATCAGACCGAAGATCAGAAAAAACAGCTTCCTTGTCAGAGGGCTCAGAACAGATTCGCCTGATTCTGATTGCGAGATTGTATGAAACGTTTTGACAATGTGCCAAGGAGGGCAACTAGATGGAAGCAAATATTGGCCAATTGCAACCTTTTATTTGGTTGCCGTTGGCTCGGCATTTATGGCTAGGAGATTGGGTGCTGTAGATCTGGGATCGACTCTCGTTAGGACCACCTTCCGAAAAACTTTACAGTTTTCAATCCAGTGGCGCGGTGCCAGGAACATGCCTGGTGGAATTCCTGCTTGACAGAGGCGATATATATACCACTCAAAGTTTGCTGAGCACCAAGTATATGCAACTACCTCTTTTACGTTTCAGTTGAAATATTGTAATGAAAAGTGTATATATTTTTTATTTAATTATATCTTTAATGATTTAAGTACAGAAATTAAGATTTTGTTTGTGTTTGACATTATTTTTTAGCTTTTGAATACGATAACTATGGAAAATGGATATTATTGGTTAAAGAGGAAATTTTCCAGTTTGCCAAAAAGTTGACGGAGCGAACTGGTATGGGTTCAGTGTCGAGTATGAGACTCATTACTGTTAATTACAGCTTGACTACGCCTTCTCATGCTCCCAATCAGGTTTCTGGTGGTCCTTTGCGGGATGTTGTTCCATTCTTGGACCAGCATGGCACCAAGCTCCTGGACACTTCTTGGCTGGACTGGACGGGCGGAAATTGCAAGCTGCAACTCATTCCAGACATGTTCGATTGGATTGAGGTCGGGGGATCTTGCTAGCAGTCCATACACTCAATCTCCACCCTCTGTCTGTACTCCCCGACAGCATGGGCAACAAAAGGACGGGCATTGTCGTCCATCAGAATGAATCTTTCACCCAGTGCACCTGCATACAATTTGACGTGGACATCCAGGATCTCATCAATATACCGTTGTGCAGTCAATGTACCACGTTCAAGGACACAGAGCTCTGTACGTCCATCCCTGCCGATGCCGCCCCAGACCATGATTGATCCTCCACCATAGCGGTCATGCTTAGCAATGTTGGCTGCATGGAATCGCTCTCCCGGTCTTCTCCATACCCTAGAACGCCTATATGTGTGGTAAATGCAGTACCTTGACTCATCTGTAAAAAGGACAGGTCGCCAATCTTCTCTGGTCCATCCAACGTGGTCCATGGCTCATTCATATTGTGCCTGACGGTGGTTCTGGGACAGCGGAATGCGAATATATGGTCTTCTCGATCAGAGATCACCTTCGTGCAACCTTGCCCGGATAGTCTGCGTCGAAACATTTACCCTGGATGCATTCTGAATGTAACTGCGAAGCTGGGTTGCTGTTGCAAAGCGGTTCCTACGGGCCTGAATGATCAAAAACCGGTCTTCAGCTGCAAATGTTGCCCTGTCTCTGCCACCACAATGCCGTCTTACTGATGTGCCACACTGCTGAAATCTTGCCCAGGCTCTGATCACCGTATGGTGCACACCAAGGGCTTCACCAACCTGACGATGGGTAGCCTCTTGTTCCACCATCCCTACAGCCCGCCACATTTCTGCTTCAGACAAATGTCTTACATTTGCATTTGCCATATTCAATCATTAAATCACAGGGGTTTGTGTTGAAATGAAGATTGAATACCCTACACATGTCATGTACATGTAGACAGTACACGAAAACATCATGAAAATCAAGGGGTACATGCTTTCCATGACTGTCACGAAAAGTCTGCTTGTGAAGAGAGCTAATGTAAACACTAGGGACCATCTCAATACATCCCGCAATCATATCCACCAAAAATATCGCAAATATGTCACAAGCAAATTTAACAATGATGCGTCAAATATTTGGAGCTTATTCATATATGCTCATACATGGTGCGAAGACGATCGTTCACATAGTCTACCTACGGAGGGATTTTCTTCAATATTGATGTCATAAAGTACTGTCTTCCTGTAAATGATGATGCCAATTAGTTCATAACACACACGGGTCATATTTGGTACAGTTATAATATATAGTCGTTATCAACCGTGTCGTTTATTAGTTAATTTGGAATTGTAGACTTGACTTTCCTATTTTCGCTGCAAGTTTCGTTGTGTAAACAATTGAAATGTCGTCTTCAAGATCCACTTCCAACAAATCAATCAATAAATCTCAAAACGAAAATAAGCCAGTAAGCTACAGTGACATAAAAACTTTATTATCTGAGATGGAGCAACGATTCACAACACGTGTTAAAAGCATTAAAGACGAGGTCGTTGAAGAAATAAAAGCCATAAAAACTCAAATTACCCAAATAAACGATACTGTGGAAACGTTGAAGAATGAACAAATCGAGCTGACAAGGGACGTTGAATTCACAGCACAGCGAATTGAAGTTGTTGAATCTCAGAAACTTCCAGAAATGGAGGCTAAACTTGAGGCTAAACTTGAGGCTATCTATACCGAACTAGAGGAAAAACGTATTATGGCAGAGCTCCATGACAGAAAATATAATCTGTTATTTTATGGGATTCCTGAGCAGGCTGAGGAGAATCCGTATTACACAATAGAGAGGTTTCTCACACAGGACCTGCAAATTGAAGAACCGACAGCAGTGGACATAGTTAAGAGATGTGTCAATGTTCATCGTCTACCCACAGCCACCACCAAGGGATCTGATCAACCCAACCATAAGCCCATAATAGCCAGACTGGGTTCAGACAGAGACAAACAAACTATCCTTAAAGCCGCCCCCAAACTTTTTAAAACAACAAAGAGTGTCAGAACTGACTTGCCCCCATCAATGAAAAGGGAGAGAGACAAACTAGCCAGTCTAGCATTCAAGCTTAGAAAGGACAAGAGAATGCGCACCAGGATAAGAGTCTCAGGTATACGTGTCATCCTGGAGGTGAGAAAAAATGACAGCTCACATTGGGAAGAATATATGTAGCCTAAAAACTTTAAAAAAAAAACAAAACAAAAACTCTGAACATTCAAAGCAAAATTAAACCCAATGCATTAAGCATCCCGGTTGAATACAAATAATTATTACCCTGTGTAATATCCTGTACCATAAGCAAATCCACTGTGTATATATAGTTTCTCTGCATATTAAGACAAGGACTTGTCTACCATTTACCCACACATGTGCTAATTCCAACCCCCCTCTATCTCTCTTACGCTTTCACACTCTTTCTCCCCTCCCCCTCTCGCTCTCTCCCTCTCTCTCTCTCTCAATGGTATACCAGTGTCAAGTTTCAGTCTGAGTCATACTAACCTCACCAACCTAAACTCTCTCTCTCCTCCCCCTTCACTTATTACATCACATGGCAGATCACACAGTTAGCTCACACCTGGCAAACACACCCTCAACCAGGTGTTAATTAACTGTCTTATTTGGATAGGCAAATCAGTGTGAAGTTTGAGTCTGAGTCATATTAACCTCACCACCCTGAACCCTCCCCCCCCCCCCCGTTCACTTATTATATTACATGGCAGATCACACAGTTAGATCACACCTGGCAATCATACCCTCAGCCGGGTGTTAATTAATTATCTTATCTGGCTAGGCATATCAGTGTCAAGTTTGAGTCTGAGTCATACTAACCCTCAACCAGGTGTTAATTAATTATCTTATCTGGCTAGGCATATCAGTGTCAAGATTGAGTCTGAGTCATACTAACCTAACCATCCCAAACTCTTCCCCCTTCACTTATTACATTACATGGCAGACCACACAGTTAGATCACACCTGGCAAACACACCCTTTGCCAGGTGTTAACTAACTGTCTTACCTAGCTAGGCACATTAGTGTCAAGTTTGAGTCTGAGCTATACCAACCTCACCACCCAAAACTCCACCCCTTCACCTATTATATTACATGGCAGATCACACAGTTAGATCACACCTGGCAATCATACCCTCAACCAGGTGTTAATTAACTTCATTTATTACATTACATGGCGGATCACACAGTTAGATCACACCTGGCAAACACACCCTTTACCAGGTGTTAACTGGCTGTCTTATCTGGCTAGGCACTTTAGTGTCAAGTTTGAGTCTGAGCTATACTAACCTCACCCCAAAACTCCACCCCTTCACCTATTATATTACATGGCAGATCACACAGTTAGATCACACCTGGCAATCATACCCTCAACCAGGTGTTAATTAACTATCTCATCTGGCTAGGCATATCAGTGTCAAGTTTGAGTCTGAGTCATATTAGCCTCACCACCCCAAACTCTCCCCCTTTACTTATTACATTACATGGCAGATCACACAGTTAGATCAAACCTGGCTAACACATCCTCAACCAGGTGTTGATTAACTGTCTTATCTGGCTAGACATATCAGTGTCAAGTTTGAGTCTGAGTCATACCAACCTCACCACCCTAAACTCCCCCCTTCAATTATTATATTACATGGCATCACACAGTTAGATCACACCTGGCAATCATACCCTCTACCAGGTGTTAACTAACGATCTTATCTGGCTAGGCATATCAGTGCCAAGTTTGAGCCTGAGTCATACTAGCCTCACCACCCCAAACTCTCCCCCTTCACTTATTACATTATATGGCAGATCACACAGTTAGATCACACCTGGCAAACACATCCGCAACCAAGTGTTAATTAGCTGTCTCATCTGGCTAGGCATATCAGTGTCAAAGTTTGAATCTGAGCCATACTAACCTCACCCCCCTAAACTCCCCCTCCCTTCACCTACTACATTACATGGCAGATCACACAGTTAGATCACATCTGGCAAACACACCCTCTACCAGGTGTTAACTGACTGTCTTATCTAGCTAAGCACATCAGTGTCGAGTTTGAGTCTGAGTTATACTAACCTCACCACCCTAAACTTCCCCCTCCCCCTTCACTTACTACACTACATGGCAGATCACACAGTTAGATCACACCTGGCTAACACACACTCAACCAGGTGTTAATTAGCTGTCTTATCTGGCTAGGCATATCAGTGTCAAGTTTGAGTCTGAGTCATACAACCTCACCACCCTAAACCCCCCCCCTTTCACTTATTACATTACATGGCAGAGCACACAGTTAGATCACGCCTGTCACACACCCACAACCAGGTGTTAATTAACTGTTTTTTCTAGCTAGGCATATCAGTGTCAAGTTTGAGTCTGGATCATACTAATTTCTCCACCCTAAACTCACTGGTGCCAGGTCCCATAGGTGTACCTCACATGGCAAACAAGTCTCTGCCAAGAGAGATAAATATCCAAGTCATAGGAGACCACACTGTTATATCACACCTATCAGAGACATCCTCTGTCAGGTGTTAAATAACTGTTTTATCTGACTAGCCACACAAGTAACAAGACTGAGTCATTTTAAAAAATTGTTTTATCTGGCAACCACACCATTGGCATAGGCTGGATAATATTACCCAGCCCTGAACTCTTTGGTGACAGGTCCCATAAGTGTAAACCGAAAGGCAATCAAGTCCCTGCCAAGTAAAAACAATATTCACTGATATGGAAAAAAGAAAAATAATTGTTTACTGATATGTATATGTATACTCTATATAGCTATAATATACATTACATACATTACACACACATATGTTCATTCCAATCTCTCTCTCTCTCCAAGTCATAGGAGATCACACTGTTAGATCACATCTATCACAGACATCACGTGCGTGTCCAGTGTCCGCTGATGAGTAACCCTAATTGTAAATATTGAAAATTTCACAACAAACTATCCCTCGTCGACCCGTCACGCCTCCATTGTAACCACTGATTGGTCGACAGGAATCATGTGATCTCCAGGTAATCCAAACAACACTGTTGTCTCCACCCAAGAGACGTGTATAGCTTTAAAACCCATGAAGTGATTACTCTTCATGACTTCGGTAGTGGATACGCTACCGTTGAGTAACTCCATCAGTAAACATATAGTAAATTCGGATGTAAATAGAGGAAGGTGACCTCTTTTCACCCACTGCACTGTACTTGTTATGATTGTTCTGGCCCATGTGAGCCAGGATTGACAGTAAATAATTGTGTTCAGCGTCTGCATGGCAAATGAGACGTCCGTGGAGAACTAGAGGACAAATGGCACAATGTGACACAAATCGCCTGCAATATATATATTTGTGTATATATATGTATATATGTATGTATGTATATATACACACACACACAAGATACTGTTACCTGTGCAATTGCGTACTAATCTATATTTATACTTAATTGGCTACAAGTATTGAGATACCTCCTTCTCTCACTCCTGCTCTCGCCTCCATCTCCACATCCGCCTCTCTCTCTCTCTCTCTCTCTCTATCTCTCTCTTTCTCTCTCTCTCTCTCTCTCTCTCTCGTACTGACCCCCCTCTCTCCTTGCCTATCCTTGACTTTTCTATAGGCAAATCTTTCCCCCATCTCCACATCCGCCCCTCTCTCTCTCTCTCTCTCTCTTTCTCTCTCTCTCTCTCTCTCTCTCTCTCTCTCTCTCTCGTACTGACCCCCCTCTCTCCTTGCCTATCCTTGACTTTTCTATAGGCAAATCTTTCCCCCCTAAGTATTTCTCCTAGGCTCGATGGTGCGTGCCATGCAAATGCTGATACATTGCCCCAAGAAAATCCCCCCATGTAGTTAGTGGACAGATTTATCTCCGAGCCAATAATTTCTGCGGCACAGGCTTTCCATTTCTTACGATTATCACACTGGCAACCACGTATCTTACTTTATACAGCAAAATAAATGTCTTTCATATATTAGGCTCATACATTAGAATATACGATGGCGGGTAATGATGATACTTTGGATGTCCAGACTGACGACCAGTATAACCTCATAGAAATTTATAAGTCCCTACTTCGGGATTCTGTAGACGAAGGTGAAACTGTTTCCCCCTTCGATACCATAAACAACGACTGTTCATATCACACCCCATCTGAATTTTGCGAAAATATTTCGAACGTAAAACAATCCTTCAGCGTCTTCAACTTGAATTGTAGAAGTCTAAATGCCCACTGGGACGAACTGAACGTCTTAATAAGTGACTTACAATCGGACAATAATTTTTTTGACATCATCGGACTAACAGAAACTTTTAACATACCAGAAAATATAACATATCGGCTTCCGGGATATCATGAACCCATATTTAATCTCCGTAGTGACGACTGTAGGGGAGGGGTCGGGCTATTTATAAAAAATGATATAAAATACATTCCACGGCCAGACTTAACTGTTTTTATCCCACACGTCCTGGAATCGCTATTCATAGAAATCCTTAATAAAAATAAGAACTCTCTTATAGTTGGCGTCGTTTACAGACCCAACACCCAACCAAGAGCCGATCTCGAAGTGTTTATTTCCAAAATGAGTACAGTGTGTGAATTGGTAGACGCAGAACATAAGAAATGTATATTACTTGGCGATTTCAACCTCGACCTCATTAAGTTTGCATCGCACAAGCCCACTGGCGAATTTTTAAACCTTATGTTCAGCCATAGCTTACTTCCGACAATCACAAAACCCACGAGAGTAACGGAATATTCGGCAACACTTATTGACCACATCTATTCTAATAGTACAGATGGTATACATACGGGAATAATAATTTCAGACCTCTCAGACCATTTTGGCACATTCTACTTTGAGACAGCTAAAACAAACAAATCATACCCCAAAACTAACTTCTCACGTAAATTTAATAACAGAAATATTAATACATTTAAGATCAAATTATCCGAACATGACTTTCAAGATGTCTTGAACTCCAACTGCCCAGACACAAGTTACTGTAATTTCATTAATATATTCCTCAATCTGTTTGAAGAAAGCTTCCCGCTTGTAGAAACAAAACTGCCTAATAAATTTGTCAAACAAAAACCATGGATTACAAAAGGACTAATGATATCTTCAATCATAAAGGTTAAATTATATAAAAAACAATTGAAAAGACCCACTCCTGATAACAAAAAAATATATAAAGATTATAACACTTTATATAACAAAATTAAACGTGCTAGTAAATCACAATATTATATTTCTGTACTGACAAAAAACCAACATGACATAAAAAGCACGTGGAAAATAATCAACGAAGCAATTCATATGTCCAAACCCCTACATATGATGCCTGAGTCATTTAAAATAAACAATAAGGAAATTAAGGACCCGGCAGATATCGCCAAAGAACTCAACATATATTTCTCTACAGTCGGCGAGAGAACTCAGAAAAACATAGTAAGTTCTGATACACACTACTCAAGCTTTCTTAAGGGTAATTTCCCGGACAGTATTTTCCTTGCGCCAACAACAGTAGATGAGGTCATCGCGATTGGCACTAAATTGAAGTCCAAAAACAGTACGGATTGTGACGGTATCTCAAGTAACCTACTGACAAGTCATAAGCGAAATTGCAATTCCCTTGGTCCACATAATTAATAAATCTCTCGAAAATGGAATAGTTCCCAATAAAATGAAACTAGCCAAGGTTGTACCCATATATAAATCTGGTGCGAAAACTGAAATTAGTAACTACAGACCAATAAGTATTCTACCAACCGTTTCAAAAATATTAGAAAAGGTAACATTCACTCGACTGTACAACTATTTAGCAGAACATAATGTTCTTACACAAAACCAATACGGTTTTAGGAAAGGCCATTCAACAATACACCCCCTCCTACAGTTTTTAAACTCAGTCTCTCAATCTAACAACAAAATATCTAAAGATAGCACCCTTGCGTTTTTTTTAGATTTATCTAAGGCTTTTGATACCGTTAATCATGATATTTTGATAGATAAACTGGAATTTTACGGCATCCGTGGAGTTGCGAAATCCTGGTTCAAAAGTTATTTAAAAGATAGGTTTCAATATGTTGTATATAACAACAACAACTCGCCGCATGCCAAAGTGACATGCGGCGTGCCACAGGGTTCCATTTTAGGTCCTCTCCTATTCCTCATATACATAAATGATATTTCTAACGCAACATTACTAAAGTTATTATCATTTGCGGACGATACAACCATTTTTAAGTCTGACAAGGATCTTAACACACTATTTTACTCGATAAATCATGAACTGCAGAAATTGCTAACCTGGTGTTCGGCGAACAGTCTGCTTCTAAACGCAAATAAGACAAAATATATAATTATCAACCCCTCATCACCCCTTAAAGAATTAGATACATCTCTCAAGCTATTCATCGGTGGACAGGAAATTAAAAGGTGTGGTGGTGTAGGTAAATCAGATTTAAAATTTCTTGGTATTTTACTGGATGATAAACTAAGTTATAGCGATCATATAGCGTCCATAAGCCGCAAGATCTCTAGTGCCCTTTACGCCATTAATAAAGTTAAAAACATTCTTCCGCATCATGCCTTAAAATTAATATATTATTCCCTCATTCAATGTCATTTGCTGTACGGCATTCAAATATGGGGACATTGCCGGGGGACAAACAAGTTATTCCTATTGCAAAAGAGGGCCCTCCGCATAATTAACAATAAAAAATATAATTCCCACACAGATCCCTTGTTCATGAAAGAAAAAATTCTTAAAGTTTCAGATATTTACAGAGCCGAATCACTTTTATTCGTATACGACTGGCATACCAAATCTCTACCCTCGTCTTTTGACAACTACTTCGAAATCATTCATAACGACGACGGAATGAGAACCAGGCAATCTGGTCTCCTAAAATTACAAAAGTACGAACTAAAGCGCTAGAAACATTTCCAGCGTACTCATTCCCCAAACTTTGGAACAATATCGATCTCCCCACTAGAAATCTAGCTAATCGTAACTTGTTTAAAAAGGCAATCACTCAAAATATGATCAATTCTTACGCAACGACAGTGTCCTGTACTAATCCATATTGCTTAGATTGTGCTGTATAGGGCAATCAAGAATATATATGTGTGTGTACTAATCCATATTGCTTAGATTGAGCTGTATAGGGCAATCAAGAATATATATGTGTGTGTACACATATGTATGTATGTGTGAGTGTATGTGTATATATGTATGTGTGAGTATATGTATATATATGTATACGTGTAACAGGGGTGGGGTGAACGACTCCCCAGGGGCTAGAACCCTGGCCGAAATCTCCCTGTTGTTCTTCAGATTCGTGAGGATCTGGGTCAACTAGCAAACCATGGATAAAATATAACTCAACTCTAGAGGTCGAATAACCATTAAGTTATGTGCTGTGGTCTGGATGAATTCACAATAAAATAGAAAAAACAGTTTATACGTGGTTTATTAAGAAGCCAAAAATAGAATGATATGAAATAGACATGATTGTCATACTATTTTTGGCTTCTTAATAAACCACGTATAATCTGTTTTTCTATTTTATTGTGAATTCATCCAGACCACAACACATAACTTAATGGTTATTCGACCTCTAGAGTTGAGTTATATTTTATCCATGGTTTGCTAGTTGACCCAGATCCTCACGAATCTGAAGAACAACAGGGAGATTTCGGCCAGGGTTCTAGCCCCTGGGGAGTCGTTCACCCCACCCCTGTTACAAATTGGCGAGGCTACCAGGATCTGGTTATTACAGCTACTTACATTATGGGTAATTGTTCTCGACAAGGTCTGCATTCTTTGAACGATTTCGATGAATTCAATTCATGGGAAATTAGAGCTCGTTTGTTGGTATGCATAATTCCAGTAGCTCCCCAATTGAATGCAATTGTAAACCTTTGGAATCCTACTTAGTGGTTTTAAGTGGGACAATGAGCCCAAGTATACCACTGCTGGTAAAGTGGAAGCTCATAAGCAGGATATAATTAAAGATTGGTAGACAAAGGCATTCAAAGAGTGAGTTGAAGTCTAAGATTATAGACTGTTCATTCTGTAGTCTATTTTACTCTGCACTGAACCCCCAAGATGTCACTATACTGGGATTAACAGGGGCCGAAATACCCCCCCCCCCCCCCCCACAAACACACACAATACATATTTTGTATTCTAGTCGACGATCGGAGTAATTTGAGCCAGATAATTTGAGAGGGTCTGAACTGATCAGTCAACTCAGTCCAAACACTTATGACACGAATGTGAAAAATACCCGATAAAGTCTTTTTAGCATCTTGTTATAGATGGATTTATTTTGAGACTGGTAAAGGTATTGAAGGTTAAATGTTCAGCCATTTTATTTGGCATTCGAAGTGCCAATGTAGCTCAAAAAGCTTGTTCGTGAAAAGCTGTCAGTGGTATTGGTCGTAAAAAATGTCTGCAGTTGAATTACAATTTTTCTGAAATATCTTCACTTTCTGGGTTCATTAGGAAAATGACTCATTTTACGAATCAATCTATGGGTAAATAGGAAGTGAAGTCGAGTTATATGCCCTTTACTACAAAGTAGCTTTGGGTTCATGCGGGATTTGAGCCCACAATTTTTCTTTCAACTTCTGAAAATGTTTAAGGTCAACTTTAAATTTCAAAACATGGCCAAGTTAGAGGTTAGTTAAGGTATTAACTGTTAGTTAAACTTGATTCAAGAAAGAATCTTTTAGTAAGTCGATATTAAATGCTAAAATGCTAGATGATTGCATTGCTCATTAGTTTGGATGTATTTTGTGTTACTGTATGTAACACTCGGTAGTGACCAGAAAGGATGTTTTTCCTAGAAAGCGAAATAAGACATCGTAGTCTGCTTATTTAAAGTAGGTAGTACACAGTGTGTTGGTATGTCGATTTTCTATTGGCAATAGGCATTGACGTTTTTGGAACCTTACCTTTTAAACAGTAATCGCGACGTGTAGGAGTTTGTAAATATTTGTACATTTCTTTTTCAAGTTATGCTCCCGGCGTCCTGGGTTATGATAATAATAGGTGGTTTGTCTTCAGTAGTCTGGGTGCTATTTTAATATTACGTAGATAATATTTGTGGATGTCATTGCGATACATCATTTAGCTCTGGCGAAAACTGAAGCTGTTACTGATATGTCAAATTGAACTAACCTTAGAGGTGTACAATTGGAGTGTCTTATATAGAGCAAGTAATTTACGGTGGATGGAAGAAATATTGCAATCCTGAGGCTTGTTGTTTTGTGGGTAGTGGCCAATCTCTCGTTCGTTACTAAAATGTAAAAACTTTTCTTGAATGCTAGTGTAAAATAGTTGGTTGTTGGGAATTGTGTTCGCCGTGGATAGCCCAAAATATAATTTCCAAATTGACCATTGAATTTAAAATGGGGCACAATTGTGAGCAGTCTATATATATTAAAAGGCTGAATACAGCTGCTTATTCTGCTCGATTATTGATATGTCCCATTGATAATAATGTATGGTTGATAGTGGAAGAGCCGGGGAGCTATCACGTGTGTTAGATTAGTGGAAACCACGTGGCCTTGTTGACCTTTAGAACGTTACAATTAAATTTTGAATAGTTTTCGAATTATTGGCGGAATTGTAAAATCCAGAGAAATTATTTTATCCAGAATTTCATCTACATTAACTGTATTCTGGATATTTCATCTATCTTGTTGGGAAATTAACCAGTATATCCAGTATTTCGTATTTTGGAATTTCAGTAAATCATAAAGCAGGGGAAGCAATTAGAATTGCTGTTACTGCTGTAGATTTAATTTGTTTGCTCCTCCCACTAGAAAGTGACTGTCTGTTTCACATTAATGGAGTGTACACCATCACAAGCAGCTGGCAGCGGAGTAGGGTGATGTTGCATGCAGTGTGTCAGAAAAGAATTCTTGATTCTGTCGACGCACTTTTGCCATGCCTATCAGTGCTAGCAGAGAGAGCGCAATCTGCTGAACGTATTGCAGCAGATCCGAGATTAGTGGTGGTAATGCAAGAGAACTTCACTTCTCCAGAACGGAACGGCGTATGGTTTAGCATGCTGTGACGAAGAAGGTGATTATCTTGTTATCAGATAGTGAAAAGAAATTGGAAACATTCCAGCAGTGAACACCAGAGGACTACTTCAGAAGAAGCAGAGAGACAAGATCAAAATTTTACAGAATTTCTAAAAAGAGACAATAACTTAAACTATATAATAGTCGGTAGAGTAATCATGTGTAATTTTGTAACACCTTGTTCATCTCCTTCATATCATCAATTTAAATTTTGCATATAATGTTTTCAGGGGAATTGGCATGGTGAGCCGGGTCTCGTGATTATTCAGGAATGTTTTATGTGGAACGCCACATTTTAAATTAAATTATAAAATATTAAAAGATTTATTTGAATCTATTTAACAACTGCTGTATGGTTCTAAAAATGTTACACATTTTCTTTTTAAGGAGGGGGAGGTGTAACGGATTTGGTAACAGCAGTTGAAGTATAATATGCAATAGAAGTTCTAAATTACTCTGTTATAATTCGTCTGCTCATAACAGAAGTGTAATTCTATTTTTGTTGGCTTCAAGTCATGTCCATGTTCGAAATGAATCGATGTACCTTATTGGTTCACGCCGTAGTGCATTTTGCTGCTGTTTTATTTGTCGAGGTGAAAGCGAGGGATCAATCAGATTCCAGTATTCGAAATCTGTCCCCGCGAAATTATCCTATATAAGAGCGGTTTCGCTCATAATTCGCCGCCCACTTCTTGGCATTAAAGCTCTAATTCAGCTGTGCCAGTACAACTACCTGTTGAGGTTAGTTATGGGGACAGTTTGTAACCTGTAAAAAGGTTAACCGTAATGGGTAACGTCATCTTTGGACCCATTCAACTCGACCCTGGTGAGAATCACCGTTTCTGACACTGATTCTTTCCAGGTCCGAGTTGCATGGGAACCATCCACATTTACTGAACACATGTTGTGTGGAAGTTAAACCCCTTTTGGTTGAAAGTGTAGTGGGCCCGTGGTTTTTGATCCGTCATTCATATTCATGTCCATTTCATATCATACTATTTTTGGCTTCTTAATAAACCACGTATAATCTGTTTTTCTATTTTATTGTGAATTCATCCAGACCACAACACATAACTTAATGGTTATTCGACCTCTAGAGTTGAGTTATATTTTATCCATGGTTTGCTAGTTGACCCAGATCCTCACGAATCTGAAGAACAACAGGGAGATTTCGGCCAGGGTTCTAGCCCCTGGGGAGTCGTTCACCCCACCCCTGTTACATACGTATATATGTGTATGTAGGTGTATAAATACATGTGTAATGCATATGCGAGTATTCACGTGTACGTGTATTAAGCAATTCTGCTACTTGACATGGTCCTAGTCGGTCTGTTACGCCCTTGCTCATAATTTTGTCGAAACCATCCGTGAGGCGACCATGCCGTTCTTCTTTTTTTCACAGTTTGCATAGTCGTCATAGAGTTATGTAAGATATTATTTTCACACGTAATAATTTGCAAAAAAAGAGAAAGGGAAGGAATGAAGGAGAAAAAAGTATTTTCTGAGAAAAGTTGACAGCGACACGGTCGCCTTAAATGACCTTTTCCGCATATTAGGCAACTAAATAATAAATTAAAGTAGAATCTCATCTTTAAATATGCAGTGCCTACCAGTCTCAACGTGGCCTATTACCTAACATAATTTTTAGCCTGTGCCGCATCACTTATTTGCATCGGGAATGGCAGGAAGACAGCCCCTTTGGGCTATGCCATCTCCCAACAGCATACACACACACCCTTGAATTATCTTCCATTTTCCTTGATTATAATACCTATGTGCTTGCTTTTATCGCGTGTTTTCATTTGATGTTAGTCTATGTTGTTGAATAAAGATTATCTATCTATCTATCTATCTATCTATGCTATAAATGTTTTATACACCCCCAAAAATTGAACGTCTTGTGTGTGTTTGGGGTGGGTTTACTGGATAGAGTTAACGGGGCGAGAGATTTTTTCTCCATCCGAACACCTCGTCATACCTCGACTTGGCATCAATAGAGGTGACTGCACCTCTGTGCAATCTTTTGTTTGCGACTGTTTTTCGGTAAAAAAGTTAAGGCCCGAAGTAGCATCGGAAATGAATTCAGCCTACAACCCTGTTGGGATGTAGGATGAAATCATTACTGAACCTGGCTACAAAATGAAAACTGTGGTGTAGTCTGTATTATATATAACATCATTTAGGGTTCAAATGGTTAATGTATAGTAATAGGCCTATATATGCTGAGGATTTTTTTCTTTTGCAGTGAACCGTTTGATCAGGTCCCTATGTGGTGTATGTTTATTTATTTATTTATTGGGGGTTTAACGGCATAGTTTTACAGGTTGGGGAAGACGGGGTACCCAGAGATAACCACCCAGCAGCGGTTAGTAACTATCGAAATCTCTAAAGTTTTGTCTATATGATCTATCATCGCTCAAGAGGGGTCGCGGTGGCTCAGTGGTTATGACATTGGACTTCAAACGGAAAGGTCCATGACTCGATCCTCACCAGGGGTAACTACGTTGTGTCCTTGGGCATGGCACTTAATCCCGATTGCCTTTGTGGGGGCACAGATTTTACCTTGCAACATGAGGAACATTTTTTAACTTGCTGAGCGCTAGAAGCCACTACCAGGGCTTTCCGAAAAAGAGGGTACCAGAGCAAAAGCCAACAATTTCTTTGTTCATGTTTCATACATTTTTTTTTTTGACAAATTATGGAAGAATGCTTATGAGCACTCCAATAATTTGTAATAAAACAGATTTTAAATAACAAAATTTAGACCACCAAAAATAATCTAGCCCTCAACCAGTTAAAAACCTTTTTCAGATCTCCCAGTTAAAATCTTTTGATATTTGGTTTGCAGTATCCTTAGTGGACACCGATTCCAGTTTGTTCCAATCAAGTTCCTGGGTTCATATTTGGGCTCCCTATGGCAACCTAAATTTTAACTTAGTGCAATACGGGGAAATTCCCTAAAATGTCTCTTCTTCAGATCCACCGTTCAGAATCTTTTAATATGTGAGATGCAGCAACCATAGGTGGTTCAGATTTCAGGATGTTCAACCAAGTCGTTTGGTTCATATTTGTACTCCCTGTGGGATACCAAATTTTAACTTAGTGCAATATAAGAACTAATCTTTAAACAATCTTCTTGTTGACATTCACCATTTTTGTTAAACAGTACTGACACCCTTAGTATGGTGAGATTCAAGCTTGTTAAAATCAAATCCCTGGGCTTATATTTGAGCTCCCTATGAGAACCCGAATTATAACTTAGCGCTGCATGAGGAATATTCTTCAGAGATCTTCAGATTCACCAGATACAATCTTTTAATATTTGGTATATCACGTTACTATAGGAGTCATAATTGTTCGAAGTGTTACTCTTGACGGATTCTGATGGGCACCAGAGGGGTTTAAAATTTAACACAGAACCCGATGAAGAATTTACTATTTATTTAACCCTTTATCCAACGTAACGGACAAAACCGAACAACGCTATTCTCAAAAATCGCCAATTAATTATTATTATTTTTTCATTTTTTGTCTCAAAAACATAGGTTATGACCCCTCGTTGGATCGAGCTCGTCGAGCTCGTTCCAATGAGGGGCCATAACCTATGTTTTTGAGACAAAAATTGAAAAAAATTAGTTATTCAAGAATTTTTTTTGCTTTTCATATTAGGTAAAGGGTTAAATGAACCTGTGCCAACGAAAGGCTGAGCTGATAAACTTGAGTTAGATGTAAATGTGAGTACATAAGATTAATGTTCGTTCAAATGGGGTTCCATGAGTCCACTTGAGGCCCGGGGAGGGGGAGTCAGGTGTATTGGACAAATATATTTTGCTTGAGAACAAGATTAGGAGGATTTGGATTGATTTAAAAACAACAAAACAACTTTCACCCTTGGCGGGGATGAGGGAAGCTAGGGCTTAAGGTGGATCAACTTGGTGATTTTTTCTGTTTGCTTCATCATGAGTTTTGAAAATGTCGCCCAAGTGACCCTTCTTCCGCCACCCCACTCTCCTAGCTACATTATATTAACTATATTAACGTGTAGATTCTTAATGTGACCATAACTCCTACTTTAAACAATTGATCAGATGAGCGATTAAGGCCCCCTGGGGCCTCTTTATAGCTTTTGAGATCCAAAAGGTCAAAACGGCGACACGCATAACTCGCTCGTTGCAGTATCTTGAGCTATGAAACTTTGTGACCTTGTTTTCGCTTGAGAGATCTAGTGCATGCATATTAATATTTTCAAAGTTCAACCTTTATCCAAACAACGTAAATTTTAATATTTTTACTTAGTCTTTTAAAATCAACGCCTGGGGCGCAGTGGCGTTGCGGTAACCGGTTCTCGTCAAATCACCGAAGTTAAGCAACGTCGAGCCAGGTTAGTCCTTGGATGAGTGACCGTCTGGGCAATCGATTCAGACTCCCGCGTTGTGTCCTTGGGCAAGGCACTTAACCCCGATTGTCCACATGGGGGCGCGATGACGCCGTGCTCTAAGTCGTACTGCACGTCGATGGTGCGCATGTCTTCAACCAATCTAACTCTGCCTGTGCTGCAGTGCGGAGTTACGATGTTGGTGTCACAAACAGGCGAGTATAAGGCGTGACACAAGGAAAAGTGTATGTTTAATAACTACTACCACACAAGATTAAAATATTTATCAGCAATGAGACTCACATTTCGGTTACATAACATCTGGGAGTGGTTACACTAATGCATAACATGGATTTTACATAACACCACTTTGAATATCTACCTTGTACAATACTGGCCGATAAGAAAGACTTATTCAAAATATCACAGATATCTGCTGAAATCATCCACTGACAGTATAGATGCACTTAGCACATTTTCACAAAGAACACAGTAGCACGAAGCTCTTATATCACACAACTATATTTTCACTAATAGTTTTATAGCACTAAGCTTCTAGCAGCACACAGCTCTATATATCACTAAGATATTTATAGCACTAAGCTTTTTTATAGCACACAGCTCTATTTCACTAAGATATTTATAACACTAAGCTTTCAGTAGCACAAAGCTCCTTCCACAAGGGATATATTTGCATTTAGCACATCCCACCAAGAATCAAATGGCGTTGAAACTTCCAGATACATTTTACACATTACTCTAATATTGTGTTTAGTAAACTCAAAGTTATGCTCCGACTGCCGCTCCATACAAGTACAACTGGCGTAAACAACTCATCACCCATACATGACCACATGTAAACAAGAACACCCATTTACTTATAATATGGACTTGTACATTGCCGAATATTATTTACAATTTGACTTAAAAATAGATTTTAAAATAGATAATACTTTAGCAACCGACATTCTCAATTACTGTATAAATATCACTGATTTAATCAGCGTTACTTTACTGACTTAAATTTAATACACTGCATTAAACAAATTATTGTAAATTCATGTTTCGAGTCTAGCTTTATGAATTTGCATAATTTCATGTTCTTACTGTTGCCAGCTTCACGTCAGGGCGTCGCAAATCAGACATGGGGTGAAATGAAAAGTTCACACATGCAGTCAATAGCGTGTATGTCCACCGTTTGCCTCTTGGATGACAAGACATGGACGGCGTATGGACCTGATAAGTCTCTGGATGTCACCCTGTGGTACTGCGTTCCACTCCTGCCTTAGAACATTACGTAAATCGCCTAACGTCTGAAGATCATGAAGTCGTACCCGACGGTCCAATTGATCCCAAAGATGCTCGATTGGCAACAAATCTGACGGAAGTGGGGGCCAGGGAAGAAGTTCGATGTTCTGCTCCCCAAGAAAGTCACGACGGATACGAGCCATGTGACATCGGGCATTGTCTTGCTGGAATAATTGCAATCCGACGTTAGCGTTGAACAACGGGACAACAACAGCGTTAAGAAGTTCGTCCCTATATCGCTGTCCATTCAGATTACCATCGATGAAGATCAACTACGTTCGATGGTGCAAGGAAATTCCTGCCCAAATCACTACACTACCCCGCCGAAACGGTTGCATTCCACCACGCAAGCATCAGAAAACCGTTCTCCTCGTCGGCGATACACTCTTGCCCTACCATCAGCGCGCCGTAGACAAAATTGTGATTCATCACTAAACCGAACTGTGCTCCAACGCTGCGGAGTCCAGCGAACACGCGGACGTACCCATTCCATTCTGACGGTACGATGACGATGGGTAAGGCTTGGTCCGTGGTATGGACGCCTACTTTAGATGACGTGTTTAGCGAGTCTGTTGCGTACAATTTGTGCACTGATTCTATTGTTAGTTCTACCAGGAGTAATTGCTACACGTCCTCGACGCTGGAAAGAAGCGACCCCGCAAGTGAGACGTCCTGATGTGTCGGTCTTGTGCAGGGGTCGTAACTCTTGGTCGACCTGAACGCGGTCGGTCGGCAGTAGATCCAGTGGTTCTATACCTTCCAATGAGACGGTAAATAATGGCCACAGTGACTCCGAACTCAGCAGTGGGGCTCATCTGGAGGTATACCAGCCTCATGCTTACCAATGGCACGCAACCTCTGATTTTCGGTTAATCTTGGCATTTTTTAAAATGTCGGAAGACAAAAACTAGCGTGTTTCCTCAATAACCCAGGCTCTCTAGCACAACATAACACAAAGAAAATCGTCGGTCGCCCATTCAATTTGACATTCTCGGGTAGCACGTGCTATTGTGAAATCCGTAGCAAAATTGTATACGGCTGGGTGGACGACAACATGTCATTACTCTTTGCACGACTTCTTGTCCACTAATATGCAATATTAGAACTATTATATTTCATCCTTTATGCTATTTTTTCACATTCGTTTCTATTATACTTTCTTTTTTGACTCAGTATTTTTTTAATTACATTTTAGTTTATAATTACTTTCACATAGCAAGACGAATGAGGCGAAATATACTTACAAAACAATCACCAGGCGAAATTCAGAAGATGACGGTCACAATTCATTATATTTCTAAAACATTAATATTACTTTGCGTTCATGATAGAACAACAGTTCAGCTTGCACATTACATTACTCCGCTCTCATGACACATAATAATCTCTCTTCCACCCAATAGTCTCCCACAGTACCCTTAATGCAGTTACCGCATGACCTTTCATCAATCATACAACCTTCTCGGGCATCAGTCGACACACACTTTCCACTACAATACTAACAAAACCTCACAGAGTAAAATACAACACAGTTATTACTTTGAATCGATCTGGGTCAGAAAGCTGTCTTCCCAAATCTACCCGTGCAAAATCTCGCGTCTACATTCAAGTACACCCTGATTACAATATCACTCTAAGTGAACACTTTACCTGCTGATCCCCGACACAATAAAATTCTGACAGTAACCTTTGACCATTGTGACAGATGGGGAGCTAGTAGCTGCTCATCGTTGCTTGGTGGTTCTCTCCGGGTACTCCGGCTTCCTCCGCCCGTAAAACTGTCACCGACACGACATGACCTTGGCTGTTAAAGTGCCGTTAAATGTTGCGGAATAGAAGGAAAAGTTTATCGATCTATGAACGTCAAGTTTGATTTTTTCACGTTATGTTTACTGGGGTTCTGTGAGGATCCACCAGCCCGTAGCATTTGAATTTCCTTACTAGACGATATCAGACACAGGCTCCGGATTCTGGATTCAGCAACTTCACGAACTTGTCGTGTATAATACAACGGAAGACCAGATCCAAGTTATCTACTATTTTATTTAAGATCTAAGATAATTCATCGCGACTAAAAGTCGTTGTCTCTGGCTTCAACAAGAAATGTTGCAAACAATCAAAGTTTATACCTTACACACTGTGGCGGCATCTAGGTTTCTTCTGGTGGAGCAGTCAGTGTTCTTTCAGGAGCCAGGAGACAACTTGTCTAAGCAGTCAGAAACTGGTGCTTATATTCACCAGATTTCTGATGCAATACTTGGGGTACGTGACGACCGTCAGCAGTTTCTCCCTAACCTCAGGGAAACTGAGGGAAAGTCCCCTGACGTGGCAGTCGCCATTTTGTAGACTCTTATACTGCCATGCAGACTGTCGGTCAGACTGCATGCAGTCCATGGAATCTTGACTCTAAAATAGTATTCCGCCGGGCGCCAGTTAACCGGTGGAATATCCCGGTGACTGATGCAAAAATGCAAGTCAGTGTCCCCAGTTCAATGGGGAGTTTCACCAGGTACAAGTTATGATTTGTTAGACAGTTCGAACACCAACATGCCAGTAATACTGCCGAATGTTATTGTCCCATCTGTCAACAAATCCTCGAATGTTACTGCTTTGTTGACGATACTGGCTCTCAAAGGTATGCCTGGTATTGTCAACAGAACATCTGGCCTGTACCCACAGAGTACGTCTGTACTCTGGTCGCCAGTTTTACAAGTCCATGTAATTTCATTATATTGTTTAATGCTGTTCCAAAACTATGAAAATCAGCGTAAAAGTTAAATAAACTCGAGTCTAATGAATTCCCCAACAAAGTCCCCAAGAGCTCGAGCTCTTACCCGAGCTGACAAGTGTTGTTAACCTCCTGTGGGCTCACTTCGCAACATGAACCTTAATAAATAAATAAATAAATAAATAAATAAAATAAATAAATAAATAAATAAATAAAATAAATAAATAAATAAATAAATAAATAAATAAATAAATAAATATCAACGCCTGCATCACCCCTCTCTCGTTTAAATTTTGGAAATGTGATTTCCAATAAAGCATATTTCACAATTCGGTAACGACCTTGGGATTACCACCAGTTGTGTCTGAATTTAAGCTGACGTTATTGGCGTCAGCGTCATAGAAAATTAAATGACGTAGAATTCTCAGGAAATTTTACTATATTTGCCCAGATCAAAAAATTATGAGATAGGTTTATTTTTTTTTTTAGTTTTTCGATTTAATGCCACGTTTTACGTTTCTAAAAGTTTGATCATTCTTCACATATTTATTAAAAACACTCAGCTTTTTAAGGTTAACCCTTTATCTAACATGAAAAGCAGACGATACTTGCAAAAAAAAATTCTTGAACATCCAAGTTTTTTCATTTTTTGTCTAAAAAACATAGGTTATGACCTCTCATTGGAACAAGCTCGTTCCAACGAGGGGTCATAACATATGTTTTTGAGACAACTAATGAAAAGATAATGAAAATTAATTGGCGATTTTTGAGAATAAGGCTGGTCGATTTTGGTCGTTACGTTGGGTAAAGGGTTAAAAAAGTTTTCAAAATGTGGTCATGTTCGTCAGATCACCCACGAATAACACTGAAAATTGTGGGAAACTCCTCCTTACAAGTTTGGTCACAGTTTAATGTCAATGGACAGGACTTTTAATCTGGTATGAGATATGCTCGGATTTCAGCCGACAGGCAGCGACGTGGCGTGCATTATTCAGCGGCTTAGTATGTTAAAAGGCAGCATACACCTTCTAATTGTTGGGCCATTCGGTGATGTGCGTGTTGCGTTGGTTGACTTCTGGAAATTAGCTTGCGATTTCAAAATAAACTAGTGAGTTTAATTGAGTCTATCAACATTCAAGAACAGCACCCCAAGAACGCAATAAGACTGCAGAATGGCATTTCAAACTGCTAGCAGTTGTCTGCTTGGTGTGTGTTAGTAGGTAGATTGGTTAAGTAAATATGTAGATGAGTTGATGGCAGATCTATCTGGTTGCGTTTCTTTAAGAAACGCAGCGATGCAGATCTGCCATCAACTCATTTACATCAGACAGCAGACAGGGTTCAATGTTTGGTCCTATCTTGTAAAAAACACCACTTCAGTCAATACCCTAAATATCTCCAATCACCACAAGTGAAATCAGTGACATCTTCAATGTCCAAAAGATTCCCCTGGGAACCTCAGGAGGTGAAGCAATGCTTGTTAACTGTGGTAAACAAGCTCTGTTTTCCTGGTAAAATAGGACCCAGTCAGTAATGCTTGGGGTGGAAGTCTCTAAAATGGGCAACATGGGTATAACGGTTGACTAAACTTGACTTTATCTCCACGCTGTGGTCATGATTAGCCATTGTGCAGAAACATGTGACCTTAAACACCAATAAATAAATAAATGTCCAAAAATTACATTTTTTGCCTTCTTTCAATGAATTACAGTGCATACATGTATACATTCAAGTGATGTGATATATCGAGACGGTGAAAAAATAGAATCACACACTATTTTTCAGATATTATGATATATGACACACTTGCAAAAGTAAGATCTCCGTATTTTTATCCCCCTCCTCCACCCGGGGAATATAAACGGAGCGCTGTCCGTCCGTCTGTCCGTCTATCTGTAGTCGGATTTGGTTTCCGTTTTCCAAATAAAATTCCGGCTTGCCGACTGAAACCGAACTTGGCATGTGGGTTAGGCATGATGAGAAGAAGAACCCTATTTATTTTGGGAGAGGAAGAAGCATATTCATTTTTAGGATTATTGCGCCGAAGGTCAAGGTCACAGTGACCTTGAACTTCAATTTTTACCACTGTTGGTTTCCGCTCTGTAATTAAAGTTCTGCATGGTAAACTGAAACCCAACTTGGCATGTGGGTTAGGCATGATGAGAGGAAGAACCCTATGTATTTTAAGGTCATTGTGCGAAAGGTCAATGTCACAGTGACCTTGATGTTACTCATTTACCAGAGTGGGGAGTTGGCTCCTCCAATTGAATTTTGCTTGCCCGATCGAAACCCAACTTGGCTTATGTGTTGAGCATGATGACAGGAAGAGCCCAATTTTTTCTAGGTCATTATGCCAAAGGTCAAGGTTACAGTGACTTTGAACTTAAAATATTTTATCGGTCCTGATCGAAAAATTACTTGACATGTCAACTAACACTGGCAATCTTTTCTGTGTTATTTGAGTAAATAATACCAACAGTGGCTGTGTTAATTTTACTTAATCAGGGTGATTTTTCTGCAGGATTGGTCACCCCTGGCGGCTACATGTAGTTTCTTTGACTCCTTTCACATCTAACTCTGTTTAATAGACTTGGTTACCACCACCCCCGGCCACAAAGCTTCAATCAGCCAGTGCGCGAGTGTGACCAATACATGCGGGAAATACACCTCCTTTTAATTCCTGTAATATTTTTGTGAAGTATGATCCTTATACGCCCTCACGTTCTGCATTATTCGTCGACGATCAGTATGATTTTGCATAGAAGTTAACGAATTGTGATTTCATTACAGTTCCAGGCGTGTACATCTATCTGGGTTGAACTGTGTGAAATGGCGACCAGTTAGAGGTGTGGAGTTAATCACGTCAGCATAAATAAGCCTCAAAAGCGAGTAACATGTCTGTAAGGAGTGGAAAGTAGGTGCGTAGTAAAGTAGGGACAATTTGTCCACTCGGTTCCACGCCATTTCACGGTGCTCCCGCTCAGTCCCGGAATCCAAAAATGCGATGGGAAAGTTAGGCAGGGCTCGTAGACAAAATTCTGAAAATTTTAAGGTGCTGGGTGCAGTGGTTTGAACGCAGTGCGCGTATGTCCGACACTATTATTTCTTCAATGTTAATATCAATTTAGCCAAACTACCTACTTTTCGTCATTAAACCACTTTTGTTCATTTTTCAGTTTAGCAGTTTAAGTTTTGAGCTGTAAGGGCAGTGTCGGGACCAATTGGCGGTAATCTTGAAGATGCAAGTTTAAGTCCCATCTCTCCGCCCTTATCAGTGCATTTTAGGAGGGGACAGTCAATGCTTATCCCCGTGCCGTTTCGCACCAGCTTGAAAAGGACCAAATTCGCAAAATTACCTTCTTGCATCAAAACGCTGTCTTTTGGTAAATTCTCAAGGGATTCTCAAATTGTCAGTCCTTGTTCGGGAATAGTTGTCGCATCTTTTGCTAGAAAAAGCGACATGAATACCGCATTTTATCATGACGAAGAACGAAATAGAGGCTGCGCTTGCGCATTGGGTTTCCACGGGAGATACGCACAGTTTCTGGATTTCTGAATGGAATGACCCAGTTCGGCTGAGTTCCTCGAATAAACATTGAAAATTTGGAGTGGCTGTTCCCAGAATTTGTCCACAATCGACTCTAAATACACGGTACTGTATTCCAAGTGCGCAAAACGCAGTTTGAAAGTATTTGAAAGCCGCGGCGGTAGGTTTAACAGGCGACTTGGTTCTTTAAAAGGCGACAGACATTTTCCTCTCAACGAAGAGACCGAACAGTCGTTGTCCGTGCTTCGTTGGATGGCTTGGCCCAACGAAGAGACCGAATAGTCGTTGGCCGTGCTTCGTTGGATGACTTCGCCCGCAATTTCAAAACCATCTCATTTTTAGCTACCTGGTCCAAAGGGCGATGTGAGCTATTGCCATCACTTGGCGTCGTCCGTAAACTTTTCACATTTTCATCTTCTTCTCTAGAACTGCTGAGCAGATGTGAACCAAACTGGGCAGGGGAGGTCCTCTACAAACGATCCCCATTCTGTTTCCGTCGGATGAAAAAACATGGTCGCCAGAGGCATTCATTGATTCAGATTGGTCGATTTTTAAAAATCTTCTCCTCTGAAACTACAAGATGACCTGGATACCCTCTGCCAACGATCCTTATTTAATGGTGATCGGGTTGCAAACGTGGCCGCAATTGCGGTTCATAGTTACTATGGTAACCCGATGGGAACCCTATGGAAAATCACATTTTCATCTTCTTATTTGAAACTACTTGGCCAATGTGAACCAAACTTGACACAAATAATGTATGGAAACTCCTCTGAAAACAACCATCATTCTTTTTCACTCAGATAAAGGAGCATGGCAGCATCTGCATTCTTTGATTCTGATTAGAATAATTGAGGGATATGTAGTTCTTCCAGGTGAGCGATTACAGGCTCTTCAGAGCCTCTTGTTCATTTTTATTAAGTGAAATTTCAGATAAATCTAATATTGACTCGTATATTATAAAATACATTTCGCAGATTTGTTGGTTTTTCAGGAGCAACTGTGATTTCTATGCTGCAGATATTCTTAGACAACATTATGAAAGGCCATATTTTTTACCAAAGAAAGCAGAATCGAGTAGGACTGACTGGATTTTCATGGGTAGTCCTGGTAAAGGCATACACCTGCACGTGAGTTTTTTTTTTATATATATTTACCACAGAGAGGCTGGACTGTATTTCATAATACTTTGATCATCAACAGGAATACATTTTGTTGCTTTCAGTGCTTTTTAGACAAGTGTCATTTTAAATATTTAGTTGACAAAGACACTAAACTCTAAAGTTGACTGTATTAGTAGTGGACTTCTGGGTATTCGAGCCCACTAAGCCCGAGGTTATTTCTCAAGAAGTCACCTAAGTGCGATACTAGCCCACTTTAGACTTCTCTTGAAATGGTCTCGTATACCTCGAGATGACACACAACGCTTTTGAGTCAGAAATCCGATGTGAAATTGTATCACCAATAGAGAGACTACGAGGATTTGTGTCGTCTTGTCGATCAAATCTCGGAGACTGAGCGAAAATAAAATCTTAGAAAATCCCCGGATCTTCTGGTTCGAGCCCAGATAGAAAATTCATCACAATTTTTCACGGGATGACGGTGGATATACCGGGAAAGCTGCCAAAGCCGAGATGTCGATGACATATTTTTGTAAAAATCTCCTTTTGAGTCGAAAGAGTCGCGTGTCGACTTGTGACATATTAGTCCACTTTGGAAGTGCGTGATGCGAGCACCACACTCGTCAACATGTGAAAACGTAATTTTTTGTGTGTTTTTTTCAAGTGTCTCTTCGACAGATTTCGCCGATTAGGTAGGGCTATCTCGTATGTGAAAAATTCCAAATCGTCAGAAAATGCAAAAAGACATGTATTTTTACGTCGATGTTTTTCAGTGTCGTTTCGATGGATGTGATCGATTCGGCGGGATGCTCTCGGATGAGAGACATTTTGCAACCACGTGTTTTTTTTTAAAATCAGTTTATGTGTCTGTCTGTGAGGGAGAAATATATATATATATGTTGGTTTTTTCTCCAATAAAAATATATATATTATTAAAAAATAGGAACAAACATAAATAAATAAATAAATTTAAAAAAAAACCCCTCTAAAATATCAAAATCATGTAATTTTTAGAGACCAGTGATCCCAAGGAGGAAGTGGAGAATATGAAGAGAGATCTTTTTCGTAAGAAGTTTCTCAGAGATGTCCTCTACAGGTCGTGTGCCCATATCACAGATTTAAATATTCCTAGATCGATGAGCGCGAAATGACTGGGTTGCATGGCGGAGGGATTGTTCGAAGTACACACTTGTTACACTACGGAACACAAAGATGCCATAGTCCTGTGTTTTGCGTCAGTGGTGGAAGAAAATGATCGAGTGTTGAGGGCAACCGAGGCCTTTGGAGTTCGAAATTGAGCGATTTCTGAAAATGTTGAGAGATCTCACGAATTACGATCGAGGAAGTATTTTGCATTTATTACTGGATGGAGAATATCCAACTCAGATCTTGTGAAGGAGAAAAGAAAATCACTAATTAAAATTGGAAAAAATGGATTATTCAAAATATGATAAATATCACAATATCATGATGGAATATTATAGAGAAAGAACACAAAAAATCTTCCTGAGACAATGGAAGAATATTTTACCGAGACTTCTCCTGAATGTGTTCGCATAAATGAGTTTGCTGATACTTATCATCGCAACATACTTTAATTAGTTAATGAAAGAAGAGAGACTGGAATGAATTTGTATCCAAATCATGAGAAGAAGATAAAGAGAAAAAAAACTAAGAAAAAAATTAAAAATAAAATTTAAAAAAAAATTAAAAAGTGTAAAAAATCGATATGATAAACAGTTATTAACAAAAATACAAAAATATATTTAACATTTCTTTTCAGTTTTTTTTATACATTTTTTTACATAGACATATCTTTTATTTGTATGCAAGCTGTCACTTTCCCCTCTTCATTTTTGTGTAGATGCTCGATAATCATGTCTACTTTCAGTAACTTTTCCACGTTTTTGAGAGCTTCTTCTCTGAGTTGATCTACGGCACCTTTATCGATTTTCGGATATATCTTGCTTTTGCCATAAATCAGAGTAAACTCCTTGAAATTTTGCTCTTCTTCCTTCAGGAGCTTGGGACACGAATTTTCCATATCTGAAAATAAATCGACTTGATTTTCATTCAGTTATGATTATCGTATTTATATTCATGCTCTGTCACCTCGACAACCCCCAATTGGATTGGATTAGGTTTCAAATAAAGTTTTACTACCATTGTATGACGCGATTCTTTTCAATTCTATTTGTCTTACTGTTGCTGTTTCTTTTCTTCTTTTAATTAATTTTAAATTTATTTTATTTTTTTTATTTCCTATATGTATGAAAACGTTTTTTTGACCAACTTTAATTTTTAAAAAAATTTTCTTCAAGTTGTAATTCAACTACACAAATGAGTGGTCCAGCCTCTGATTAGCGAAAAATGAACACGACGAATACTTTCCTCAACTACTAATATATTTATTTCCATTTGAACCAACACCCCCCCCTCCAAAAAAATATTAGTTCCAAAGCCCATACTGTCGAAGGTGCTCAGAAAATACTATTTTCACCATTAATTTATGTAATAAACAATTAATCGAAGATATTCCCAGATTTGTATCTCATGAGCTTACAGTCAAATTGGGTGTTGGCTACTCCCCAGCATCCATTGCATTGCTCAATTTGATAATGAGCTCAAAAGATACTAATTTTACTTGATCTATTCTTTGTGGGGACTATTTTTTGTGCTGCAGTAGGATCCAACAACTCAATACATGATCAAATGAGAATTCCTCGTTGTCTCTAACATCTCCCTTCCTTTAGAAAATACCATGCTCTATGCTAAAACCCGTTTCCATGATGCAAACGAGTTGTCCAGCCTTTGATCATTGACAAATGTTCTTAAGATTCTAAGATTCGAATTTGGCAATCATGATAACATATACTCGGTAATCGGAGATGCGTAAAAATAATTTTGGACAGCAAATTGTTTCCGTAAACCCGGATTCTGAAACTATTATTTTGATTTTTTTTCTTTTGAATAATTCCTCTGATCTATTATTCTTGCTGATTATTGTCAAATTGAGTCACAGCTGCTCTCAGCACTCATGACTTGACTTGGCAAAAAGCTTAAAACATTCGCTTCATTGCTTTTCGAGTTATTGACCCTTAACCAAATATTCCACAGATTCACTGTTTTCTGGAGTTCATTACCAGATCGACCTATGGCTGCTGCTCAGTGGCTGGGACGAAATTTGATTGTGAGCTTAAAAAATAAATATATTTCTAGATATATTGCTTAGATTTTTTTGGAAGGGCTCACAGTCAAGTCTAGAGAGCCATGACGCAAGTTTTGCAATGAACACGAAATACATTCCACACTAATTATCCTTTAACCCTTTAATTGATTTCTTCGAAGTTATTATTTCTGTAGTTCACAATGTCCAATGAGCTCAACAATACCACTTAATACCTTATTTATTAACCCTTTAACTGATGATTTCCCCGGCTTTCATTATTCCTGGAGCCTAATGTCAAATTGGGCCATGGCTCTCCTCAGCAGATATGACCTAGTTTGACAATGGGCTAAAAAATACTATTATTTTTAAATTGACTCAGTCTACGCAAGGAAAATTTTTTTGTGTTGCAACAAGATCAAATAACCATTTATTTGACCACTGAATCGGCGTTTTCCTCGGATTTATTATCCTTGAAGTTTATGGGCCAATTGGGACATGGCTGCTGTGCAGTAGCCACGACTTTGTTGGGCGGTGTGATCACAACATTCTACCAATTTTTTCTCCCCCAAATATTTGAGTCTGGGATAGGGTCAGTATGGATCACTATGAACATCACACGCCAAAAAATAGAACAATACATTTTGTCAGAGAATCTTTAAGGAATATTGACTACCTACGTACTACCTCTGTATTACCATACTCGAAGTTCGTTTTAAGAATACCCCAAACCCCATCAATGTATATATTTTATTATTTTTTCTTTAGACATATTATGTATGTATGCAATAGAAGTCACTTCACAGGAGTTTTATATTGAAGGGAATGTCGCATTGAGCTCAGTTCACCGATTGTCCAACCAAAGACGTCTCCAGTGACCGGAAATGCAACCACTCTATGAACGCCCAAATATAAATACCCTCTCAAGTTGCTGTATGAGTCTTAAAATATGACCCATTGGCAGATGCTCGAAAACGCAGAGAGGTTTTCTCCTATTTGAGATCAAAAAGGTGTCACATATACTGTTTGCAAGAGATCCACTTTACCCGAGAAATTGAAAACATAATATCCAACAAGTGAGGAGGCCACTGTGTTTTCAGTTCACACACGTCAACTGAAAAAAAGCCATCTGTTTTCTTTTTGCCAACAATTTTGAACATACGGTTTGTAGGTTCACTGATATTGGGGATGGCCAGTGTATTATTCTAGATATTTTCATGGAAGGAGAAAGATTAACACTTATCAGTATCTACGACTCAAACACCGATAACCCAAATTTTTATCAACAAGAGTAGGTGATAAAGGCCGATTCAGACACAGGTGTACATGTACGTGTACATGTACACGTACATCGATGTACACCTCCATAGGATTTAGTGTTAAAATCGTGTACAGGTACACGATTTTAACGTTTTTTAGGGTGTCTTGGAATCGGCTTTGCCGATTCAAAGACCACTGGATTGTATCCAAGCGTGAAAAAAACGCATGAAATTTTACGTATGTGTACATGTACCGTTTTGTCTTTGAATTGGCAAATGGGTTTCCCCATAGGATTCAGTGTTAAATTGCGAGCAAAAAAACGTTTTGTCGTTTCTAAATCATCATCTTGCTGATTCTAAATCATCCGCGTCTGTACACGATTTTAACACTGAAACCCTATGGAGGCGTACACGGAAATCCATTTGCGGATTTTACGTCGGAAATCGAATCGTGTACGGTACACGGAAAAGAGGTGTCCCTGAACCGGCAAACCCACTGTCACGTTTCCTGAAGTAAAACTAACACATGTTATTGTTGTGACTGAATGAGGTTTTCGTTCAAAAGAGTAGACTATAAATATGAGCGTCAGTTTTAAAAAGGAGTTGCGTGAATGAAAGGCATCCGTTCAAAAAGAGTCGACTATAAAATATGATCTGTAAAAAGTAGACATTCGTGTTTTGTTTTGATGTAACGAAGAGAAATTGAGTTTAGAGACAATTAGAGAAAAACATCAAAGGTAAAAAATCATTTGTTCGCGTTTGTCACTATTAATTCTTTTGAAGTAATCTTAATAAACACTTAATGGAATGTTTGAATGAAAAATGTTGCTCATGTTTTTTGTTGTGGCGTGAATGAAGGTTTTTCGTTTTAATGGATCGTTTTAATAATGTATAATAAAACACATTTTCCACTCAATTAGGTTTGAGTGGTAAATTTTTAATATATTCATGATAACGATCAGAGATTTGAATGAATGAATGAATGAATGAATGAATGAATGAATTTATGAATGAATGAATGAATGAATGAATGAATGAATGAATGAATGAATGAATGAATGAATGAATTCCTTTAACGTTAAATTAGAAAAACCAGTTTCTTTTATGTGCTAGAATGTTTTTAACTGTCATCAAAGTTCTCTCTTAATTCGACACTGAATGAATGGTTTTTTGATATGTGAATGGAATTCCTTTTAACAAACGTAAATTACTCTCAAATGCGTTAAATCAGAAACCGGTTTGTCATGTTCTTAAAACGTTTTTAAACTTTCCCAATTCAATCAATACTGAGTTGAGATGTGAATTTTTAGTTATTATATTAAAGACAGAAAGATTTTTATTAACTTAAAACATAAAAATATAATTATACATTTAATTTTGAAAATAATAAAATAACTCACATTAGCATACTGAAAGGAACATTAACAATTAAAAAACGAAAAATGTTTTTACAGATGGATTCTAGACGACGAAATCAAATTTTAGATGAGTATGAACGTGCTAAGAAGGGCATTCAATCGGCTGACAGAAGCAGACGTCTTGGTGAGATTGAACTCAAACGCAAAGCCACAAAAATATTTAAACCCGTGACAGAGGGTCAAGAGCAAAGCAGGAAGGAGATAGTCGAAGAATTGAAACCCATTAAAGAGAGTTCTTTGAGAATGGGTTCGTTGCCCGGTAGTTTTGGAAATCGGCATTCCGTTCAATCTACACCGCATTACGTTCCCACGGGAATTCAAACAGACTTGAGCGATGATACAGCTTCGACTATCACCACTGATAGCGTCGCATCGTCTGAGGATGGTGGTAAGAGAGATCTGTTGTATGGATTTTATAAGGATTCGGACAATAATACTTTTATTGGAGACACAAAAGAAGAAATAGGCGATGATGAATTGATCGTGGGTTCGAACAGATACGAATTGACTGATGGACTGCGCAGATTGCTCCTTTACGACAAGCCTAGTGATTACACGGAACAGGATTTCGACAATTACGGCGACATTCTGGTTCAGACCCACGCCATGAAGAGAAATAACGATGCCAGAGAGACGAGACCCAAAGCCAACAGAGGTTACAAGTGGACGAAAGTGGTGAAACCCATATGGGATATGAATAAGAAGTTTGTCGAATCGGTGACTGGCAAAGGGGTGAAAACCACTTTTCTTCCGAGCGATTCTGACGCTCTGTCTCAGAGATTGAGTTTGTTGATGGCGAGCAGACGGGCTGGTAACACAGGATTAGATAATGAAATAGTTACTATATCTGACGAATTGTTAAGACAGAAGGTTTTGAATAAAACCATTATAAAAGGCTGATGAACGAATTGAAGGATTGATGTATATATAATAAGTAGAGAGAAACAAACAAACAAACAAAAATAAAACAGTAAATTTTTACACTAGAATAATAAAAGTATTTAAACAACAAAACGATTTACCAGTGAAAAAAACAAAATATATTATAAAAATAAAATATGTTGGTGATAAAGAACAGGGGATACGTCAGAACTTACGTTCAAGGCGGTTCTGGCATCGTCGATTCTATAATGCGAGCGTTCACGAGCGATGCGGGTAGAAAACTCGCATCGACTGCGTTTGAGGTCGGTAAGAAGACGGCTTTGGATGCTGGTAAGAACGCCGCTTCCGAAGCTAGTGGTAGGATAGCTTCTGTGGCTGGCAAGAGGGCAGCCGACGCGTTGATCGACAAGTTGATCAGTCCGCCGGCGAAGCGAACTGCGTTAGAGCGAACGCCGAAAAGTTGGAAAGATTTTAAGGATGCTGTGGTACCCATACAAGATTTAGCTAAAATGACGAGTGGATCAGGATTGAAGAGAACTCACGACGGCGTGACATAAATAAATAATAATATTAAAACAACTGAGTTTGAAAAAAACATAAAAATTGTGTTTGAAAAGAATCTAAAATAACAAACAAAAAAAATAAAACAAAGATGAACATTAAAGATATGTCTTGGAACGACGCCGCGACTAAGAGGTCGAATAACGAGTTCTTTCCCAAAAGTATAAGAGGCTTGATAGAGGGAAAATCGAATTGTGGAAAGACCAATCTGTTGATGAATCTGTTGTCCCGACCCGACTGGTTGGATTACAACAGATTGTTCGTGTTTGGCAAGAGCTTGTTTCAACCCGAATACAGATTGCTTCGAGAGTGCATGGATCGTAGATTGCCCAAGGACGTCATAGCCAGAATCTTTGACAGTAGGGAGGAATTCGACAAGAGTGAAGCTCCACTTTCGACCATTCTGGACGGTGCGGCGATGGAGCTGATGAAGAGAAATACATCTTCGAACGTCGAGTGTCGATTTCATGAGAACGCTAGCGACGTTCCGGATCCTAGAGAATTGAAATCGGAATAAGAATCTCATGATTTTCAATGATCTGCTTTTGGAGAGACAGAACCAATGCGAATCGTATTACGTTAGGGGTCGACACAGCAACGTGGACTGTTTCTACCTTTCGCAGAATTATTTTCGATTGCCCAGACAGACGATAAGGGAGAATGCTAATCTTCTATGTCTCTTTCACCAAAATCTCAAGAATCTCAATCACATCTACGGCGACCACGTCGCAAACGACATGAGCGTGGCGGAATTCAGGAGATTCTGCAAGAGGGTTTGGGATGGAGGACTTTACAATTTCGTCGTGATCGATTTGACAAGCGAATTTAATCGCGGAAAATATCAGTGTGGATTCGATAAGTTTTATGTTTCTGATGATAATAAGACAGAGCGTGAAAATAAAAAAAAAATTTAGAAAATAATAAATCTTCAAATAATTAGTTTTGAAAAAAATAAAAAAAATAAAATTAAAATATAATGTTGGAACAAGGAGAATTGTTAGAACGGATAGCCGAGAATACGGCTGCAAAACAATCCATTCAAATCGTGGTGAGTGGCGATTCGACTAAATTCGCTACGAAATTCGAACCTTCCATCGAATTGAATAGAGAGAAAAGATACGAGATGGCGTTGGTGAATCTGGAGACTTATTATTCCTTTCCCAATGTCACCGAAAAGAATAACTCGTTCAAGTATTCCGACGGAGTGGATTGGTTGGAGATTCGAATTCCCAAAGGGAGTTACGACATAGACGATTTGAACAATTACATTCAGACGCGAATGAAGACGGATGGAAAGGGAAGCAACAAGATCAGACTCGCTCCCAATCCTAATACCTTACAGACGATGTTGGATTTGGAAGATAATTTTCGAGTGGATTTCAACACGGACGATTCTATAGGCAAGATGTTGGGATTCGATCGAAAGATTATCGAGGCCACGCGGCATCTGAAAATATGGTTGACATTCTCGCAGTCAATAGCATTCTGGTGAACTTGGACGTGATTGCTGGAAGCTACGTGAATGGTAGCGCTTAACCGACGATCTATTCCTTCTTTCCAAACGTGTCACCGGGTTATAAGATCGTGGTGCAACCTAGAAATTTAGTTTATCTACCAGTGATTTTAGACACGTTGTATAGTCTCAAAACCACGTTGATGGATCAAAATGGTGAACTGTTAGATCTTCGCGGAGAGAGGGTGACGATACGATTTCACATAAGAGAAATATAAAAGCAAAAAAAAAAATATTGTGTATATATATAGATAACAAAAATAAAATAAACGCAATATTAATTTTACAAAATTATTTTAATATAAATAATTATTATTAAACAAGAAAACAATTGAAGTAAATATATTTTAAAAAAAGAATTATGACAGAATACATGATTAAAAACGTGAACATATCCGCAGGACAGAGGAAGAAATTTAAGAGAGCATTAACAACTCGAGGCGAGGCGGTGAGATTCAAATTCACTCACGAAGATCTGATGAGAGGCAGTCAGGATTCGATTGCCTGGACCAGAAGTCAAATCAAAAGGATAGAGAAAGTGATTCACGATGGAAGAGGGTTGACGGTGAAATTGAGTCCCGCTCAATTGAGATACAATTTGAGAATGAAAGGTGGTTTCCTACCGCTATTGGCAGGAATCGCCGCAAAAGCATTACCCTTCGCTGCAAAGGCACTACCCTTTCTCGGAAAGACTCTCGGCGTGGGAGCTCTCACGGGCCTCGCGAGTTCGGCAGTTGAGAAATTAATGGGTGGCTACAGACTGTTTTTGAAGAAGGGAGGAGCCGTGTGTCGCGTCCACGTAGACTTCAGTGGTAAAGGATTGTATCTTAGAGGTGGCAACTCTTTGAGTGGAAACGGTCTCTATCTGAAGAGTGGACAGAAAGTTGAGCGACTCGGCAAGGGTTTGTTGCTCGGTGAGAATTCGCCGTTTAAGAATATACCAATTTTGAATATGCTATTATAATATAAAATTATATAATTATATAAAATATAAATCATAGAAAGTATAAAATAATATATAAAATGGATAAAAAGGTGGAGAAACAATTAGACGATAATGAAGAATATCGTGAGACAGAGTGTGAAAAAAAAGATGTGGAAAAATGGTTAGACGCTAATGATGGATATCTAAGGAAAGAACTGATGAAAGAGTTAGATAAACAGCGGGATAGACGGTTGAAAATGAAAAGAATGAGATGCTTTCCACCGTCACCACTACCTTCTGAAGAGAATGGTAATGATGCGAGTGTTACCAAGAGATGCACAACATTCGTTCATAATTATGATTCGGATAAACAAATGTGTTGTTATAAAAACGTATCATATTACAAAAAAAAGAAAAAAAGAAAAGAAGAATCGACTCTGAAATTTAAGCAAAAAGGAAACGTTATTATAATATATGGTAATAGTGAAGAAGGAAAACAAGAAAAAAAAGTAATGAGATCTAAAGATGATCTCATTACTTTTTTTTCCCTTTTTCTTCGCTAAAAAAATCAATCTCTCTATTGTTTATATTTCCAAGCCCGTTATTAGCATGTTGACACTCGTGTTTTCAAGATGATCTCATTATGTTTTTTCCTTCTTCTTCGCTAAAAAAAATCAGTCTCTCTATTGTTTATATTTCCAAGTCCGTTATTAGCATGTTGACACTTGTGTTTTCTTCTTTTTCGCAAATGTGTTGAATGTTTATCTTTCCTCTTTTGAGTTTTGTTACTTCGGTCAACTCGCTCTCACCACCCAATTTCTTCACGAGTTCGAATGAGATGTTTGGAAATATGTAACTTCCATAGGGCAACGACAAATCGCCCTTGTCGAATTCTCTATCTTCGGCGATGCTGATGTTCTGCAGATCACTTTCATACTCATAAAACAAATCGAGCGCGGCTTCGTCCAATTTCAAAGGCATGCGATATTTGTCGTATTTGTGCTCTAAGCCCTTCGTCTCGACCTCGTTCAATTTGATGGGATCGTGTCATTGTAATCTATAGATTTTAAAACCTAATTTCTTACACGTTTCGACTCGTTTCAATTTCAATTCGCATCTTCTAGGTGTTGTTGTCGTCATGATCGATTATTTGGTTTTTGTTTTGTTTTATGAATTCTTGCAAATAATGTTTATTTTAAATTTTGTACTAAATAATAATTTGTTAAAAAAGTTTGTTTATTTTTTTTTTGCTCTTTATATATATAAAAAAGTTGTTTTTTTTTATTTTTAATTTTCTTTAATGTAAATTTTTTTAGTAAAAGTTTTTTTTCTCTTTATATATATATAAATAAAACTTTAAATTTTAACATTTCAATCTCTCTATTGTTTATATTTCCAAGTCTGTTATTTGCATGTTGACACTCGTGTTTTCTCCTTTTTCGAAAATGTGTTGAATGTTTATCTTTACTCTTTTGAGTTTTTTTTACATTGGTGAACATGCTCTCACCACTCGATTTGTCCACGAGTTCGCGTGAGATTTTTGGATATATGTAACTTCCATAGAACAACGTCAAATCGTCCTTGTCGAATTCTTTATCTTTAGTGATGATGATCTTCTGTAGATCGCTTTGGTACTCATAAAACAAATCGAGAGCATGGCTTCATCCAATTTCAAAGTCATCTTATATCTGTTGTATTTATGCTCTAAGTCCTTCATCTCCACCTCGTTCAATTCGATGGGATCGTGTTGTTGTAATCTATAGATTTTATGACCGAATTTCTTATACGTTTCGACTCATTTCAATTTCAATTCACATTTTTTAGGTGTTACTGTCATGATCGATTATTTAGGTTTTTTTTTGTTTTATGAATTCTTGCAATAATGTATATTTTAAATTTTGTATTTTAATAATTTGTTTAAAAAGTTTTGTTTTTTTTTTTTTTCTTTTTATATATATAAAAAAAAAAGTTTTTTTAATTTTGATTTCTTTAATGTGAAAAATTTTTGGAACAATTGTACAATACATTGAATCACGCAAACAAGACGTTATCTCAATTCTTGACTTTAGAAGATTTGATTCGATTCATGAAAGAAGCAGACGAGTTTTGGAATGTGCAAGACTTCGAACGTTTAAAAATTGGCCTTTGCATCTTGCAGTTATCATCATCTATTGAGAAGGAATCGGGTGACATGAACATGCATCTGCTTTGTGGAAATTTGTTTTGAACCTCGTGCGAGACTTCGCGTAAAAGTCGTAAGAGTTCTATTTGTCTTGAACCTTCTTCTTCTTTTTTAATAGTTCGAATGACATTGTCAATTAATTTTTGTTCGCTAATAGAATTACGATTCGATTTTCTATCGCAAATCGTATCGTTTTCTTTTGAAACACGTAAATATAAATTACGATTTTTTTCTTCTTGGTTTTTTGGAGAATAATGATTTATTAAACAACGTCGATGTTTATGTCGAGATTCCATCATGGATGTTGTCGTCATGATCGATTATTTGTTTTTTTTTTGTTTAACGAATTCTTGCAAATAATGTATATTTTAAATTTTGTATTTAAATAATTTGTTTAAAAAGTTTTGTTTTTTCTCTTTATATATATATATAAATAAAAAAGTTAAATTTTTAACATCCTTTTTTTCTCGTATTAATTCAATTTTTTTTCACATTAAGGAACATAAAAAAATTGATTAATTTCATCAATAAAATATTTTTCACAGTAAAGAAAAAAAACTAAACTTTTTAACAAATTATTTAAATACAAATTCGAAAAAAAATATTCTTACAAATGGAGCAAACAGATAAAAAAATGGAAAATTTAAATTAGAAAACCATACCTCAGTTAAACGAGATTTGTAAACTATTAAAAATTTCACATTTCAGAAATCATAGAACTAAATCAAAAAAAATTGAAGTCATACAGGAATATTTGCAAAACGATGGAAAGGCAAACGAAATGCCGATAGCAACGACGTCAAAAAATGCATTGGTTGTGAAAAATGAGAAGAAGAAAAAGATAGTAAAAGGAATCGAAATGCCGACGTTGAAAAAAACCAAAAACGTTTCGATTGTGAAAAATAAGAAGACGACTAAACGAAAAGCCGTTGAAGAACTTCAAGTTTCCAAAGAAAAGAAAAGAAAAACTAAAACGAAAACGAGTGATGCACTTTAGATTCTAGGCAAACTAGATATATCGAGCGAAATTCGATGAGCAATAAACGAAGGGAAAGGAAAAGAATATCTAGCACGACTCGCCGTGGAACTATTTCAATCGAAGAATGGGAGAGTGCGATCAAAGGTATTTTTAAAACTTTCGACATGGTTCCCTCGTTAAAGAAAATCGATCCGAAATTGTTCATGGAACGGGTGAAGAAAAAAGTATTGGATTTGTTTCGCAAATACATGAACGTGGGACTAAAAATTAAGATGATACTCCATTGTGTGATGAATAAAATTGACGTGAAGTCCGGCAAGAGCATCGTGAAAAATGCATATTTCAGATCTAATGTCGAACCCGTATTTTGAGGTTCAGATTTATCGGACGTTCTCGAAAAGATGAAAGACAAGATGTTGACGTCTCTCGCAAATTATCAACATGAAGGTAGTAATTGCACGTTCGATGAGGTGTTGAAACTCGAAATTCACATAACTGAAAACGATTTGTTGAAAGGATCTTCCTACGTGGAATTACCGTATTTCTTAGCTAAAAAACACGCTGTGGTCAACGTGAGAAATAAAGATGATCAGTGTTTTAAATGGGCAGTCACTTCTGCTTTATACCCTGTCAAAATCCATCCTGAGAGAGTTTCTCGTTACGAGGAGACTTCTAAAAATCTCGATTGGACCAGAGTGACTTTTCCAACAGAGTTAAAACACATCGAACGTTTCGAGGTTCAAAATCCCACCGTAGCAGTGAACGTCTTGGGATACGACGATGAAAAATGAACGATCTATCCTCTCAGACTGACTTTGTATGTCGAAAGAGAAAAGACGATTATTTTATTATTGATTTCGAATGGTGACAATCGTCATTATTGTTGGGTTAAACATCCAAGCTGATTTCTGTCAAGACTAAATAATAAACATGAACATAAGGTATGTTTATGTTGCAACTGCATGAACATGTTTAAGAGTGAATAATCATTAGCGAAACATCAGGAATATTGCAACGAAAATCAAGATGTTGCCGTTGAAATGCCCAAACCCAACACCATTGTGAAGTTTGAAAATCACAATAGAAGGTTAAAAGTACCATTCGTTGTGTACGCCGATTTCGAATGTTTCACCACGAAAATGAGTTCCTGTCAACCCAACGCTCTTCAAAGTTACGTCGAAAGATATCAAAAACACATACCTTCGGGCTATTGCATTTACATGAAATGTGCTTTCGACTCGCAACATGACATGGGTCCCTTCACCTACATGAAACAGTATGAAGACGACGACGTGGCCCAAAGGTTCGTGGAAGAGTTAGAATCGAAAATTCAAATGTTATACGACAAATTCAAAACTCTGGCGAAAATGATCATCACGCGAGAGCAGCAGGACAAAAATAACAGAGCTACCAAATGTCACATATGCAGACAATCGTTGGACGAGAATTCGGAGGAAAATAAGAAGGTTAGAGACCATGATCATTACACAGGTCTGTATCACAGTCCGGCTCACAGCAAGTGTAATTTAAAATATCAAGATGCCGCTTTCTATCCGGTGATGTTTCACAATCTCTCGGGTTATGACAGTCATCTGTTCGTGAAAAATCTCAACACCTCACATGAAGAATTAAATTGCATCGCGAACAGTGAAGAAAGATACATTTCCTTCACGAAATGGAAGCTCATGGAGAAGAAAAGAGTAATCGATGGAAATACGTTGGAAGAAAAAACGAAATCCATTCGTAGAGGCATACGTTTCATCGACAGTTTTAAATTCATGTCAACCGCTCTGGAAAAATTAGTCGATAACATGAGCAAGGATAAATTTAAAATCACGAGCGAACATTTCGGAGAACGAGTAGACGTCATGTTGAGGAAAGGAGTCTATCCTTACCATTACATGAACGATCTAAAGAGATTCGAAGACACCGCACTATCTTCGAAAGAATATTTTTATTTGAAATTATACGAATCCGACATTTCCGACGAGAATTACAAACACGCCAAAAACGTGTGGAAATCATTCGATATGAAAACCATGAGAGATTATCATGATCTCTATCTGAAGACCAACGTTCTACTCTTGGCAGACGTGTTCGAAAATTTTCGAGACGTCTGTCGTCGAAATTACGATCTGGATCCTGCTTGGTGTTTCACCGCACCCGGTCTGGCGTGGGATGCTCTGTTGAAGACCACTGAAGTCCAATTGGAATTATTATCCAACGTGAACATGTTGCTCATGTTCGAAAGGGCTGCGAGAGGTGGCGTCTCGATGATTTCTCACAGATATTCTGAAGCTAACAATCCCTACATGAAAGAAGGTTTTGATTCGAAACAGTCTATTAAATACATACAGTATTGGGACGCTAATAATCTGTACGGTTGGGCTATGAGTCATCCTTTACCGATTGGAAATTTCGAATGGGTGACGGAACCGGAAGAGATGCAAAAATGGAGAGACTATCCTTGCATGTTGACACTCGTGTTTTCAAGATGATCTCATTATGTTTTTTCCTTCTTCTTTGCTAAAAAAAATCAGTCTCTCTATTGTTTATATTTCCAAGTCCGTTATTAGCATGTTGACACTCGTGTTTTCTTCTTTTTCGCAAATGTGTTGAATGTTTATCTTTACTCTTTTGAGTTTTGTTACTTCGGTCAACTCGCTCTCATCACCCAACTTCTTCACGAGTTCGAATGAGATGTTTGGAAATATGTAACTTCCATAGGACAACGACAAATCACCCTTGTCGAATTCTCTATCTTCAGCGATGCTGATGTTCTGCAGATCACTTTCATACTCATAAAACAAATCGAGCGCGGCTTCGTCCAATTTCAAAGGCATGCGATATTTGTCATATTTGTGCTCTAAGCCCTTCGTCTCGACCTCGTTCAATTTGATGGGATCGTGTCATTGTAATCTATAGATTTCAAAACCCAATTTCTTACATGTTTCGACTCGTTTCAATTTCAATTCGCATCTTTTAGGTGTTATTGTTGTCATGATCGATTATTTGCTTTTTTTTTGTTTTATGAATTCTTGCAAATAATGTTTATTTTAAATTTTGTACTAAATAATAATTTGTTAAAAAAGTTTGTTTATTTTTTTTTTGCTCTTTATATATATAAAAAGGTTGTTTTGTTTATTTTTAATTTTCTTTAATGTAAAATTTTTTAGTAAAAGTTTTTTTTCTCTTTATATATATATAAATAAAACTTTAAATTTTAACATTTCAATCTCTCTATTGTTTATATTTCCAAGTCTGTTATTTGCATGTTGACACTCGTGTTTTCTCCTTTTTCGAAAATGTGTTGAATGTCTATCTTTACTCTTTTGAGTTTTTTTACATTGGTGAACGTGCTCTCACCACTCGATTTGTCCACGAGTTCGCGTGAGATTTTTGGATATATGTAACTTCCATAGAACAACGTCAAATCGTCCTTGTCGAATTCTTTATCTTTAGCGATGATGATCTTCCGTAGATCGCTTTGGTACTCGTAAAACAAATCGAGAGCATGGCTTCATCCAATTTCAAAGTCATCTTATATCTGTCGTATTTATGCTCTAAGTCCTTCATCTCCACCTCGTTCAATTCGATGGGATCGTGTTGTTGTAATCTATAGATTTTATGACCGAATTTCTTATACGTTTCGACTCATTTCAATTTCAATTCACATTTTTTAGGTGTTTCTGTCATGATCGATTATTTAGGTTTTTTTTTTTGTTTTATGAATTCTTGCAATAATGTATATTTTAAATTTTGTATTTTAATAATTTGTTTAAAAAGTTTTTGTTTTTTTTTTTTGCTTTTTATATATATAAAAAAAAAAGTTTTTTTAATTTTGATTTCTTTAATGTGAAAAATTTTTGGAACAATTGTACAATACATTGAATCACGCAAACATGACGTTATCTCAATTCTTGACTTTAGAAGATTTGATTCGATTCATGAAAGAAGCAGATGAGTTTTAAAATGTGCTAGACTTCGAATGTTTAAAAATTGGCCTTTGCATCTTGCAGTTATCATCATCTATTGAGAAGGAATCGGGTGACATGAACATGCATCTGCTTTGTGGAAATTTGTTTTGAACCTCGTGCGAGACATCGCGTAAAAGTCGTAAGAGTTCTATTTGTCTTGAACCTTCTTCTTCTTTTTTAATAGTTTGAACGACATTGTCAATTAATTTTTGTTCGCTAATAGTATTACGATTCGATTTTCTATCGCAAATCGTATCGTTTTCTTTCGAAAGGCGTAAATATAAATTACGATTTTTTTCTTCTTGGTTTTTTGGAGAATAATGATTTATTAAACAACGTCGATGTTTATGTCGAGATTCCATCATGGATGTTGTCGTCATGATCGATTATTTGTTTTTTTTTTGTTTAACGAATTCTTGCAAATAATGTATATTTTAAATTTTGTATTTAAATAATTTGTTTAAAAAGTTTTGTTTTTTCTCTTTATATATATATAAATAAAAAAGTTAAATTTTTAACATCCTTTTTTTCTCGTATTAATTCAATTTTTTTTCACGTTAAGGAACATAAAAAAATTGATTAATTTCATCAATAAAATATTTTTCACAGTAAAGAAAAAAAACAAAACTTTTTAACAAATTATTTAAATACAAATTCGAAAAAAAATATTCTTACAAATGGAGCAAACAGATAAAAAAATGGAAAATTTAAATGAGAAAACCATACCTCAGTTAAACGAGATTTGTAAACTATTAAAAATTTCACATTTCAGAAATCATAGAACTAAATCAAAAAAAATTGAAGTCATACAGGAATATTTGCAAGACGATGGAAAGGCAAACGAAATGCCGATAGCAACGACATCAAAAAATGCATTGGTTGTGAAAAATGAGAAGAAGAAAAAGATAGTAAAAGGAATTGAAATGCCGACGTTGAAAAAAACCAAAAACGTTTCGATTGTGAAAAATAAGAAGACGACTAAATGAAAAGCCATTGAAGAACTTCAAGTTTCCAAAGAAAAGAAAAGAAAAACTAAAACGAAAACGAGTGATGCACTTCAGATTCTAGGCAAACTAGATATATCGAGCGAAATTCGATGAGCAATAAACGAAGGGAAAGGAAAAGAATATCTAGCACGACTCGCTGTGGAACTATTTCAATCAAAGACCATAGAACGGGAGAGTGCGATCAAAGGTATTTTTAAAACTTTCGACGTGGTTCCCTCGTTAAAGAAAATCGATCCGAAATTGTTCATGGAACGGGTGAAGAAAAAAGTATTGGATTTGTTTCGCAAATACATGAACGTGGGACTAAAAATTAAGATGATACTCCATTGTGTGTTGAATAAAATCGACGTGAAGTCCGGCAAGAGCATCGTGAAAAATGCATATTTCAGATCTAATGTCGAACCCGTATTTTGAGGTTCAGATTTATCGGACGTTTTCGAAAAGATGAAAGACAAGATGTTGACGTCTCTCGCAAATTATCAACATGAAGGTAGTAATTGCACGTTCGATGAGGTGTTGAAACTCGAAATTCACATAACTGAAAACGATTCGTTGAAAGGATCTTCCTACGTGGAATTACTGTATTTCTTAGCTAAAAAACACACTGTGGTCAACGTGAGAAATAAAGATGATCAGTGTTTTAAATGGGCAGTCACTTCTGCTTTATACCCTGTCAAAATCCATCCTGAGAGAGTTTCTCGTTACAAGGAGACTTCTAAAAATCTCGATTGGACCAGAGTGACTTTTCCAACAGAGTTAAAACACATCGAACGTTTCGAGGTTCAAAATCCCACCGTAGCAGTGAACGTCTTGGGATATGACGATGAAAAACGAACGATCTATCCTCTCAGACTGACTTTGTATCTCGAAAGAGAAAAGACGATTATTTTATTATTGATTTCGAATGGTGACAATCGTCATTATTGTTGGGTTAAACATCCGAGCCGATTACTGTCAAGACAAAATAATAAACATGAACATAAGGTATGTTTATGTTGCAACTGCATGAACATGTTTAAGAGTGAATAATCATTAGCGAAACATCAGGAATATTGCAACGAAAATCAAGGTGTTGCCGTCGAAATGCCCAAACCCAACACCATCGTAAAGTTTGAAAATCACAATAGAAGGTTAAAAGTACCATTCGTCGTGTACGCCAATTTCGAATGTTTCACCATGAAAATGAGTTCCTGTCAACCCAATGCTCTTCAAAGTTACGTCGAAAGATATCAAAAACACATACCTTCGGGCTATTGCATTTACGTGAAATGTGCTTTCGACTCGCAACATGACATGGGTCCCTTCACCTACATGAAACAGTATGAAGACGACGACGTGGCCCAAAGGTTCGTGGAAGAGTTAGAATCGAAAATTCAAATGTTATACGACAAATTCAAAACTCCGGCGAAAATGATCATCACGCGAGAGCAGCAGGACAAAAATAACAGAGCTACCAAATGTCACATATGCAGACAATTGTTTGACGAGAATTCGGAGGAAAATAAGAAGGTTAGAGACCACGATCATTACACGGGTCTGTATCGTGGTCCAGCTCACAGCAAGTGTAATTTAAAATATCAAGATGCCGCTTTCTATCCGGTGATGTTTCACAATCTCTCGGGTTATGACAGTCATCTGTTCATGAAGAATCTCAACACCTCACATGAAGTATTAAATTGCATCGTGAACAGCGAAGAAAGATACATTTCCTTCACGAAATGGAAGCTCATGGAGAAGAAAAGAGTAATCGATGGAAATACGTTGGAAGAAAAAACGAAATCCATTCGTAGAGGCATACGTTTCATCGACAGTTTTAAATTCATGTCAACCGCTCTGGAAAAATTAGTCAATAACATGAGCAACGATAAATTTAAAATCACGAGCGAACATTTTGGAGAACGAGTAGATGTCATGTTGAGGAAAGGAGTCTATCCTTACCATTACATGAACGATCTAAAGAGATTCCAAGACACCGCACTACCTTCGAAAGAATATTTTTATTTGAAATTATACGAATCCGACATTTCCGACGAGAATTACGAACACACCAAAAACGTGTGGAAATCATTCGATATGAAAACCATGAGAGATTATCACGATCTCTATCTGAAGACCGACGTTCTGCTCTTGGCAGACGTGTTCGAAAATTTTCGAGACGTCTGTCGTCGAAATTACGATCTGGATCCTGCTTGGTATTTCACCGCACCTGGTCTGGCGTGGGATGCTCTGTTGAAGACCCCTGAAGTCCAATTGGAATTATTATCCAACGTGAACATGTTGCTCATGTTCGAAAGGGCTGCGAGAGGTGGCGTCTCGATGATTTCTCACAGATATTCTGAAGCTAACAATCCCTACATGAAAGAAGGTTTTGATTCGAAACAGTCTATTAAATACATACAGTATTGGGACGCTAATAATCTGTACGGTTGGGCTATGAGTCATCCTTTACCGATTGGAAATTTCGAATGGGTGACGGAACCGGAAGAGATGCAAAAATGGAGAGACTATCCTTGCATTTTAAAAGTCGAATTGAACTATACGGAAGAATTACACATTCCACACAATGATTATCCACTGGCTCCCGAATGAATGGAACCGAACAAAGGAGACGAGGAGAAACTCATTCCTAATTTATTTAACAAACGGTACTACGTCATCTACAGCGAGAATTTGAAACAGTACATCGATTACGGGATGAAATTAGTCGACATACATCGCATCATTCTTTTCGACGAAAAGCCTTGGATGAAAAAATACATCGATCTCAACACGAATCTCAGAATTCGAGCCGAGAACGATTTCGAAAAAAGATTTCTTCAAACTCATGAACAACTGCGTGTATGGTGAATCGATGGAAAACATCAGGAAGAGAACCGACGTTCGACTCGTCACGTCTGAGAAAAGAGCTAAAAAATTAGTGGCGAAACCCAATTACAAACACCGAACCATATTCGACGAAAATCTAGTGGCCGTTCACATGCAAAAGACACACTTGAAGTTCGACAAACCGTATTATCTCGGACCGATCATCTTGGATATCAGCAAGCGATTGATGTATGAGTTTCACTACGATTGCGTCAAACGAAAATTTGAGGATAAAGCCAACTACTCTTCACCGACATGGACTGTTTAGTTTACGAGATAGAGACGAAAGATGTCTACCGAGATATATCTCCGGACGTGGCCGCGAGGTTCGACACAAGCAATTATCGATCACCCATCCAAGAAGGTGTTGGGTAAATTTAAGGACGAGAGCAGTGGTAAACAAATCGTCGAATTCGTGGGCTTGAGACCCAAACTGTATGCTTATCATCTAGAAGATGAAGAGATCAAGAAGTGCAAAGGGGTTAAAGCATGTGTGGTGAAGAAAAACATCTCTTTCCAAGAGTATAAATATTGTCTGTTAGGAAGTGGTTCAGTGTATAACACTATGAAATCGATTCGAAGCGAAAATCACGACTTGTATACTGAAATAGTCAACAAGATTTTGCTAACGGCTGACGATGATAAGAGATTCGTGTTAGACGATAAAATAAGCACTTTGGCACTCGGACATTGGACTTTAGTCCTAATTTTAGACAATATGAATGTGGATGATTGGATTCCAGATATGATTGTGGATGATAGGATTCCAGAAAATCAAGAGGAATTAGATGGATTCAAAATTACAGAAATCAATAGAGACATCGAGAGAGTTAGTTTGAAAAGAAAAAGAAAAAAAAAAAAAAACAAAAAAAAATAACATCATTTTAGTGAATTATAAATATAATAAATGAATAAAAAAATATATACGCATTTATGAATAAGAAAATAAAGATATCCGTAGAAGGTGTCATCTTACCTAACGAACCCCTATCCAACATCGATCTGTTGAATGCAGCAAAAGAAGAGAAGAGAAGACCTCAACAATCGGAATGCGAAATTTTAAATCTAGATGATTCATCGGGTGAAGGCACTCACTGGGTGGCGTGGATCAAGAACGGAAAGAAGAAAAATTATTATTTCGACAGCTATGGAATCTCACCGCCAAAAGAAATAAAGAACTATTTCAACAAATCAATGGTTCGTTACAACACGGAACAAGTGCAATCACCAGATCAAGTGTTTTGCGGTCACCTGTGTCTCTACATTCTCCAGAGATGGTCTGAAGGAGATCGGTTTCAAGACATTCACAATGATTTACATTAGAGAGAGATTTTTTTTATAGTATTTATAAAGATAATAAATTATTTTAAAAAATTTTAATCGAATAAAAACGAAAAATAAAAATAAAATAGTTCATTTTTAATAAACTGCGTTTTGAATATATTTTTTCTAAAAAACCAAAAAAATCCCACAACAACATGCCAGTCGATAAATTCGGTAGAAGTGACGACGAAAAAGTCAACCTAAGAAAGAAGAGGAAGACGTTCGAAGTCGACGATGGTTACGATGTTGCCAACTTGGACGAACGATACATTCGTAGATACGAACCTCGACAAGAACCTTTGAACATGAACGATAAAAAGCTCTACAATCTTCCCGAGCCGATAGATCTCGCAGATGCTGCGACTAAAAAATACGTTGACAGGGGGAACGCCGATTTTGAACGAATCATGCTAGATAATTACGTGGATAAAACCATGACCGATGATCTCGATCTGAAATCCAAACGTTTGGTGAACATCGCAAATCCCATAGATCCCACCGATGCTGCGACCAAGAAATATGCGGATGACTCTCACGCGAGATTCTGTGAACACCTGAGAAATAGATACGTTCAGAAAACGATGCACTCGGAATTGAACGCCAATTCTAACAAGATAACGAACGTGGCCACTCCCACAAATCCCAAGGACGTGGTGACCAAACACTACATAGATCTGGAACAGAGAAAGTCTGACAGATGAGAAATGAAATCGGATCTGAATGCGGGATTCAACAAGATATTGAATCTGTCGAAGGTCGACGACACGGATGTTGACTCAACCGCGGTCAATAAGGGCTACGTGGATTCTGCCATGATACGATCACAAGAATACCTTGAATCGCAAGTGGACGATCTCTACCTGAACAGACAATCTGGCAGAACCATAGAGGGTGGTATCGACATGAACGGTAAGAATTTATTTGGACTCAGTCACGATCCCGAATTCGATTCCAGCGCGGTCAGCAGAAAGTACGTGGACGACAACTCAGTCTGGAGAAAGGGTGACATAATGGAAGGTAAACTAGACATGGGTGGACACGCGCTCACGAATCTACCAGATCCCGTGAACATGACGGATGCCTGCACCCTGATTTCGGTGGTGGAGAAAGTCAAATATGCTAGACTATTGATCACTGTGTGGGCTGAGGAGGCCGGCACCTTAGATGAAGGAAAAGCTGAGTGGTCTTTCGGAAATGGAGGTAGCAGATCGAAACATGGTCAGGTGGGATATCCCATGCCGCTGGGAAGTGAAATCCTTCGAATGAGTCTGGCTTCCTCGGATTTGAATAACAGAGCAGTCGTCAATCTCATGGTGAATGGAGTAGAGAGCAATAAGAGATACAGCGTCGAAAAGACTGAGAATCAACATGCGAATGTTAGCACGTTCGGCACGCCTCTCAAAGTGAACGCTGGAGACAGGATTAATTTCGTTACGAAAACCAATAATCCCGAAGCTGCCACTTCCATGGTGAGTCTACTGATCGAATTAGTTCCTTTGAACAAACAGTGAATGCGTGGAAAATAATGAATTAGAAAAAAAAAAAATAATGTGTGATTTATTAAAAACAACAAAAAAAAAAGTAATGAGATTTAAAAAGATGTTCAATCTCTCTAGATCACATTACTTTATTTATTTATTTATTTATTTTTTTTTTTGAGGTTTTGTTTTAATACGTTATTTCTCATAATGTTTCATCTCATGAAATTGGATCACCTATCTCGAAACACGCGTCAACATCTATTTTAGCATTTCGAAGAGCTTTTATAAATTCTCGAAAAGCAGTCAGTCCTCTATATGTCAACGTGTCTAAAAGTTTTCTGGTCTTATCTTCTATTAAGATTTTACTTTCGATTTCACGTCTCATATAATCAGTCAATATCAAAGGTTCTGTTTCGACTAAAGTGTCTAGAATTATTGCTAACGAATCTTGCAAAATATTTTTAATCAAAACACGTCTGTTTCTTCTTAAGTATTCTCTTTCTTTATCATTCATTTTTATAATATTTTTTTAATTTTTATTTATATATATATTTTTTTTTTTCACACTCGTCTCTCATCGAATGATCGACATCTTATTTCCATCCGATTTGAATTGTAATTCTCTATCCGACAGGACCAGGGCGAAGGCTTCTGTTTTTCTCGGCACGTTCCTATCGAATTGCATCTTGATCTGAATGTCTAAGACGCTACTCTTGAGTCGTTCACTCTGTTTACTGACGTCGAATACGAACATGGGATACATCGAATTGTATTCACCGGGAGATATGTTAGGGTTGCTCATCAATTCGTCTAGACCGTGATACTTCTTTCTAAAATCAGCGGCGTCGCCGTACAATCTGCAGAAATCGTTCTTGTCGAACGATGCGTTGTAATCGATTGCTGGATATCTTGTGGCGTTCAGAAACACTTGCATGTTTCTCAAATGGCAGTGATCGTACAGCGACACATTCTTTTCTTGAGACCCGTCCCTATTGGTCTGAAATGCAACCACGATGAAATCTGGTCTCTCGGAAGCGGATTTCACCGTCAATCTCCAATCGAAGTGATTCGTGGAGGGTGGAATGCTAGCCGTGTCACACTGTCTCATTCTAAATCCCACGGGTAATTTACTCTTGGATTCTATGATCTTGTAGAGATGCGCTTTTTCCACAATCGAAGGCTCCACGTGCGGAACGAACCACGTTATCTTACCCGCATTGGTCGCAGTGAGTCTCACTATTGCGTCGTCGTCTCCTTTTCGAATCAACGTCAGATTGTGTTTGAATCCGTACATGATCTTGTTGTAATCGTCTGCAAATCCGAAGATGTGTTTCAAAGGTATCCTGAACGAAAACGTTCCTTTAGGTCTGGACGTCTTGACGACGTAGTCGAATATCAAGACAGCGCCGGCGCTAGCAGGGCCGACGGTGTCTTTCACCCACAACTGATTAAGTCCTCTGGATTTCGAAAAATCATCAGGATACGTCAAGAGTCCGAACATCGTGGTGGCCTGACCGGGATGAAACACAGATTCTATCTCTTGTCCGGATAGCATGTATTTTATATTACTGAATAGATGCATGATGCCATTATTGGCTAGAGTAACCGTGTCGTCGTCGGCGTAGTCGGTCCCATCTTCCTTGGTGAGACGTCCCTGCACCACTATGTAACTCTCGCTAGGATGTATGAATAGATCTTGAGTTTTGACGTTGATTCTTATCTCTCCCGCATTGTTCAAACTCGTTCCGGTTACTGGTTCGTATTCCTGAACCTCATATTCTTGAATACTTTCATCTTTCACTATGCTTTGTGCTATATCTAGTATATTTGTCATTTTAAAGGATTTTAGTTTTTTTTGTTTGTTAATTAACTTTCTTTCTTTATCTAAAAATAGTTTTTAATTATTTTTTATTATTATTTTTCTCTCTTATATATATATGTGTAAACAAGAAAATATTAAAGAAAGTAAATAAAAGAAATTTGTTTTCTTTATCAAAACTTTGTCTTCTGTAATTGTTGTTCGTAAAACTTTCCGATGATCTCTTCTCCATCCAAAGCTTCGATTTCGTAAGTCACCGGATCGGTGTGAAATATTTTGCTTATCACGAAGATTTCCGAGGTCCATCGAGGAGTATAACCCTTTTCGAAGTGCTTCTTATAAGCGTAGATTCTCACTCGATCACCGACCGCAAATTTCGGCGTTCTAGACTTCTTCCTAATCTTAGATCTTTCAGGATATAGATTCGCGTAGACCCGTTTTTCATTTCGAGGATCGCTAACTTCCACGGGAGTCATCTTGATCGATCTGTGTCGCGTGTTGTTGTAATCTTTGACCAGACCGTTCAGAGCGTATATGTATTTCTTGGTCGAATTCGCCGTGAAGTATCTGTGCATCTTTTCCTTCATCGTTCGATTCCAACGTTCCACCACGCTGGCTTTCTCTTCATTTTCGATCGATTAGAGGTCTACCAATCGATGAACGTGCTTGTTGTAGAATTCCTTTCCCTTATCCACCCACAATTTACTCGGTTTTCGAGAAGACGAGTCGAACACGCTCCTCAGAGCCTCGGCGACGCAAGGTCCCGATTTATTCTTCAAAGCTCTGATCCAACCATATTTGGAAAACACGTCGATGAGCGTCAATAGATATTTGACGCCCTCATTCCACCTCGAAAACGATCTCATGTCGACCAAGTCGGCAGACCAAATATCATCCAAACCCTTCACGAACACCCTTCTCTTTCGAAATTTACGCACTATGGGTTTGTGTAACTCCTCGGCCAATTTGCTCGTCAATAATTGTTTCTTCTTCTTTTCCGATGCGCTTTTTTTTTTGAACGCCCCATCCGAATCGACGTTTCGCTCCGATCAGATTGCCGACCCGCGAACGTTCTATCTTCTCTCTCCTGGTCGGATTCGATATGCCTCTCAATTTCCCCAACATGTTTTTATCGCAGACGTCATTGCGAGTCTTGGTGTTGGGATGTCCAGCGTAGCACAGATCGTGATCATACGCGGCCGCGTCCACCCTATTCACATGTTTGCTCCAAGATTTGGGTGTCAGATCGGCGTTGAGTCTCTTGTTCAATTTCGTTCCGGGTCCAGTGAAACTGTGACCGGGCAGATGCATTTCGAAAGGTAGATCATTGATCATTTTATTCACGATGCCTTTACCTTTGTTCACGTTCTTTTTTTGACGAATCGAGTCTTGACAGAACCACACACGTCACAAATTCCGCGAAGCATCTGTCTGTCGTTTTTAGTTCGTACTTCTCGAGAATCACTCGTCTCGGTAACTCTCTTACACTTTACGCAATACATTTTTTTAAAGAGTTATTTAAATTAATTTCGTTTTTATTTTATATATAAATTTAATAATTAATTAATTCTGTTCTTATTATATATATATTTTTTGCAATCGCTGCTCTTGAGTACTTCATCTTACTGAATTCCACCCTGGCCTCTTTCCTCCCCTTTTCCACGAGAGAATCCATCATCTCTTCCTTGATGATCTGACGAGTCTTGATTCTCACGGCTTCTTTCATGGCATCGTATTTCGTTTTCTCGCTCAATATCGCGAAGTATTCTCCGTCTGATATCCTACCGTCTTTCAGTGCCATAGAGATCATTTCGGATATTGTGTCGATCTTGGAGTCGGCCAAGACGCGAATCTTGTCGTGTTTCCTCGACTTCAGATATAATTTCCTACTCAAAAAGTTTCCAAGCGTGCTAAACAATCCGGCGGCGAGAGCCACTCCTTCTACGGTCAACACGATCGGAATGCCGACCGCGGTCGACAACAATCCGATGCCGGCCGCATGTAAACCCATGGAAATCGTGATGAGTGTCGTGTCGATCGCGTTGACGAATTTCACGAAACGCGAATACTTCTTCTTGAGAGAATGACGAGAATCTCTCTCTCGAGTTAGATACTCTTGGATTCTACTGATTTGATCGATGCGATACCTCTCTCCTCTTTCTTTTTCTTCTAGCGATGGTGCCGTTGGCAAAACGTTGATCGGCTTCTCATCCTCGTCGTCCACTAACGTCGGATACAATTTATTTCTGGTTCTCATTTTTGTTTTTTTTTCTTTCTAACATTAGATAAAAAATTTATGTGTGTATTTATTTTTATTTTCTATTCTCCCTTATTTTATATCACCGAGAAACTTAGACGTATGCTTCATTGAACAATACTTTCATGATGCATCCCTTATCTTCTAAAGTCAGACTTTTACGCGCCAATATCGGTTCGAAATACTTGGCGACTATATCTTCCCTTTCCATCCACAGACACTAATGATTCTCGTGATCGAAGTCTAGGTGATCCCGACATCCGACGCATCGTTCTAACAAGAGACGACCTAGTTGTTCGTTCACGCAGAACGTGTAGGCTCTCATCAGCATTTTAAAAAGAAACCTTACTCTAATAGTCTGAGAATCGCTCATGATTTACGTATTTATTTTTTTATTATCTATTCGATTTGATATATTATTTTTTTAAATAACTATTTATTTATATATTTTTTTTCTCTCCCATATATCTCAATCACTTTTTTTATTTCTTCGGGAAACGTGACAGTGGGTTTGCCGGTTCAGGGACACCTCTTTTCCCTGTACCGTACACGATTCAATTTCCGACGTAAAATCCGCAAATCGATTTCCGTGTACGCCTCCATAGGGTTTCAGTGTTAAAATCGTGTACAGACACGGATGATTTAGAATCAGCAAGATGATGATTTAGAAACGACAAAACGTTTTTTTGCTCGCAATTTAACACTGTATCCTATGGGGAAACCCATTTGCCGATTCAAAGACAAAACGGTACATGTACACATACGTAAAATTTCATGCGTTTTTTTCACTCTTGGATACAATCCAGTGGTCTTTGAATCGGCAAAGCCGATTCTAAGACACCCTAAAAAACGTTAAAATCGTGTACCTGTACACGATTTTAGCACTAAATCCTATGGAGGTGTACATCGATGTACGTGTACATGTACACGTACATGTACACCTGTCTCTGAATCGGCCTTTATCACCTACTAACAAGATCATGTAGCCATCTGAGGAAACGACGAGCTGGTGCTCTGCGGTGATTGGAACTTAACCCTTAACCATGAATTGTACACAAGACACTACTCGAGAGAATACAACACTAACTCAAAACGATCTGCAATCAACTACATGAACGAACAAGAGCTGTGTGACCCTTGGCGAAATCTGTATGGAAATAAACCTCTTTCACGTAGTGGCCAAGTAATAGACGTAGGTATTATTTCCGTCTAGATTTTTTCATTATTTCAAATAATTTAATACAATTCATTGAGGAAATACAAGTACATACAAAATGCCCTAAAAAATCCTATCACTGCTTAGTCATTATTAAATTTTTTCTACAAATTTTTTAAGGGGTAGGGAGTAATGGAAATTCAAAAAGGAATTACTTAAGGGTAGAACATATACACAAGGAGTTAAGGAAAAAAAATAAAGGAGTAAAAACACAATATTCAACCCCAAATGATGAAATCAATATAAATCTCCAATTATTTTTAGAAGTTCTGCTTTCAGAGATACGTGGTTTTACTATCTCAAAATTAACTGGCCTAAACAGGAAAAAAACTTGATGAATTTAGAAAAATTAAAGAAAATAGATTGAATGGTACATTAATAAGATCAAGAGCTAGGTGGGTGAAAGGTGAAAGATGGGGAAAAACCAATTAAAAAATTCTGTGGTCTTGTGAAACACAATTATCAAAATGACACAATCTTTAAGATTAAACAATCAGACGGGTCATACTTAACGGAACAGCAGCCAATTTTAAGTGAATTAAAGAACTTTTACCAAAAATCTCTATATGACACCAAATCTAGAAGGTTGTAACCTGGACCAGATAATTGACAAATCAAAGTCTCCGACTTTAAGCAAAACTGAATGGTTAATCGCAGATGACGATGTGAGCTTAGCAGAATTAACTGATGCTTTAAAGAGTACGAAAAATGATAAAGCTCCTGGGATCGATGGATTTACTGTTGAATTCTTTAAATTAATTTGGCTAGACATCGGACATTACGTTGATGTACAAACACTGTCAGTCACACAGCGCCATGGCGTATTAAAATCATCCCCAAAAAGGACAAACACAAGCCCTAATAACCAACCAACGACTCCCACCCCTCTTACCAAACCACATAAAATTGCCACAACTGCTTTGGCTAACCGAATCAAACCCCTCCTACCAAAACTAATTAGTGATGACCAAACAGGTTTTATTAAAGGTAGATGCATTGCCGAAAACATTAGGATAGTGAAAGATGTTATAGACTATACAGACTCAACAAAATATTCCTGGTAGTTTGCTGTTAATAGATTTTGAAAAGGCGTTTGATACCATTGAATGGAATTTTATTCTACAAACACTCACGTTCTTTAATTTCAGTGAATCATTCAAAAAATGGATGAAAACTAGCTATAAGGACACATTCTCGACTGTGCTCCAATCTCGTTTTATATCGGAGCCTGTCCACTTGCTGTGGGACTGTAAGCAGGGTGACCCATTGTCCCAATATTCTGGGTGCTAAAATCCTCGCAATGCTGATCAAACAAAATGAAGATATAAAAGGTATATGCCTCTCTGAGAAAGAATTTAAACTTAGCAGATGACACGTTTCTATTACTAAACGACTTTCAGAAATCAATTGCAGTGTCCTTAATAGTCTTAAATAAATTTATCACAATCTCCAGGTTAAAAATTAATTATATCAGAAAATGCTGGAAAAATAACGACAAAATAATACAGACTATTTTTAATTTTCCTTTTGATGTTTTACAACCCATGTGACGAAACATTTTGACCACGACCTTATCTACATATATAAACATGAAGCATTAAACAAGCATTTATGGAACATTGGACCCTGTGAAAATCAGCGGCCCAAATAATAGTCATTTAGTACGTGTTCGCCTAATCCGCCTGTAGATGAAGGTCGCGTCGGTAGTCGTCTTTGATATCAATATGACACTTCACATGCACATCATACTGTAAGAAGAAAGACACCTCAAATCACAAACATCATTAGTCTGGCACGTGCTGAAAAACAAACAAAAAACCCGCAGCAGAAAAAGTCTAAACAGGGAGGGGGGGGGGGGGTGGGAAATGATGATTTAAATTCACTGTCATTGCCCTGTAAAACAACATGTTGATGAATTGTTTCAGCAAAACAAATTCCCACCGTTCCGAAATTCTTTGAAAATTAGGAATGAAAGCGTTGCATGTAAAGGGAAGTAACCTAAAATTGTTACCCGCTAACGGAACTGCCAATCAGATACACAAAGTTCGCATTCCGTGATATAACGTGGGTTTATGGTTTAATACATAAACCCTATTATATCAGAAAATGCTGGAAAAATAACCACAAAATAATACAGACTATTTTTAATTTTCCTTTTGATGTTTTACAACCCATGTGGCGAAACATTTTGACCACGACCTTATCTACATATATAAACATGAAGCATTAAACAAGCATTTATGGAACATTGGACCCTGTGAAAATCAGCGGCCCAAATAATAGTCATTTAGTACGTGTTCGCCTAATCCGCCACAAGATCAGTCAGACTGATCTCCGCCACAAAAGTGGAGGGGCGAACACCAACCACTAAGGCCGCAGTCAAAATGAACAAAATAACCACTAATGCAACGCTATCACCTACCCCCACCAGATAAGGTACCCGAAATTCAGTAACAATATTCACAAAAATACTCGGGCCAAAAAGTTGGCAATGTCTGATAAAAATAAGGCGTTACCCCGTTCCGACAGATGTACCCCGTCCGAACAAAAATACATGTGATCCAAAGTTATGCCAGGATGCTTCAAATACGCCCCGCCCGAAGCAATGACAAATTTGGCAACAGCTGAGTTAACGCGGACACGAGCCTGATTCAGTTTCCGAGAAGCCCTGCCAGACATATCCGACCGCCACGAAAACCTCGGTAACATTTGCGACCAAACCAACACGGTCGAAAGCAAAATAGTTTGCAACTCGAACACAATAGATTGCAATAGCTTTCTCAGATCCCAGGCAGGAATGTAACCAATGTCGTTGACACCTACATGAATTACGAGAAACTTTGGTGCATTTTCATAACGAAGAAGTTGCCGAATTTGAGGCACCAGTTGCCTGCTAGCCATACCACGTTGCCCCTGCCACCATATGGACACCCCCTTTGTGCGCAAGTTCAAATGTATACCTGATGGATTACTTCTGGCCGAAATGAAGGCGTACTTGATAATGGAGGAGCCAACAATCCAAACGTGTGTCTTGACATCTGTAATGGGATAACATATTTTAGGAATTGAAACGATTTAACATCGTGCCAATAAACTTGAAGGTATTCGAATGTACTGTTTTGACACGTTAGATGACCACCGGCCAAAGTTTTTAATTTCCTCATCAGATATGCCCACCAAACTAGCAGTGGTCGCCGCCCCAATCCTGAAGGAAGGAGATTTGAAAACCTTTTTATTTAAACCAATATGCCCAACTGCTGAAAATTGAAAGCGAGTCAATGGTTTACCGCTAAAATGACAGAACAATGGTCCCGGCAGTTGTGGACGCACAGAGAGATACGATTTCATCGTTTTGAACGGACAAATCGGCGAAGAAGTTGCCTGAATAACAAGAAGTTGACCCTTGCAACACTGATCCGTTTTAGAATGTGTCAAACGTAAACTGAATTTGGATTCGTCATCGTGCAGTACGATATCGTTGATGGTCAGTTTGGGGGTTTGTCGCTACTTCACCAACCCTAAAAAAACCCAAAAATGCAATAGAAAAGGCTGCTGCAAATAATTTGTTTTCAAACGTAGAATTGCAAATAAAAGGCAACGCGGAAATCAGTTTCTGTAAAATATCAAATGTAATGGGTAAACGACTATCTTTAGTACTTTTCAATCTATTTAACCCTTCCAACATTTTTGTGACTACGAAGCATTTTGTCGTATCATGAACATTAAGTATTTTACACTGGTAAGCCACGGAAGCAACGTAAAGACGAATCGTTTGTGCTGCTTTGCCTTCCAAAGACATGTGAGCAATAAACTTTGTTAGGTGATCAACTGGAGGTGGCCAGATAATACCAATCTTGTAAGCCTGCAAAAAAGTTTGGAACGCCGTAAGACCTCTATTGTATGCAATATGCGTGTTCGCTGCCATCGAAGCCTGGACTAATCTCTCTCGCTCACCTTCAAGAGTAGCTGCTGGAAAGACTGTGGTACGGGCGTGGATATCTGGTCCGCGTCTGGTGCAAGGAGTCGAAATCGGTGCCAATCCTGTCACATTATTATGCTTAAGTAAAGCTCACTAATGGTTTATATGTATAAATATTCATGCTAATGAATATTCATGATGACGTCATGTTTTCTAGTAATAAAAATGTCAGCCTTCTTTCACTTTTATCCCATGTGTTCTCGGCACCAAACATCTTCTAATATACACACTAACTTTAATGTAACATGGTGGCAGATGTATTTTGTATTCATGTATTGCTGCGGTGGATCGGCAATTGTCTAAAGTGTGATAGACCTTTCTCCGTTGGTGGACGAGTCAATTGAACATTGTGTTTCCTAATTTCGCTTCTATTCCTCATTACCGGTATCGCTGTCACGATGTCTGACACACCCGTTCCTAATATCCGGGCGCCTAGTCCGTTGGTACTAGAATCTAACAGAATTGAAAATTGGAAGTTATGGAAGCAAACATGGGAAAACTATGTAATTGTGGCAAATCTAGGCTCTCAAGCTGATCAATATAAAAAGGCTATGTTTCTCCATTGTGTTGGGGTCGAGGCGCTGCGAATTTTTAACAGCTTTGAATTTACCGAGAGCGAAGATCAAAATGATTTAGGGCTGATCATACAGAAATTTGACAAATATATCATTGGTCTAACCAACGAAACATATGAATGATATGTCTTTAACAATCGTGTTCAACGTGATGGTGAAAACATTGACTCGTACGTCACTGCGTTAAAATCTCTCGCAAAATCCTGTGGGTTTTGTACCTGCATGAACGACTCACTAATTCGTGATCGAATTGTTCTGGGGGTCAAGTGTGCGCAAACTCGGAAACGGTTACTGGAGAATGGCAAACTCTCGTTAGCTCAATGCATTGATATTTGCCGAAGTTCTGAGGCAACACGAAGCCAATTGAAATCAATCGGTGAGAGCAAGACTGATGGATATGTTAGTAAAGTAAAAGTTTCTGCAGCCAATTCATCACATAAAGATAAACCTGCTGCCAAAGCTACTCCAATTAAACCGTCAAAGCAGTGTAAATTTTGTGCACAGGTGCATCCATTCGTTAAAGAAAAATGTCCGGCTTGGGGCAAAACCTGCAATAAGTGTTCCCGGCGGAATCATTTCAGCATTCGATGTCCTCAGCGTCGTAATGTCAACGTGATCGATGATGATACTGCTGAGTTTGTTCTTTGTGTAAATAGTGAAAAAATTCTATTCATGCCAACTTTCGTGTGGACAATCATCTTGTCAAATTCCAAGTTGATTGTGGTGCAACTGTTAATATTCTACCCCAAAAGTACCTTCATAATGTAAAGCTTGAGCGTTGTGAAAAAATTCTTCATATGTGGAATAATACTGAGATAAAACCGCTTGGAAAAAAAGCGTCTTGTAATACAGAATGTCAAAACAAACAAAAAATATTCTGTGGAATTTGTTATTGTGAGAGAAAAGCTCATTCTTCTTATTGGCAAACAAGCTTCTGAACAAATGAAAATGATAACTGTTAATTATGACAAGTTTGACTCGGTTAACTCCTTATCATCAAGTCCTGATTCTAAAATTTTGACAGAATTTTCTGATATCTTTGACCAATCTGTTGGTAATTTACCTGGTTCTGTGCATTTAGAAATTGAAAAAAATGTACGCCCTCAAACTTCACGCCCACCGAGAATACCCATTTCACTTCAGCCGAAGGTTAAAGGCGAGTTGGATCGACTTGTTGAACTTGAAGTTATTGCTTCAGTTGATAGAGCAACTGATTGGAATCCCAGTATCGTTGTCGCATCTAAAAAATCAGGTGATTTGCGAATCTGTTTAGACCCGCGACCTTTGAACACAGCTCTAAAACGTGAAATTTTTCAGTTACCTGTTTTAGATGATATTCTGCCAAAGCTATCAAATGCCAAAATCTTTTCAAAAGTTGATTTAACAAATGGATACTGGCAGGTTTCACTTGATGAAGATTCAAGTTACTTAACAACTTTTCAAACTCCATTTGGGCGTTACCGTTGGCTCAGACTTCCTTTCGGCTTGTGTGTAAGCTCCGAAATTTTCCAAAAAAGGCTTAATGTTGCTCTTGAGAATTTAGATGGTATAATTGATGTCGTCGATGATGTTATTATCTACGGAAGTGGTGAAACATTGGAGGAAGCGCGTATTGACCATGACAAAAACTTGCGAGCTCTTTTTCAGCGCTGTCGTGAAAAAAACATTAAGTTGAATAAGGACAAAACTGACTTTGGAAAATCAGAAATTTTCTTTCTTGGTCATCTCATCACACGGGATGGTTTAAAAGCTGATCCTTCGAAAGTGGAGGCAATTTTGAAGATGGAACCACCAACTGATGTACCTGGTGTACAACGTTTAAATGGTACTGTGAATTATTTGGCTAAACTTTTGCCATGTCTCTCACAGGTCATGGAACCTATTCGTCAACTTACTTGTAAAGATGTTACATTTTGTTGGAATGAACAACACGAAAAAGCATTCGATGAAATGAAGCGATTAGTTTCACAAACTCCGGTCTCAGCTTACTATGACTCAACTCAACCTGTTACTATTCAGTGTGACGCGAGCTCAACTGGTCTAGGTAGTGTCTTATTACAAAATAATCAACCGGTCACGTATGCCAGTCGTGCGTTGGCTGAGATTGAAACTAGATATGCTCAAATCGAAAAGGAAATGCTCGCTGTTGTGTTTTCGTTGAAGAAATTTCACCAGTTTGTCTTCGGCAGACCAACGTTTATTCAAACTGATCATCAGCCACTGGTGTCAATCATTCGGAAACCTTTAGCTAATGCACCAAAACGACTTCAGTCGATGTTACTGTATGCTCAACAATATGACATTGATCTCTCCTACCTTAAGGGCAAAGACATGATTCTTGCAGATACGCTTTCTAGAGCAATCATTTCTGATATGGATGAGCAATGTAATACTGATTTTTCTGAACTTGAACAGGTGAATATGATGGAATATTTGCCTATCCGTGATGAAAGGCTACAACAGATTCGCTGTTCAACGCAAAGTGACTCTACACTTAACGTTTTGGCAAACTTTATTTTAGAAGGATGGCCTAACTCGCAGACTGAAATTCCACGTGAAATTGCTTCTTACTATGGTATGCGTGATGAACTGAGTTCTCAAGGGTCATCGTGTTATAATTCCATCTAGCTTACGCGCTGAAATAAAGCAACGGCTACATTCATCTCACATCGGAATTGATGGCTGTCTTCGACGAGCACGAGAATGTGTTTACTGGCCGAGCATGAACTCTGACATTAAACAGTATATCTCAAATTGTGAGACTTGTCGTAAATTTGAAACAAGTAATTCAAAAGAGACTCTAATTACTCATGCTGTACCTGCTCATCAGTGGATTAAGATAGGCACTGACCTCTTTGAACTAAATAATGAACATTATTTGATTACCGTCGATTATTTCAGTAATTTCTTTGAAGTTGACAAGTTTGAATCGGTAACAACAACAACTGCTGTAATTAAGAAACTCAAAGCTCATTTTGCTAGATATGGCATACCACAGTCAGTTGTAAGTGATTCTGGACCGCAGTTCACATCTGAACAGTTTAGAAACTTTGCAAAATCTTGGGATTTCGAGCATTTAATAGTCAGTCCTCATAATCAGAAAGCAAATGGAAAAGCCGAAGCAGCGGTAAAAATAGCTAAGCAGCTTCTTCGAAAAGCAAAAGACTCTAAGCAAGATCAGTTTTTAGCTCTTTTAGCGTATCGAAATACACCAACCCAAGGCATGGATACAAGTCCTGCTCAACGAATGATGAATCGACGTGCTAGAACTCTGATGCCTATGACATCACATTTATTGAAACCTACTACAGTGAACTCTAGTCAAGCGCATGAGTTGTTGAAATCTCGTCAAGAAAAACAGCGTGCATATTACAACAAATCTGCTCATGACTTGCCTGCTTTATCACCTGGTGATGTTGTGCGTTTGAAACCTTTTGAAAAAGGATATCGCGAATGGAGACAAGGGATTGTGACCAAACGATTAGATCATCGGTCTTACGAAATCCAGACAGCTACTGGAACATTGAGACGCAACCGCGTACATCTTCGAAAAACCTCAGAAACTCCACCTAGTGTTGATTTTGAACGAGTGAGCTCATATACATTTAACACACCAGCAACAGTGGACTCCCCTGAACAGTCTACCACTGTCAGTGAAACCCCAATTGCTATTGCAACGACTCCCCCTGATGATAACTCTACACATGAGTCCCAGGAGTTAAGACGTTCCACTAGGGCAAAAAAGCCGCCCAAATATTTGGATGATTATGCTCCATAGACCATGATCAAAATCAATGGATCAGGTTCTGGGCCATGGGTTGTGACCAGTGTCTATGGAACAAGTGTGTTTTTTACTTTTGTTGTTAAACATAACCCATCTGGTTGCAAGTATCTTTTTCTCAAAGAAGGGAAGATGTCACATTATTATGCTTAAGTAAAGCTCACTAATGGTTTATATGTATAAAAATTCATGCTAATGAATATTCATGATGACGTCATGTTTTCTAGTAATAAAAATGTCAGCCTTCTTTCAGTTTTATCCCATGTGTTCTCGGCACCAAACATCTTCTAATATACACACTAACTTTAATGTAACAAATCCTTCCTCGAAATAGAATCAGAAATCTGATTATGAAAACCAGGAATATTCTTAGATTGAAAACTGATATGCTTTTGCATGCAAATGAGGACTAAATGACGAACAAGGACCATAACAGACTGAGATTTACAGGTTTTCTTATTCAAAACTGTCACTAATGCTTTATTGTCGGTATAAAACAATTATTTTTTTATTTTTCATTTGATCACCCCAAATGGTTGTCCCTAAAACTATGGGAACAAGCTCCAAAAAAGTAATGTCTCTTAAAAGTGACGAATCAGCCCAGGTTGGTGGCCATCCCCAAAATGCCCAATGTTTTCCAAAGCAACACCCACAACCAAGGGACGCACTGCCCGCGCTGTCGGTAAATAATTCAAATACTGCATTGGTCGACCATGTGCTGTCAGGAAAATAGCAAGTGCCATTAAATGTTTCTAAAAAATAAAGCCACATATGTAAGTCCTCGCGCATACCGCGATTAATACGAACAAAATGATGAGGTCGTTTTGCCCCTTTCATGGCATCATAAAATCTCCTATTAAAAGCACGGCCGATCAGTATCACACGGGTACAAAAATTCAGAAGCCCTACTAACGACTGTAGACGCTTCAAAGTGACGGATTTTCGAGCCAAAACATCAGCTAACAACTCACGTAATTCGTTGATTTTAGAGCAGGGAATGCGGATCTCCATTGACAAAGTATCAATTTCCAAACCTAAATATGTTAGCTTACACGAGGGGCCCGAAGTTTTTTCAGATGCAAGCGGAACACCGAGCCGAGAACACACAGTTTCAAAAGATCGCATCCCGGTAACACAATCATTTGTATCAACCGCACCGGCAAAAAGAAAATCATCAAGATAATGTTTTACCCAGTCCAACCCACTCTCGCGCTTCACAGCCCATTCTAAAAAGCAGGCAAAAGATTCAAACAAAGAGCAAGAAATTTTACACCCCATTGGCAAGCATTTATCAACGAAATAACTATCGTCCACCTTGTAACCCAGTAAATTAAAATCCTGAGGGTGAATCGGCAGAAGTCTAAAGGCTGATTTGACGTCCATTTTTCCAAGAAGGGTTCCCCTCCCCAGACGAGCGATCATACTGGCCACAGAATCAAACGTTGAATATTGCACAGAGCAAATGTCGTCATCAATAAAATCATTTACACTGGAGTTCTCAGGGTAGGAAAGATGTGTAATTAATCGGAAACTTCCATCTGATTTTGGGACTAGGCCCAATGGCGACATTCGCAAATTATCAAAAGGTAGAGCAGAGAAAGGCCCAGAAATTCGTCCCAATTCAATTTCTTTGAACAATTTGCTTAGTAGGTCATTTTTATGATCGGAAGCAGATTTAAGATTCCGACTGGAGAAAAATACTCGGGAGCCCTTGTCATGTAATTTAAATCCCCCCGAAAATCCAGCAAGGAGCTGATCAGCTGCACTTTTATTTGGATAATCCACCAACAATTCTCGCAAAACATTAACGTCTACCGGACACGAACCGGGGTGAAGCAAATCGAGACTGGCCTGACTGGCGAAAAGCAGGCACCGAAGGCCTCTGAGGGCGTAATGAACTCTGAAAATTCCCACCTCCACTCAACTGGTTGGTGAAATGCTGGGCAGCTGGCGCACGAGACTTTACACAAGACAAGAAGGGGTGGCCAGAATTACAATTCAGACAGGTATGCCTGTGCTGACAAGGGTTGCGAACACAGACCCCTTTATAATTAAAATCAAAACATTTTCTACTTGTCAGGGACTCATTCTGGGGGGCAGCAGGGGTATTCATATGAAGCAGCCATAACTCTGTGTCAACACTACTCCATGATAAATCTAAGCATCGTGAACGCTTTAATCTGAATTGCTCATCATAAGACTTCCAACCCAGACCTTGCATCCTACTTGCCCCAAGACGAACCATGGAAATATACTTTATCAGACCCTGTGTTTCATTGGGGTGAGCAGTCAAATAGACGGACGCGAAAACCAACATTGCATCTGTCCATTTATTGATATCTGTTAATGTTGGCCGCTTTTTACCCGAGCCAACTACGATTTTCCCATCTATAAGACGTAAACACTGCTCTTTGTGGTCAGCCTCAGCTGTCACGTTTAATAAATTGGACAATTCAATGTACTCTCCATTACAGATTTTCGTGCGTTGGTGGGCAGAAAGGTGAACCCCCAGCGAATTTGAAACAGAAGGTATCGCCAGATTATCATTTATGAAGTCAAACTCACCCAACCCACCTCTTTCATCAAACTGAGAATCTTGGTGAAGTGAAGATCCTGCGGACAAAACATCTGTTTGAATGGCTACTGTGCTGGTGTCAACATCCTGCCGATGGATCGTATCCTGATCATGGTCAGTTGTGGACGTACCACCTGAAACTACCCTACGGCCTCTCGCATACTGGCTGGTGCTCTTCCTCTTACTTCGTCGATCTTTAGGCATACTCAGTAGGTAATAATTGCCGATTCAAGCATCAACGTACATGTACGTGTACGTGTACACGTACATTCGTGTACACCTCCATAGGATTTAGTGTTAAAATCGTGTACAGGTACACGATTTGAACGTTTTTAGGGTGATGTTAGAATCGGCTTTGCCGATTCAAAAATCACTGAATTGTATCCTAGAGTGAAAAAAACGCCCGTAGCTTTACGTACACGTTCATGTACCGTTTTGATTGAAATCGACAAATGGATTTCTCCCATAGGATTCAGTGTTAAATTGCGAGCAAAAAACGTTTTGTCGTTTCTAAATCATCATCTTGCCGATTCTAAATCATTCGCGTCCGTACACCATTTTAACACTGAAACCCTATGGAGGCGTACACGGAGATCCACTTGCGGATTTTAGGTCTGAAATCGACCCGTGTAAAGAGGTGATGTTTGAACCGGCAAACCCACTGTCACGTTTCCTGAAGTAAAACTAACACACGTTATTGTGAGGTAATCTTAATAAACACTTAATGGAATGTTTTGAATGAAGAATGTTGCCAGGGTGTTAGAATCCGCAAACCCACTGTCACGTTTCCTGAAGTAAAAACTAACACATGTTATTTGTTATGACTGAATGAGGTTTTCGTTTAAAAAGAGTAGACTATAAAATATGAGCGTCAGTTTTAAAAAGGAGTTGCGTGAATGAAAAGGCATCCGTTCAAAAGAGTCGATTATAAATATGATCTGTAAAATAGACATTCGTGTTTTGTCTTGATGTAAAGAAGAGAAATTGACTTTAGGCGTCCGTTCAAAAGAGTCAGTTATAAAATATGATCTGTAAAAAATAGACATTCGTGTCTTGTTTCGATGTGACGAAAGGAGATTGAGTTTAGAGACAATTAGAGAAAAGAATAAGAATTCTTGTGAAGTAATCTTAATAAACACTTAATGGAATGTTTGAATGAAAACATGTTGCTTTATGTTTTTTGTTGTGGCGTGAATGAAGGTTTTTTCGTTTTAATGGATCGTTTTAATAATGTTATAATAAAACGCATTTTCCGCTCAATTTGGTTTTGAGTGGTAAAATTTTTAATATATTCACGATAGCGATCAGAGAGATTTGAAATGAATGAATGAGTTCCTTTAACGTTAAAATTAGAAAAAAAAACAGTTTTCTTTTGTGTGTTGGAATGTTTTAACTGTCATCAAAGGGATTCTCTCTTAATTCGATACTGGGTGAATGATTTTTTGATATGTGAATGGAATTCCTTTGACAAAACGTAAATTACTATCAAAATGCGTTAAATCAGAAACCGGTTTGTCATGTACTGCTTAAAATGTATTTTTAAACTTTCTCCAATTCAATCAACACTGAGTTGAGATGTGAATATTTTTAGTTTATTATATTAAAGACGGAAAGATTTTTATTAACTTAAAAACAAAAAAATATTTTTAAACATTTAATTTTGAAAATAATAAAACAATTAAAAACGAAAAATGTTTTTACAGATGGATTCTAGACGCCGAGATCGAATTTTAGACGAGTATGAACGTGCTAAGAGGGGCATTCAGTCGGCTGACAGAAGCAGACGTCTTGGTGAGATGGAACTCAAATGCGAAGCCACAAAAATATGTAAACCCGTGATGGAGGGTCAAGAGCGAAGCAAGGAGGAGATAGTCGAAGAATTGAGACCCATAAAAGAGAGTTCTTTGAGAATGGGTTCGTTGCCTCTTAGTTTTGGAAATCGGCATTCCGTTCAATCTACACCGGATTACGTTCCGACGGGAATTCAAACGGAGAGTGAGAGCGACACCGATACAGCTTCGACTATCACCACTGATAGCGTCGCATCGTCTGATGATGGCGGTAAGAGAGGTCTGTTGTATGGATTTTATAAGGATTCGGAGGGGAGAACTTTTGTCGGTGACACAGAAATAGAAATTGGTGATGATGAATTGATCGTTGGTTCGAACAAATACGAATTGACTGATGGACTGCGCAGATTGCTCCTTGACGACAAGCCTAGCGATTACATGGAACAGGATTTCGACAATTGCGGCGACATTCTGGTTCAGACCCACGCCATGAAGAGAAATAACGATGCCAGAGAGACGAGACCCAAAGCCAACAGAGGTTACAAGTGGACGAAAGTGGTGAAACCCATATGGGATATGAACAAGAAGTTCATCGAATCGGTGACTGGCAAAGGGGTGAAAACCACTTTTCTTCCGAGCGATTCTGACGCTCTGTCTCAGAGATTGAGTTTGTTGATGGCGAGCAGACGGGCTAGTAACACAGGATTAGATAATCAGATAGTTACTATATCTGACGAATTGTTAAGACAGAAGGTTTTGAATAAAAACCACTATAAAAGGCTGATGAACGAATTGAAGGATTGATGTGTATATAATAAGTAGAGAGAAACAAACAAAGAAACAAAAATAAAACAGTAAATTTTTTACACTAGAATAATAAAAGTATTTAAACAACAAAACGATTTACCAGTGAAAAAACAAAATATATTATAAAAATAAAATATGTTGGTGATAAAGAACAGGGGATATGTCAGAACTTACGTTCAAGGCGGTTCTGGCATCGTCGATTCTATAATGCGAGCGTTCACGAGCGATGCGGGTAGAAAACTCGCATCGACTGCGTTTGAGGTCGATAAGAAGACGGCTTTGGATGCTGGTAAGAAAGCTGCTTCCGAAGCCAGTGGTAGGATAGCTTCTGTGGCTGGCAAGAGGGCAGCCGACGCGTTGATCGACAAGTTAATCAGTCCGCCGGCGCAGCGAGCTGCGTTAGAGCGAACGCTGAAAAGTTGGAAAGATTTTAAGGATGCTGTGGTACCCATACAAGATTTAGCCAAAATGACGAGTGGGTCTGGATTGAAGAGAACTCACAACGGTGTGATATAAATAAATAATAATATTAAAACAACTGAGTTTGAAAAACATATAAAATTTGTGTTTGAAAAGAATCTAAAATAACAAACAAAAAAAATAAAACAAAAGATGAACATTAAAGATATGTCTTGGAACGATGCCGCGAGTAAGAGGTCGAATAACGAGTTCTTTCCCAAAAGCATAAGAGGCTTGATAGTGGGAAAATCGAATTGTGGAAAGACCAATCTGTTGATGAATCTGTTGTCCCGACCCGACTGGTTGGATTATGACAGATTGTTCGTGTTTGGCAAGAGCTTGTTTCAACCCGAATACAGATTGCTTCGAGAGTGCATGGATCGTAGATTGCCCAACGACGTCATAGCCAGAATCTTTGACAGTAGGGAGGAATTCGACAAGAGTGAAGCTCCACTTTCGACCATTTTGGACGGTGCGGCGATGGAGCTGATGAAGAGAAATGCATCTTCAAACGTCGAGTGTCGATTTTATGAGAACGCTAGCGACGTTCCGGATCCTAGAGAACTGAAATCGGAAGATAAGAATCTCATGATTTTCGACGATCTGCTTTTGGAGAGACAGAACCGATGCGAATCGTATTACGTTAGGGGTCGACACAGCAACGTGGACTGTTTCTACCTGTCACAGAATTATTTTCGATTGCCCAGACAGACGATAAGGGAGAACGCTAATTTTCTATGTCTCTTTCGCCAAGATCTCAAGAATCTCAATCACATCTACGGCGATCACGTTGCAAATGACATGAGCGCAGCGGAATTCGGGAGATTCTGCAAGAGGGTTTGGGATGGTGGACTTTACAATTTCGTCGTGATCGATTTGACAAGCGAATTTAATCGCAGAAAATATCGGAGCGGATTCGACAAGTTTTATGTTTCTGATGATAATAAGATAGAGCGTGAAAATAAAATTTAGAAAATAATAAATCTTCAAATAATTAGTTTTGAATAAAAAAAAAAATAAAATTAAATATAATGTTCGAACATGGAGAATTGTTAGAACGGGTAGCCGAGAATACGGGTGCAAAACAATCCATTCAAATCGTGGTGAGTGGCGATTCGACTCGATTCGCTTCGAAATTCGAACCTTCCATCGAATTGAATAGAGAGAAAAGATACGAGATGGCGTTGGTGAATCTGGAGACTTATTATTCCTTTCCCAACGTCACCGAAAAGAATAACTCGTTCATGTGTTCCGACGGAGTGGATTGGTTGGAGATTCGAATTCCCAAAGGGAGTTACGACATAGACGATTTGAACAATTACATTCAGACGCGAATGAAGACGGATGGAAATGGAAGTAACAAGATCAGACTCGCTCCCAATCCTAATACCTTACAGACGATGTTGGATTTGGAAGATAATTTTCGAGTGGATTTCAACACGGACGATTCTATAGGCAAGATGTTGGGATACGATCGAAAGGTGTATCGAGGCCACGCGGCATCTGAAAATACGGTCGACATTCTCGCAGTCAATAGCATTCTGGTGAACGTGGACGTGATTGCTGGAAGCTACGTGAATGATAGCGCTCAACCGACGATCTATTCCTTCTTTCCAAACGTGTCGCCGGGTTATAAGATCATGGAGCGACCTCGAAATTTAGTTTATCTACCAGTGATTTTAGACTCGTTGTATAGTCTCAAAACCACGTTGACGGATCAAAATGGTGAACTGTTAGATCTTCGCGGAGAGAGGGTGATGATACGATTTCACATAAGAGAAATATAAAAGCAAACAAAAAAAAAATAGTGTGTATATATATAGATAACAAAAATAAAATAAACGCAATATTAATTTTACAAAATTATTTTAATATAAATAATTATTATTAAACAAGAAACAATTGAAGTAAATATATTTTAAAAAAGGAATTATGACAGAATACGTGATTAAAAACGTGAACATATCCGCAGGACAGAGGAAGAAACTTAAGAGAGCGTTAACAACTCGAGGTGAGGCGGTGAGATTCAAATTCACTCACGAAGATCTGACGAGAGGCGGTCAGGATTCGATCGCCTGGACCAGAAGTCAAATCAAAAGGATGGAGAAAGTGATTCGTGATGGAAGAGGGTTGACGGTGAGATTGAGTCCCACTCAATTGAGATACAATTTGAGAATGAAAGGTGGTTTCCTACCGCTATTGGCAGGAATCGTCGCAAAAGCATTACCCTTCGCCGCAAAGGCACTACCCTTTCTCGGAAAGACTCTCGGCGTGGGAGCTCTCACGGGACTCGCGAGTTCGGCAGTTGAGAAATTAATGGGTGGCAGCAGACTGTTTTTGAAGAAGGGAGGAGCCGTGTGTCGCGTCTACGTAGATGACAGCGGTAAAGGATTGTATCTAGAACCCGTTAGAGGTGGCAACTCTCTGAGAGGAAACGGTCTCTATCTGAAGAGTGGACAGAACGTTGAGCGACTCGGCAAGGGTTTGTTGCTCGGTGAGAATTCACCGTTTAAGAATATACCGATTTTGAATGTGTTATTGTAATATAAAATTATATAATTATATAAAATATAAATCACAGAAAGTATAAAGTAATATATTTAAAATGGATAAAAAGGTGGAGAAACAATTAGACGATAATGATGAATATCGCGAGACAGAGTGCAAAAAAAAAAAAAAAAAAAAAGATGTGGAAAAATGGTTAGACGCTAATGATGGATATCTAAGGAAAGAATTGATGAAAGAGATAGATAAAGTGTGGGATAGACGGTTGGAAATGAAAAGAATGAGACGCTTTCCACTGTCACCACTACCTTCTGAAGAGAATGGTAATGATGCAAGTGTTACCAAGAGATGCACAACATTCGTTCATAATTATGATTCGGATAAACAAATGTGTTGTTATAAAAAAAACGTATCATATTACCAAAAAAAGAAAAGAAGAATCAACGCTGAAATTTAAGAAAAAAGGAAACGTTATTATATTATATGGGTAATAGTGAAGAAGGAAAACAAAAAAAAAAAAGTAATGAGATCTAAAAGATGATCTCATTACTTTTTTTTCCTTTTTCTTCGCTAAAAAAATCAATCTCTCTATTGTTTATATTTCCAAGCCCATTATTAGCATGTTGACACTCGTGTTTTCAAGATGATCTCATCACGTTTTTTCCTTCTTCTTCACTAAAAAATCAATCACTCTATTGTTTATATTCCCAAGTCCGTTATGAGCATGTTGACATTCGTGTTTTCTCCTTTTTCAAAAATGTGTTGAATGTTTATCTTTACTCTTTTGAGTTTTTTTACATTGGTGAACTCGCTCTCACCACCCGATTTCTCCACGAGTTCGCGTGAGATTTTTGGATATATGTAACTTCCATAGAACAGCATCAAATCGTCCTTGTCGAATTCTTTATCTTTAGCGATGACGATTTTCTGCAGACCGCTTTGATAGTCGTAAAACAAATCGAGCATGGCTTCATCCAATTTCAAAGTCATCTTATATCTGTCATATTTATGCTCTAAGTCCTTCATCTCGATCTCGTTCAATTCGATGGGATACTGTTGTTGTAATATATAGATTTTATGACCGAATTTCTTATACGTTTCGACTCGTTTCAATTTCAATTCACATCTTTTAGGTGTTGCTGTCATGATCGATTATTTGTTTTTTTTTGTTTTATGAATTCTTGCAAATAATGTATATTTTAAATTTTTGTATTTTAATAATTTGTTTAAAAAAAGTTTGTTTTTTTTTTTTGCTCTTTATATATATAAAAAAAAGTTTTTTAATTTTAATTTTCTTTAATGTAAAAATTTTTTGTAAAAAGTAATGAGATCACCTTTAGATCTCATTACTTTTTTTCCTTCTTCTTTGCTAAAATCAATCTCTCTATTGTTTATATTTCCAAGTCCGTTATTAGCATGTTGACATGCGTTATTTTTCCACTTATCAAAATGTCTTGAATGTTTATCTTTACTCTTTTGAGTTTTTCTACATCGGTGAACGCGCTCTCACCACCCAATTTATCCATGAGTTTGAGTGAGATCATTGGAAATATTTTTTTTCCAAAGATCATCATCAAATCATTCTTGTAGGGTTTTCTGTATTTGTCGATGATATTATTCAGCAGATCGCTTTGGTACTCGTAAAACAAATTGAGCATGGCTTCATCCAATTTCAAACACATCATATATCTGTTGTCGCAGCGCTCTAAGTCCACCATCTTAACATCGTTCAATTCGATGGGATCGTGTACTAATGAATAGATATACCTATTTGTTAGCATATTTATTACATATTGTTTCAATTCACATCTTTTAGGTGTTGTTGTCATGATCGATTATTTGGTTTTTATGAATTCTTGCAAATAATGTATATTTTAAATTTTGTATTTAAATAATAATTTGTTAAAAAAAGTTTCTCTTTATATATAAATAAAAGTTAAATTTTAACATCCTTTTTTTTTTTTTTTTCGTATTAATTCAATTTTTTGTCACATTAAGAACATATAATTGATTAATTCTTTTTGAAGGAATTAAAACATATTATAAACAATTTTTAAAACTTTTTAACAAATTATCATTAATACAAAATTCGAAAAAAAAAAAAAAATTCTTACAAACTCAATTTTGAGGTAAAAACAATGATCAAGTCCGAACATCCGAATTATAGTTTAGGACGTGCAAGACTTCAAACGTTTAAAAATTGGCCTTCGCATCTTGCTCAAAAACCTGAAGATTTAGCCGCTGCAGGTTTTATTTATGTGGGTAAAAGCGACAAAGTTAAATGTTTTTGTTGTAATATACATTTGATGAATTGGGAACCTCACGACAGACCTTTACTAGAACATATAAATAATATTAAAAAAGGTGAATGTGATTATTTGAACAAGATCATAACGTTGGGATTGATTAAAATCGAAGGCGAAGAGTGGGATAGAAATAAAAACCAAAAATTATTGATGGATTTGCTACAATTAGGGTACACTAAGGAACAATTGTACAATGACCTTATCTCAATTTTTAACTTTAGAACATCTGATTAAATTCATGACACAAGCGGACGAGTTATTGTCATGTGTTGAAAGTGAGTTAAGCAACATGAACACTTGTCTGCTTTGCGAAAATGTCGCAAACGTTTTGTTTCTACTGTGCGCACATTTATGTTATTGTAAGGAATGTTATTCTAGAGACAAGAAAACGTGTTCGTTCTGCAAACAAGAAACAAAAGCGATCGTAAATTGTTTTGAATAAAAAAAACACATTAAAGAAAAAAAATTGAATTAAAAAAAAATCTTTTTTTTATATAAAGAGTAAAAAACAAAACTTTATAAACAGATTATTTAAATACAAAATTCGAAAAAATATATTCTTACAAAATGAAGCAAACAGATAAAAAAAAATTGGAAAATTTAAATGAGAAAACCGTACCTCAGTTAAATGAGATTTGTAAACTATTAAAAATTTCACATTTCAGAAATCATAGAACTAAATAAAAAAAATTGAAGTCATACAGAAACATTTGCAAAACGATGGAGAGGCAAACGAAATGCCGATAGCAACGACGTCAAAAAATGCATCAGTTGTGAAAAATGAGAAGAAAAAGATAGTAAAAGGAATCGAAATGCCAACGTCGAAAAAAACTGAAAACGTTTCGATTGTGAAAAATAAGAAGACGACTAAACGAAAAGCCGTTGAAGAAGAACTTCAAGTTTCCAAAGAAAAGAAAAGAAAAACTAAAACAAAAACGAGTGATGCACTTCAGATTCTAGGCAAACGAGATATATCGAGCGAAATTCGACGAGCAATAGACGAAGGGAAAGGAAAAGAATATCAAGCATGACTCAGCGCAGAACTATTTCAATCGAAGTCTGTGGAACGGGAGAGTGTGATCAAAGGCATTTTTAAAACTTTCGACGTGGTTCCCTCGTTGAAGAAAATCGATCTGAAATTGTTCATGGAACGGGTGAAGAAAAAAGTATTGGATTTGTTTCGCAAATACATGAACGTGGGACTAAAAATTGAGATGATACTCCATTGCGTGATGAATAAAATCGACATGAAGTCCGGCAAGAGCATCGTGAAAAATGCATATTTCAGATCTAACATCGAACCCGTATTTCGAGGTTCAGATTTATCGGACGTTTTCGAGAAAAGATGAAAGACAAGATGTTGACGTCTCTCACGAATTATCAACATGAAGGTAGTAATTGGATGTTCGATGAGATGTTGAAACTCGAAATTCACATAACTAAAAACGATTTGTTGAAAGGGTCTTCCTACGTGAAATTACCATATTTCCTAGCTAAAAAACACGCCGTGATCAACGTGAAAAATAAAGATGATCAGTGTTTTAAATGGGCAGTCACCACCGCTTTATACCCTGTCAAAATGAACATCGAAAGAGTTTCTTCTTACGAGGTAATTTCTAAAAATCTTGATTGGACCGGAGTGACTTTTCCAATGCAGTTAAAACACATCGAACGTTTCGAGGTTCAAATTCCCACCGTAGCGGTGAACGTCTTGGGATACGACAACGAAAAACAAATGATCTATCCTCTCTGACAGACTTCGTATCTCGAAAGAGAAAAGACGATTATTTTATTATTGATTTCGAATGGTGACAATCGTCATTATTGTTGGGTTAAACATCCTAGCCGATTACTGTCCAGACAAAATAATAAACATGAACATAAGGTATGTTTATGTTGCAACTGCATGAACGCATTTCACAATGAAAAATCGTTAGCGAAACATCAGGAATATTGCAACGAAAATCAAGGTGTCGCCGTCGAAATGCCTAAACCTAACACCATCGTGAAGTTTGAAAATCACAATAGAAGGTTAAAAGTACCATTCGTCGTGTACGCCAATTTTGAATGTTTCACCACGAAAATGAGTTCCTGTCAACCCAACGCTCTTCAAAGTTACGTCGAAAGATATCAAAAACACATACCTTCGGGCTATTGCATTTATGTGAAATGCGCTTTCGACTCGCAACACGACATAGGTCCCTTCACCTACACGAAACAGTATGAAGATGACGACTTGGCCCAAAGGTTCGTGGAAGAGTTAGAATGGAAAATTCAAATGTTATACGACAGATTCAAAACTCCGGCAAAAATGATCATCACGCGAGAGCAGCAGGACGAAAATAACAGAGCCACCGAATGTCACATATGCAGACAATCGTTCGATGAGAATTCGGAGGGAAATAAGAAGGTCAGAGACCACGATCATTACACGGGTCTGCATCGTGGTCCAGCTCACAGCATGTGTAATTTAAAATATCGAGATGCCGTTTCCTATCCGGTGATGTTTCACAATCTCTCAGGTTACGACAGTCATCTGTTCGTGAAAAATCTCGGCACCTCACACGAAGAATTAAATTGCATCGCGAACAGCGAAGAAAGATACATTTCCTTCTCGAAATGGAAGCTCATGGAGAAGAAAAGAGTAATCGACGGAAATACATTGGAAGAAAAAACGAAATCCATTCGTAGAGGCATACGTTTCATCGACAGTTTTACATTTATGTCAACTGCTCTGGAAAAATTAGACGATAACATGAGCAAGGATAAATTTAAAATCATGAGCGAACATTTTGGAGAATGAGTAGACATCATGTTGAGGAAAGGAGTCTATCCTTACGATTACATGTGCGATCTAAAGAGATTCAAAGACACCGCACTACCTTCGAAAGAAGATTTTTATTCGAAATTATACAAATCCGACATTTCTGACGAGAATTACGAACACGCCAAAAACGTGTGGAAATCATTTGATATGAAAACCATGAGAGATTATCACGATCTCTATCTGAAGACCGACGTTCTGCTCTTGGCAGACGTGTTCGAAAATTTTCGAGACGTCTGTTGTCGAAATTACGATCTGGATCCCGCTTGGTATTTCACCGCACATGGTCTGGCGTGGGACACACTGTTGAAGACCACCAAAGTCCAATTGGAATTATTATCTGACATGAACATGTTGCTCATGTTCGAAAGGGCTGCGAGAGGTGGCGTCTCGATGATCTCTCACAGATATTCTGAAGCTAACAATCCCTACATGAACGAAGGTTTCAATTCGAAATGATCGATTAAATACATACAGTATTGGGATGCTAATAATCTGTATGGTTGGGCTATGAGTCATCCTTTACCGATTGGAAATTTCGAATGGGTGACAGAACCGGAAGAGATGCAAAAATGGAGAGACTATCCTTGCATTTTAGAAGTCGATTTGAACTATCCGGAAGAATTACATGATCTACACAATGATTATCCGCTGGCTCCCGAACGAATGGAACCGAACGAAGATGAGGAAAAACTCATTCCAAATTTATTTAACAAACATAACTACGTCGTCTACAGCCAGAATTTGAAACAATACGTCGATTACGGGATGAAATTAGTCGACATACATCACATCATTCGATTTGATGAAGAGCCTTGGATGAAAAAATATATCGATCTCAACACGAATATCAGAATTAGAGCTGAGAACGATTTCAAAAAAGATTTCTTCAAACTCATGAACAACTGCATGTATGGTAAATCGATGGAAAACATCAGGAAGAGAACCGACGTTCGACTCGTCACGCCTGAGAAAAGAGCTAAAAAATTAGTGGCGAAACCCAATTTCAAACACCGAGCCATATTCGATGAAAATCTAGTTGCCATTCACATGCAAAAGATGCATCTGAAGTTTGAAAAAACGTATTATCTTGGACCGATCATCTTAGATATCAGCAAGTGATTGATGTATGAGTTTCACTACGATTATGTCAAACGAAAATTTGGTGATAAAGCTAAACTACTGTTCACCGACATGGACAGTTTAGTTTATGAGATAGAGACGAAAGACGTCTACCGAGATATATCTCAGGACGTGGCCGAGTGGTTTGACACGAGCAATTATCCTGTCGATCACCCGTCCAACATTCAATCGAACGACAACAAGAAGGTGTTGGGTAAATTTAAGGATGAGAGCGGCGGTAAACAAATTGTCGAATTCGTGGGCTTGAGACCCAAACTGTATGCTTATCGTCTAGAAGATGATGAAGAGATTAAGAAGTGCAAAGGAGTTAAAGCATGCGTGGTGAAGAAAAACATCTCTTTCCAAGAGTATAAAGATTGTCTGTTAGGAAGTGGTCCGGTGTATAAGACTATGAAATCGATTTGAAGTGAAAATCACGACTTGTATACCGAAATAGTCAACAAGATTTCGCTGACGGCCGACGACGATAAGAGATTCATGTTAGACGATAAAATAAGCACTTTGGCACTCGGACATTGGACTGTGGATCTAATTAGAGACGATATGAATGTGGATGATTGGATTCCAGATATGATTGTGGATGATAAGATTCCAGATATGATTGTAGATGATAGGATTCCAGAAAATCAAGAGGAATTAGATGGATTCAAAATTATAGAAATCGATAGAGACATCGAGAGAGTTAGTTTAAAAAGAAAACGAAAAAAAATTAAAAAATAAATAACGTCATTTTTAGTGAATTATAATAAAATAAATAAAAAAAAATTAAAATATATATGCATTTATGAATAAGAAAATAAAGATATCCATAGAAGGTGTTGTCTTACCTAACGAACCCCTATCCAACATCGATCTGTTGAATGCGGCAAAAGATTTGAAATTTGAAAATCAAAGATTTTCTAGGTGTGTTTTCCAGAGATGCCTTGCCGAAGAGAAGACCTCGAAAATCGGAATGCGGAATTTTAAATCTAGACGATTCATCGGGTGAAGGCACTCACTGGGTGGCGTGGATCAAGAATGGGAAGAAGAAAAATTATTATTTCGACAGCTTCGGAATCTCACCGCCAAAAGAAATAAAGAACTATTTCAACAAATCGATGGTTTGTTACAACACGGAACAAGTGCAATCACCAGATCAAGTGTTTTGCGGTCACCTGTGTCTCTACGTTCTCAAGAGATGGTCTGAAGGAGATCAGTTTCAAGACATTCTCAATGACTTACATTAGAGAGAGATTTTTTTTTATAGTATATATAAAGATAAAAAATTATTTTAAAAATTTTAATCGAATAAAAACGAAAAATAAAATAACATAGTTCATTTTTAATAAACTGCGTTTTGAATATATTTTTTCTGAAAAACAAAAAAATCCTTACAACAACATGCCAGTCGATAAATTTGGTAGAAGTGACGACGAAAAAGTCAACCTAAGAAAGAAGAGGAAGACGTTCGAAGTCGACAATGGTTACAACATTGCCAACTTGGACGAACATTACATTCGGAGATACGAACCTCGAGAAGAACCTTTGAACATGAACGATAAGAAGCTCTACAATCTTCCCGAGCTGATAGATCTCGCAGATGCTGCGACTAAAAAATATACGTTGACAGGGGGAATGCCGATTTCGAACGAATCCTGCTAGATAATTACATGGATAAAACCATGACCGATGATCTCGATCTGAAATCCAAACGTTTGGTGAACGTCGCAAATCCCATAGATCCCACCGATGCGGCGACCAAGAAATATGCGGACGACACTCACGCGAGATTCAGCGAACACCTGAGAAATAGATACATTCAGAAAACGATGCATTCGGAATTGAACGCCAATTCTAACAAGATACCGAATGTGGCCACTCCCACAAATCCCAAGGACGTGGCGACCAAACACTACATAGATCTGGAACAGAGAAAGTCTGACAGACGAGAAATGAAATCGGATCTGAATGCGGGATTCAACAAGATATTGAATCTGTCGAAGATCGACGACACGGATTAGACTCAACCGCGGTCAACAAGGGCTACGTAGATTCTGCCATGATACAATCACAAGAATACCTAGAATCACAAGTGGACGATCTCTACCTGAACAAACAATCTGGCGGAACCATGGAGGGTGGCATCAACATGAATGGTCACAATTTATTCGGTCTCGATCACGATCCCGAATTCGATTCCAGCACGGTCAGCAGAAAGTATGTAGATGACAACTCAGTCTGGAGAAAGGGTGACATCATGGAAGGTAAACTAAACATGGGTGGACATGCGCTCACGAATCTACCGGATCCTGTGAACATGACAGATGCCTGCACCCTGATTTCGGTGGTGGAGAAAGTCAAATATGCTAGACAATTGATCACAGTGTGGGCCGAGGAGGCCGGCACCTTAGATGAAGGAAAAGCTGAGTGGTCTTTCGGAAATGGAGGTAGCGGATCGAAACATGGTCAGGTGGGATATCCCAAGCCGCTGGGAGGTGAAATCCTTCGAATGAGTCTGGCTTCCTCGGATTTGAATAACAGAGCAGTCGTCAATCTCATGGTGAATGGAGTAGAGAGCGATAAGAGATACAGTGTCGAAAAGACTGAGAATCAACACGCGAATGTTAGCACGTTCGGCACGCCTCTCAAAGTGAACGCCGGAGACAGGATTAATTTCGTTACGAAAACCAATAATCCCGAAGCCGCCACTTCTGTGGTGAGTCTACTGTCTACTGATCGAACTAGTTCCTTTGAACAAACAGTGAACGCGTGGAAAATAATGAATTAAAAAAAAAAATAATGTGTGATTTAAAAAAAAAAAAAAAAAAAAAAGTAATGAGATTTAGAAAGATGTTCAGTCTCTCTAGATCTCATTACTTTTATTTTTTTTTTGTTTTTTTTTTTGATAACTTTTTATTATATATTATTATACGATATCTGAAATGTTTTTTTTCTTTAGTAAAAGAATTTTGTCACTTATGACGATGATTAAAATTGCATCCTTTTTTAATTTTCTATCCATTTATGATTACAATTTATACACTTTGTGAATACAGTTGTTGGTTCATCACCAGATCTAGTTTGTTAAGATTCGATTTTTATTTGACGTTTCTTACATTTGCGACATTTTAAAATTGTATTTTTTATAATTTCTTCGTTAGATCTTATGAGATCAAACTCTTCTTTTTCTTTTAAACGATATTCGTTAAAATCACAACTATTCCATCCTTTTTTTGTGTTACGTTCTTCATATTCAATTTGAATCCATTTTTCCAAGTATTTTATTTTAACGTCGTAGTAATCTGAAGTGAACAGATGATTTGTTGTTTTCGTGTCAAAAACATCCATTTTGTTTTCGAGACTTTGGTTTTTAATTAATCTTACATCCACATTTTTAACGTTTATTAATTTTTTTCACACACTCGTCTCTCATCGAATGATCGACATCTTATTTCCGTCGAATTGTAATTCTCTGTCTGACAGGACCAGGGCGAAGGCTTCGGTTTTTCTCGGAATGTTCCTATCGAATTGCATCTTGATCTGAATGTCTAAGACGCTACTCTTGAGTCGTTCACTCTGTTTACTGACGTCGAATACGAACATGGGATACATCGACTTGTATTCGCCGGGAGATATGTTAGGATTGCTCATCAATTCGTCTAGACCGTGATACTTCTTTCTAAAATCAGCGGCGTCGCCGTACAGTCTGCAGAAATCGTTCTTGTCGAACGACGCATTGTAATCGATTGCTGGATATCTCGTGGCGTTCAGAAACACTTGCATGTTTCTCAAACTGCAGTGATCGAACAGCGACACATTCTTTTCCTGAGACCTGTCCCGATCGGTCTGAAACACAACCACGATGAAACGTGGTCTCTCGGAAGCGGATTTCACCGTCAATCTCCAATCGAAGTGATTCGTGGAGGGAGGAATGCTAGCCATGTCGCACTGTCTCATTCTAAATCCCACAGGTAATTTACTCTTGGATTCTATGATCTTGTAGAGACGCGCTTTTTCCATGATCGAAGGCTCCACATGTGGAACGAACCACGATATCTTGTGTAGAGTTATCTTACCTGCATCAGTCGCAGTAAGTCTCACTATTGCGTCGTCGTTTCCTTTTCGAATCAACGTCAGATTGTGTTTGAATCCGTACATGATCTTGTTGTAATAGTCCGCGAATCCGAAGATGTGTTTCAAAGGTATCCTGAACGAAAACGTTCCTTTAGGTCTGGACGTCTTGACGACGTAGTCGAATATCAAGGCGGCGCCGGCGCTAGCAGGGCCGACGGTGTTTTTCACCCACAACTGATTAAGTCCTCTGGATTTCGAAAAATCATCAGGATACGTCAAGAGTCCGAACATCGTGGTGGCCTGACCGGGATGAAACACAGATTCTATCTCTTGTCCGGATAGCATGTATTTTATATTAGTGAATAGATGCATGATACCATTATTGGCTAGAGTAACCGTGTCGTCGTCAGCGTAGTCGCTCCCATCTTCCTTGGTGAGACGTCCCTGCACCACTATGAAACTCTCGCTAGGATGTATGAATAGATCTTGAGTTTCGACGTTAATTCTTATCTCTCCCGCATTGTTCAAACTCGTTCCGGTTACCGGTTCGTATTCGTGAACCTCATATTCTTGAATACTTTCATCTTTCACTATGCTTTGTGCTATATCTAGTATATTTGTCATTTTAAAGGATTTTTAGTTTTTTTGTTTATTAATTAACTTGCTTTCTTTATCTAAAAATAGTTTTTAATTATTTTTTATTATTATTTTTTCTCTCTTATATATATATGTGTGTAAACAAGAAAATGTTAAAGAAAGTAAATAAAATTTTTTTTTTGTTTTCTTTATCAAAACTTTGTCTTTTGTAATTGTTGTTCGTAAAATTTCCGATGATCTCTTCTCCATCCAAAGCTTCGATTTCGTAAGTCACCGGATCGGTGTGAAATATTTTGATTATCACGAAGATTTCCGAGGTCCATCGAGGAGTATAACCCTTTTCAAGGTGCTTCTTATAAGCGTAAATTCTCACTCGATCACCGATCGCAAATTTCGGCGTTCTAGACTTCTTCCTGATCTTAGATCTCTCAGGATATAGATTCGCGTAGACCCGTTTTTCGTTTCGAGGATCGCTAGCTTCCGCGGGAGTCATGTTGATCGATCTGTGTCGCGTGTTGTTGTAATCTTTGACCAGACCGTCCAGAGCGTATATGTATTTCTTGGTTGAATTCGCCGTGAAGTATCTGTGCATCTTTTCCTTCATCGTTCGATTCCAACGTTCCACCACGCTGGCTTTCTCTTCATTTTCGATCGAGTAGAGGTCTACCAATCGATGAACGTGCTTGTTGTAGAATTCCTTTCCCTTATCCACCCACAATTTACTCGGTTTTCGAGAAGACGAGTCGAACACGCTCTTCAGAGCCTCGGCGACGCAAGGTCCCGGTTTATTCTTCAAAGCTCTGATCCAACCGTATTTGGAAAACACGTCGATGACCGTCAATAGATATTTGACGCCCTCATTCCACCTCGAAAACGACCTCATGTCGACCAAGTCGGCAGACCAAATATCATCCAAACCCTTCACGAACACCCTTCTCTTTCGAAATTTACGCACTATGGGTTTGTGTAACTCCTCGGCCAATTCGCTCGTCAATAATCGTTTCTTCTTCTTCTTTTCAGATGCGCTTTTTTTTTTTGAACGCCACATCCGAATCGACGTTTCGCACTGATGAGATTGCCGACCAGCGAACGTTCCATCTTCTCTCTCCTGGTCGGATTCGATATGCCTCTCAATTTCCCCAACATGTTTTTATCGCAGACGTCGTGGCGAGTCTTGGTGTCGAGATGTCCGGCGTAGCACAGATCGTGATCATACGCGGACGCGTCCACCCTATTCACAGGTTTGCTCCAAGATTTGGGTGTCAGATCAGCATTGAGTCTCTTGTTCAATTTCGTTCCGGGTCTCGTGAAACTGTGACCGGGCAGATGCATTTCGAAAGGTAGATTATTGATCATTTTATTCACGATGCCTTTACCTTTGCTCACGTTCTTTTTTTGACGAATCGTGTCTTGACAGAACCACACACGTCGCAAATTCCGCGAAGCATCTGTCTGTCGTTTTTAGTTCGCACTTCTCTAGAATTACTCGTCTCGGTAACTCTCTTACACTTTACGCAATACATTTTTTAAAGAGTTATTTAAATTAATTTCGTTTTTTTTATTTTATATATAAATTTAATATTTAATTAATTCTGTTCTTATTATATATATATTTTTTTTTTTCAATCGCTGCTCTTGAGTTCTATCATCTTACTGAATTCCTCCCTGGCCTCTTTCCTCCCCTTTTCCACGAGAGAATCCTTCATCTCTTCCTTGATGATCTGACGAGTCTTGATTCTCACGGCTTCTTTCATGGCATCGTATTTCGTTTTCTCGCTCAATATCGCGAAGTATTCACCGTCCGATATCCTACCATCTTTCAACGCCATAGAGATCATTTCGGATATCGTGTCGATCTTGGAGTCGGCCAAGACGCGAATCTTGTCGTGTTTCTTCGCCTTCAGATATAATTTCCTACTCAAAAAGTTTCCGAGCGTGCTAAACAATCCGGCGGCGAGAGCCACTCCTTCTACGGTCAACACGATCGGAATGCCGACCGCGGTCGACAACAATCCGATGCCGGCCGCGTGTAAACCCATGGAAATCGTGATGAGTGTCGTGTCGATCGCGTTGACGAATTTCATGAAACGCGAATACTTCTTCTTGAGAGAACCACGAGAATCTCTCTCTCGAGTTAGATACTCTTGGATTCTACTGATTTGATCGATGCGATACCTCTCTCCTCTTTCTTTTTCTTCTAGCGACGGTGCCGTCGGCAAAACGTCGATCGGCTTCTCATCCTCGTCATCCACTAACGTCGGATACAATTTATTTCTGGTTCTCATTTTTGTTTTTTTTTCTTTCTAATATTAGATAAAAAATTTATGTGTGTATTTATTTTTATTTTCTATTCTCTCTTATCTTATATCAACGAGAAAACTTAGACGTATGCTTCATTGAACAATAATTTCATGATGCATCCCTTATCTCGTAAAGTCAGACTTTTACGCGCCAATTTCTGTTCTTCCGAAACTGTGGGCTTGCTTTGATCCTTACAGAAGAGTAATCTCTTCCAAAACGCGATCACTTCATTGATTTGAACGCGTTCGAACGCCGGTTCGAAATACTTGACGACTATATCTTCCCTTTCCATCCACAGACACGAATGATTCTCGTGATCGAAGTCTAGGTGATCCCGACATCCGACGCATCGTTCTAACAAGAGACGACCTAGTTGTTCGTTCACGCAGAATGCATAGGCTCTCATCAGCATTTTTAAAAGAAACCTTACTCTAATAGTCTGAGAATCGCTCATGATTTACGTATTTTTTTTTATTATCTATTCGATTTGATATATTTATTTTTTAAATAACTATTTATTTATATATATTTTTTTCTCACCTATATATCAATCAAAAACGTGACAGTGGGTTTGCGGATTCTAACACCCTGGCAACATTCTTCATTCAAAACATTCCATTAAGTGTTTATTAAGATTATCTCACAATAACGTGTGTTAGTTTTACTTCAGGAAACGTGACAGTGGGTTTGCCGGTTCAAACATCACCTCTTTACACGAGTCGATTTCAGACCTAAAATCCGCAAGTGGATCTCCGTGTACGCCTCCATAGGGTTTCAGTGTTAAAATGGTGTACGGACGCGAATGATTTAGAATCGGCAAGATGATGATTTAGAAACGACAAAACGTTTTTTGCTCGCAATTTAACACTGAATCCTATGGGAGAAATCCATTTGTCGATTTCAATCAAAACGGTACATGAACGTGTACGTAAAGCTACGGGCGTTTTTTTCACTCTAGGATACAATTCAGTGATTTTTGAATCGGCAAAGCCGATTCTAACATCACCCTAAAAACGTTCAAATCGTGTACCTGTACACGATTTTAACACTAAATCCTATGGAGGTGTACACGAATGTACGTGTACACGTACACGTACATGTACGTTGATGCTTGAATCAGCAATTATTACCTACTATACTCAGTGATAAAACTGAAATGAAAACGTAATACAGATGAATGACGACCCCACGCCCCCCCCCCCCCCCCACCCACTCCTAAAATACATAGACAGACGTGTCGTTAAATGACAGTCTAAATTCGAACTTGAATCATCATGTTATTTATGCTTTATAATCCAAAATCTTCCCACTGCAATTTTAGGCTGTGGCATTTACCAAGGCATTGTCCATTGCTATAGCTACCTCAACCCCACATCAGCAACAGGCAATGTCTTAGCATACGGGGCCACGGTTGTTATCATTGGCCAGAGGTTGCAGGCTCGAAACACAAATTAAAATTAAAACATAAATAAAATAAAACAACGAGCCGCCGACCATTACACTACGTTAAAAATGGCAAGCTCAAAAAAGTTGCGTCAACAACGAAATACACTAGACACACGGACACAACAAAATAATTTATTCACAAGACAACACACCGCCGACCATTACAATAGGCAAATTGGCGGACCAAAATTGACGAGACAGAGACAACACACCGAGCCGCCGGCCATTACAATAAGCCACAATGGCGAGCCCACATCAACACAGACAATGAAACAATGTACAATGAAAGCGAATGCAATTTCAAAATGTGTTGAGCCGCCGGCCCTTACAATACGCAGAATGGCAGGCCCAAATTAATTAACGAAGAAAAATTAAACAAACTAAAAGAAACATTTATACTGTTTAGCCGCCGAAAGTGCTACACAATTATTCCGGTTCCCGATTCCATTTTTTTAAAATGGCCTGAACCGAACGCGGCATGCATGCTAGCCGAATCAAATCCATCCCAAATTAGAAACATCATAAAACATGTGAAAATATCAACCCTCACCTAGTCGAAATTAACAACCCATAAAATAAAATGATGATTTAAATTCTCTATCATTGCCCTGTAAAACAACATGTTGATGAATTGTTTCAGCAAAACAAATTCCCACCGTTCCGAAATTCTATGAAAATTAGGAATGAAAACGTTGCATGTAAAGAGAAGTAACCTAAAATTGTTACCCGCTAACGGAACTGCCAATCAGATACACCAAAGTTCGCATTCCGTGATATAACGTGGGTTTATGGTTTAACACATAAACCCTATTATAAGAAAACAAAACTGACAGGGATAGGAACGATAAAAGGCAGATCCCAGCCCCCTTCGGGGTGTCCTGTCGTGGAAGTCGCTTCTAAATTCACGCTTGTCAGTGTGGACTTCAATATGGCAGATAAGGACCCCATTGGAGAAAATTATAGCAAAAAAAAAAAAAAAATGGACAAAATCAAAACAATCCTAAATCTCCAGAGAAACGTTAAATAACACCACTGGGAAAAAATAACAGAAATTAACGCCTTCCTAGTTCCCCAATTAAATCATTTACTTCTTTCGATCCACAACCCCTCACCAAAATTCTTAAAAGAAATAAACAGCTTGCTGTTCAGTTTTATTTGGGGAAGTACTGTAGATAAAATAAAGAGGCGTCGTGTCATGTCAGGGTATGCAGAAAGGGCTTCAGAAAATGATAGATCTAAAGATACATATAAACACTATGAAAGTCTCATGTATAAACAGACTCACAAAAAATAATTTTTCAACGCTAGTTTTTAAGTCTTTTGCTTGTATTGCACAAATCGGAGAAATCTTTGCGGAACATAAATCTGTTCAAAAGCTAAAAAAGCACATACTGCATCATCCCTTTTGGCTCGAAGTCCTACAATCATGGAAACAGTATATAGTAACATTCAAACGAACAGCAACAGATTTTATTAAGTCTTCCTTTGGTTATAGCAGTGAATTAAATAATATAGGAATATTACCTTAATTAAACCATGCATGGATATTTCACAGCAAACTGGACTCAGAAAATAATTGAATATCTTTTTATCGCTCATTCATGTAAATGGAGCCATCAACACAACGGGAGAACGAAAAATTGAATTTTCATTAGTACTCATTGTCAACGACTAAAACGCAGTAAGGATGTTTTAAAATTTATTTTTTCCTTTCAAAATATTATATCGAAAAGAAAAAATATTTAAAAAATAAAAATAACTTAATTAGTTTCTAAAAAAAAACAAAAGGGGAAAAAAGGGAAGGATATTTTTTTATGAATTTAAAAATCATGCCATATTTAAAGATCAGAAAGCCTAAGTTGACAGACGAGAGGATTCATCAATTTCTAGAACTGAAGAGGAATATTCGAGCGTGCAATATGGCTAAACAAATGGGCAATATCGAGTTGAAACAAGAGACAACTAAGTTGTTCAACCCTGAGACAGAAATTCAAGAAGAAATGAAAAGAGAGATCGTCAAAGAATAGAAACCATTCTGAGAAAAAGTTAGGACACCTAGTTACAGACATTCTATTTACGAATCTTGAATCTTATGATACGACTTATAGTTACAGACCCTCAGGTCAACCTTATACTACCGCATACACACATTCCTCTCCTCCTTTTCAGTATCAGCACTTTTCGCCGAGTCCTTCCAAGACAGACAGAATTGAGACAGATGCGTAGAGTCAACTACCGATGGCCACTACTGCGAGCATGATGGTAGATGGTGGCAATATGAAACCCGAAGATTACATGAATTTATACCAGACGAATCCGTGGAATGTGGACTCTCTCTTAGGCTTGTGTGAGGGAGACGATAGCAATCTCTACATAGGTGACAAAAAAGTGGAAATAACCGATGACAGTAGTCTGATCGTTGAAGATCAAGAATCCGAACGTACTAAAGGATTGTGGAATTTGCTGCTGCTGGCTAAACCTACGGATTGTGAGGAAGAGGATTACAGAACGTATGGCAGTCTCCTGGTTCAGTTGAATGTCATGCAAAATAACAATGATTCCAGAGAGACGAGTCCGAAAGCGAGCAAAAGTTTGAAGTGGAAGAACGTGATGAAACCCATATGGGATATGAATACGGTATTAGTCAAATCGGTCACCGGGCAGGGAATGACAATCACCACCATGATCATTCCTTGCTATCCTAATGCAATGCTTGAGAGAAAAAAAAAATATTTAAAAACAAATGAGACGAAAAAGAGAAAATGATATGCTAGTGATAAAGAACAGAGGATTTATGTGATCTTACGCCTACGGTGGATTGGGTTTGCTGCATTCGATGTTGGGAGGTCTGTTGCATGCCTTCATCGGTGATAAGACCACCACCGGCTAAACGATCAAAATTGTCGTCGAAATCTGAAGAGATTCTAGCGAACATGAAACTTGGAAATTTCAAGGGTTCTAGTGTTGAGGCGCTCACTGAGATGTTGAACAGCAGCAGCAGCAGCAGCAGCAGCAGCAGCAGCAGCAGCAGCAGAACAGGACTGAAAAAGTCAGAAATGAATTGAAAAAAAAAACAAATTAATTTTATACAATAAATAAATAAAAAGAAAAAAAATAGTTTAAAAAAAAAACACAAAAAAAAATAACTTGTTAAACACACAACGAGAAGGGAAATCAAGATTTATTGTGGAAGATTGAGAGATCGAAGCACAATTTTTTACCTCAAAGCATAAGAGCATAGATAGTGGGAAAATCGAATTGTGGAAAGATGAATCTGTTAATGAATCTGTTGTTGTGACTGGAGAAGTTGGATTACGATAATTTGTTCGTGTTTGGCAAGAAACTTAACCCAAATACGAATTACTGCAAGAAAGCTCTGAGCACAAATGTATGGAAGGACGTCATAATGAGAATCTACAATCACCGAGATGAATTCGAAAAATGAGATCCATCACTCGCAACGATCTTACAAGAAACATCGAGAGAACTAGGAAATAATAAAACATCAAATGTGGAATGTCAGTTTTATGAAAATGCAAACGACATGCCCGATCCTCGGAACTTGAATTCAGAGCACAGAAATCTCATGATCTTCGATGACTTGATGTTGGAGAAACAGAATTGGCGCGAATCTTACTACGTGCGAGGACGTTACAGCAATGTGGACTGTTTCTATCTATCTCAAAATTATTTCACAGTGCCGAGACAGACCAAAGGAGAGAACATGAATTTTCTGAGTTTCATCAGGATTTCAAGAATCTCAGTCACATTTACGGCTATCATGTGACCAATGACATGGGCAAAAAAGAATTCAAGAGATTTTGCACGTTGGTGTGGGATTGTGCACATTATAATTTCGTATCCATTGGTCTTATGAGTAATAAATCCTACAGAAAATTTTGGAATGGATTCGATATTCTGGATGATTGCAATTAATAATACAATTCCCGAAACTATGACATGCTCTGGACGACACAATTCGTAATATTAGCGACAGAACCATGCTTAAGAACAACTTAACTTCCACATCCATTTCATCATATTCCAGTTATGTCTGCTGCAATAATCCCTACTGCCCTGCTTGCACTTCGTAAACTTCGAAATTGTCAAAGTCATGTTCTGCATCTTCATCTGGAATCCTCGTCTTGTGCAACCTGTTGTGCTTCCTCCCTACAGTTGTGCTATGTAAATACAATATGTACACAATTAATAACTTGCAAACAATAATCTAAACAAATAATTCATCACATTCGTCACCCTACGATGATGATGCTGCTAACGTAGACTCCACGCCCAAACATCGTGTCCTTCCTCTTTGTCACAGTCTAAACAATACTAACTTCACGATAGGACTTGTTACCACTCTCAGGTGTTATGATGAGTAGTGGAGGGTGTCCTATAAGCAGGTTGTTTCTTGCCAACCTTGAAGCACCATCTTTCCGCTTGCGTATATGAAGCACCAAACCTCCGACCCCAGAAAAGAAATGATTTGATCACCATTCACCATCATGTGTCACATAACCGGCTCTATGTTCATTCATTCAGTCACAGTCTGTTTGCAATCACCCTATCTTCCAGGCGGTGGCAGGTAGACAGGCAATCTGGCTATGCCACTTCCCAAGGTATGCTACTCATCACACATATATTGTGCAATATGTTTATTTGAAACCATTTTACATGCATGTGTACCGTGAATAAAGAATCTGAATATGAAACTAATGGGGAAAAATCATATTAAGTAGAGATAAAAATAAACAAATAAAATAAAAAAATATACAATAATTAAAAATATAAAAAAAATGTTGCGAGAATACCAAACTCCTTTATTAGAAAGCAACACGGAAAGAACAACCGATAATATAATTGCAAAAGATTCTTTTTTGATCGTGGTGACCGACGACAAGACTCGATTCATGATGAAATTTAATCCACAGATTGAATTGGATGGGAATAAGAAGTATGAGATGGCACTTGTAAATCTGGACACGTACTATTCATTTCCCAACATCACGGAGAAAAATAATACATTCAGATATTCGAATGGAATGGATTGGTTTATGATTCACATTCCCAAAGCAGTTATGACATAGTCGATCCGAACAAACTCATTCAGACTGGAATGAAGATTGATGGTCACGGCGGAACTACCATCAACATAACTGCCAACGTCAACACTCTGCAAACGATATTGGATATGAGAGAGTGTTATCGAGTGGATTTTAGAGGAGATAACACTTTTGGAAAGATGTTGGGATTCAATCGAAACACGTACGAAGGACATGCAACATCAGAAAATGTGGTGGACATTCTCTCTATCAACAGTATTTTGGTGAACGTCAACGTGATCTCTGGAAGTTATGTGAAAGATGGCACACAGCCCATGATCTACTCATTCTTACCAGACATTTCTCCGGGCTACAAGATCATAGAGTGACCCCGAAATTTAGTCTGTTTGCCTGTCATAATTCATACTTTATACAGTATTACCACTGAACAAATGGATCAAAATGAAGAGTTGGTAGATCTTCGCTGTGAACGTGTGATGATGAGATTTCACATAAGATTTTTATTAAAAAAACAAAACAAATTCTGTTAAATAATTTATTAAACAAACAAACAAAAAATATTTTCATAATATAATTGTTTTGTTCTTTTGCAGAGTAGGAAATTGAATTAAAAAAATGAACAAATTTCTTTTTTTTAAATTCAAGTCAATTCTTTATATATATGTACATAATAGGAAAAAAAAAAAAAAAAATTAAATAAAAAATTTTTTTAACAAAATTAAATTAAAGAAAAAAATAAATAATGATGAGATACATAATATAAAACGTAAACATATCTGAAGGTCAGAAAGACAAACTTTGCATAGCATTAGAAAATCGAAGAGAAAGCTGTGAGATTGAAATTAAGTCATCAAGACCTGCGCAATGGATGCAACAAAATCGCCAAAGCGCATCGTAATCGAAGAGGATTGACCACGAGGCTGAGTTCTGCACAACTGAGATATAATTTGAAATGAAAGGTGGTTTCTTAGGATTGTTGGCGGGATTGGCCACCACGGCATTATCTATTCCCACCAAAATCATGTTGTCAGCTTTGAGTATAGGTGCTCTGTCGGATTGGCTAGATCTGGAGCATGGAAAATAACCAGGAACAGAATGTTTCTAACGCGAGGAGGAGTTGTGTGTCGAATCAAAACAGATGGTAAAGGATTGTATCTGAAATGCATGATAGGTTGCGATGTGTTTCAACAGATGGTAAAGGATTGTATCTGAAATGCATGATAGGTTGCGATGTGTTTCAAGCTCACTGAGACTGTCTCTGTCTGAAGAGTGGAAAGAAATTGATCTCATCACCATATCAATAGGTTTGGGTGTTGCTGGAGTGGGTCTCTTATTGACCGTGTCTAACATTCCAGTTGCAATGGCGGTAGAGGGAGTTGCTCTTGCGACAGGTTTCTTGAGCACAGTTGGAAAATTAGTGAGTAAAAAACTATCGTTGAAGGCCAAGAAATACGAAAATATCAAAGTGTAGGTCGACGCAAAAATCAATTCCATAAGCGACATGATATCCAGTTCTCTGAAAGACGGAAGGATTTCCGAGTGAAAAATTCACTACATTCGCGGAAAGGGATAAATTAGAGGTTTTGAAAGAGGATATGATGAAAAAATCTCATCAGATATAATGATATTATGCAGTTCGACTAAAACTCAATTCGTCAATAGAGGTGGAGGAACGGTTAACAGACTCATCAATAATCTCCCCTTCAACATGCATCTGCCAGGACATCAATTTACGGGACAGGATATGAGATCTCCGAAATCGTGGAGCAACACCATCAATAGAGTCAATCGAGCAGTCTACAGTCACAATATCTGTTATGCTAATCATCCCAAAATGAAGACTCGAAATGATGTGTGCGACAAGAACATGTTGACAGATTTGAAAAATATAGTCAATCCCACGATGAGAGAGAAATTCGAACGTTCTCTAGTCAGTAAACCATCGACACGAAACGTTGATTTGGAATGGAAAATAAAAAAGCAATTCACTTATGCATTAGTAAATGAACTCCACACACCAATAGTGCACAGATTTCAAAACAGTAGAATATTCGTCAAAGGATTGGATCAGGTGTGGGCTGCCGATCTGGTGAACATGCAATCGCTGTCTAGGCACAACAAATGTGTGAAATATTTGTTGAAAGGCATAGATGTGTGATGAGATGAGAGCATTAAAAAATAAATCAGGAACGAGTGTGGCTGAAGCTTTGGAAAATATCTTCACTTCTTCGCAAAAAACCTGAGAAATTATGGGTGGATAAAGGTCGAGAATTTTGCAATGATCACGTTCGTTGACTCATAGACATTTATTCACAGAAAACGAGGAGAAGTTGAGTGTGGTCGAATGATGGAATAGAACCATGAAGGAGAAAATGAAGGAGACAGATATTTCATGGCTAACTCGATTAACAAATACTTGAATGTCTTAGGCGATTTGGTTGATGACTATAACCACACGCTCCACAGTTCCTTCAAGATGACATCTGTGGAAGCTAGTGATCTTCGAAACGAAAAGGAAGTCTATGTGAATCTCTATCCATTAAAGATGGTAGTGACAAAATGATTGAAATTTGTTAGTGGGTGATCGAGTGAGAATTTACAAGTGGAAAAAACATTTTGAAAAAGGGTATACACCAACATGGATGGAAGAAATCGTGGTTCAAGTATTCTACATTGATCCCATCAATTATGAGATAGAAGCATTAGACGGTGAAGAAATCAAAGGAAAGTTTTACAAACAACAATTGAAAGTATTCAAGAGTATGAAATGCACGAATATTTACCCGCGGCTAGAACTAGTCTCAATAATGAAGGAGAGATAAGACCCAATATCGAAATGCAAGATCTCTTTCTCAACCCAAGCAAAAGTTATCTCCAGATAGAAGGGCGATGGGCGAAAAAGGATGGTATCGATTATGCCAATGATTTGTTTACTCCTAATATTCGGTTGATAATTTTGTATTGAAAGTATTTTAATTTGTTGTCCATAATCCCACAGTTAATTGATTTTGGTATATTGTAGTCCAGTTTAGGTTTAATTCGATTTCTGATTCCCATTTAAATTGTGATTTATATTTAAAGATTTTTTGTGTATTTTGAAGCTTCAGTAATCTGTGACCTTTTTCTGATAAGATATTTTGGTCCGGGGTGGGGATAATAGGTTGTTCGATTGATGCAATTGTTTCCTGGTCCAACTCTAACTCTGTCATTGCTTTTCTGATTCCCATTATTACACCGGAGTAGCTTATAAACTGTTAAAATTAGAGAAATTTCCATACCTATGTTTAAAAATTTGATAAGACATGAGACTACCATCTGGATTAAAATGTTCTCTAATGCATCTGATTCCACTTTTGTTCCAGACTGGAATACTAATTATATTTAAGTATGTTTATCTAGCATTTTAACTCAATGTGTATATATTTTGCTTTCGGACTTGAGTTTCACATAGAAATAACTGAGAAAATATTTAAAGCTGTTAAATGAGGTAACTTATTCTATCATTTCTTTTCTCTCTCTCCTCTCTCTCCCCTCGATCAGTCACCCATTGCAATTCTTAACAAAATCCTCATTCGAATAGAACGGAGCAAAACGGCGACGATCGCAAAATCACCATACTGACGGTCCTTGCTTTTCGGCCTTTCTTTTTTCGTTCCGGCGCTTTTCGGCTTCGGGGTATGGTGCTTTTCGGCCTCTGGTGCTTTGAGTCGGGCAACGCGAGGCCGAAAAGCGATAAACATACTACTGGGACCGAAAAGCGCGAGGCCGAAAAGCAAAGGAGCCCTGACGAGTATCGAGATCGCGACACTTTACAAATTCCTATGGCGAATTTGTATGGAAACAGAAGTTTTTCGACATCGTCTTTTTAGCCTCCTTGCGAGGGGAGGGGTAAGAATATGAAGGGAGCGCTCTACAACTCTCTACAAAATGTCAGTTCCAATAACACAGCAAAAAGGCGACGTTGGCAGAAAAATTAGTTTTTCGCAAATGACCGGGGCCAGGAGGCGAGCAATCTTCAAACCTTTACACATTCGTATGAGAAATTTGTATGGAAAAGAAGTTATTTCCAGATCGTCTTTTCCAGCCCACTTTGAACGTAAATTTTCCTCTTATTCCCACAAACAAATCCCCATTGCATTAACCTTACTCGAAATACAAGTCCAGGCAGAAAGTAGTCTAGAATTAACTAAGTCCTATTTTAGCTGGCCCAAAAAATTTTCAAGCTAAATTCCCAATGCTTTCAAGCTTAAATTTTGAGGTGGCCTAGAAATAAATTTTTGCTGGCTTATAATTGTCCTTTTTCCTGTATTGATACCTTATATTCGATTTTTTTGTATATTTTAACAGATTGATAACGTCCAAAACCCGTCATGGCAAGCACAGATAACAGGTAGAAAGAAGTGGACTCTGGAACCACCACCTGAATGTTACTATGAATGTCCACCCTCCTTTGAAACAACAGTACACCCTGGAGAGATAAGTAAGTTATGTTCGCACTTCATTGAAGAAAACGTTTTCTCCCGTATCCAATGAACTTAATGCACCCAACAATGTTTGTGAAAAAACTAGCAATAGTTTTTTTTTAACACTAACCTTATATATACGGGCATAACTAAACAACACTCTATATTCATAACGCGCCATTCATTTTTTTTATTAGTTTTGTCTTAAAACATAGCTTATTGACCATCACTGAAACGAGCTTATTGGATTATGTTCTGTATTTGTGAGGGGGGGGGGGGGGGTGGGGGTAGTCATGCGTTATGTTTTGGGGAGAAAAGATAAAAGTTTTAGTTGTTTAAGAATTTTATTGCTGGTGCGTCTGCTACTCAAAGGTTAAAATGTTCCAATGAGTGTCCAAAAGAAAATGACGCATATAATTATAGCCCATTCCAAAAATACTCCACCCTGTTTCAACGAAAATGGTGACAATTTTTGTCAAACCGACACTAATACTCACACGAGATGTTCACAAAATTCATAAAAGGCGAAGTAACAACGAATTTATGAATTTTTTTGCGCGATTTTCTACGAACCGCTCTTCCTGAAGATTTTCATTTAACTTTTCTTATTTTAAATATTTTTTTCATTCAAACGGTATTTCGTCACTTCTCTTGAAAATGAGCTCCATTTGTTTGTTCTAGTGGGCGGCCATGAAGCGGTCCTTCACAGGAGCAATTTTGCCACGTGCTAAAAATCGCTCTCACAGTGTGGGTTACGAGTAAGACGTTGACTTTTGATTCAGGCCATGCCAACCAGTCAACGCTGTTAATAGATATCTGTGTCGAATGACTGATATAATGGATTGCGGGCAAACACTTCTTCCAGCAAGAGCCTTCACCGATCTTTGTGCTGATCTTCGGGCAGTTTTACTTTTCGAAAATACGTTATACAAATATTTACAAAATAACGTTATGACGTAAACTCCTGGAGGTTGCAAAGATAGATTATGTAGATGATGTGCCAGAAACTACATACTTTGAGGATATCTACGCTGTTTTAGCGCATATCGGGAATTGTCTCATGAGTATGGACCTGAAAGCTTTATTTAATAATAATATTTTCAGGTCCTCACGAATGAGATCATTCTCAATATTCACTAAAATAGCGTAGATATTTTTTATATGCTATGTGCCATTTTACTGCGCAATATTCGGCCAAGTTCGACTGCATATAGTTTCAATAACGAAGATCCTTTGATCGTTCCTACCAGGCAACGTCATGCGCCGAAGCGTCACGTCATTTAGGAAGCTACTGAGGGATATTTCTCGATAAAATAGAAAAATTCATCCTGTGGACCAGAAAATATTATTTTTCACTCGCGCAAGCGCTCATGAAAAATAAAACTTTCAGGTCCACACTCAAGAGATAATTCCCGATGCTGTCTAAAATAGAGTAGATTTTCTTTTTATTATATGCTACGAGACATTTTATTGCACAATATTCAGAGCCCAATTCGATCTCAAACGGGTACGTTTCAAGACAATAACAAAGATCAGCTGATCGTTCCTTCAAGGCGACGTCATGCGCCGAATAGTGATTTATTTAATGCTCAGGCATCAATTCACGCTGAAAAATTAAGTCATATTCCCCTGTCGGTCGGCAAAACGAAATATCAAAATGATATTTAGAAATCGATATTTCATCGTAGGTTCGGATGACGAATCACATGTACTTTAAACGAGTCAGCACATCAGTAATGAATTCCAGAGTCCCAAATACAAACGAATTCGAATAATTGATAGTGACAGTGACTAAATCAATTCATTAAATCAGCGGTTTCAAAGTTTGACTTTCTCATTCTCCTTCCAGCGAAAAGCCGAAATCACTTTCAAATTTCTTCAGTTCAACTTCACACGTCTTCAGTGCATTGAGTTCAAAAAAAAATAAAATGACGTGTCTTGTTATTGAAAATAAGAAAGTGGTGTTTTTTGTTATTGTTCTATTTCTTCGAAACACATTGCGAGTATTTCAATTCGCCAGCCTTGGTAAATCGTAAAGTTAGGGGAGAAATAAGACGGGACTACTTTTTGTGCGGATATTCACACATTCCAATGGTTGGAGTTTGGTTGTTGTAATTTTTGTATGGACGCCGGTTCGGCACATAAATTTTGCGCCTTAATGGCAAATAAAGGCCACAAATTGGAGAGTTTGTAGCCGTAGAGCATTAAATAAAAAGAAAATTCACGAAAATTTGATGAATACCGAAAATATCTCGTTCGTGGCTACAAGAAATATGAGGATCTTCACTCGCGACTGCGTCGCTCGTGAAGATCCTCATATTTCTTTGTAGCCACTCACGAGATATTTTCGGTATTCATCAAATTTTCGTGAATATCCTCTATGTCTTTTAGGAAGCTGCTGAGGGATATTTCTCGATATCTTATCGAGTCGATAGATATCGAGAAATATTTTTGGATAATTTGCGAAAATTCACAGGCTAGAGTCTAATAAAAAATAATTATTTTATACTTTTGAGCAGTAACTTGTAAATTCTTTGTCTAAAGAAATTATGGCTAGAACTTTTCACTGTATTCCCGAAAAACAGGAAAAACCTGGCATCGCCTAAACAAATCTGCTTATGGCACCACGTCACATGAGCTCGAACTGATGGCCTTACCTCTCTGATGGAGGCTACACAAAGACTCATTGTGCCGACCATCTTTCGATCCAGGGAAAGAACATTTTGAAACATAACCTACCTATGAAACAACGATGTTGCCTTGATATTAGAAATTAAGTTTTAAGGTTATGGGTTCTGAAAATATGTGTTTTTCAACGAATACATTCTGTATACTGATGAAACCAATATTTCCGCATAATTTATGGGAGTGAATGCCTTACGCAAACTGAGCAATGATTGACCCTCCAATAAATAAATTTACCCAAGTAATCCGTGGGAGAGACGAAAACTTTCCGACGGGAGGGCATAAGCCCCTCCCCCCCCCCGACTCCCACACTCATTAGTCGCCTCTCCGACGCCCCCACCCCCCAATTATAAGGAAAAAGTATATGATAAGACGAAGAATTAAAATGAGAATTAAAAGCATAAATAGTACAATAAACCTTAAAGAGCCCGTCAGTGTCAACAAGCGAAATCCCCCCCCCCCCTCCCAAGTGAACACCGATAACAGTATTTTGAAAACGTGTGTATTAGTATTTACTAGTGTTAAAGGAACTTCGCTCAATGACTTGAAAAGGATTCGTTGTCCACCATTCAAAGTTAAGACAATAATAATAATCAAGTAGCGTTTCATTGAAGCGCCTTAGGTAGATGAACTGTAATGAAAACTAAAGGAATATGCAGCCCGGGGTGGGGTGGGGGGGTGGGGAGGCATAAGAAAATTCCTAAAAACAACATCGGCTCCCTCTCCACCACCAATCTGTTGCTTTCAACCACCCCCATTACATTCCATATGGAATGTAATAGCGCTGGTCAGAACCACTAGGTTATCCGTTGCATTAAATAGCGAAGTGGATTTACGGTATAGATAAAAGACATCTTTTACAAGATCGAGTTAGTAATCTCGCATATGGTCAATTGAGAATTTATGAAAGCATATGAAGCCCCAATATGAAAACTTATCTCATTTCTGTGGAACTTTAGAAGATCCAACATGTATCGCTGTGTATAAAGGTTTTTAACAATGGAGGAAATTTTAAGAGGCATGTGAATAAGGTGTGCCGCGAGGAAGTAGGGCAAGAACACACAAGAAACCAAAAAAAAAAACTATTGCCTGAAAGATATAATTTACAAATGGATCATGGCGTGGCAGACTTTAAGCTATCTCGCCCTTTTACAATGGTATAAGTAGTATGTGATGTAGTTTTGGGGCATATTCTGCAGGACCCCGGGCAGGGCCCCGAAAGCGACGTCATAGTTACGTCACCCAGTGGCGCCATGTTAGGTTGTCACGGTCATGTTGTGACGCCATTACCATATTGAGATGTGATGTCAGTGCGTTGTTAGGGTGGTAGGCGTTTCCGTCGACCATTTTGTTTACCGAGGGCGCCATCTGAGTTTCTACAGTAGCACGTGGTTGCTATGGGCCTTAAAGGCCACCAGTAGAAAAGGGGTATGTTTGGAGAGTGTGTTCAGTTGAATTGGAGTAGTTTCCTGTTTCGTTTACGTCGTATAATTTTGTCATAAATCGTATACTGTGGGGAAAAATTAGCTCACTCAAAGCGCTTGTCAACTTTAAACATTTACTTACATTTAGCGGCGGAATTACCAACCGTACTTCCTTCTCAGTCGGTATAGCCAGACAACTGGTAACAAGAAATTAACAACATTATATACAAAACAATTACTCATAAGAACGGTGGATAAACAACTCCAAAACAGCAATTAAACCTTCTATAAATACAAGATTTGCCAAGCAGCGTGTAGCAGTTATCGGAAGGACTAATCAGCGATTATCAGCTTATGCAACACTGTAATTTCTGCATCAGCCAGCCTATAACAGTACACTCTGCCTGAAAAATCTTATGTCCTCCAAAGAGAACAAAAGAAAAAAAAAGATTGATAAGATATTTTATTTAACGGTATAGTTTATAGGCAATTACATATTCAACTGTAAAATACATATAGATAATTAGAAAATGATATTCAGTCTATACCGTTGGGAGATGACATAGCCAGATTGGCTGTCTACCTGTCACTCCCGTAATACATTTAACTCCAACACTGATTACGTGCTTTGCGTATTAAGCTTTGATAGAAAGATCTACTAGTATGGATACTTGTGAGTAGCTAGCAGAACTGCAACTTTAACTCGGCCACGTACCCCATTAATCTATTTCTTTAGATGGCCGAGTTTCCAGGTTCAAAAAATGTGGCTAATGGTGAATGTGATAGTGGGTATCCCGACTATGGTAATCTGATATTATTATGATTACCAAACTGGGCGGAGGTTAAATTTAGAAAACAAATATGGCACAGTTCAAGTACTGTTCATCAGTCAAGAAAAACATAACGGACACATTATTATACATAATATGTCATCGATGTGTCGACAGTTTGGGACACTTAAGTTGTTTAGGTTATCAGTGTGGCGACCCCTACTGTGGAGTGTAACAGTCCGGACAGTATTGATTGTCACACTGATAGCTTTCTTGAAATGAGGACAGGAGTTTTGTTGTTTTCTTCTCTTTAAATTATTTTCTATGTTCTATGTTTCGCACTTCAGGGTCCAGTTCGTTCCAGATTTTCGGAAAGGCATATGAGGGCAGCCTATCTAAAGCCTTTTTCGGGTTTTGTTGATACGTACTAGTCCTGATTGCCTTGTACTCATGTAGCCCAAGAACATTAGGTTTCACTAGGGAAAAAAATCGGAGAAAGCTTTTTTTTTCTACAGCCTTTTTTCGAAAACGCGTTTGAAAAAAATCAAAAAAAATCGCACGAACTTTGTAACCTCGAATTGATCCAACTGTATTTTTTGTTTACGCGTATTTCGAGCTACATAATGTCTAATATACATTTACCTAGAGGAAAATGTGCATTCTGTGACAATTTCTGCGAAAATTTATTGAAAATTCACAAAAAAGTATCGGATTTACGCAAAAAATGACGATTTTCCTAACGGATTTGCCCAAAGGGTCGTAGTACAGAACGGGATGTTAGTTGGACAGACGATAAAAAATCCACCACCATTTGAAGACTTTTATCATTGCTTACAAAATAGACATTATGGAAGACCCCCCTCTGCTTCTGGCCGAGTTCCCCTTTTGGCATAAAATTCGTCAGCATGAGAACTCAACTATTTTCTGGCTTGGGACCGAACAGACACGTCTGTGTCTGGCAGCATTAGATCAATAAATAATATTTACAGAATGTACAAAAATCAATAAATAATATTTACAGAATGTACAAATCAATCCACATGGATTAAGTTACATTGACTATTATCAACGCTATATACAGAAATGACATGACCTATATACATATTATTCATCGAACTCAGAAATTTCCGACAGGACAGTGTTTCTGTGGTTGTTACAAGAATCCGAACTGCAATTACACAAACCTGAGCAAGAGAGTCCTGCCTTCTTACACCCACACCTTTTTGTACAAGCACCCTTGCAACCACAACTGATTAGATTCAGTAGGTTATCGGGGGCACATGGCTTTGTGGCTGCAGTCGGTACAAGAAGTCCATTATCTAGCGACCACCCCCAATCCGTCGGAGGAAGCGAAGTGCCCAGCCATTGTTGGACCTGGAGATAACATCTGTAGACATGTTGTTGTGCAGCATCGCTGCTTGGTGGGAGTGAGGCTAGGTCGATGGGTTTATTCAGTTTAGATTTTGCTACATAACGCTTGTAAGTGACATATCTATATTGGTCGAGAGAGGAAACAGTTTTCCTCCCGTATAAGATCAGGAGAAGTTGTTCCCCGGCAGCGGCTACTGCACTTGGTGTACTGCCATCCGCCAAAATTGTGTTGACATGCTGTTGTGAGTCGCTAGTAACATCGGAGACAATTGTACTGAATACTTTCTTCTTACCAACTCGAAAGAGTGCAGAAGTAGTGTCACAACCACTTATAGAATGTGCTACAAGGAGGTTGCTTCTATGGTCACCCATTTTGGTTGCTATTTCACTAACTGAAACTAGTAAGTTTGGGGTAATGGAATACATCATGTGAATATTACATCCCGGTTGAACTCGAGAGGTAAGAATGACTAACAAGTCTGTGTCTGTTCCCACAACGACAACATTGTTGTCATCTTGAGCGATGTCAAGTGCAGTTTCGGCTATCAGTACATCAGCATCAGCCTCGGCCTGCTTGGACTGAATATTGATAGCAGATAGCTCCTGCATTAGAAGATCGATCAGTTGGGTTTTGTTCTTGGCATTTGCAAGGGAAATCGGATTGGGGTGTGGTGGCTGGTAACTCGGGTGAGATATTGATATCAATGGAATACCTGTCTTTAGGGCTTGTTCCATGCCCTTTGTCGACATTGTACAAGCATAACCATCAAAAACAACCACGACGTTCGCCCCAAAATGTCTCACTACATAATTGGAATATGATGTACATATGTCCTTATATGACGACTGTTTAGGCCATACAACTGCCCTCAATAAAAATCCACCATCTACTACAAACAGAGAATGTTCTGGGATTTTAGTTTGCTCGGAACCGTATGTTTTGAGGATCTTACCGAGCGTGCTTTTCTGTGTCTTCCTCATTCCAGCAGAATCAAACAATGCTGGTGGTTTCGGGGCGAGTTCATATTTGAGAAACTCTTCCATCTCTGCTTGTGACTGAATAACACATGTGATGCGGTTGAACAGAATTGTGGGGTCAATCACTACCTTACTTCCACGGACTTTGATGCTATTTGCCATCGATGCGAAAGACTTCACAGTGTCAACACGTCGTATTTTGATGCTGTTGAACGTTTTGCTTACAACATTCGATACGCAACATTCACCAATTTTGCGAACTTGGTCACAGTTCACAGTTTCGTCGGCCACAAGCCCGGTCGCTACAGAGACTAATTGTAGTGGATCTCTATTCTGAAAGGGGGAATGCACTCTGAGCCAGTTCAATAATTTGGTGATATCATTGGCATCAGTCAATTGTGAACTTTGACGGAGATCCCGATGTTGTTCGCCATGACCAGTGTGAACATGAACAAAATTTTCGAGAGCATTACATATCGGAAGGCAAAGAGGTAGTCCATGTACCCATTTCGCAACAGTGCTATCGGTTATTCCCCTGCCATGTGTGAGACCACCAGGGAGCTTGAACGTTCTCATTAAACACTGCTCTATGGTCTGATCAGAATATATCCCGTCCCAGAATTTATCTGAGCGCCTTATGGTAAAGTAACCTTTCTCAGTGAACAACTTCAAATCATCCTGTTGCATTATTTCTGTTAGCTCATTCATCTGCTGCAAATAGAGATGAGAACTTTTTGCGTATGCAAAATGACCACCTGCGTGAAATACTGGAATCATATTGCGAACACAATATGTGTGGAGTTCCCAGTCGGCTGTGCGCTCTGCTCTCAAGAACAACTGGAGAAGACCTATTTGCTCGTAGTATTGTACCCAAAGCTTTCCTGTGCGTCCTACGGACGCATTCTGGAGCAGTTCGTGTAATTTTGACAGTAGATGGTTGACACTTTCTTGATTGACAGCGTCAGCTGTTGTACAGTCACCTCTGGCAAGTCCCCAGAATATTTCATTGACTTCTGTGCAGTCTATGTTATCTAGTGTTCGGCTTTCTTCAAACACAAGTTTTGTAATGGCAATTTGTGTTAGCAAATGGGCACGAACTGCTCTTGAATATGCATGACCACTGATCAAATGATGGATTGACCCACCAGCATAAACAGTCCCCCAAAGTTCATCCAAGCCGCTACCAGCCATGATCGAACCAACTGCCCCTAAATATGACATAATCATATGGAAGCCGCCGAGTCTAACGAAAACTTTTGTCAACTTATCTGACGAAGACACAATCTCCACTGCTTTGATATAAAGTGGTTGGTCAAACGTCACTGGACAAACGTTCAGTCCCTGTTTCTCACATTCAGTTTGTGCAAACATGAGAGCAGTGTAAATTGTGCTCGGGTTGGATGGATCAAAATTAATAAAGGGAAGTATCTCGACATCACTTGTTTCATAATCATCTGATGATGTGACAATGTGCATATATCCAGCCCAAGATGGGCAAGGTACTCTCAGTACATGCGTCAAAGACCAAAGACTGTCGACTGTTTTTGCGAGTTACATGCCAATGCATCTTGAGTGTAGGCGAACACCACATTATGTGATTTAATCGAACATGGAAATTGAAACAATGATGCTATAATACGGTATTTGAATGAGAAAAGTCGATGCCGTTTGAATTTGAGTTTAGGGGGTATGGTTAATATTTCACACGTTTCACCAGTTCATTATGGACTAAATGACTATTGTTATATATCATTATAAAGCCACTGCTTTTCTGCAATTTTTGATATATAATTTAACTCCCAAAGTAGTCGTAGATTTGATTTAATGGACGTTGTGTACCGTTGTGTGTATGAAAACAATAAATTTTTTTTCGTAATTTTGTACATTTTCGTGAATATTTCACCATTGAGTGTGAGGATTGGTACAAAGTTGGCATTTTCTGTTGGGGATATGTATTCTCAATATAATTCAGCACGATATTTATGATTCTCACCCTAATAAGGCGAATAAGAATGAGAAATATAGAGCTGGGTCGAATTTTTTTTTAAATTTTTTTTTTCATAAAAAAAAACGCTATAACTAAAAAAAGCTCAACTCGGACACTTTATTCGCAATGTGTGTCCCGGAAACATATAAAAAAATCAGCTTTCTCCGATTTTTTTCCTTACTTTCTCATTTTTATGTCTAATGTGCCTGGACTAATGTGAGATTGAGAGATTGGGGAAGTAAAATAATGTTTGAAAGATTCTGGAAGTTTTCCACTTTCCCAATCAAACATAAATAGACAGGCATGTAGTTTGTACAAGTCGGTGACCTTCAATTTTTTATCTTTTATGAATAATGAGTCTGTGTGGGAATTATACTTTTCGTTGTTTAATATTCGAAGTGAACGTTTCTGTATTTTAGTAATTATTAATTCCTCTTGAGTTTCACCATATTTGAATGCCGTGGACCAAAGAGTTATAGAGCATCTTCATGACATGTTGTGGTAGTAGTTTTTTTGCTCTGTTCAAAGTTTAATTTGCCCATCCAATCTTAGAACAAATTTTTGATATATGAGTTTGATAACATTACGTGTACAGTACCCATATGAGACTGGTCAATAAATACCCCAGTTATTGATGCTAAATTTAGATTAGTGCTGTCTATTTATAGAGGAACTATTTATGAGTGGGCGTGTACAATTAATTACTTATCTTCATTGACAACAGAGCAACAATAACAAGAACATTGGCTTTGATATATTTTATTTCATTCAAGCGTTCTAACTTTTAACGAGCAATAAACTATAGAAACATAATACACTGCACATAGATATTAACATAAATATGTTTGTTTTTTGCACATTGATATTTACATAAATGAGTTGTCATTTTTTAATCTTTCAACTTCATTTGGTTTCTTATAACTAACATTGCAGTACGTTCAACGTGGATTGAAACAAAAACGCCGCCGCGGTGTGTTCTCCTCCGTGGAGTTCCAGTGGACCGCAGTGTTTGATCAGTGGAAGACAGTTTTCAAAACACTGTGACCCACCGTGGTCACGAGCGTTAACGATTAGTTTAATTGCTTTCGCAAGTCAGTTTCTCTGCTGATTAATAAATACTGTCTTGTGACGTCAACTGGCAAGACAACTGCGTTTGTTACTGGTATTAGATAATTTATTTTAAATTAAAATTGGAACTTGGAGGAGGCAGACGGCGTCTATTGCTGTGGTTTGAAATTGTGAATTGGGAATAGAACAGTCAGTTCCATTTGGTTAAGTACAAAGTCCTCGTCACTTTCGAAACTAAACTGATGTGTTTGCGCGATCGATTTGATCGAGGAAATAAATAAAGCAGACTTGAGAAAAACAAATAATATTCGCGAAGTTCCCAATTTCACATTTTGTTTACAGCTGTAGGCCCACACGTGATGAACCGTGTTTTTCTTGGGTGGGAAGTGGGGGCAAAAAAGCCTCCTACGTCACGAAAGCGCCCACGGCGCACGGCTAATGATCGAAGTGATACCAGTTCACGACGTTGAGTCAACTCGACCAGCACATCCTCTTTCCTGTCTTACTCTTGTCGGGCAACGCAATTAAAGATTCTTATAAAAAGGATATAGTAAAAAGAAAATATAGTGTTTTTGAATGGATACCAAAAAGTATCTCACTCGAGACTGAAACTAATGATTATTTCACAGGGGGTGGGGGATGGGGGGGGGGGGGGGTGGACGGGAGAATTAAAGTATCTGCGAATGTGCCATTCTAAGAGAGAGTACGCTTCAGTGGGAAAGAGATAGAGAGACAGATATACGTGATGGGGGGGGGGGGGGGGCGAGTAAGAAAAAGTGAAAGAAAATTAGTACACGAAATTATACGCAAGTGCATGTGGGCGTATGTCTGCATATTACTCTCTGTGTGTTTGTGTGTGTGTGTGTGTGTGTGGGGGGGGGGGGGTGTCCGCAAGGGTGTGTATTTTGGTGTGAGTGCATGTGTTTTGGTTTTTCGGGTTTGGGTTTTTTTGTTGATTTTTTGTTTTTTATGAACTACTGTAAAAAAAAGACCTACCTCTGATGAAAATGTGTCTCATAAGCCTCCATAGGCTGGATTTCATACAAATATTTTGAAAATACTCTACATGTATGTATATTATGCATGTGTATTGAAATGTGACACTTTAATAAAATATTATTCTACGGCTACTACATAAAAGTAGTCGGGATTGAAGTGATTAATTAGGTACAGTAGATTAAACTACCACTTGCACAAGGTGTGAAATGACATTTGAGTGGTGCGACAAAGCACAGAGCTGTCCTTCAAACCAACATCTGTTTTAACACCTCTGCACATGACAATCTAGAGAAAAAATAAGAGACAAATCAATATTTTCAGTTACTTTTTATTAATTCAGTAATCATAATTATAACCATATGTAAATAAAATCAATAGAAAATAATATTTTTTTTTTATTTCCAATAATGACATGCCGATCGACAAGCCAGACCACCATACATCGTAACCCTAGCTCAAACATGCCCCGAAATTTCGTATTATAATTTTTTTGTTTTGTCCCCCCACACGTGTCTTGAAACCCCCAAAATTAAAATAGGTCTTTCAGACAGGAGATTTTAGTTCCTCTATCGGAGATTTTCTGACGCCACCCCTGATTTTTGCGTGCAGCCAAGCACATCAAAAATTTCAGTGTCTTGGCAGTGTAAGATTCAGTCATCCATACCACTCCTAAATGGTGAAGTAAATAGCCCTCCCCTCCCTCCCCATCCCCGAAACGAGGCAATTGGGCCCCAGACTCCCATAAACCCACACGCACAAATAGGCCTATATCATTGATCGCTTGCCCATCTCCCCCCCACCCCCATCTTGGCCAGTTTTCCTTGCTAATGCATGCAGGCGCTTCAATATATGGATTCCAAAGCGTCTTGGACTGAAACGTCCCAGGGTCACCACAAGCATTCCTTTTTCGTTAATGTAGTTTATATATTTACATTTTAACATTCCACTCTGAACTAAACTTTTAAAATCGTAAATCAGATTCCCTTCCTCCCCAACCCACAATTTATTCAAAATTCAGTACCGGTAACATGATTCTTCTCCCCGTGAATAGCTACAGTTAGGTAAAAGACCGTCTGGGAAATGTCCAGATATTGTGCTGGTTAACTTATAATTTTTTCAACTCACATCCATGATTTCAGTACGGTACAATATTTATATTTTCGTAATTCCTCGAGTTCTGAATCGATTTTGATGAACAACATTCCGAATCGCAATAGCTTTCAATAACTTTTTCAAATATTGAACTATCTTTTTAATATTTCAAGTAAAAGTAAAAGTAATATTTCACTGACTGTGAAAAAATTTGATCTAATTAAGAGCCGGTGACTGAGAGATCAAAAGATAAACCGACGTCAGCCGAACATCCCATCACACAATTTGACATATTCATGCGAGATTAAAAACACAATTCAAACTCCATATTTTGATCGTTTTTTCTGCCATATTAATGCTTTTTATTATCAAAAAACATGTATGGAGCATACGTATTAAATTTATACTTAAGTGCAATACCTAACAATCACTAAATAACAATGAACTGAAACTATTTTTGGTGGAAGAATAAACCTGATTACCGCACTTGCAAAAAACACAAGTTAATTATAGACAAATTGAAGTCACGTGGTGGGGTTTTGAGACCCCACCTCGTAGTGTAATTAGTGGGGTCTCAATTTCTGTGTTCATATGGGCAGCGTACACGACATGAGATAAGTGTTCATCAATATGAATACCTAAAAAGATTGGAGATTTATCTTCTTCATTTCAACCCACCCTTTTTTAATTTTTTACTATTCATGAAAATGTCAGGGCGAATGCAACTATTAGCTTTATGGTTTGGATTAATAATAATGTATTTTGTTTTGTTGGCGTTCAGGGCGAGTTGATTTGCCGAGCACCACTCATATAGATTATTGAGTTCATGGTTAAAATTGGTATCTATGGGATTGGTATTAGGGACTGAGTCATGAGCAGTTGTATGTCATCGGTAAATGACAAGAGATTAAGAGTTATAGAACGACTGATGTCATTTATATATAATAGGAATAAGGCTGGACCAAGAACTGAGCCCTGTGGGACCTCACATGCTAATTCGGTGAGTTCAAACTTTGTTCGCCATATTGAACATATTGTGATCTATTCGAAAGATAGCTTTTAAACCAAATGTTAATGATGCCTCTGAATCCATACTTTTCAATTTTTTTATAATATGTTGTGGTTTATTGTGTCGAATTCCTTGGAGAGGTTCAGAAATGCTGCTAGTGTGTTGTTTTTACTTTCCTTGTTATTTTCAGAACCTATAATTTTCAGTAGTTGCATTATTAAATGTGTGGTAGAATGCGTTTTCCTAAATCCGTATTGATGGTGATATAAGATATGCGACGTTTCGAGGTATTTTATGATTCTGTTGCACATGAGCTTTTCTGATACTGTAGAGAAGACTAGTAAAATACTTATCGGTCTATTATTAATGAATACGTGTTCGTCTACACGTTTGAAAATCGGAACAACTCTTGCTATCTTCATCCTATCAGGGACAATACCGCGGAAAAAGGACATATTGATGATGTTGGCCAGAGAAGGAGCTATTATATTAATTGAGTGTTTGAGGAGGTTAGTAGTGATGCCGTCGCAATCCTCATTATTTTTAGACTTTAGAGAATTAATAACAGAAAATACCTCGTATTCACTTGTTGGCGTTATGAAAAAGCTGTTTGGTTGATTACTGTCCATGAAGTCTAGAAGGTTTTTCTGGGATACATTTATTTGTTCGCTAGTACGTTTCCCTATGCTCGCGAAAAAGTCGTTGAATTCCTGTGCTATTTCCGCTGGATCATCTGTTTCTTTATTATTTTCTGTTACGAACGATTGTGGCAAGGTGACTGAATAGTTTGTTCTAAGTAGGGCATCATTAATAATTTGCCACGTTCTGCGTAAATTATCTGTATTTTCTGATAGTTTGTTAGAGTAGTACATTGCTTTACTTTTTTTTAAATTTTGTTAAATATTTTACAGTAGTTTTTATATTTTCTAATATTCTGCTCATTTGGGTATCTCAGTTTTTTGTTTTAAAATTTAGATTTATTATTTGATGAGGTTAGGAGCCCCTTCGTCATCCAGGGATTTCGTTTTACGAACTTTTTCTCCACCGAATTTTTTTTAGAGGAAAGGCTGTCTCGAAAGCGAAGTGGTATATGTCCATAAAAAGGTTGTATGCAACATTCGGATAGTCAGACTCGAGCGGGGGAAAAGTCACTTCAGTCAAAAATGTTTTAAAGTTAGCTATACTGTGTGGATTAAATTTACGCTTTGCGGTTGTTGATGGAGTGTCATAAGTTTTCTGGCCTCTTTCAATGTGAAAGGTGGCAAAGTGATCTGAAACGCCTGTGATGATTATACCGGACAGGGATGTTGACAGAATGTTGTTTGTAAATATATGATCGATTAATGTAGCGGAGTGCTGCGTTTCCCTAGTCGGCTTAGTGATATGTGGTAAAAACAAGGCTAATCATTATATGTAAATAAATGTCGATCTTAGTATGGACATCCGATTTCAAGAGGTCAATGTTGAAGTCCCCCATTATGTATGATTTTTTATTCTCGTGATTTATTTTGTCAATTATCTCATTTAATTTGGCCAGAAACAGATCAATGTCTGATTTAGGTTGCGTGTTGGGTCTATATATTACTCCAAGAAATTTACCAGACTTGTTGTAGTTGATTTCAACGAACAAGAGTAGTAGTGTATGTTCCCCTTCACCCCTAGTTTGGGGGACCCCGGTGGGGGACCCCGGAAGTGACGTCATGTCACGTGACCTAGTGGCGCCATGTTGTGTTGCCATGGTAACCCGCGTGAGCGGCCATCTTGTGACGTCATCCCCATAGTGATACGTGGTGTGACTGCGCATGCGCAGCGCGTGTTGTTAGGGTGATACGTGTTTTCGTCGTCCATTTTGTATACTGGAGGCTGCCATCTTGGTTGCTATAGTGGCACGTGATTGCTATGTTACCAATGGCTTCTAACAAGACAGGGGTATGTTCGCGGGTATGTTCCTTTGTAGAAGCGTAAATCTGATTACCACAAACAACCCGACAATCCCCCCAAATCACCAACATCTATCCCAATTCACCGAAATTGACTTTATTTCCCCAATTTATCGGCTTAGCACGTAGTGCTATAGTACTAAGGGGTACAAGGGGGTGCATTCGATTGAACAGGAGTAATGCACTGGATTAGAATTCTCCCAGAATCCCTTTTTGGATCCCTATCCCATGACGTTTTCCCCCTTAAAAGACAGGTTCCTTTGGTAATTACCCAGAATTCTCCGCTTCTATCTATATATGCAATAGGTTTCGTCTATCTGACCCTGTTCCTTTGTTCTAGAGTATACTCCAGTAGTGTAGACGAGCCTATTAGTTGAAACAGTTTACCTTATTATTACTATATTTAGCAATTTCTGGTCTATTCTTGTTAGTTCTGACCCTATTCTGAGTACTCTTGTTGTTTCATTTATCTAGATAATAACTAACCAATCAGATTGCTTTATTTCCCATAATCTGTATGCAGAGTTATCTCCCTTCTGTATAACAAAAGCAGTCCCAAAGCCAATAAGCTATCGAGCAGTTACTGATAAGTCATTGCTCGAACGACTCGAAGCTCATCGAGCAAATGAGCCTTAGAGCAATTGCTCGATCGAGTGACTCGGCATATTGCTCGAACGACTCGAATCCCATCGAGCAAATGAGCCAACGAGCAATTGCTCGATCGAGTGACTCCTCGAACGACTCGACGACTCATTTCAGAAAAAGGGATTCCATAGCCACAGGCGTTTTCGAAAAAGGGATTCCACAAATGGGATTCCAAAAAGGGATTCCATAAGTGGGATTCCGTCTTATGTCGAGTGACTCGCAACTATTGCTCGAACGACTCAAATCCCATCGAGCAAATGAGCCAACGAGCAATTGCTCGTTCGAGTGACTCCTCGAACGACTCTTCGACTCATTTCAGTATTTGAGGATACCTATGACATGGCCACGTATCAGTTGAGGATACCTTTTGAGGATACTAAATTGAGGATACCTATCGAGGATACCTTTTATAGGATACTTATCTGTGGATTCTATATAGGCTGTACATATCCCTGTAGGTCTCTTGTTGACCCTTAGTACTATTAATCCACCTAATGCTCCATGTTATCCTAAGACTGGTATAGGTAGTATGCAATGCTAGGCATAGGGGTATTGTGGGTAGGGGTACTGCCTGGTAGTTTAGAACGGTACTATAGTATGGGCGGTATATACACCTATAGGCCCCTGTTAGTGCTTGGTGCTATTAACCAACCGATTGCTTTGTTTTATTATATGGCTGGTATATGTAGGACATTATGGTAGACCTAGTGATTTTGTGGGGGGTGGGGGTAACGCTTGGTAGTTTAGAACGGTAGAATAGCATAGGCTGTACATATCCCTGTAGGCCTCTTGCTGGCCCTTGGTACTACTGATCCACCAGATGCTTCATATTATTGAGCGGTATTCTGGGGTGGGGTCAATGCCTGGTAATACAGAACGGCAGAAGAGTATGGTTGGTATATTCCCCTATAGGTCCCATCCTAACCGTTCATAGTATTAACCTACCAAATGCTTTGTATCATCCTGTTACTGGTAAGGTGGTACGTAATACCAGTAGTTCCTACCTTATTCCAAGTACTCTTGTTGTTTCATTTATCTAGATCATTTATATAAATTATAATTAACCAATTAGACTGCTTGATTTCCCATAACCTGTACTTAATCGTACAGAGTTATCTCCCTTCTGTATAATAAAAACCTATATCAATGGCAATATCCCCGGCACCCCAATTTCGGCACCCCTTTTTTCTGAAATGAGGATAAGAGTCGTATTAAAAATCCCTCATTGAGGGATTTCTAATACGACTCTTATCCTCATTTCAGAAAAAGGGGTGCCGAAGGCCATATGCTTTTCAGAAAAGGGATGCCGAAATTGGGGTGCCTTCTGGAGAATCCCTTTTTTCTGAAATGAGGATAAGAGTCGTAGTAAATTAGACCTCACTGAGGGATTTTTAATACGACTCTTATCCTCATTTCAGAAAAAGGGGTGCCGAAATTGGGGTTCCGGGGATATTGCCATTGATATAGGTTTTTATTATACAGAAGGGAGATACGATCAAGTACAGGTTATGGGAAATCAAGCAATCTAATTGGTTAATTATAATTTATATAAATGATCTAGATAAATGAAACAACAAGAGTACTCGGAATAAGGTAGGAACTACTGGTATTACGTACCACCTTACCAGTAACAGGATGATACAAAGCATTTGGTAGGTTAATACTATGAACGGTTAGGATGGGACCTATAGGGGAATATACCAACCATACTCTGCTGCCGTTCTGTATTACCAGGCATTGACCCCACCCCAGAATACCGCTCAATAATATGAAGCATCTGGTGGATCAGTAGTACCAAGGGCCAGCAAGAGACCTACAGGGATATGTACAGCCTATGCTATTCTACCGTTCTAAACTACCAAGCATTACCCCCACCCCCACAAAATCACTAGGTCTACCATGACGTACTACATATATCAGCCATATAATAAAACAAAGCAATCGGTTGGTTAATAGTACCAAGCACTAACGGGGGCCTATAGGTGTATATACCGCCCATACTATAGTACCGTTCTAAACTACCAGGCAGTACCCCTACCCACAATACCCCTATGCCTAGCATTGCATACTACCTATACCAGTCATAGGATAACATGAAGCATTAGGTGGATTAATAGTACTTAGGGCCAGCAAGAGACCTAAAGGGATATGTACAGCCTATATAGTATCCTCAGATAAGTATCCTATAAAAGGTATCCTCGAAAGGTATCCTCAATTTAGTATCCTCAAAAGGTATCCTCAACTGATACGTGGCCATGTCATAGGTATCCTCAAATACTGAAATGAGTCGAAGAGTCGTTCGAGGAGTCACTCGAACGAGCAGTTGCTCGTTGGCTCATTTGCTCGATGGGATTCGAGTCGTTCGAGCAATAGTTACGAGTCACTCGACATAAGACGGAATCCCACTTATGGAATCCCTTTTTGGAATCCCATTTGTGGAATCCCTTTTTCGAAAACGCCTGTGGCTATGGAATCCCTTTTTCTGAAATGAGGCGTCGAGTCGTTCGAGGAGTCACTCGATCGAGCAATTGCTCGTTGGCTCATTTGCTCGATGGGATTCGAGTCGTTCGAGCAATATGCCGAGTCACTCGATCGAGCAATTGCTCTAAGGCTCATTTGCTCGATGAGCTTCGAGTCGTTCCAGCAATGACTTATCAGTAACTGCTCGATAGCTTATTGGCTTTGGGACTGCTTTTGTTATACAGAAAGGAGATAACTCTGCATACAGATTATGGGAAATCAAGCAATCTGATTGGTGAGTTATTATCTAGATAAATGAAACAACAAGAGTACTCGGAATAGGGTCAGAACTAACAAGAATAGACCAGAAATTGCTAAATATAGTAATAATAAGGTAAATTGTTTCAACTAATAGGCTCTTCTACGCTACTGGAGTATACTCTAGAACAAAGGAACAGGGTCAGATAGACGAAAACTATTGCATATATAGATAGAAGCGGAGAATTCTGGGTAATTACCAAAGGAACCTGTCTTTTAATGGGAAAAACGTCATGGGATAGGGATCCAAAAAGGGATTCTGGGAGAATTCTAATCCAGAGCATTACTCCTGTTCAATCGAATGCACCCCCTTGTACCCCTTAGTACTATAGCACTACGTGCTAAGCCGATAAATTGGAGAAATAAAGTCAATTTCGGGGAATTAGGATAGATTTTGGTGATTTGGGGGATTGTCGGGTTGTTTGTGGTAATCAGATTTACTCTTCTACAAAGGAACAAACCCCCGAACATACCCCTGTCTTGTTAGAAGCCATTGGTAACATAGCAATCACGTGCCACTATAGAAACCAAGATGGAAGCCTCCAGTATACAAAATGGACGACGGAAACACGTATCACCCTAACAACACGCGCTGCGCATGCTCAGTCACACCACCTATCACTATGGGGATGGCGTCACAAGATGGCCGCTCACGCGGGTTACCATGGCAACACAACATGGCGCCACTAGGTCACGTGACATGACGTCACTTCCGGGGTCCCCCACCGGGGTCCTCCAAACTAGGGGTGAAGGGGAACATACACTACTACTAACAAGGATTCGATGACATGCGGAATAAAGACTGAGAGTTCCCGACGAGTCTTAAAAGGTATATTCTCCCTGATGTACATACCAATACCACCACGTCCATCGTCGCCATCAGGCCTTGTGGTCCTAGAAAGGGGGGGGGGGGGGTAGCCATGTAGTGTGTAGGGACATTTGGAGGTATTTGGAATATTTCCGTCAGGCCTATAACATCAAAATGGTTTTGAGAACCGTGTACTTTGGACAGAAACTCATCAAAGGAATCCCAATGAGCCTTGAGACTTTGGCAGTTTAGGCGAAGAATCCAGAACTCTTCTTGCTGGAGATTAAACTTAGGAGGTATTTCGTCGGGTAGATAATATTTACAATTGTTTGTGAGAACATCTGAGGGTAAATCATTGTTAGCTGGTGTCTCACGCGCTCTATCATTTAAAATGGATTTTAAATCATAGTTCACATTATTCTGGATCTCGTCCATCGAAATATTATCTGACGACATTACAACAAGGGGGCTCGCCAAGTCGAAGTTGCACATCCGTATGAGAATGCATTTACAGATCATTGTGCACAGACGTAAATACAATTCTATATGATTCGCGCAGAGTCATGAGTTGTGTAGGAATGGTTAAATGCATAGAACAAAATAAATACAAAAACATAAACAGGAACATAGATACAAATTTCATGTTGCCTTTGGAGGAGAAACATAGTTTAGTAAAGGTGATGTGATATCTGTCTAGTATAGAGGTCAACTGAATGAACAGATGAATGTAAGTTCTATGATTGAGCGAACAGATGAACGAATGGTGGTATGGGCGAGCGAGTGATTAAAACACTGTAAACAAATCTGATAAAGTATTGTCAGTTCAGGTTAGGGTCAATAATTCGAAGAGACCCACCTATCGCGGTAGACAGACGCAATTTAGCTTCAATGATACTCATGAGGAACTGGAAATGAGTTTAGCTGTGGCAGCTTATATGAAAGATACGACTGGATGCAATTAAATAGGACAAGATAGGTCGAATAGACTTGGCACCAAGATCACAGCACTCATAATCAGTGCGATAGCCCCCCCCCCCCCCCCTGCCACGAAATTTCGAAAATTGGAAATTGGTAGGAAGAGGGGCTTTCGGAAGTTGATGAATAGTCATTTTCAGTTATACGTCACTAGGTCAAGTCGCGTGCTGGAGGCCAAGATGGAGAAAGTGTAATCACCCCTCGTAGATATTCATCTTGCTGTTCATACATTAGTGAGAAAGTGTCTTTAAAGGATGGCAAGGAAGAATAACAGAGGTGTCACAGTTGCCTGCCGACATACCAACGCCATATAACATTGCTTCACAGAATTAGTTCCTTATTTTATTCCAAGAAGCAAGCCGTATTTGCCAAAACCGTTCAAGCGTGGTATGTCTATAACCAGCAGCTGATACGGTAAATTATGAGGAAATAACAAGCCATCCATCGACACTTTGTACTTGGGAACAGTGTATTATCATTCGGAGTTTGTGTTTATGAGTTTGATTTGGTCGGTACATGGACATTGAGCAAACAAATCGGACAGACAAAGATGAATCAGAATGCAATCTCTCTATAATGGGGTTAAGTCCTTCTTAACACGAAACTGCGAAAGTATTTGTGAGGTACGAAATTCATTCGAGCCCTAAGAAGAACTTGAGGAACTGACAACTGATCGTACAATGTTTCAAAACAAAAACAAAGTTTTTTTATCAGGTGGGTTTTGTTTGATTATGGCGTTTTCAAGCTGTACCGGTAGTTAGTAATATGGCTGATTCCGCCACGGCTCACTCGTACTCTTTGGAATTGTTCCATAGCGGCCTTTCTCCTGGAAAAATTCCCATATGAAATGTTTTCCTGCAGTTCCCCTGTGTTTTGAGCGATGTGAAGTTAGTCACTTATTCCTTATTTAACATTTTGACATTTTTTTCCCCATCAAAACAGGAAAAATGGCACCTGCTGTAGGGTGGCACAAATGAAGACGAGTTGAATGACATGTTGCCCCTCCGCATAAGGCCTTTCTTTATGGGGCAACGAAGGCCCTAAAAGTGACAACCTCCTAGAAAACCTTCTAGATGGGCAAATCTGATCGAAAAAAGGTGCTGTAGGGTGGCACAAATGAAGACGAGTTGATTGACATGTTGCCCGTCCGCATAAGGTCTTTCTTTATGGGGCAACCGAGGCCCTAAAAGTGACAACCTCCCAGAAAACCTTCTAGATGGACAAATCTGATCAAATAAAAGGTGATATAGGGTGGCACAAATGAAGACGAGTTGATTGACATGTTGCCCATCCGCATAAGGCCTTTCTTTATGGGGCAACCAAGGCCCTAAAAGTGACAACCTCCCAGAAAACCTTCTAGATGGGCAAATCTGATCAAATAAAAGGTGCTGTAGGGTGGCACAAATGGAGACGAGTTGATTGACATGTTGCCCGTCCGCATAAGGCCTTTCTTTATGGGGCAACCAAGGCCCTAAAAGTGACAACCTCCCAGAAAACCTCCTAGATGGGCAAATCTGATCAAATAAAAGGTGCTGTAGGGTGGCACAAATGAAGACGAGTTGATTGACATGTTGCTCATCCACACAAGGCCTTTCTTTATGGGACAACCAAAGCCCTAAAAGTGACAAACTCCCAGAAAACCTTATAGATGGGCAAATCTGATCAAATAAAAGGTGCTGTAGGTTAACTCGAGTTTAAAGCGAGTTTATCAGCGATATTAACGCAAATTTATCTGCGAGGTTATCGCGACTTTGTCCGCGTTATTAGCGAGAGTTAATTCGCAAGGTTAACGCGAGTTTATCGCGAGTTTATCCGTGAGGTTAGCGCGCGTTTTACGCGAGTTTATCCGCGAGGTTAATGCGAGGTTAACGCAATCTTAACGCGAGTTTGACAGGAGTTTATCCGAGAGGTTGACGCGAGATTAACGCTAGTTGACCCGCGAGGATAACGGATGTTAATACGCACGGTTAGCGGGAGTTTGACACGAGTTTACCCACGGGTTTAACGCGAGTTGTACGCGAGTTTAACGCAAGGTTAACGCCAGTTTGACAGGAGTTTACCTGCTAGGCTATCGCGAGTTTGGCGCGAGTTTTTCGGCGAGGTTAACGTGAGTTTAACCGCGAGTTTATCTGCAAAGTAAACGCGCGTTTATACGCGAGGTTAACGCGAGTTTAACGCGCTTTTTACGCAAGTTGATCCACAAGGTTGACGCGACATTAACGCTCGTGACCTTGTGGATAAACTCGCGTTAAACACGTGCAAACATCACGGATACTCTCGCATTAACCTCGCGTCAACCTCGCACTAAGAACGCGAATAAACTCCCGTTAAACTCGAATTCACCTTCCGGATGAACTCGCGTTAACCTCGAGTTAACCTCACTTTAAACTCGCGTACACCTAGCGGATAAACTCGCGTTAATGTCGCGATTAAACTCGCGTTAGCGTCGCACATAAACCCGCGCTAATCCCGCAGATGAACACGAACTAACCACGCGATTTAACTCGCATTAATCTTGCATTAACCCCGGGGGTAAACGGGCGTTCACTTCGCGGATTAAGTAGCGTTAAACTTGCGTTAAACTCGCCTTATCATTGGGGATAAATTCGCGTTAAACTCGCGGGTAAACACACGTTAGCATTGCGGTTTAACTCACTTTAAAGTTGCGTTAAACTCACGTTAACCTCGCGTTAACCTCGCAGATAAACATGCGTTAACCTCTCAGATTAATTCCCGATGAACTCGAGTTAACCTTGATTTACATTCAGTTTAACCTAGCGGATTGACTCCCGTTAATCTTTCGGATAAACTAGGATTAAGGTCGCGTTAGGGTCGCGCTTAAACTCGTGCTCACCTTGTTAACCACGCGAATTAACTCGAGTTAATCTCGCGTTAACCACGGCGATAAACTCGTGTAAAACTCACGAACAAACACACGTTAAATTCGCGTTAACCTCGAGGATTAACTCGCGGATAAACTCGCGATAACAACGCACGCAAACTCACGATAACCTCGTGCATAAATTCGTGTTAACATCGCCGATAAACTCGCGTTAAACGCGAGTTAACCTTGCGGATAAACTCGCGTTAACGTCGCGCATGAATTCGCGCCAAACTCGCGTTAACCTCGTGGATAAACGCACGTTAAACTCGCGCTAATAACGCGAATAAACTCGCGATAACCTTTCGCACAAACTCGCATTAATATCGCAGATAAAGTCGCGTTAATCAGGCGGAAAAACTCGCGTTAACGTCGCCCATAAACTCGCGCTGACCGCGCCGATAAAAACAAGTTAACCTCGTGGATTAACTCGCGTTAAACTCGCGTATAGATCAGGTTAATCTCGCGGATAAGCTTGAGTTACACTCGTGGATGAACACGCGCCGAATCGCGTTAACTTCGCGCATAAACGCCCGCTAAACTTGAGTAACCTCGCGGATAAATTCGTAGTAACCTCGCGAATAAACTCGCGTTGACATCGCGGATATACTCGCGATAACCTAGCAGTTAAACTCGCCTCATACTCGCGTTAACATCTCGTTTAACTCGCGCTGACAAACCGGGTAAATTCGCGGTAATCTCGCCGTAAACGCGCGTTAACATCGCCGATAAACTCGCGTTAAACTCGAGTTAACTTCGTCGATAAACTCGTGTTAAACTCGCGTTAACCTTACGGATAAACTAGCGTTAAACACGTGTTAACCTCGCGGATTAATTGTCTCTAACAACACTGTCTCTATAAACACGTAATAACCTCGCGGACAAATTCGCTTTAAACTCGCGTTAACCTTGCGTTTAATTCGCGCTAACAACGTGGATAAACTCGCGATAACCTTGCAAATAAACTCGCGTTAACATCGTCGATAACCGCACGTTAAACTCAAGTTAACCTCGCGGAAAAACTCGTGTTAATCTCGCGTTAACCTTGCGGATAAACTCGCGTTAAACACTCGCTGACCTCACGGATAATCTTGCGTCAAACTCGCGCTAACAATGCGGATAAACTCCTCTTAAACTCGAGTTTATCTCACGGATGAACTCGTGTTGAACTCGAGGTAAGCTCGCGTTAAACTCGCGTTAACCTAGCGTTTAGACTCGCGGATAAAGTTGCGTTAAGCTCGCGTTAGCGTCGCGCATAAACTCGCGCTAGTTCCGCGGATAAAAACGCGTTAACCTCGCGAATTAACTCGAGTTTATTTCGCGTTACCCTCGGGAATCAACTCCTGGTAAACTTGCGGACAAAGATATAAACTCGCGTTGAACTCGAGTTAACCTCGGGGATAACTACGTGTTAACCTCGGGAAAAACTCGCGCCAAACTCCCGTTAACCTCGCGGTTAAACTCATGTTAACCTCGCGTCAAACTCGTGATAATATCGCGGATAGACTCGCTATAACCTTGTGCATAAATTCGCATGAATATCCTGGATAAACACGCGTTAAACTCGCACTAACCTCACGGATAAACTCGCGTCAACCTTGCGGGTTAACCCTCGCTAACAATGCAGCTAAACTCGCGATGACCTCGCGGACACATTTGCGTTAAACTCGAGGTAACCTCGCATTGTACTCGCGCTAACAACGCGGATAAACTCGCGATAACATCGCGCATAAACCTGCGTTAACATCGCCGATAAACTCGTGAAAAACTCAAGTTAACCTCGTGGTGGATAAACGCGTGTTAACCTCGCAGATAAACTCGCGCCAAACGCGCGTTAACCTCGCGGAAAAACACGCGTTAAACTCGGGTTAACTTCGCGCATCATCTCGCGTTATCGTCGCGGATAAACTCGCGTTCAACTCGACTAAACGCAGCGGATAAACTCGCGTTAAACTGACTTTACCCTTACGGATAGACTCGAATTAACATCGCGAACAGATTCCCGTTGAACTCGCGTTATTTACGCGGATAACCTCGCGTTAACCACGAGTTGCGTTAAACTCGCGGATAAACTCGCGCTAAACTCGAGAAAACCTCCTAAATAAACTGGGGTTAAAGTCGCGTTAACCTTGCTAATTAACCCGCGGATAAACTCGCATTAACATCGGGGATAAAGTCGCTTCAAGCTCGCGGATTACCTCGCGTTAAACTCGCGGATCGACTCGCGATAACCGCGCGGATAAACACGCGCTAACATCGCGAATTAACTCGCGGTAATCTCGTGTTAACCTAGGGGATATACTCGTGTTAAACTCGCGGACAATCATGCGTTAAATTCGCGTATAATCACGCGTTAACCTCGAATTAACGTTGCGTATAATCACGCGTTAACCGCGCGGATTAACTCGCGTTACACTCGTGTTAAACTCGCCTTAGCTTCGCGGATAAACTCGCGTTAAACTCGCGGATAAACACACGTCAACATCGCGGATTTCCTCGCGTTAAACTTGCGTTAAACGCGCGTTTATCTCGCGGATAAACTCGCGTTAATCTCGCTTTAACCTCGGGGATAAACTCGCGTTCAACTCGCGGACAAACACTCGTTAAATTCGCGTTAACCTCGCGAATTAATTAGTATTAATCTCCTGGATTAACTCGAGTTAATCTCGCGTTAACCTCGCGGATTAATTCGCGTTAATCTCGCGTTAACCTCGAGGAAATACTCTCGTTAAACTCGCGGACAAACACGCGCCAAACTCACGTTATCCTCACGGAGTAACTCGCCGAAAAACACGCGGATAAACTCGCGATAACCTCGGGCATAAACTCGCGTTATAATCGCGGAAAAACTCGCGGAAAACTCGAGTTAACCTTGCAGATAAACTCGCGTTAACCTACCGAATAGACTCGCGTTAATCTCGGGAATAAATTCGCTTTAAACCCGATAATCACGTGATAACCTTGCGCATAAATTCGCGTTAATATCGTGGATAAGCTTGCGTTAAACTCGCGTTAACCTCAAGAATTAACTCTCGCTAACAACGGGGATAAACTCGCCATAACCTCGAGAATAAATTCGCTCGCTTTAAACTCGCGTTAACCTTGCGTCTAACTCGCGCTAACAACGTAGATAAACTCGCGATAACCTCGAGAATAACCTCGCGTTAACATCGCCGATAAACGCGCGTTAAACTCGAGTTAACCTTGCGGACAAACTCGCGTAAGACACGCTAACCTCACAGATAATCGCGCGCTGACAACGCGGATAATCTCCCTTAAAAATCGAGTTAACCTCGCGGATGAATACGCGTTAAACTTGAGTTAACCTCGCTTTAAACTTGCGTTAATCTAGCAGAGAGATTCGCGTTAAATCTCGCAGAGAAACTCGCATTAACATCGCGCATAAACTCGTGCTAATCCTGCGAATAAGCACGTGTTAACCTCGCGAATTAACTCAAGTTAATCTCGCACTAACCACGCGGATTAACTAGTGTAAAACACGCTTTTGTGCATGCAAAAAACAGGAACGCAGATTAAAGAACATTTGTTTAATTTTTATATATTTATGAATATATATACATCAATAACTTTGGCACAATAAAAAACTGAGTTACAAGAAGAACCCAATGAAACATTGGGCCCCGGACCCCACTAGTACACATGCACATATAGGACCTTGAACTGAAGCTATATTTAGGTCTACATGCGCATGTATACCCACAGGTCCGGGGCCCAAGCCAACCCTGTGTACATGTAAATGTACTAAAATAGTTTCATGTAAATATAACAACTGACAACATAAGTGATAACATACTAATGTAGAGATATTCCTGAGACAGTATTATAATGAACTTTAATTAACCAACCTACAGATTTACTGAGAATATGTGGGTGGTGTCGATCCCGAAGAGATGATTGCACCTGTATGAAACCTCTGGATGATGAATTTAAAGTGAGGCTACATGTGCATTCATCTGCCCTGGAGGCGTCACCCGAGAAGTTTCACCTGCCCGCATATGAAACTCAAGGGTTTTATATGTGAAGTGTAAGCCTCAAGTAATTGAGACTGCATTGCTGCGTGAACTCAGTGTCCTGGAGCTATGCGGACAGTGTATGAAACCCGAAATGCGAGAAGTACTTGAGAAAGACCAGGTTGGCTAATTAGAAAGTTAATAGGTTACATTTTAGAATGATATGAATGTCAGTTTGTAATGTTTATGAACATCTTGTGTCATTTCTCGTGGAAACGGCACAAAGTGAATGAGAGGCCCAAATTGTGTTACAAATTGGTAATTCTCTCGCGATAGACATGTGCACATATATACAGATAAGCTCATCTTTTATCAGACAAATTATTAACTTCAAATATAGTGCCGGCTTAGAGCATTCTGGGCATCTTTTAAAGTTAATAGTGGTGTCCTTACATATCTAGTATAACAGTCCGATGACCACCTGCCCAGAGTCTTGATAAGCTCCTATGCGAAATGAATGACCTGAATATAGCTTGTGATTAAATTTTAGCCTTTTCAACACTCTGTGCAGATAATCGACAAAGACTTGTCTTGTTAAATGAGTTCCATCAGCCGTAACAAAAAGGGGACCCCCTGGAAAAGTCTTTGATCTTATGCTTATGTACTTTTTGAGCAAAGTTACTGGACACACCCTGTGTGAATTAGGGAACAATTTAATGATAACACCTTGCCTGAATGGGTCCGTCTTAGAAACTTTAATATTCACGTGACACATTTCAATTCCCTGTTCTAATAAAAAATGAACATCATGTACAGTTAACATGTTTAAGTTGGGAGCTGATTTAGATTTGCTGGTGAATTCACCACACCGTAAAAACCCGAAAAAGCCAGGGCTGTGGCTGTTTGAACTAAAATATCAGTGTAAGGGCCTAAGCACCCATTTTGACACAAATCAAAGATTTGACACAAGATGGGAAAAGTGATAGGGAGACGTGGTTTAGATGGCGTGAAACAGAGTTTTTTGTAACCACGAAGTAAAATTGGGACTCGCTGCATGGGTGAATTGTCCCAGTACACAAAAGGGTTTCTTAATCCAGCTTCTAGATACCCATGTTTGATGCCTGCCAGATTAATTTTTACAGTTGAGTATTTAAGGTGTAATACAGAATAACAATGTGCAATAAAACTGAGTGCAGTTTCTTCATCAAACATTGGAAAAGGTGAAGATGATATTTTGTACATAGACAGGAAATGGCCGAAAGCTCTCATGCCTGTTGTATAGACGTTTCTGGTTGAGTCACATAATGCTACTTGCCACAGCCTGTCAATGGGTTGCTTGAGATGTTGATCACATCTGTAAACGTAGGAACTGGTGCTGGATGGAGGTTGGCGTGAGGGGCTAGTTCTCGGAATCTGGTCATCTGCAGTCGAGATAGAGCATCTGCTATTTCGTTGTGTTTGCCAGGGAGATGTTTAGCGTAAATTGCAAAATTGTTTAGCGATGCACAAAGAGTAAGTTTTCTCATTAGCTGCATGATAACTGCATGTTTTGATCGGCCTTTCCGAATAATTGCTACTGTAGCTTGGTTATCACAAAAGAATAATATACGTTTGCGTGACCATTGTTTACCCCAAATATAAGCCGCAACTAGGATAGGATATAATTCCAGAAGTGCAGTAGAAGCACCTTTATTGGGCTCTGTTCGCAATTCCACTGGCCATGTGCCTTGGCACCACTGTTTATCATAGACAATACCAAAGCCCTTACTCGATGGTGCATCGGTAAACAACTTTATATCAGCTGAATTTGTAATAGAATCCTCTAAAAAGAAAGAAACTCCATTCCAGCCCAACAGGAATGTATGCCACATTTTTAGATCTAGGCGACATTCAGTATTAAGCATGACAGTGTCAAACAATCCATTCACAGTTGTGGAAAGTGCAATTAGATAAGATACAAAAGACCTGCCTGGAGTAACACACTTGTCGACAAAGTTCATATGTCCCAGTAGGGACATCAGCTCCCTTTTTGTGCAATGTGTTTTATCTAGAAAGCTTTCCACTGCTTGAACTAAGCGTCCCTGTTTTATTTCTGGCAGCCTTGCTTCCCAGTTAATGGTGTCTAAAATTATACCTAAATATTCGAGACAGTTAGTTGGGCCAACAGTCTTATGCGATGAAATAGGTATACGTAATTTGTTGAAAATCTGTGTAAGTAAAGCCATTGTGCGTTCAGGAGTAGAATTTGGATGATCAATTGTCAGGAAATCATCAAGCAAATGAAATATATTGTTTATTTTGTATTTATTCTCTGCTATCCAACAAATAGCAACTGAAAGTTGATCAACTATTTTAGGGCTGCTTCTTGACCCAAAAACCAGTCGCTTGTAGTAATAGTATTCATCCTTCCATTTGATACCATGTAGATACCAAAGTGAAGGATGAATAGGAACAAGCTTAAAAGCATCAGTAATGTCAGTTCTACACACCCAAGCCCCGTGGCCCAATGACTGAATAACTTTAATGGCATCATCTAATTTAACATAGGTGAGTGAAAATTCCTCTTTGTTAATTAGGTCATTGAGACTTACTTCTGATGGGTGTTCATGTGGGGCTGACAAGTCCACTATAATTCTTTTTTTGCCAAAATATTTTCCCTAGGCAACACCAATCGGATTAATCCGGTGATGTGGAAAAGGAGAATACCTGAAGGAACCCAGGAGGTAGCCTTTTCTGACTCCCTCTGTTAATGCTGAATCAACAAAGTCTTCATCTTGACGAGCCGAAAGTAGGTTTTTACATTCTAATGATGATGTTGGTAGGGACGTCAGACCAGTTTGAAAACCCTCTTTGAAACCAGTAATCAGATCTGTCACAAATTTTTGGTAGGATGCTGATGAAGATCGGCTTGTAATTGATCAATATCCATTGGGGTTGTAGCCTTCATGGAAATTGCTTGCATACGTGCAGAATAATGTACAGGTGAATAATCTAGTTAAGCAGTTTTCTGACTTTTAGCTGTGTCATGTACCACAGGTTTAGGTTTCAAAGCTTTGCACTTCTGACTAGAGTGTTCTCCCCTACACCTTATGCATGCATGCAAGAAGGGACACAATGGGCGTGAGCAGCCAGACTCTGAATTAAAATTGTTACAGATCTCTTTACCTAAATAATTAACACGCTGACGACCTTTGCTATCCATTCGCTTACTGAAGCGGCTTGTGTTTGGAGTGGAAGCAGTATGAGCATGTGCATTGGTAACAAACTTACTCTCCTCAGAATTAGACATTGTGTTTACATCTATAACACGTGAACAAAATGACGTTGAATGAAGAGAACTTCTACATATGTTACACACTATGTGGGGAACTCCAGCGAAAATCTTTTGAAATAATCTAGAATCACCCAAAGACCAGTCAACCAAGATATTTCGTTGTCCAAGTAATGCTGCTGCCTGAGCTGAACGCCAAAACGCGAATGCATATCAACGATATCTCGCTCATATGCATCCATCTCCTGGCGTCTGTGGGGGTAGGCCTCACAGAGAATATTTTTATATTTGCTGAAAGCAATTACGAACTCTCCGATTGTAAGATTACGCTGAAGCCGAACATCCCCCTGCTTCATCTGAAAAGATAAATTGTCAACCTCAACGGTTTTCAAATTTCCAATGTCGTAATTAGGGATAAGAAGACATGCCAGGTTGGCATCTTTTCCCTCAATAACAGCTTGACGAATAGAAGGCGAAACTATCTCAACTTTCGCAATATTTTCAGCTGCTATACCTTTTTGTAACATAGCCTGTGGTGGGTAAGCTTGACTGTCCTCTGGAAATACTGCATTGTTAATAGATGGAGGATAGCGTCCAGGAAACATAACTGATGCTGCTGTATTGTTCCTGTCTGGCTGTTGGATGGTCGAATACTGTGGATATATTGGTCCATTAAAACTACTTGATGAAGTGCCAGGTTGAGCCTTTGTCCAGTTTATGGATTGTCTCTTGAAGGGCTTGCACTTCTAGTGATAAAACTTTCAACTGCGTAGAGGACCCAGCCTCAACTTCGGGTTTGTTCACCTCAACCTCAACGTCCCTCACAATGTTTTGCCTCTGGTTGATTGGCTGTGGAAGACGATCACTTTCTTGTTGACTAGTGTTCATGTGTTGTCTTTGATTCCCACTCTCTGAACTTGATGTTTTGCCCACATTTTCCATGTATAACTGGACTAGAATAGGTTTTTTCAAACCTTCAGGAACTGAAATGTTCATAGCTACTAGTTCTGCAACTAAACGTTTCACAGTCCAGTTTGCAGGGTTGCTTTCACTTCTTCTTAGTTTAGAACTTGCAACAAGTCTCTTTGTTCTTTTTCTTTGTGTCCTATTATTTTGTTTCTCTGGAACAGGATTAGAAATAAAGCTTATTTCAGAAAATTTATTCACAGAGTCCGAATCTGAATATTCAATAACTGATGGAGAAGGTGATCTTGATCGATTGTTCATTGTATCCTGCCTTTTATTTTGCCTGGAAGATACAGTCTCTTCTAATGGTGCTACACTGCTCCGTAACGAAATAGATCCTGGAAAGGCCACCTTACAGCTTCTATTTCAGTATGTGATTTAGTGTTCCTGATAATTTAAGTACATAGATTTTTTGTAATACACTTTGTAAATAGATTTGATGATAAACTTTGTTTGTACACTCTGAATAATTTCTATGCTGAGACAAAGAGACTGGACTGAACTGAGACAAAGAAAACCTGGAAGCTTGACTTCCAGAAATAGCACCTGTTAGAGCCAATCAAATACAGATAGGATGGACTGTTCCAGGAAAGAAACGTTACTCCACAATGTACATGTAGTGTAGAACTGTACATGCCCAGCCAAAGCTATTAATATCTCAGATAACTAATTAGGTAGGAACTGTTCTTCCCAAACACAAACCTGGCTCAAAGTATCGTCGATTAACTTGCGTTAAACTTGCATTACACTCGCGTTAACCTCGCGGATAACTCGCGTTAACCTAGCAGTTGATATGCGTTGACCTCCCGGATTAACTCGCGTTAAACTCGCGGATATTCTCTCGTCAAACGCCGGCCTACCACGCGGATAAACATGAGTGAACCTCACGGATTACCTCAGATTAATCTCGCTTTAATCTCGGGGATAAACTAGTGTTAAAATCGCGGGCAAACACGCGTTAAATTCGCGTTACCCTCGCAGATTAACGCGCGGATAAACTCGCAATAAGCCCGGGGATAAATTCGCGCTGAGCTCGCGTTCAACTCGCGCTAACAACGCGGATAAACTCGCGATAACCTCGCGCATAAACTCGCGTCAACATCACCGATAAACTCACGTTTAACTCGCGTTAAACTCGCGGACAAACTCGCGTTAACCTCGCGCATAACGTCGCGTTACATTTGCGTTACCCTCGTGTATAAACTCGTGTTAAACTTAACTTGGGGATAAGCTTGCGTTAAACACGTGCTAAGTTCACGGATAAACTCGCGTTACCCTCGCGTTAAACTCGCGCTAAAAACATGGATAAACTCGCATTAAACTCGAGTGAACCTCGCGGATAAACGCGTGTTAAACTCGAGTTAACTTCGCGTCAAACACGTACCCAGTGGTTAGACTCGCGTTAAGTTCGCGGATAAACTCGGGTTAGCGTCGCGTTAACCTCGTGGATAAATTCAAGTTAAACTCCCGCTAATAACGCGGATAAACTCGCGATACCTTGCGCACAAACTCGCATTAATATCGCGGGAAAACTCGCGTTAAACTGGCGGAAAATCTCGGGTTAACGTTAGGCATAAACTCGCGCTGATCGTGCCGATAAACACACGTCAATCGCGGGGATTAACTCGTGTTAAACTCGCATAAAACTCGCGTTAACCTCGGGGATAAACTCGTGTTAACTCGCGGATGAACACCAGTCAAAATCGCGTTAATCACGCGTATAAACGCACGTTAAACTCGAGTGAACCTCGCGGATACATTCGCGTTAACCTCGCGGATTAACTCGCGTTAGACTCGCGTAAACGTCGCGGATATACTCGCGCCAAACTCGCGATGACCTCGCGGATAAACTCGCCTCATCGCATTAACCACGAGTTGCGTTAAACTCGCGGATAAACTCGCGCTAAACTCGAGAAAACCTCCCAAATAAACTGGGGTTAAAGTCGCGTTAACCGTGCTGATTAACCCGTGGATAAACTCGCATTAACATCGGGGATAAAGTCGCTTTAAGCTCGCGGATACCTCGCGTTAAACTCGCGGATCAACTCGCGATAACCGCGCGTTAATCTCGTGTTAACCTTGGGGATATACCCGTGTTAAACTCGCGGACAATCACGCGTTAAATTCGCGTATAATCACGCGTTAACCTCGAGTTAACGTTGCGTATAATCACGCGTTAACCGCGCGGATTAACTCGCGTTACACTCGTGTTAAACTCGCCTTAGCTTCGCGGATAAACTCGCGTTATACTCGCGGATAAACACACGTCAACATCGCGGATTTCCTCGCGTTAAACTTGCGTTAAACTCGCGTTCATCTCGCGGATAAACTCGCGTTAATCTCGCTTTAACCTCGGGGATAAACTCGCGTTCAACTCGCGGACAAACACTCGTTAAATTCGCGTTCACCTCACGGATTAATTAGTATTAATCTCCTTGATTAACTCGAGTTAATCTCGCGTTAACCTCACGGATTAATTCTCGTTAATCTCACGTTAACCTCGGGGAAATACTCGCGTTAAACTCGTGGACAAACACGCGCCAAACTCACGTTATCCTCACGGAGTAACTCGCCGAAAAACACGCGGATAAACTCGCGATAACCTCGGGCATAAACTCGCGTTATAATCGCGGAAAAACTCGCGGAAAACTCGAGTTAACCTTGCAGATAAACTCGCGTTAACCTCCCGAATAGACTCGCGTTAATCTCGGGAATAAATTCGCTTTAAACCCGATAATCACGCGATACCCTTGCGCATAAATTCGCGTTAATATCGTGGATAAGCTTGCGTTAAACTCGCGTTAACCTCGCGAATTAACTCTCGCTAACAACGGGGATAAACTCGCCATAACCTCGTGAATAAATTCGCTTTAAACTCGCGTTAACCTTGCGTCTAAGTCGCGCTAACAACGTGGATAAACTCGCGATAACCTCGAGAATAACCTCGCGTTAACATCGCCGATATAGCCCAATAACATTAGGTTTCACTAGGGAAAAAAATCGGAGAAAGCTGATTTTTTCAGGGAATGTCGAGTACATGTCACTGAACGATTAGACAAAAGTCCCCTAAAATCCCAGTTGAGCTTTTTTTTCTACAGCCTTTTTTCGAAAACGCGTTTGAAAAAAATCAAAAAAAATCGCACGAACTTTGTAACCTCGAATTGATCCAACTGTATTTTTTGTTTACGCGTATTTCGAGCTACATAATGTCTAATATACATTTACCTAGAGGAAAATGTGCATTCTGTGACAATTTCTGTGAAAAATTATTGAAAATTCACAAAAAAGTATCGGATTTACGCAAAAAATGACGATTTTCCTAACGGATTTGCCCAAAGGGTCGTAGTACAGAACGGGATGTTAGTTGGACAGACGATAAAAAATCCACCACCATTTGAAGACTTTTATCATTGCTTACAAAATAGACATTATGGAAGACCCCCCTCTGCTTCTGGCCGAGTTCCCCTTTTGGCATAAAATTCGTCAGCATGAGAACTCAACTATTTTCTGGCTTGGGACCGAACAGACACGTCTGTGTCTGGCAGCATTAGATCAATAAATAATATTTACAGAATGTACAAAAATCAATAAATAATATTTACAGAATGTACAAATCAATCCACATGGATTAAGTTACATTGACTATTATCAACGCTATATACAGAAATGACATGACCTATATACATATTATTCATCGAACTCAGAAATTTCCGACAGGACAGTGTTTCTGTGGTTGTTCCAAGAATCCGAACTGCAATTACACAAACCTGAGCAAGAGAGTCCTGCCTTCTTACACCCACACCTTTTTGTACAAGCACTCATGCAACCACAACTGATCAGATTCAGTAGGTTATCGGGGGCACATGGCTTTGTGGCTGCAGTCGGTACAAGAAGTCCATTATCTAGCGACCACCCCCAATCCGTCGGAGGAAGCGAAGTGCCCAGCCATTGTTGGACCTGGAGATAACATCTGTAGACATGTTGTTGTGCAGCATCGCTGCTTGGTGGGAGTGAGGCTAGGTCGATGGGTTTATTCAGTTTAGATTTTGCTACATAACGCTTGTAAGTGACATATCTATATTGGTCGAGAGAGGAAACAGTTTTACTCCCGAATAAGATCAGGAGAAGTTGTTCCCCGGCAGCGGCTACTGCACTTGGTGTACTGTCATCCGCCAAAATTGTGTTGACATGCTGTTGTGAGTCGCTAGTAACATCGGAGACAATTGTACTGAATACTTCTTACCAACTCGAAAGAGTGCAGAAGTAGTGTCACAACCACTTATAGAATGTGCTACAAGGAGGTTGCTTCTATGGTCACCCATTTTGGTTGCTATTTCACTAACTGAAACTAGTAAGTTTGGGGTAATGGAATACATCATGTGAATATTACATCCCGGTTGAACTCGAGAGGTAAGAATGACTAACAAGTCTGTGTCTGTTCCCGCAACGACAACATTGTTGTCATCTTGAGCGATGTCAAGTGCAGTTTCGGCTATCAGTACATCAGCATCAGCCTCGGCCTGCTTGGACTGAATATTGATAGCAGATAGCTCCTGCATTAGAAGATCGATCAGTTGGGTTTTGTTCTTGGCATTTGCAAGGAAATCGGATTGGGGTGTGGTGGCTGGTAACTCGGGTGAGATATTGATATCAATGGAATACCTGTCTTTAGATCTACGGGCTTGTTCCATGCCCTTTGTCGACATTGTACAAGCATAACCATCAAAAACAACCACGACGTTCGCCCCAAAATGTCTCACTAGATAATTGGAATATGATGTACATATGTCCTTATATGACGACTGTTTAGGCCATACAACTGCCCTCAATAAAAATCCACCATCTACTACAAACAGAGAATGTTCTGGGATTTTAGTTTGCTCGGAACCGTATGTTTTGAGGATCTTACCGAGCGTGCTTTTCTGTGTCTTCCTCATTCCAGCAGAATCAAACAATGCTGGTGGTTTCGGGGCGAGTTCATATTTGAGATACTCTTCCATCTCTGCTTGTGACTGAATAACACATGTGATGCGGTTGAACAGAATTGTGGGGTCAATCACTACCTTACTTCCACGGACTTTGATGCTATTTGCCATCGATGCGAAAGACTTCACAGTGTCAACACGTCGTATTTTGATGCTGTTGAACGTTTTGCTTACAACATTCGATACGCAACATTCACCAATTTTGCGAACTTGGTCACAGTTCACAGTTTCGTCGGCCACAAGCCCGGTCGCTACAGAGACTAATTGTAGTGGATCTCTATTCTGAAAGGGGGAATGCACTCTGAGCCAGTTCAATAATTTGGTGATATCATTGGCATCAGTCAATTGTGAACTTTGACGGAGATCCCGATGTTGTTCGACATGACCAGTGTGAACATGAACAAAATTTCCGAGAGCATTACATATCGGAAGGCAAAGAGGTAGTCCATGTACCCATTTCGCAACAGTGCTATCGGTTATTCCCCTGCCATGTGTGAGACCACCAGGGAGCTTGAACGTTCTCATTAAACACTGCTCTATGGTCTGATCAGAATATATCCCGTCCCAGAATTTATCTGAGCGCCTTATGGTAAAGTAACCTTTCTCAGTGAACAACTTCAAATCATCCTGTTGCATTATTTCTGTTAGCTCATTCATCTGCTGCAAATAGAGATGAGAACTTTTTGCGTATGCAAAATGACCACCTGCGTGAAATACTGGAATCATATTGCGAACACAATATGTGTGGAGTTCCCAGTCGCCTGTGCGCTCTGCTCTCAAGAACAACTGGAGAAGACCTATTTGCTCGTAGTATTGTACCCAAAGCTTTCCTGTGCGTCCTACGGACGCATTCTGGAGCAGTTCGTGTAATTTTGACAGTAGATGGTTGACACTTTCTTGATTGACAGCGTCAGCTGTTGTACAGTCACCTCTGGCAAGTCCACAGAATATTTCATTGACTTCTGTGCAGTCTATGTTATCTAGTGTTCGGCTTTCTTCAAACACAAGTTTTGTAATGGCAATTTGTGTTAGCAAATGGGCACGAACTGCTCTTGAATATGCATGACCACTGATCAAATGATGGATTGACCCACCAGCATAAACAGTCCCCCAAAGTTCATCCAAGCCGCTACCAGCCATGATCGAACCTATTGCCCCTAAATATGACATAATCATATGGAAGCCGCCGAGTCTAACGAAAACTTTTGTCAACTTATCTGACGAAGTCACAATCTCCACTGCTTTGATATAAAGTGGTTGGTCAAACGTCACTGGACAAACGTTCAGTCCCTGTTTCTCACATTCAGTTTGTGCAAACATGAGAGCAGTGTAAATTGTGCTCGGGTTGGATGGATCAAAATTAATAAAGGGAAGTATCTCGACATCACTTGTTTCATAATCATCTGATGATGTGACAATGTGCATATATCCAGCCCAAGATGGGCAAGGTACTCTCAGTACATGCGTCAAAGACCAAAGACTGTCGACTGTTTTTGCGAGTTACATGCCAATGCATCTTGAGTGTAGGCGAACACCACATTATGAGATTTAATCGAACATGGAAATTGAAACAATGATGCTATAATACGGTATTTGAATGAGAAAAGTCAATGCCGTTTGAATTTGAGTTTAGGGGGTATGGTTAATATTTCACACGTTTCACCAGTTCGTTATGGAATAAATGACTATTGTTATATATCATTATAAAGCCACTGCTTTTCTGCAATTTTTGATATATAATTTAACTCCCAAAGTAGTCGTAGATTTGATTTATTGGACGTTGTGTACCGTTGTGTGTATGAAAACAATAAATTTTTTTTCGTAATTTTGTACATTTTCGTGAATATTTCACCATTGAGTGTGAGGATTGGTACAAAGTTGGCATTTTCTGTTGGGGATATGTATTCTCAATATAATTCAGCACGATATTTATGATTCTCACCCTACTAAGGCGAATAAGAATGAGAAATATAGAGCTGGGTCGAATTTTAAAAAAAAAATTTTTTTTCATAAAAAAAACGCTGTAACTAAAAAAGCTCAACTCGGATTCGCAGGGACTTTTCACACTTTATCCGCAATGTGTGTCCCGGAAACATATAAAAAAATCAGCTTTCTCCGATTTTTTTCCTTACTTTCTCATTTTTATGTCTAATGTGCCTGGACTAGATAAACGCGCGTTAAAGTCGAGTTAACCTTGCGGACAAACTCGCGTAAGACACACGCTAACCTCACGGATAATCGCGCGCTGACAATGCGGATAATCTCCCTTCAAAATCGAGTTAACCTCGCGGATGAATATGCGTTAAACTTGAGTTAACCTCGCTTTAAACTTGCGTTTATCTAGCGAAGAGATTCGCGTTAAATCTCGCAGAGAAACTCGCATTAAACTCGCGCATAAACTCGCGTTAATCGTGCGAATAATCACGTGTTAACCTCGCGAATTAACTCAAGTTAATCTCGCATTAACCTCGCGGATTAACTAGTGTTAAACGCGCGTTAAACTCGCCTTAACCGCGGCGATAAATTCGCGTTACACTCGTGGGTAAACACCCGTTAACATCGTCGATTAACTTGCGTTAAACTTGCATTACACTCGCGTTAACCTCGCGGATAACTCGCGTTAACCTAGCAGTTGAAATACGTTAACCTCCCGGATTAACTCGCGTTAAACTCGCGGACATTCTCACGTCAAACGCCGGCTAACCACTCGGATAAACATGAGTGAACCTCACGGATTACCTCAGATTAATCTCGCTTTAACCTCGGGGATAAACTAGTGTTAAAATCGCGGGCAAACACGCGTTAAATTTGCGTTACCCTCGCAGATTAACTCGCGAATGAACTCGCAATAAGCCCGGGGATAAATTCGCGCTAAGCTCGCGTTCAACTCGCGCTTACAACGCGGATAAACTCGCGATAACCTCGCGCATAAACTCGCGTCAACTCACGTTTAACTCGCGTTAAACTCACTCGTGGACAAACTCGCGTTAACCTCACGCATAACCTCGCGTTAACCTCGCGTTACATTTACGTTACCCTCGTGGATAAACTCGTGTTAAACTCGCGTTAAACTTGTGGATAAGCTTGTGTTAAACACGTGCTAAGCTCACGGATAAACTCGCGTTACCCTCGCCTTAAACTCGCGCTAACAATATGGATAAACTCGCATTAAACTCGAGTGAACCTCGCGGATAAACGCGTTTTAAACTCGAGTTAACTTCGCGTTAAACACGCACCCAGTGGTTAGACTCGCGTTAAGTTCGCGGATAAACTCGGGTTAGCGTCGCGTTAACCTCGTGGATAAATTCAAGTTAAACCCTCGCTAATAACGCGAATAAACTCGCGATACCTTGCGCACAAACTCGCATTAATATCGCGGGAAAACTCGCGTTAAACTGGCGGAAAAGCTCGGGTTAACATTGGGCATACAATCGCGCTGATCGGGCCGATAAACACACGTCAATCGCGGGGATTAACTCGTGTTAAACTCGCATAAGACTTGCGTTAACCTCTGGGATAAACTCGCGTTAACTTGCGGATGAACACTCGTCAAAATCGCGTTAATCTCGCGTATAAACGCACATTAAACTCGAGTGAACCTCGCGGATACATTCGCGTTAACCTCGCGGATTAACTCGCGTTAAACTCGCGTAAACGTCGCGGATATACTCGCGCCAAACTCGCGATGACCTTGCGGATAAACTCGCCTCATACTTGCGTAACTCGCGCTAACAAAGCGGATAAAGTCGCGATAACCTCGCACATAAACTCATGTTAACATCGCCAATAAACACGCGCCAATGTCGCGTTAACCTCATGGATGGACTCGTATTAACCTCGTGTTAACATCGCCGATAAACGCGCGTTAAACTCGAGCCAAATAATATCGATAAACTCGCAATATCCTTGCGCATAAACTCGCATTAATATCCCGGATAAACTCGCGTTAAACGCGCGCTAACCTCACGGAAAAAACCCGCGTTAATCTCGAGTTAACGTCGCGGGTTAACTCTCGCTAACAACGCGCATAAACTCGCGATAACCTCGCGGAAAAATTCGCGGAAAAAATCGCGTTAAACTCGAGTTAACCTGCCGTTTTTCTCGCGCTAACAACGTGGATAAACTCGTAATAATCTCGCGCATAACCTCGCGTTAACATCGCCGATAAACGCGCGTTAAACACGAAGTAACCTCGCGGATAAACTCGCGATAACCTCGCGTATGAATTCGCGCCAAACTCGCGTTATTTTCGCAGATAAACTCGTGATAACCTCGAGTTAACATCGCCGATAAACTTGCGTTAAACTCATGTCAACCTCGCGGATAAACTCGCGTTAACCTCACGGATAAACTACCGCCAAACTCGCGGACGACCACGCATTAAACTCGACTAAACTGTGGTCAAACTGGCGTTAACCTTGTGGATAGACCTGCATTAACCTCGCGAACAGACTCCTGTTAAACTCATATTAATCTCGCGGATAAACTCCAGTTAACCAGGAGGATTACCTCGCTTTAAACACAACACGCGTTAAACACGTGTTAAACATGCGTTGAACACGCGTTAATCGCGTGGATAAACTCGGATTAAAGTCGCGTTAACCTCGGGGATAAACTCGCGTTAACCATACGGATTACCTCGCGGATAAACTCTCATTATCCGCACGAATAAACACGCGTTAATATCGCGGATTAACTCGCGTTAATCTCGTGTTAAACCCGGGGATATACTCGGGGAGTCAGTCTGCTGGGTTAACGCAAGTTATCCGCTATGTCAATACGGGTAATATGTCAATCAACTCGTCTTCATTTGTGCCACCCTACAGCACCTTTTATTTGATCAGATTTGACTATCTAGAAGGTTTTCTGGGGGGGGGGGGGGGGTGCCACTTTTAGGGCCTTGGTTGCCCCATAAAGAGAGGACTTATGCAGAGGGGCAACATGTCAATCAACTCGTCTTCATTTGTGCCACCCTACAGCACCTTTATTCGCTCAGATTTGCCCATCTAGAAGGTTTACTGGGAGGTTGTCACTTTTAGGGCCTTGGTTGCTCCACAAAGAAAGGCCTTATGCGGACGGGCAACATGTCAATCAACTCGTCTTCATTTGTGCCACCCTACAGCACCTTTTATTTGATCAGATTTGCCAATCTTGAACGTTTTCTGGGAGGTTGTCACTTTTAGGGCCTTGGTTGCCCCATGAAGAAAGGCCTCATGCGGACGGGCAACCTGTCAATCAACTCGTCTTCATTTGTGCCACCCTACAGCACCTTTTATTTGATCAGATTTGTCCATCTAGAAGGTTTTCTGGGAGGTTGTCACTTTTAGGGCCTTGGTTGCCCCATAAAGAAAGGCCTTATGCGGACGGGCAACATGTCAATCAACTCTTCCTTATTTGTGCCACCCTGTAGCACCTTTTATTTGATCAGATTTGCCCATCTAGGAGGTTTTCTGGAAGGTTGTCACTTTTAGGGCCTTGGTTGCCCCATAAAGAAAGGCCTTATTCGGACGGGCAACATGTCAATCAACTCGTCTTCATTTGGGCCACCCTACAGCAGGTGCCATTTTTCCTGTTTTGATGGGAAAAAAATGTCAAATAAGGAATAAGTAACTAACTTCACATCGCTTGTGTTTTGAAGGTAATCAAACTATTTAACGAGGTAGTGTCTGATCCCATTTATACAGTCAGTTTTGAGGACCTTGTGAGGAATCGTTTTGCCTGTCTTTTTGATCGAACTGTTTGTTTTGTCACTGCTCTCGATTGGTTTTTCTCTCTTAAAAGAATTCTGGGAACTGCGTTTTTCCAAATTGTCTTAGGTATTTTGAAAAACTTTCGAAACATTGTCTAAATTTTCATGTACGTTGCTTTCTGCACACTTTAATGAAGGCATAGTCTGAGTAGAATTTTCGGTCAGATGCTTTTGACACTCAGGCTGGATTTGTCTGTCTGGTGTTTTGACAACGAAGTTTATACAGACATCATTCAATGACCGAAAGTTAGTTTGTGTGGTGGTACTTACATTAATATGCTTCTTTTCCTCTGCGACTTTAATGTCCACCGTGCGTTCACTGTCTCGATTCCTTGTGCCGTCGCATGTGACTGTGGCTGATTGTTTTTCCTTTCGTTCCAAGTATCTCATTTTGGGTCTGTTGTCTCGTTCCATCTTAGCTCTTGACCTACGTTTGACTATAGCTCCTCTGACAATTTATTCCATCTGAACGATACATTCACGGAAGTTTCATCTTCTTGGATTCGCCAAGACAGTGACAAGTTTTCGAAATACTGTCATGCCATTGTAAACACAACCAGCGTCCTTGATTCTAATAATTTGTATGGCAAGCGGAAATTTGACAAGAGAAGTTCTCACTGATTTCCTTGCAGTGCAGTATGTTGAATCGATCAATTACTTGATAAAAAAATAATAACTTAACTTAAAAGTTACTGAGAGAGAATTCCATGTGATCGGTATTGACCTCGTACATACTTGGTTAACTAGCATATCTTTTCTGGGGTCTGTCGGTGGCCGAGTGGTGTGCGTGGTTCAGTGCAGTTTCGTCAGGCGGTTGGTGCCGTAGGAAACTCTCTCGGCGTGGGTTCGAACCCCTGCCATGCCATTGTATATATATATATATATATATATATATATATATACTACTCAAGGTTTGCTAAGCACCAAGTACATCCAACTACCTGTTTTACGTTTTAGTTGAAATATGGTAATGAAAAGTGTATATATTTTTTATTTAATTGTATCTTTAATGATTAAAGTACAGAAATTAAGATATTATTTGTGTTTGACATTATTTTTTCGCTTTTGAATACGATAACCATGGAAAATGGATATTTCTGGTAAAAGAGGAAATTTTTCAATATGCCAAAAAGTTGACGGAGCGAACTGGTATGGCTTCAGTATCGAGTATGAGACCCATTACTGTTAATTACAGCTTGACAACGTCATCTCATGCTCCCAGTCAGGTTCCTGATGGTCCCCTTTGTGGGATGCTGTTCCATTCTTGGACCAGCACGGCACCAAGCTCCTGGACACTTCCTGGCTGGACTGGACAGGCTGAAATTGCAAGCTGCAACTCATTCCAAACATGTTTGATTTTAGTGAGGTCATGGGATCTTGCTGGCCAGTCCATACGCTCAATCCCCTCCCTCTGTCGGTACTCCCGAACAGCATGGGCAACATGAGAACGGGCATTGTCGTCCATCAAAATGAATCTACCACCCACTACACCTGCATACAATCTGACGTGGACATCCAGGATCTCATCAATATACCGTTGTGCAGTCAATGTACCACGTTCAAGGACACAGAGTTCTGTACATCCATCCCAGCAGATGTCGTCCAGACCATGACTGACCCTCCACCATAGCGGTCATGCTCAGCATTGTTGGCTGCATGGAATCGCTCTCCTGGTCTTCTCCATACCCTAGAACGCCTATCTGTTTGGTCTAGACAGTACCTTGACTCATCTGTAAAAAGGACAGGTCGCCAATCTCCTCTGGTCATTCTAACGTGGTTCATGGCCCATTCATATCGTGCCTGGCGGTGGTTCTGGGACAGCGGAATGCGAATACGTGGTCTTCTCGATAGGAGACCACCTTCGTTCCACCTTGCCCGGATAGTCTGCGTCGAAACATTTACCCCGGATGCATTCTGAAGGTAACTGCGAAGCTGGGTTGCTGTGGCAAAGCGGTTCCTACGGGACTGAATGATCAAAAACCGGTCTTCAGCTGCAGATGTTGCCCTGTCTCTGCCACCACCATGCCGTCTTACTGGTGTGCCATACTGCTGAAATCTTACCCAGGCTCTGGTGATCACCGTATGATGCACACCAAGGGCTTCACCAACCTGACGATGGGTAGCCCCTTGCTCCACCATCCCTACAGGCCGCCACATTTCCACTTCAGACAAATGTCTTCTTACAATCATTAAATCACAAGAGTTTGTGTTGAAATGAAGATTGAATACCCTACACATGTCATGTACATGTAGACAGTACACGAAAACATCATGAAAATCAAGGGGTACATGCTTTCCTGTCACGAAAAGTCTGCCTGTCAAGAGAGCTAATGTAAACACTGGGGACCATCTCAATACATTCCTCAATCATATCCACCAAAAATATCGTAAATATGTCACAAGCAAATTTCACAATGATGTGTCAAATATTTGGTGCTTAGCAAACTTTGAGTAGTATATATAATTATATGTTAGATTAAACGTGTAAATCGTTTCCTAAGAGTTTTCGTTTCTACTGTTTCATTAGACTGATGTTGTTCTAAGATTTTTTTAAACTTCACAGCTTTTATTTTCCATTTTATTATTAATGATTTTACTATCAATAAGATCAGCAACCTTGTTACCAATAATTTCCCCTGCTTATTTAGTGCTTGTATTAACAGCATTTTCAAGTACTTTTTTACCAAGATTTTAGCTACATTACTTGTTATATGGCTGATGTAACTTTACTCCCAATATCTTTTACTATGTCAAAAGTACCATCTCCATTTTGGTGGTAATATGATATAGTTCCATCACTATTACGTTCACGTCTGACACAATATCCATATATTATTATACAAGTTTATTCTTCCTTTGATAATAGTGCAAGAGATAGTGGGATATTACTTAAATCTATCAGTCTGTTAAGGTTGTCTGTCAAGTATACTTGTATGGAAGATATATTAGTATTAACCTCATTATATAGTTTCCTTCTCGGTTCAATACGAAAAGGATTGCTTTGTGTGTGACTATCAGTAGATTGTGTATATAGAACATCTGTAGTAACACCCGATACTTTGCTGTCTGAAATTATAGAACATCTAACTTGTATATTGTCAATGTTGTTCGTTACTTTTCGTGTTTTGCACCAAACTTAGAATGTTGAATTATACTTTTATCAAATCCTAATAGATCAGCAAAATTCCCTTCTGTTAAATTTAATTGATAATCTGGTGCTAATGTAATAAAAAACTTCATACTCATTAAAATTAAAGTTTATAGCAATACCTGAGGTATTTGATAATAAGCCATGTCTATTTGCTTTTATAACACTTGATAGATGGTTGCTAAGATCATCATATGAAGAAATCTCATCTCTGAATATAACAGTTGTCCATGTTTTACCACCCGCATGTGAATATTTTATTTCATTGTTTTTATAAACCCTAGAAATATGATACCAACTATAAGACAAAATGAAACTTCAATGAGCGAACAATCGCTTAATAGCATAAGTGAAAATGCGTACTATAGTATTATCGACTTCGGGTCCAAACGTGGTAAAAGAAAATTTATAGTAGATAGCAATGGATGTGGCTTTACTGTTAAAACACTACCATCACAAAACTTAAAATATGAGGTGAAAAGTTTTCTTTAGCTCATTTACATATTTTTTTAATGAAGCTACAATAATTCATTAAATTGATGAAGCTCTAACAATAAATAACGTTATGACGCCGCCACAAATAATTAGTAATAAAGCGTGCTGCCTTAATAATTTAATGAATTTAATTCTAAGCTCCCTCAATAGAGCATTTTCTTTTTGCCATGATAAAGTTCAATCTTTTAACTGGTAGCGTGCTGGAAGCCCTATTTTGGGCTTTACTAAAAGTGACAGGCAATAACTGTCTGTAGCTATATTCTGCCTGGAGAAGCCTTTATTGTCCCTGATATGAATCAGATTTTTTATGCAATACCTTGCTCTCTGACATTTAATTGGATAGTGCCTATAAGGCACTAACCAATTAAATGTAATAGAGCAATATATGATGAGCTTCGGTTTGTTGTCAGAAAAAAAAAATCAGTACTTTACCAGTTAAGTGTCTGTACTTACTTTTTACTTTTAGTCATGAAATTTGACATTCTGTGTCTTTCAAAAATAATAAAAATGACACCACCTTTTTTATTCTTTCTTCAACTTTATAATCCTCTCCCAACCCCCATCGCCATGTACATCTTTTCAGAGGGGGTTAATTAAGCAGGGTATGAATTTGCAGAAGAGGGTACGAATTGTCCAGAAGGGGTACGAACTGTCGGATACTGTCCAGATGAGGGCTACGAATCATCCAGCCAAAATGTACGAATTGTCCCAGGAAAAGGTACGAATTGTCCAGACATCGGGGCACGAATTGTCCAGCAAAAGGTACGAATTGTCCAAGGAACGAATTGTCCAGGGTACGAGTTGTCTAACTCCCGCTAAGGTTGTATACTGGAGCCACTTAAAAGTCGATGAGCTCAGTATCTAATTATGCCAAGCACCATATGGCGTACTGATGAACGTACTTTAGAACAGTATTTCAATTGTTCCACCACATATTGAAAGAATCCGCACCCAAACTGGCAGCAATATCACCTACATAGAGCAATCATTATATCGAACAGAAAAAAATCTGAATAAAACTTCCAAACTTCACAAAAAGTGTTTTCTATGCGTTGCTTTGAAACTTTGGGTCATTTTCGGAACTAGAGTTTATGCACTAATATTCCGAAGATATCAAACATATATTCCTTCCCATCTAGCACACAGAATTTAATTTTGTCAAGAGTTAAGACAAAAATATCGGATCTCCTAACGGCATTTTAAGCAATGTGCTTATTTGAAGACAATGTGCCAACCTTTTTATTTGCTAAAGTATCCAGATCGTGTGATGCCTACTTTTTTAACTCTAATATTCAAAGCCAAATGCCGCTTGGGCGCTTTTCTGATTAGAATGTGTTAAAATAATAATAATAATAATAATAATAATAATAATAATAATAATAATAATAATAATAATAATAATAATAATAATAATAATAATTTCTTCGTCTTCTGTACTGCAGCTTAGGGACGTGTCTCATTAGATCCATGCTGGTTCACACAAGAGGTAGGGGAAACGCCGCGTCAGCGACTCAGGCCACAAACAGCGCAACCGTGACTATCATCGTGACTGCACAATCTGTGTACCAATGCGCTGGTCCAACGTCACCTCGATGACGTGTCCACTCCGTGACCCCTCCATGCGTATTCTATACTGAAGTGGATACCTTGAGTCAGCATTGTTTTGTAAATATTACTAGATGGGAAACTCGTTGTCGAACCTCCCAGTGCTACAAATAAATTGTTGCACAAATTTAAAAATCAAAGTGTTAGTTTTGGTTTCTAACACAGGATCACCGTACCATAGAGTATCCACCGAATTCAAAGTAATATTAAGATTTGATAAATTACCAATAAGAGCGTTACGAGCGTTTGAATAAGATGGACAGACAAGGAAATAATGTTCTTCATCCTCAACAACAGTTATACAGTGTGGACAATATGGACATTCAGAGATGTAACTGAGGAATTTATCACTTTTCAGATAACTACACTTGCTTTCAACAGCGAAACACTAAATTTTGTTGCTGTCCACAAACATTTGGGGTTATCTATCCAATCCAACTTAAGTTGGGAAGCCCATATTGATGATATCTGTAAAAAAGCTTGTGCAAGACTTTCTCAGTTGAAAAAATTGAAGCACATTTTTAACCTTCAGATCCTGCGAAAGATGTATAATGCTTTCGTACTACCAATATTAGAGTACGGTAGTCCTGTTTGGTGCGGTGCTCTGCAACATTTAATGAAGCGCCTTGAGGATATACACTGCGATGCCACACGAATCGTATCGGGCCTGACACGATCAGTATCACGCGATCGCCTCTTGTTAGACGCTGGGTGGAATAATCTGGAAACAAGAAAACACGTTCAAAAGATGTGTATCTTTTAAAAAATCATACACAACGATGCGCAAGATTTTCTCTATGAACGTCTACCACTACGGGTTTGTGACACATCGTCTAAAAACCTTCACAATTTGTCAAATTGCATGCCTTACAGCATGCGAACTGAACTATTTAAACGATCATTCTTTCCGTCTTGCACGGAAACGTGGAACAATTTATCCCAATCAGTACGAAATGGCACATCGCTTACTGAATTCAAAAAACTCATATCGCCCCCTCCCCCACCCCCCCCCCCCCCCCTCGTATGCAGACCACCTGTATATTTCTCACATGGTTCTAGAAAACACAATATCATTCACAGTAGAATTAGAACTGGTTGTAGTGATCTGCAGTCCTGCTTTGCTACGATATTTACCATCACATGGGCGCTACTGACTTCGGCGGTTGAAAACTGATCATAGGTGCTTTCACATTCGTTAACCCTTTAACCAATGCACACGTTATCAAAATTAATTATTTTGTTTATCGTTTTTCAAAATTTTCCTAAACCTTTCAACAAAACCATATCATGTGACCTCTCATTGGAACGATCTCGATGAGCTCGCTCCAATTATGGGTCACTTGATATGGTTTCATTGAAAGTTTTTGAAAAATAATTTTTTAGTTCCTTAATTTCTAAATTACGCGGGCGGATACTTCCAGTTTGTTAGGCAAATGGTTGATAACCTCTTGTGCTATCTCTTTGTCTGAAAATTGTAATGCTCACTTGTTCCAATGGTGAAAAAACTGTCACGTGTCCCGAGAACAGTGTAACTTTCGTTGTAGATTAGATAATATACGACTTCGCCCAGCCCTTTACAAAATGTAACAACCATATCCCGCCAGTGCTAACCACTAAAATCACCATTCAGTTATTATCATTTTTCAAGTTTTCCTCCAAAACCTAGCCGGCAATTCCTCATTTGAAAGAGTTTGTTCCATTAAGGGCCATAAGCTGTGTATTTGAGGTAATTTTTTAGTTGATTAATCAAGTAGATTTTGGGAAGTATCATCTCTTAAATGTGTTAGGCGAAGAGCTAACACAACCCAAAATTGTTCATTTGGAGTCTGTTAACGTCCTGTGTTCCCTGTATAGATTTGATATAACTCACGTGTTGTGGTGGTGGGAAGTCTAACTCGATTAAATTATAAATGAAATTGTTCAACTTGAGAAACAAAATTTAACGCAACCAGTAAATTAGGAGTATGTGTGAAAATGTTAAAAGCAATAGAACTACATTATATTGAACAAAAATTGATGGAGACTTATTTTTGGGACTAAAATATCTTTAAAGAATTCAGAAATAGGTTTTGGTAAACAGCGTGTAAAGATTTTCATACAGGATTCAGATAAATTTTTTCAAGAAACAGGACATAACTTCTGTGCATAGCATTAAATGTGTTCTATAAATGAATCAACAATGGATATGTTTTACTATTTTTCGTGTAAAAATGCATGTATGAACTTCACAAATGCAGTAGGGGTCCAAAAATGTGATTTCCAGCATTCTGCAAAATGCACCGAATGGCCCCTGGGCGACCTTAGTGACCATGACCCATATTTTGAACCTCCATTGAGTTTCAACTCATTTTCTGTTGGTCCCCGGTCCATACGTCATGCAATGCTTGAGATATGAGTGTGACCCACTTTCAACATTTTTGCCACGCCCACCTTTTTAGTCTAAAAATGCATGTATGAACTTGGGAATGCACTGGGGGCAAAAATGTGATTTCCATCAATTCTGAAAAATGCACTCAATGACCCCTGGCTGACCTCATTGACCTTGATCCATATTTTGAAACTCCATTGACTGTCGGCTTATTTAGTGTAAGTCCATTAATCTGAGATATGGTCGTGATCCACTTTCAAAACACCCCTATGGATACCCCTAATGCCCCTTGAATCTGAAAAACATAGGTGACTATCTATCAGTATGCCAAAAAATCCGCGAGATAGGACAATTCGTTTTTGAGTTATCATGCGAACAAGGAAGTCAGGAGAAGATAGCAGAAGAAGAATAAGAAAAATAAGAAGAAAAGAAAATAGAAAAAAAGAAAAAGAAACCACACATACTAATAACAGTATCTTCAGTCTGTCAGATGACTGATAAAACTAAGAAGGAGTGACTGATTAATCAAGTTTACACGCAACACTGCTTTAATTTAGAACTTTCTATCGAATCATCAAATTGGCATGGCGAATTGCCAGGATTGAAACGTTTAATTAAAGACTCGCTTGACTCGGAATCTCATCACATTGTCGTCAAATAGCTTATTTCCGCACCACTTAAAGTGGAGTACGGACATTGCACGCGATGTGGAGATGTGACAATTAGTGGTCTTTATTCTCACTTGAGTATACAATGATGCAGAGCAGAATGGTGTAGAGCATTTTATTTGCGTCAGTCTCTTAATACTTCAATTGAGTCAACAAAACTAAACAGAGAGACATTGTCTGATCGGATACAATTCTGAAGCAACATGTTGATGGGACAGAGCTGTGTCTGATGGTTTTGTGTCCTGCTCACCGCACCAGTCTCTGTATTTTCAATCAATATATCAGACAGATCATTCTCACCCTGCTGCGCCTCACGCTGCATTCTAGTTGCCTCCTGTGAGGAGAGAGCGAGGGATACTCGGGACATTATGGATTTATTTGGCCAATTCCCCCTTTTTATAAGGCAAATAGTAATATTTACTAAAATGGGACAAATTGTTTTTGTGGTTTGCAGGTCTCAAAGAGATGAATCTGACTTTACATTATTTTTAAGGATTTGGCAGCCAACTCTCTCCTTGTAATTTTTGTTTCACAGAACCAAAATATATTGTTCATTATTTGGCTTTTCATAAAAGGAAAAGACATTTGTTATTGTGAGTGAAAAAAAAAATATTTTTTTCCCTTTTCTTTCTTTTTCCAACACTTTTCAGGAGCAAATTTCCTCGGAATGCTCTTACAGATTTTGTTAAAACTTCGAAAGATCATATATACATGTAAATGGCTATACTTTGTCTTGACAATAAGCTTTTCACTTCTGGCATTAACTATTTTCTGCCAAAACCCGCCCCAAAACTCAAAATTTCTCATTGCCAATATATCCTGGTCCAAATGGGTGGATGACCTGAAATTTTCACAGATTTGCCACAAATACACTTTTCCATAACCATCTCGAAACAAAAGTTTACCAAAATTATATCTTTTGGCAAAATTGTCCAAAACATCAAAAAATGGGCCTGAAAATCGGATGTTTTGGCCTACAATCTCGGGACTATAAATCAACAGAACACCAGTAATGGACTGAATAGTAAGAATGTAATATATCATTGTGATAAATACAAAATAAATTTCGCTGTTATCCACAATGTGTCCAAAATGGCTACCAAACAGGAGAAAAAATGCCAAAATTTTCATTGACAAATACCTCCTGGTCCAAATGGGCGGATGTCCTGGAATTTTCACAAATTTGTCGTAAATACACTTTTCCATAACCATCTGAAACAAAAGTTTCCCAAATTTATTTTTTCTGCCAAAAGTTTTCAAAACATCGAAAATAGGCCTGAAGATCGGAGATTTTGGCCTACAATCTCGTCACTGTGAATTAGCAGAACACCAGTAATGGACCGAATAATAAGAATGTAATGTATCATCATCATAAATGCAAAAGAAATTTCGATTTTAACCACAATGTGTTCAAAATGACCACCAAATGTGGTCATTTTGAAAAACTAGATCTCATAACTGACAAATGATGGGTTAACATATTTTCACCCGAGTGTTAGAATGCTTTATGTCCCATAGGGAACATAGAACATTCTAACACTCAGGCGACGATATGTTAAATCGTTGTACTCTGTGATCATAGTGGAATGTCATATATCCAAAGATGTTGGGCTATCCCCTTTAGAAGCAAGTGATTTTATACATAGGTTGGATGGATTTTCCATTTGACATTGTGTTGACCCTTCAACCAAGACAATATCGGAATGCACACCTACACGTTCAGAGATATAGGGCTGAAATTTTGTACAATTTCTTCAAAGGGCTTAATGTTTTTGTAGGTCAGGAAAAGCCTGCGGTTCTACAGAATCACTCGTCTAGTTCTTTCTTTCTTTCTTTCTTTCTTTCTTTCTTTCTTTCTTTCTTTCTTTCTTTCTTTCTTTCTTTCTTTCTTTCTTTCTTTCAACACTTTACAAGAGCAGAATTCTCGAGAAGGCTCTTACAGATTTCGTTAAAACTTTGCAAGATCCTAGATGGCTATACTCTGTCTTGACAATAAGCTTTTTACTTCGGGCGTCACCTTTCTGTTGCCTGAACCCACCCAAAATTTACCAATTTTTCATGGGTCAATATCCCCTTGTCCAAATGGGCAGATGACCTGAAATTTTCATCTTATCTGCCACAAATACTTTTTTCCATAACCATCTGGAAACACAAGTTTACCAAAATTATTTTTTCTGGCAAAATTGTCCAAAACATAAAAATAAGCCTGAGAATCGAACATTTTGGCTTACAATATAGGCACTGTGAATTAGCAGAACACCAGTAATGGAGTGAATAGTAAGAATGTAATGTATAATTGTCATAAATGAAATTTTTTTTCGATTTTATCCACAATGTGTCCAAAATGGCGCCCAAACGTGGAAAAAAATGCCAATATCTTCTGGTTCGAATGGGCTAATGACCTAAAATTTTCACAGATTTATCATATATACACTTTTCCATAACGACCTGGAAACAAAAGTTTACCAAAATCATTTTTTCTACCAAAATTGTCCAAAACATAAAAATAGGACTGAAAATCGATCATTTTGGCCTACAGTCTCCGCACTATGAATTAGCAGAACACCAGTAATGGACGGAATAGTAACAATGTATTGTATCATTATCATAAATTCAACAGAACTTTTGGTTTTATCCACAATGTGTCCAAAATGGCCACCAAATGGGGAAGAAAATGCTCAAATTTTCATTGACAATATCTTCTGGTCCGAATGTGCAAATGTACTGGAATTTTCAGATTTTTCATAAATACACTTTTCCATAAGCAACTAGTAACAAAAATTCAACAAAATTATTTTTCTGCCCAAATTTTCCAAAACATCAAAAAGAGGCCTGCAAATGGAACATTTTGGCCTACAATCTCGGCACTGTTAATTAGCAGAGCACCAGTAATGGACTGAATAATAAGAATGTAAGGTATCATTATCATAAATGCAAAAGAAATTTAGATTTTAACCACAATGTGTCCAACATGTCCCCAAACGTGGTCATTTTTTTTAAATCCTAGATCTCAACTGACAAATGATGGGTGAACATATGTTACATCTCTGTACAATCTGTTTGCGATGGTTGAGGGCAAAAACGAATGAAAATGGACAAAAACTACCTTATTTCAAATCATCTGTACCTTGGCATCCCGTCGGGATTTTTAAAATAAAGGTCAGCAATTTGTAGGTCAATTTTTAACCCTAACAGGAAATGTAAAAATCTGGAAACACGTTATTGCTGGATTTGACTGTAAATGGCCCCTCAAATTAGCGCCAAAAAACCTAGCGAGAATAACAAAAGGCTTCTTTTACAGTTGGCAACGGTAGAAACTACAGGTTGCATGGACAATATACAAACATAAACTCATACTTGGGACCACCGTAGGCAATTTCGCAACGAAAAGGGACATTATTACGCTTTTCCCTTTGGAAAAGACTCTTGATTTTCTATGGATTATTCTTATTCTTTTTAGGGCTTTTCCCTGTGGAAAAGACTCTTGATTTTATATTGATTATTATCAGGCTTTTCCCTCTGGAAAAAGCTCTTGTTTTTCTACGGATTATTAGGCTTTCCCAAACCCAGTTTGGGAAAGACTCTTGTTATTCTTCGTTTTCAAAAATTTTTCTTCAATCTTTTTTAGCTCCCCTGACTGCAAGTCAGTGTGAGGTATTGCCATCACATGGCCTCCGTCGTCCTTTAACTTTTGCATACCTGGCTTCTTCTTCACAGTCATTCGGCCAAATTCAAACATATATTGCACAAACGATCCCTGGGTTATACCCTTTCTATTTTGTTCAAACGAAGCGGCTGCCTTCTTCGGGCTCTGATCAATGATGCCAAAGCCTAAAAATCTTTACAAAATTTCTTCTCATGAACCACCAGAGAGATTGCCTTGATATATGGTATGTAACACTCTTTGGTGTTGAAGATTAAAGTTTGTTCAAGAGAAGTTGGTAGATCAATATTTGGGCTCTCTGTGGGCACATAACCATTTTGGGCTCCACCCAAAATTTCTGTTTCAAGAACCGATGATCCGATTTGAACGAAATTTGGCATGTAACTTAAGTGGGTCCAAAGCACTTGATTGATGCCCAAAAATGTTTTTTTTCGTTGCCCCGTGGGTACCCCAGGGGCTAAAAGGAGAAAAAAGTTCAAATACACATATTTCCCAAACCACACGGAACAGAGAACTGTTATTTGGTATGAAGCATCCTTTTGACCAGTAGAATGGATTAAAAGAAATGGCCATCGGTTGAATCAGGATGCTTTGTAGGGGCGTTTGAAAAAATGCTGAGTCAGCATATTGCAAAAATTGAAAAAAAAATTTTCTTCAGAACCGCTGATCAGAATCTTTTGATATGTGGTATACAGCATTCATAGGACGGCCAAATACAAGTGTGTTCAAATCAGCCCCCTCGGTTCATATTTTGGCTCAACAGAGGAGCCCAATAATTAACTTAGGGCGCTATGGGGAATAAGCTTTAAAAATCTTCTTCTTCAGATCCACCAGTCAGATTCTTTTGATATTTGGTATGCAGCGTCTTTGGAGGGGGGGGGGGGGTGGGCAGGGGGGTAGAGTCAAGGTTGTTCAAATGGCATCCCTGGATGAATATTTGGGCTCTTTATTGAAGCCCAAATTTTAACTTAGTGCAATATGAGAAAATTTCTTAAAAAATCTTTTTCAGACCCACGAGTGAGAATCCTTTCATATTTAGTATGTGACATCTCTAGAGGTATAAGGTTCAAATTTGTTCAAATCGTGTTACTGGGTTAATATTTGGGTTCCCCAAGGGAGCCCAAATATTTACTTAGTGCAATATGGGAAATTATCGTTTAAAATCATCTCCTTCAGATCCAGCAGTCAGATTCTTTTGATATTTGGTGTACAACACCCCTGGGAGGGTTAGATTGGAGTTTGTTCAAATCAGGTCCCTGGGTTAATATTTGGGTTTTTATTGAAGCCCAAAGTTTAACTTAGACCAATATGAGAAAAGTTCTTGAAAATTCTTCATCTTCAGATCCACCAGTGAGAATCCTTTCATACTTAGTATGTAACATCTCTAAGGGTGTCGAATTCAAGTTTGTTCAAATCGATTCGCCTGTTTGTTTCTGGGTTTTTTTTAATGTTTTTTTTTTGGGGGGGGGGGGGGGGGCTAGAGAGAACCACAGTAGTTTAAAACAAAACAAAAATTTCGTTCGGTTGTTGTTTTTTAATACTTCACGGAATAGAGCTTGCTAGGAAGCTTTCCTAGAACCAGCAGAAATGAATGGCGAAAAAAGTTGCCTTTGGTTGCGTCATAGCAAATCAAAAAAATTGCTCTTGCTGCTGATCACTTACTGATACACTCATCTGTTTTGACAATTTGAGCCAAGTGAGCGTTTTAGGCTCACTTGAGCCTCTGGTTTTTTATTAGGATTTCCCAAATCCAGTTTGGGAAAGACTCTTGTTATTCTTCTTTTTCAAAATTTTTCTTCATTATTTTTTTTATTTTTAGGCTTTCCCAAACCCAGTTTGGGAAAGACTGTTGTTATTCTTCTTTTCATATTTAGTATGTAACATCTCTAAGGGTGTCGAATTCAAGTTTGTTCAAATCGATTCGCTTGTTTGTTTTTGTTTGTTTCTGGGTTTTTTTAAATGTTTTTTTTTTTTTTTTTTTTGGGGGGGGGGGGGCTAGAGAGAACCACAGTAGTTTAAAACAAAACAAAAATTTCGTTCGGTTGTTGTTTTTTAATACTTCACGGAATAGAGCTTGCTAGGAAGCTTTCCTAGAACCAGCAGAAATGAATGGCGAAAAAAGTTGCCTTTGGTTGCGTCATAGCAAATAAAAAAAATTGCTCTTGCTGCTGATCACTTACTGATACACTCAACGACCTTTGATGAACTTTGTGCAGATATGCTTAAAAATTTCCCTTTGGCACATCCTGCGAGGCACATTTATTGTCGGATCGCTTTAAAACTTGGTATGCTTATTTGGGGTGAGCTCTAGATGGGACCTATTGATTTTCTTCCATTTCTGTCAAAAAATGTTGCCGCTGGCAACGACCTTTAAAGAACTTAGTGCAGTTATGCATCAAAATTTCCCTTTGGCACACGCTGCAGGGCACATTTATTATCGGATCGCTTGGAGACTTGGTATGCTTGTTTGAGGTGAGCTCTAGATGGGAGCTCTAGATGGGAGCTCTCGATTTTCTTCAATTTCCGTCAAAAATGTTGCCGCTGGCAACATTCTTAGAACTTAGTTTAGTCAGACCTCAATTTTCCCTTTGGTACACCCTACAAGACACATTAATGATCGGATTGCTTTGAAACCTGGCATGCTTGTTTGGAGTGACCTCTAGATGGGAGTTATCGATTTTCTTCCATTTCCGTCAAAAAATGTTGCCGCTGGCAACGACCTTTGAACTTAGTGTAGTCAGGCATCACTTTTTTCCCTTTGGCACACCCAACAGTGCACATTTATGATCGGATTGCTTTGAAACCTGGCGTTCTTGTTGGGGTGACTTCTAGATGGGAGCGATCGATTTTCTTCCATTTCCGTTAAGAAATGTTGCCGCTGGCAACGACCTTTGATGAACTTAGTGTAGTTATGCATCAAAATTTCCCTTTGACACACCCTGCAGGGCACATTTATTATCGGATCGCTTTGAAACTTGATATCCTTATTTGGAGTGAGATCTAGATGAGAGTTATTGATTTTCTTCCATTTGTGTCAAACAATGTTGCCGCTGGCAACGTTCTTTGAACTTAGTTTAGTCAAACCTCAATTTTTCCCTTTGGCACACCATACAGGGCACATTTATGATCGGATTGCTTTGAAACCTGGCATGCTTATTTGGGGGTGACTTCTAGATGGGAGCTATCGATTTTCTTCAATTTCTGTCAAAAAATGTTTCCGCTGGCAACGACCTTTGAACTTAGTTTAGTCAGGCATCATTTTTTTCCCTTTGGCACACCCTACAGGGCACATTTATGATCGGATTACTTTGAAATATGGCATGCTTGTTTGGAATGACCTCTAGATGGGAGCTATTGATTTTCTTCCATTTCCATCAAAAAATGTTGCCGCTGGCAACGACCTTTGAACTTAGTTTAGTCAGGCATCAATATATTCCTTTGGCATGCCCTACAGGGCACATTTATGAGCAGATCGGTTTCAACTTTCTATGCTTGTTTGGTGTTACTTCTAGATGGGAGCTATCGATTTTCTTCGATTTCCATCAAAAATGTTGCCGCTGGCAACGACTTTCGATGAACTTAGCGCAATTATGCATCAATATTTCCCTTTGCACACCCTGCAGTGCATTTTTGACCAGATCACTTTGAAACTTGTTTGGTTTGTGACCTCTAGATGGGAGCTATCGATTTTCGTTCATTTCCGTTAAAATTTTTGCCGCTGGCAACATTATTAGAACTTAGTTAAGTATGACCAAACGGTCCGCCTGTAAAGTGGAACCACACGTTACTTCCGCTGGGGAATCGCTCACTCAGGTGTCTACACAGGTGTTAGCACTTTCTGATAAATAGAAATTACCGTCCCCTGGAACGCCGCCGTGGCAACGTCTCGGAGAGAGTGAATATTTATTTGCCAGAGGGCGCTTGTCAACGGAGGGCCAAGGCTGGGGTTGATCAACTTTGCTGGGGACCTAAGATACTCTTTTACCGGGGACAGGGGATTTTCACTAGCTCACTTTTGTAAATCGCAATTGCTTATTCACAAACCACAGAGTAGTGCCGCGCTTTAATCAATTGCTTTCAACGGTAATGAACTAGCATGGGCTAATTTCTTGGCGGGGCTGAGGTTCCATCAATTCCTAGGGTACTCAGGGCTTCTTTATTAATAAGATAAAGACTATTAACAAACCAACAATTTTTATATATAAATCTTCTATACTCTTATTTACAAATAGCCAACAAATCCTAAATAAATAATCTCAACACTACTGAACTGAGTTTTGTGACTAGTCACTGAATCCCACCGAAAACAAGTACTAAAATATCATCTAAATTAAATTGTTTCCCAAATTTATATTCGTAGAGAAAGGTCGAAGCTGCGACTACTGGTAAGAAATCACGAGATCTTTCACTCAACCGCTCATGCGCGCATTTATCCTGTTGCGCCTACCACATTATGGGGAATTACCTTTAATACTAAATTTCACCCTTTAGAATATCTTATCACCTACAATTCCTGCTAATAGTGCTTCTAACTCGCAATAATAACAACTGATCATCTAATAACACAGATTCACTAATACACTTAAAACTGTTAACTAATAACTATGTAACTACGACGTGTTATCACAACTAAATACTATAAACTAAATACTACATATACTCATCGATTCTTCTTCGGCGTCTCCCTTCGATGCAAATCATCAGATCGGGAATCCTGTCGTCCAAATGACGGCTTACCGGAACCACACAAATACATTAACTCTTTACTACACCGCGTGAACTTACGATTATCCCATCCTAGCGAGTCTGTCCTGAGGTAAACTCGAGGGGTCTTATATAGACGCGCGCATCACCTATCAAAGACTTGATTTGGGCAAAGGTGCTAATTTACAAAAGACGGCTTTGATGACTTGCAGTGACATGAACTGACTTTTCAATAAGTTCTAATTTGGAATGCATTGTTTACACAGTCCCTGCATGACAGCGACTGAACAAAGAACACTTTCCGAATACGAACTTAATTAAATTAATGAGCTTACCCAGTTTACTCACACTGATTATTAAAAAGTTTCTTTCTTGCATTTATTCTAAATAACTCGAATTGTTTACTTATTTTAAAAATTTAGAATAAACTTAAAATAACAACCCTGTGATATATGCCTCCCTCTAAATTAAAAAGCTCCGCTTTTTCGACGAATATCTCATTTGGCAAACTTGAAAAAGGTAAAACATGATAAAATGAAATGAATGCATGAAAGATAAAATACAATAATTTTGAAAACTAATGGAGTGTCTATTTGTTTCTTCTTCTGTGATCTTTTCTTCCCTGTAATTGAATATATTGAGGTTGAAAGTGTCCGAGCGCGTTTGTGATACTATGTTGATGTTGATAATTCGATACTGTCCGATGCATATAAAATGAATTGTGTCGCCAAAATCGTTAGACGTTGAGTATGAATGTTGAATGTCACGTAGTCCTTTTCCGAATGAATTCCAAATTTAGTTTCTGTGCTGATCCAAAGTTGTTGTCCGCGTGCTTCATGTCCGTTTGTTGTTAATTTATTGTTAGGTCTAGTTCTTTTCCTCATCTCGATGTAGCGTTATTCCTGGGGTTTACTCTTTCTCTTCAGGCTTGTCGTTGTGTATAATTTGGTTTCCTGTTGTGTGTCCTTCGTTTGTGATGTCTGTGTTCTCTGTATAGTACCATTTTAACATCTCCATTTGCAACCTGAAAATATAAACTAGACAAAAATTGAGTTTACGCGTTCTGAAAAAAAACCTTTTATAATGTTGCCCTGGAAGAAGAAACAAATTAGACGCAGCGCTCTGGTTAACCTGTAGAAAAAAGAGAACAAACATTTCATTAAACAAGGAGCAACTTGAAAAAAAAAAAAAAAAAAATAAACAAAGAGCTACTTTGAAAAACATCACAAATAACCAATCAGGAACTAATCAACCAGTCTTTATATCCAAGCGGAGAGCCTTGCCACAGATCTCCGTTGGATATTTTGCGCAATTTGAATGCAAGTGGCAAGATTGCATTCAGATCACACAATGTTATTATTATTATTATTATTATTATTATTTTTATTATTATTATTATTATTATTATTATTATTATTATTATTATTATTATTATTATTTTAAGGTAGGGGTCCGTCTTGCGGGTGGCCCCTCTATAGTATTATCATAATTTTAATATCTATCCTTATTGAATTTTCATTTTGCCCTTTAAACACCTGTAACTTTAATACCCAATGAAACTTGTATTACTTTTTAAGCCAGACAGTTACCCTTCAACTGGCAAATGCTTTTTTTCTAACCTCGTTACACAGCTTCGATTGTGCCGTGGAGCGCGTAAGCGGAATACGCGGAGTACATGAGAGAACGCGAGTTTTACGGGGTAATAATAACGAGACAACATCAAATCAGGGAAAAAAAAACAACGCTTCACCCAACAAAGTGGTGGCGTATCCATCAAGCGGTACCCACCAAGAAACTCATACTAACCGTAAATTACATATTTATTAACTGACAAATTAAATATCGGGACTTATATTATTTTATTTTATTTATGTATTTATTTTTTTAATAAGTTAACAAATGCTTTGAACACTTAGTTTTGTACTCACAATATCTCCCACTCGTCTAAGTCTGGGATGCTGATGGAATCTGATATTGTGTTAACGCTTGTTTTCAGTTTTCTTTTTCTTCTTTTTCCTTTTGCGGTCTTTGAAATGTGGAATTCTTGGATTAACTCTTCCGGTACATTTTCTCTCGGTTCCCATGTAGTTTCTTTAGATCCCTGCCACTTAATTTTATAATGTTTCCGACCGTGAAGTTTCTTGCACGCTAGGATCCTATCTACAAAATAGGTGTCTTCTTCGTTTTTCTCGGTGTCTTCGTCTGCGGGAGTCTGGTTTTTATCTTCCGGGCGGGGATTCGACGCGATATCGGGTTCTGTATCTGGAGCTCCTGTTTCCTGAGCCGTTTGCTCTTCGAGTGTAGTGGTCGGACGATCCTTAGGGTTGGTGAATGGCTTGAGACGGTTCGCGTGTACTGGTGACTTGAGTTGAATATCGTCCGAACATCTGCGGACAGTGTATGTTGGATTGCTGTCGTGCGTGATATAGTATGGTCCTGTCCAACGTTGGCACAGCTTCCGTGAAAGTGAAAGCCCAACAGGGGTTTTGTTGTTATATAACCATACTTTGTCACCTGTCGAGAATCTTGGGGGCTTTGCCTTTTTGTCATGCTGTTGTTTATACTTAAGCTGGGCGTCTTTAATATTTTGTTTTACTATTTCTCTGGTGACTTCGAAGTCTTTCTGTATGGCGTCTAGATGTTTATACGCTTCGGTTCCGATGTTGTTAGTTGGAATAAGCTCCGTATCTATCGGTAACTGGCAATCTTGACCGAATAAAACACGAAAAGGACTCATCTGCGTTGACTCAGTGCACGGTGTTGCCCTATACGCGAACAGCACACTTGGTAAAAGATCCGGCCAATTTTCTTGTTTCGCATCGCAATACATTCGAAGTGTTTTTGTTATTGTCGAGTTCATCCTTTCACACGCGGCATTTGTCTGTGGATGGTAACTGCTTGTCTCCAGTTTCGTGATCTGAAAAAGTTTACAAAGTTCTTTGATAAGTTTTGACATGAAATTTTGTCCTCTGTCTGACAATAGTGTTTTGGGGGCCCCGTACCTACAAATAATTTCTGAATATAGAATTTTAGCTATTTCTGATGCTTCCATTGTTCTTAAAGGGAATGCCTCGGGCCATTTTGTGAAAGCATCAACAATTAACAAAATATATTTATATCCATTCGGAGAGGTCTTGAGGGGTCCTAAAATGTCAATATGGAGACGGCTAAATGGCGCTTCGACAGGTAACGGTTTTAGAGGCGCTGGATGGTGGTGGGTCGCATCCTTGTTTTTCTGACACTGGAGACATGATTTTACATAATATTGAATGTCAGAAAATAAGTGTTGCCAAAAATACTTGAATCGAATGGACTGATAAGTTCTATCAATACCTTGGTGTCCACCCAGCAGTGAGTCATGATATGACAATAGCACATCATTCCTCAAACTGAGTGGCACCACAAGCTGTTTAATTAAACGGTCTATTCTATGGCCCTTACCTTTTGGGTAGTAGAGATGATACAGGATTCCATCTTCCAAAATGTAGTCATTTGCTTCCAAAATGACTCTTCTAGCGTCTTTATCGTCTTCGGGTAATATTCTGTCTTCTAAATATTCGATAAAAACATTTACGTCCGGATCCGATCTTTGTTTATTTTTAATGTCAGCCTCGGAGACGGCTGCGACGCGCGTAATAGAATCTATTGGGTCACACTGTTGTATTACCTCTTCGGTTTGTGTTTGAGACGCCGCGTGTTCTTTAACGTTGTTTGTGGCTATCACGGTGGCCTGGGCAGTATCGTTTATTGCCGGTTTTGTAATTTGTGGATATTCACGTCGCGATAGCGCATCCGCGTTCAAATGCTTTCTACCTGCTTTATGGACGATTTCAAAATTATACCCTTGTAATTTTAGCGACCAGCGGCCTAATCTGCCGCTACATTGTTTAAGGTGTCGTAAATATGAATTAGCAACTTGATCGGTGATTACGGTAAACTTACCATTCGCTAAATAAACATGATAGTGTTTAATACCTTCAACTATTGCGAGACATTCGCGTTCTGAAATACCAAATTTTTGTTCTGCTTCAGAAAGAGACCTGCCTCCATATGAGACAACCACTTCCTTACCATTTTCATCCAACTGACCTAAGATATAACCTATTGAATATCCTGACGCGTCTGTATATAGAAAAAATTCTTTATCAAAATCTGGGAAAGCCAAATTGTTTACTTATTTTAAAAATTTAGAATAAACTTAAAATAACAACCCTGTGATATAAGTCAGACCTCAATATATTCCTTTGACACACCCTACAGGGCACATTTATAATCAGAATGGTTTGAAACCTGGTATGTTTTTGGGGGGGTTATCTCTAGATGGGAGCTATCGACTTTCTTCAATTTCTCTCAAAAATGTTGCCGCTGGCAACGATCTTTGATGAACTTTGTGCAGTTATGCATCAATATTTCCCTTTGGCGCAGCCTGCGGTGCACATTTTTGACTGGATCGCTTTGAAGCTCGATGTGCTTGTTTGGGGTGACCCCTAGATGGGAACTATCGATTTTCTTCCATTTCTGTCAAAAATAGTTGCCATTGAAAACGACCTCTGATGAACTTAGTAAAAACTTAGTGCAGTTATGCATCAATATTTCCCTTTGACACACCCTGCAGGGTACATTTTTGATTGGATCGCTTGGAAACTTTGTGTGCTTGTGTGGGGTGATATCTACATGGGAGGTATTGATTTTCTTCCATTTCTGTCAAAAAATGTTTGAACTGAGTTTGGTCAGGCTTCAATATTTCCCTTTGGCACACCCTTCAAGGCACATTTATGATCAGATCACTTTGAAACTTGGTATGTGTGTTTGGGATGATCCCTGGATGTGAGCTATTGATTTTTTTCATTTCCATAAAAAATTATTGTCGTTATTACCAGCCTTTGAACTTACTGCATTTGTGCCGCCACTTATCCCTTTTACACTCTCTGCAGAGTATATTTATGAATTTCCATAAAAATAGAGTGAAAAAAACATTGCCACAAGCAATGATCTTCAAATTTAGTGCATTAACATCTTCCTTTGGCATGCCTCAGAGGGCGCGTTATTTATCAGGTTGTTTTGAAACTATGTATGCTTATGCAGGGTGACAAAGGTAGGAGCTATCGATTTTCTTTTCATTTCCATCAAAAACTGTTGCCGTTAGCAACAATCTTTGAATTTATTGCATTTGTGCATCAACAGTCTTCTTTGACATGGCCTACAGGCCACATTTATCATAGGATTGTTTTTGAACTTGGTGTGCGCATTAGGCAAGACCTTCAGATAAGAGCTTACTGCATTTGTGTATCAACATTCATCCTTTAGCCAGTCTTACAGTTTACATTTAAAAATGTATGGATTACTCTGACGTTGTGCACACCCAATGCTGTTTTGTTGGAATTTCACCAAATAAAATTGGTATCAATGATCTTCAATTTTGCCATTTCACTTATAACTTACCAAGTTCAAGTTTGTCAAGTTCAGCTACAGAGTCATTAACACTTTCATTTTTTTCTGTCGTCAGTTTTGTCTGTTGCACTGCTCAAAAACAAGCTGTACGGCTTCAATCAAATTTGGCATACTTATGTAATACCATACACTCTATTGAAATGAGGTATCGCCATGTCTGTGGAAATGCTTATTTTCAAAATATTTTGTCAAAACCATCACAATTTCACCATTTTTCAACATATCTCAAAAACAAGCTGTACGATTTCAACCAAATTTGGCAAACTTATGTATTGTCACAAAATCCAGTGAAATGAGGCATCATCATATTCGTGAAAACCCTTATTTTCAAAATGTTCTGCCAAAACCACCAAAATTTCACCATTTTTCAAAAGTATCAAAATTGTTTACAGCTATCTAACACACATTTTCCAAACATTTAGAGCATAATATCATACACCAAAATCACCACACAAATATTTCAAAATTAACCCCTATTGGCCAAAAATGATATGAATATAGAATTTTTGTCTTCAAAATTGACCAACTTCAAGGGCAAATTTCTCTATTTGCAAGGTTGTTTTAACAATTATTTTGGTATGGATAGATGCAACAATGATTGCAGAAGAAGGTTACGGTTTACCTTCTAATCTCAGATTTAATCCCCAAGCGCAATGAGGGTGAGAATAAGAGTGTTGTTTGAAAATGCCAAAATTAGCCAAATTTGGTTGCTTTTTTCTATCATTCTGGAAAGGGTTAATTTCAAACACTTTGCATGAACGTATTCACAATTGACTACCGAGCATATTTGCTGTTGTAAGTTTGGTTGTAAGGTTTAACCTTATGCCCATTCTGGTTGCATAAATGTAGGTAACGTCCAAAAAATTCCCATTTTTTCAGAATTTGATACGTTTAAGTGACAATTTACTCCATTCCTAATTGATTGAGCTCTGAATGTTTTCTATGGCTGCATGCAGCAGTCAAAGTATGGCATATTTCGTTTTTATATGTTTTTATTAAAAGTTTAACCCTTGGCAGATTTGAGACTTCCCATAAGGGTACAGTCGGAATAATTGTTATTTTCGCCAACTTTTACATGTGTCACTGTGGAGGTGGCGTCGCAGCATGGCCGCTCGCGCGGGTTACCATGGCGGCACAGCGTGGCGCCGCTGGGTCGCGTGACATGGCGTCGCTTCCGGGGTCCGGCAGCGGGGTCCGGCGGACTGTGCCTCAAGCATACGAGCTATACTACTCATATACACATCTTCTCACTATCTATTTCTCTTAAAAAACAATGATGCCTTAGTACATTTCAAAATTAACAGGTTCTAATAAATTTAAGCTCAAAACATATACATGTGATATAGGGTTCTATATTCACAGTTAGTTCTGGCACCCCTTGGAGTTAAATCATGTCACCCAGACAGAAGTTTATGGGGGACCTATGTCGGCCAGATTCCCCTTGTTGTTGTTTTGTTTTACAAAAAATTGTTTTGAAATTGGCATATATATTTAATCGAAATATTAACTCTAATTATGAATATACTGTAATACGATTGACCTTGCTGATTGTTTATGACAGCCTAAACCAAATGAATCCTCAGGGATAGTATAATTTTCGGAAGTTTGAATTGCCGAGGTCTATCCTCAGACCCCATTAAGCGGAGGGACATCTTCTCAAAATGTAGAGACGCATACGATATAATATTTCTGATTGACACACACTCCTCAAATGAAGTTGAAAATATTTGGAAACATGAGTGGGGGTTTGAAATAGTCTTTTCATCGTACCAAAGTAACAAAAGGGGTACTGCCATTCTGTTCAAAAACAGTTTTGGCTACGAAATCAAAAATAAGGTAATTGATACAGCTGGAAACTTCGTCGTGTTAGATATTTTGATCCAATCGCAACGATTAACCATCGCTGCGGTATACGGCCCTAATAATGATGAACCCAGTTTTTATAGAAATCTGTTTAATACTATTGAAAATATCGGTAACACCTCAGTGTTGATTGGTGGGGATTGGAATGTGGCATTGGACCAGGGTTTAGACACACTAAATTATAAAAAACACAATAATGTTAAATGTAATGAATGCATCCACAAACACATGGAAAAACTAGACTTACACGATGTGTGGCGTTTAGAAAATCCTGGCAAAAAAATGTATTCATGGAGAGGCCCACATAAAAAACTGTCGCGATTAGGCTACTTTTTAATCACATCTGACTTACAGACAGCTGTTCAAAAAGTAGATATTGGTATCATGTACAGATCGGACCACGCACCCATTGTAATTTCCCTAAAATTTATAAATCAAACTAGAGGACGAGGTATTTGGAAATTTAATAATAGTTTGCTAAGCGACCCCAAATACATACAAATAGTTAAGGACACTATTGCAGATACTGTCCTTCAGTATTCATATAACAATAGCAGTAGGAGAAGTAGTAGTAGTGATAATAAAATTAATAATAATAATGATGATGAAAATAATTCTAGATTCACAATAAACAATCAGTTATTTGGGGAAACACTAAAGCTAATGATCAGAGGTAAAACAATTTCATATTCCTCCTTCCTGAAACGAAAACTTCAATGCACCGAATTAGATATCGAAAAACAAATAAAAGTTCTTACTGAAAAACTCGAAGATGGCTGTGAAAATATGTTAGAAAATATCCGCTGCCTAACTAATGAACTGCAAAATATAAGAAATAAAAAGGTGCAAGGCATGATCATCAGATCAAAGGCTAGATGGAAAGTTGAAGGCGAGAGGCCCTCAAAATACTTCTGTAACTTAGAAAAGAGACAGTACACAGAAAAAATAATACCCAAATTAATAAGAGATGACGGTACAGTGTGTACAGAAATTAACGATATACTCACCGAGCAACGTAACTTTTACGAACTACTGTACAAGTCAAAAATTAACAGTAATCACAAAACTAACCTTTTAGAAAGCTTGTTTTTTGACTCTGAAAATTCACACATTTGCAAACTGGATACAGAAGAAAGTTTACTACTAGAAGGAAAACTATCATTAAACGAATGTGCTATGGCTCTAAAAGACATGGGTAACAACAAATCACCGGGTTCCGATGGATTTACAATTGAATTTTATAAATATTTCTGGGGCGACTTGGGCAAATACGTAGTTAATTCCCTAAACCTTGGCTATGACTTAGGAAAATTATCTATCACTCAGAGGCGGGGGCTTATTACCTGTATACCAAAAGAAGGGAAATCGAAAGAATATATAAAAAATTGGCGACCGATCTCCCTCCTTAATGTTGATCAAAAAATAGGTTCATCAGCAATTGCCAACAGGCTTAAAAAAGTTCTTCCTAAAGTAATTTCTGAAAGTCAGCTGGGATTCATGAAGGGAAGACTCATAGGCGAATCCACGCGATTGGTCTCTGACTTAATTGAAAAATGCGAATCTATGAACATTCCAGGAATGTTAGTTCTAGTTGACTTCGAAAAAGCATTTGACTCACTTGAATGGTCTTTTATCAGAAAAACTCTCATGTTTTTAAATTTTGGCGAATCCTTAATTCAGTGGTTCAACACGTTCTGCGGCGAGGTTTCTAGCTGCATCATGAACAATGGGCATTGTTCAGATTATTTTAATATTCAGAGGGTCGTACGTCAAGGGGACCCATTGTCTCCTTACCTGTTTATTTTGTGTGTCGAAATACTTAGCGCATTTCTTAAATTCAATTCCAAAATAAATGGAATCAAAATTAATGACTCGGAGTATGTAATCAACCAATACGCTGACGACAGTACTCTATTCTTAGATGACGATCAAGATTCCCTAAACGAGACCTTAAATTCTCTCGACAACTTCGCTGCGATATCCGGATTAAGCGTTAACTTTGATAAAACTCATATCGTTTGGATAGGATCTCGGCGTGGCTGTGGGATTGAACTGGAAACAGAAAAACATATACAGTGGAATCATAACGGAACGTTTACCATACTTGGCATAAAATTTGAACTAAATTCGGCCAATTACTTCTATAAACACTTCTCAGAAAAAATAAACAAAATGCGAAAACTTTTAGCAGATTGGTCCCTCAGAAATCTTACACTAGTCGGTAAAGTTACAGTCATTAAAACGTTAGCGATCCCCATCTTATTACACTCTCTTACTGTTCTCCCTGATCCAGCTGATAAGATATTAGATGATATTCAAAGTATAATTTTTAAATTTCTATGGTCGGACAAAAGGGACAAAATTAAACGTGACGTAATAATCAACTTAATCGAAAATGGCGGGCTCAATCTACCCCACGTAAAAACACTGTGTTGCTCCTTAAAAATGATATGGATCAAAAAGTGACTAGATTCAGAAACAATGGCCCAATGGAAAACACTCGTAGTCGATAATTTTGAAAAATTTGGGGGGAGCAAAATGTGGTCTTTGAATAAACATGGTATACTTAGTGTTTCAAATTATATGGACCCTTTTTGGAAAAAACGTACTTAAGGTATGGGCTCTCTTAAAAAATAGCAATCACACAACCCCGACAGAAATTCTCTCACAACCACTATTTTATAATAATTATATAAAAATTAATAATGAACCGTTTCTTTACAGACGTTGGTGTACAAAGGGTGTTTTCTTTATAAACGATATACATAGAGCTTCAAGATCCATCTTTGACTTTCAAGAATTTAAGCTGAAATATGATCTTGATATTCCATTCACCAACTATCTCGGTGTGGTCAATGCAATACCAAGGTTATGGAAAAATATAATATCTAATAGTACAAAACTTGAATCTGTTTCAGATCCCTTGGTGAATGAACTCATATTTTGCACTAAAGCAAACCGCCACTTCTATCCCATATTTCTTCAGAAAGTATCAAAAAAACCTACACATACCCAAGAGAAATGGAACTCCGCATTGGACGAAAATCTTGACCATAATGATTGGCAATACATTTACAAACAAACTTTTAGGGAAACAGATGATACTTATCTACAGAGTTTACAATATAAGATTAACCATAAAATCCTATTCACAAAATCTAGACTCTTTAAATGTGGGCTTTCGGAAACAGAGCTGTGCTCATTCTGTGGAAATACGAAAGAAACGATTGCACATCTATTTTACGATTGTTCTTTCTCAAAAACAGTTTTACTTTCACTAGTGGAAAGGATTAACCTTAGTCCGGATCCGCAAATTCAACTAAACATTAGTAAAAGAGAAATAATTTTAGGCTCTACTTCCGAGCATGCCTATCCAAATGTCTGGAATACCTGTCTCCTCATCTACAAAAAGTATATTTACACCTGCAGTCGAAGTAATACCATCCCCTCCTTCTCAGATCTAACAAGAGCTATAAAATCCTACAAAAATATTGAAATGTATTCTCTATACATGTACACAATCAGCAAGGACGAGCGTATTAGGGATAAATGGAACTACCTAACTGACGCATTCTTTAAATAATTGGAGAACTGCTTTGTATATACATTATACTGTAAAAATCATGTTGTAATCTTATATAATGTACTATTTTTCTAGTGATGCCAATAAAAGAAAAAAAAAAAAAAAAAGGAAAAAAAAACAAAAAACTTTTACATGCGATTTCTCAGCACTGAAGTCATATTTTCTCAAAACACTTCCCATGAAAAGATAGTGCATTCATCCAAGAACAATTCTGCTGTATAAGTTTTATTCAAAGTTTTAACCCTCACCCACTTATCAGGCCTTGAATTGAAGTACCCTCAACTTGTACATGTTCATTCAAATACCAAGATTCAAGTTTCCTCCATATCTCTTATCACACTCAGTCGGAATCGGTGATTGATGTCCACACGTTTAGAGTATAATATGATGCATTAAAATCACCAAATATTTCAAAATTAATACCTATTGGCCAAAAATGGTATGAATATAACATTTTATCTTCAAGATTGACGAACTTCAAAGGCAAATTTCTCTAATTGCAAGGTTGTAATAAATTTGCTCGTATGCATAGATGCAAGAGTGATTGCAGATGAAAGTTACTGTTTACTTTTTAATCCACCTTTAACCCTCAAGCACAATGAGGGCGAGCCTAAGAGTACCATCCGAAAATGCCAAAATTAACTAACTTCGGTTGCTTTTTCGTATCATTTTGGTAAGGGTTAATTTCAAGCACTTGGTTTTGTTATAGGAACAGACGCTTAATGAACAAATTCGCTGCTCTGTAAGTTATACTTTGGGGCTTAATCCAACATATCCTTTGGCCACTTAAAGAATAGTACTGTCTGCAAAAAATTGATTTTCAGTGAATTTTGCAAACATCTGTACTCATTTGCTCTAATTGCAAGGTTGTTGTAGCAAGTATTTTGGTATGGATAGATGCAATAATGATTGAAGAAGAAGGTTACTGTTTACTTTTTAATCTCAAAATTTAACCCTTAAGCACAACAAGGGTGAGAATAACAAATGCCAAAATTAGGCAACTTTCGATGTTTTTGTCTATCATTTTGGAGATGGTTAATTTAAAAAACTTTGCTTTGCTATATGCAGTCTGCATTTTCATATTGGAAAGTTGGGAAAAGCCTGTAATTTGTCCAACAAATTACAATTCTCTAGTTAGGCTTTCCTAAACCCAGATTTGAGGCTTCCTATAAGGGTACCATTGGAATAATTGTTATTTTTGCCAACTTTTGCGTGCGATTTATCAGCACAGGAGCCATATTTTCTCAAAACACTTCCCATGAGAAGATAGGACATTATTCCTAGAACAATTTTGTTTTGCTGTTATGTTTTATTCGAAGTTTTAACCCTCACCAGTTGTCGGGCCTTGATTGAATTGGAGTACCCTGAAATTGTACATGTTAATTCAAATACCAAGATTCAAGATTCCTCCTTGTCTCTTATCAGAAACTCAAGCTGTGATTGATGGCAGGTCTCTGGAAAGTGAAATGAGGTATCGTCATATTCGTGAAACATTTAGAGCATAATATGATACACTTAAATCACCACACAAATATTCCAAATTTAACCCCTATTGGCTAAAAATTACATGAATATAGCATTTATTCTACAAAATTGACCAACTTTAAGGGCGCATGCCAGTGTGAAAGAGTACAGTCAGTAGAGTTGTTATAAGGCATGCATGCCTACCTGCCCGACATTAACCATACACCATTCACGTCATTGTTGTAAGAAAAATAGACTCGCTGCCTGCTTGATTTGGTGATTTCCGGCAACTGAATTGCCCGAAATTTTCGGCTTCTTCCCGACTCGGGGGTGGGGTGGGAGCGGGGGGCACAGTCCTCACAGACACCCTGGCCCGTATGCCCATGATTCATCTCTACTTATTTTTTCCAAAGCAAAACGGACATGGCTCGTTTTGCTTTCCATGAAAATATTCAGTAATTACTGAAGACCAAATTTTGTGTTAAATGTTTTGAAGTCCTGCTTTATCTCAAATATCTGTTTTGGCTGCATAAAGCCTAGAAGCATCACAAAAAACTTTGCTTCAACTATATTTTTCGATTTTTAAAACTGATCGATAGTTATGTGTACAATACAGTTTGCCTTTTTACATTAAAAAGTAGGGAAAACACGTAATTTGTCCAACAAATTACAGTTCTCTAGTTTTTTTTTTCAATTTTTTTTTCCGCCGTCAATTTTGTCTGTTGTACTGCTCAAAAACAAGCTATATGATTTTCAGTTTTAACCCTCAGTCACAATGAGGGTGAGAAGAAGAGTATTATATGAAAATGCCTAAATTAGCCAACTTTGGATGTTTTTTACTATCATTTTCGAAAGAGTTAATTTGAAACACTTTGCTCTGCTACATGCTATCTGCCTTTCCACATTAAAAGGTCGGGAAAGCCCATAATTTGTCCAGCAAATTACAATTCTGTAGTTTATATTTTTTTTTTCCTGCTGTCAATTTTATCAATTGTACTGCTCAAAAACAAGCTGTACGATTTCAACCAAATTTGGCATACTTATGTAATGCCATAAAATCTAGTGAAATGAGGTATCGCTATATCTGTGAAAATGCGTATTTTCAAAATATTCTGCCCAAACCTTCAAAATTTCATCATTTTTCAACATAGTTCAAAAACAAGCTGTACGAGTTCAACCATTGTTGGTAAACTTATTTATTATCACAATATCTAGAGAAATGAGGTATCATCATATTCATGAAAATGCTTACTTTCACAATTTTCTGCCAAAACCATCAAAATTTCAACATTTTTCAAAAGTCTCGGAATTGTTTACGGTTATCTGGTTCTAAGTTCAAACATTTAGAGAATAGTATGGTACACCAAAATCACCTGACAAATAATTCAAAATTAACCCCTGTAGACCAAAAATGAAATAAATATAGCAGTTTTGTCGTCAAAATTGACCAACTTCAAGGGCAAATTTCTCTATTTCTGGGGTTGTTGTAACAATTATTTTGGTATGGATAGATGCAACAATGATTGCAGAAGACAGTTACTGATTACTTTCTAATTTCAGATTTACCCCTAAGCACAATGAGGGCGAGAATAAGAGTGCTGTTTGAAAATGCGAAAATTAGCCAAATTTGGTTGCTTTTTTCTATCATTTTGGAAAGGGTTAAATTCAAACTCTTTGCACGTCCATATTCCCAATTGACTACCTAGCATATGTGCTGTTGTAAGTATGGTTGTAAAGTTTAACCCCATGCCCATTCTGGTTGCACAAAACTACATACCATCCACAAAACTCCCATTTTTCAGAATTTGGTAAGTTTAAGTGACAATTTACTCCATTTCTTATTGATTGAGCGCTGAATGTTTTCTATGGCTGCATGTAGCAGTCAAAATATGACAACTTTTGTTTTATATGTTATTATTAATAGTTTAACCCTTGGCAGATTTGAGACTTCCCATAAGGGGACTGTCAGAATAATTGTTATTTTCGCTAACATTTACATGCGATTTCTCAGCACTGGCGCCATATTTTCTTAACACGTTTCCCATGAGAAGACAGGACATTCATCCAAAACAATTTTGCTGTTATATCTTTTATTCAAAGTTTTAACCCTCACCCAGTTGTCGGGCCATGAATTCAAGTATCCTCAAATTGTACATATTCATTCAAATACCAAGATTCAAGATTCCTCCATATCTCTTATCAGACACTCAGTATGTTTTTGATGTCCACACATTTAGAGCATAATATGACACACCAAAATCACCACACAAATATTTCGAAATTAACCCCTATGGCCAAAAATTAAATGAATATAGCATTTTTTCTTCAAAATTGACTAGCTTCAAGGGTAAATTTGTCTAATTCCAAGGCTGTTGTAGCATTTATTTTGGTATCGATAAATGCAACAGTGATTGCAGAAGAAAGTTACTGTTTAATTTGTAACCTCAGATTTAACCATCAAGCACAATGAGGACGAGAATAAGAGTACTGTTTGAAAATGCCTAAATTAAGCAACTTTGGTTGCTTTTTTCTATCATTTTGAAAAGGGTTAATTTTGAACATTTTGCTTTGCTCTATGTAGAGACGCTTAATGGACGAATCCAGTGTTGTATGTTATGCTCTGTGGCTTAAACCAATCTATGCTTTGGGCACTTAAAGGATAGTACTGTCCCAAAAAATTGATTTTTAGTGAATTTTGCAAATATTTGTACTCATTTGCTCTAACTGCTAGGTTGTTGTAGCAATTATTTTGGTATGGATAGGTGCAACAATGATTGCAGAAGAAAGTTACTGTTTGTTTTTTAATCTCAGTTTTAACCCTCAGTCACAATGAGGGTGAGAAGAAGAGTATTATATGAAAATGCCTAAATTAGCCAACTTTGGATGTTTTTTTCTATCATTTTCGAAAGAGTTAATTTGAAACACTTTGCTCTGCTACATGCTATCTGCCTTTTCACATTAAAAGGTCGGGAAAGCCCATAATTTGTCCAGCAAATTACAATTCTGTAGTTTATATTTTTTTCCTGCTGTCAATTTTGTCAATTGTACTGCTCAAAAACAAGCTGTACGATTTCAACCAAATTTGGCATACTTATGTAATGCCATAAAATCTAGTGAAATGAGGTATCGCTATATCTGTGAAAATGCGTATTTTCAAAATATTCTGCCAAAACCTTCAGAATTTCACCATTTTTCAACATAGTTCAAAAACAAGCTGTACGATGTCAACCCTTGTTGGTAAACTTATTTATTGTCACAATATCTAGAGAAATGAGGTATCATCATATTCATGAAAATGCTTACTTTCACAATTTTCTGCCAAAACCATCAAAATTTCACCATTGTTCAAAAGTCTCGGAATTGTTTACAGTTATCTGGTTCTAAGTTCAAACATTTAGAGAATAGTATGGTACACCAAAATCACCACACAAATATTTCAAAATTAACCCCTGCATCTGTATATCTTGGTATGGATAGATGCAACAATGATTGCAGAAGAAAGTTACTGTTTACTTTCTAATCTCAGATTTAACCCCCAAGCACAAAGAGGGCGAGAATAAGAGTTTTGTTTTAAAATGCGAAATTAGCCAATTTGGTTGCTTTTTTTTTATCATTTTGGAAAGGGTTAATTTCAAACACTTTGCATGACTGTGTTCACAATTGACTACCAAGCATATTTGCTGTGTAAGTTTGGTTCTAAAGTTTAACCCTATGCACCAATCTGGTTGCATAAATGTAGGTACCGTCCAAATAAACTCCCATTTTTCCGAATTTGATAAGTTTAAGTGGCAATTTACTCCATTTCTAATTAACTGACCGCTGAATGTTTTCTATGGCTGCATGAAGCAGTCAGAGTATGCCAAATTTTGTTTTATATGTTATTATTAAAAGTTTAACACTTGCCAGATTTGAGACGTCCCATAAGGGTACTGTCGGAATAATAGTTATTTTCGCCAACATTTACATGCAATTTTTCAGCACTGGAGCCATATTTCCTCAATACGATTCCAATGAGATGATAGGACATTCATCTAAGAACACTTTTGCTGTGATATATTTTATTCAAAAATTTAACCCTCACCCTGCTGTCAGGGTTTGGATTGAAGTACCCTCAACTTGCACATGTTCATTCAAATGCCAAGATTCAAGATTCCTCAATGTCTCTTTCCAGGCACTCAGTCTGTGATTGATGTCCACATATTTAATGCATAATATAATACACCAAACATCACCACACCAGTATTTAAAAATTAACCCCTGTTGGCCAAAACTGATATGAATTTCAAAATTGACTAACTTCATGGGCAAATTTGTTAAATTGCAAGGCTAATGTAACAATTATTTTGGTGAGGATAGATGCAACAATGATTAGAGAAAAAAGTTACTGTTTACTTTTAACCTCAGATTTAACCCTCAAGAGCACAATGAGGGCGAGAATGAGAGTACCATTTGAAAATGCCAAAAGTAGCCAACTTTGGTTGATTGTATGAAACATTTTGGAAATGGTTAATTTCAAACACTTTGCTTTGCAATATGGTGAGATGCTTGATGTGGTAAGTTATGCTCTGGTGCATAATCAAACATATCCTTTGGCCACTTAAAGAATAGTACTGTTAGAAAAAATGAATTTTTAGTGAATTCTGCAAATTTCTGTACTCATTTGTCCTGAAAGAAGAAAGAAACAGCTTATTGTGCGTTCCATAACTGCATTAAAAATCAATGGCAAACAAATTTTGTGTTATAGGTTTTTGTGTCCCGCTTTATCCAATACCAATTTTGGCTGTACAAACATGAGTACCATCAGACAAAATGTATTTTCTGATTAATTTCGTACTTTTCTGTACCCAGTTTCCCTAGGCGGGATTGGAATAGTCTATTTTCTTTTGCGAATGTGGATTGTGTGTTATAGGGAAACAAATTTTCTGGTGTTACGCATAATCAAACACATGTTTTGACAGCATTATCCATAAATAATCATTTTCATGTATTTTACTGCATTCTACATGTATACTCATTTCTTCTGTCATGACATCCAAACCAACATAACTTTATTTCCACTGACATGACTATTAAAGTGCCTAACAGTTCGTCGAAAAATGTTTTGTACATATAGAGGAACATTGCTGTTCATGTTTTAGTCTCACATTTAACACTCCAGGACACTGGTGGCTATAAAAAGAGAATCATTTGAAAATGACTGAATTGGCCAACTTTGGGCGTTTTTTTATGCCCCCTGACTTGGGTCGGGTGGCATATAGTGATTGAAGTGTGCGTGTGTCCGTGTGTGTGTCCGAGCCAATAACTCGAAAACTGTTAGGGCCACAGTCATCAAACTTCACACAATTATAAGGGACCCTGGGAGGATGTGTCACATACCATAGACGGGTTCGTACCTTCAAGGTCAAGGTCACATTTTAAGGTAACACTAAAAATCGGTCAATATTCGTGTCTCGCCATAACTCGGAAACGAATCATAGTACAATTGTTAAACTTTTTACAAATGTTAAGGACAGTCAGAAGGTGTGTCGCGTATAATAGTTTCCGCCACATCTGCAAGGTGAAGGTCACAAGGAGGAGCATGTGTTACCTTAATAATAATCTTCTTGTTATGCCCCCCGTCTTGGGTCGGGTGGCATATAATGATTGAAGTGTGCGTGTGTCCGTGTGTCCGTGTGTGTGTCCTAGCCAATAACTCAAAAACTTTTAGGGCCACAGTCATCAAACTTCACACAATTATAAAGGACCATGGAAGGATGTGTCACACACCATAGCCGGGTTCGTACCTTCAAAGGCAAGGTCACACTTCAAGGTCACACTAAAAATCGGTCAATATTCGTGTCTCGGCCATAACTCGGAAACGAATCATAGTACAATTGTTAAACTTTTCACAAATGTTAAGGACAGTCAGGGGGTGTATCGCGTATAATAGTTTCCGTCACATCTTCAAGGTGAAGGTCACAAGGGGGGGGGGGGGGGTGTCATGTGTTACCTTAGTAACATTCTTCTTGTTTTCTATCATTTTGGAATGGGTTATTTTCAAACAAATTCCTTTGCAATATGAAGTCTGCCTTTTCACATTAAAAATTGGATTTACATGTGATTTCTCAACACTGCAGAATTTCTTTCTCAAAACGTTTCCCATGAGAAGATAGGGCATTCATCCAAGAACAATTTTGCTGTTATTTGTTTTATTCAAAGTTATAACTCTCACCCAGTTGACAGGCCTTGAAAGGGAGTACCCTTAACTTGTATGTGTTCATTCAAATACCAAGATTCAAGATTCCTCCATGTTCTTATCAGGCGCTTAGTCTGTTATTGATGTCCACACATTTAGAGCATAATATGATACACCAAAAGCACAACACAAATATTTCCAAATAAACCCCTATGGGCCAAAACTGATTCGAATTTCAAAATTGACTAACTTCATGGGCAAATTTGGCTAATTGCAAGGCTGTTGTACCATTTATTTGGTATGGGTAGATGCAACAATTATTGCAGAAGAAAGTTACTGTTTACATTTTAACCTCAAATTATTTAACCCTCAAGCACAATGAAGGCGAGAATAAGAGTATTGTTTAAAAATATTAAAATTAGTCAACTTTGGTTGCTCTTTTCTGTCATTTTGGAAAGGGTTAATTTCAAACACTTTGCTTTGCTAAATGCAGAAATGCTTAATGGACAAATCTGCTGTTGTAAGTTATGCTCTGGTTCTTAACCCAACATATGCTTTGGCCACTTAAAGAATAGGACTGTCTGAAAAAATTGATTTTTAGTGGATTTTGCAAATTTCTGTTCTCATTTGCTCTAATTGCAAGGTTGTTGTAGCAATAATTTTGGTATGGATACATGCAACAATGACTACAGAAGAAAGTTACTATTTACTTTTTAATCTCAGATTTAACCCTGAAGCATAATGAGGGTGAGAATAAGAGTACTGTTTGAAAATGCCCAAATTAACCAACTTTGGATGTTTTTTCGATCATTTTGGAAAGTGTTAATTTCAAACACTTTGCTTTGCTATATGTAGTCTGCCTTTTCACATTGAAAAGTTGGGGAAGCCCGTAATTTGTCCCAACAAATTACAATTCTCTAGTTATTATTTTTTTGTTAGTTTTTTTTCCACATATTTTGTCCGTACGATTCTGAAGCCATTTTTGAACAGATTTTCACAGAATTTTGAACACGCATAAACGGGCACAAAATCTAAAAATGTACCAAAGCAAAATTTTCGATTTAACCCTTCTTTCGCCTGAATTGGCAAAAAAACTGTCAAAATTAGTGTTTATCGACAATTTCAAAAAATGCGTCTTGTAGATTTTTTAAAATATTCATCACTGTTAGACCTGACTGTGACACTGCAATTGATATACAAGAGATATTGGACTAAGCATTTGTTAACCATACACAGGCTGCGAAAGATGGAAATTTTTGATAAAATGTGTTGTTTTCGGGCATCTACAGCACCCAACGGGTACAGAGAGATAAACATTTTCCGAGGATCATTTTTGTAAGTAATAAGGGTATTAAAAAAACAAGCGTTAATCCGTTTTGGACTAGTTCAACAGCGATACCTCTCAAAAGCTTGAAAATCCATGTTTTAAGTGAATGGTGAGTCTTGTAGATTTTCAAGAGAAATTGGCCATTCGCAGGTCTTGGTGTGACATTACAAGCTGCATGGACAAACATTCTGGTAAGCATTTGTTAACCCTCCACAGGCTCTCAAATGTCAAATGTTTGAGAAAATGGCCTGTTTTCGGGCACCCACAGCACCCAATGTGTGCCTGAGAAAGATAAACATTAATACCTTTACTAGAAGTGGAATTCACTGAGGATCATTTTTGTAATAAAGGTATTCAAAAAACCAAGCGTTAACCCATTTTGGACTGTTTAAAAAGCGATACCCCTCAAAATCTTAAAAATTCATATTTCCCGAGGAAATCTACCCACCTTTGTCAGGTCATCAATAAGGGTACTTTAGTTATACTGTTAAAAACAATACTTTAGACACTCTGGCATCATGAAAAATCATGGTATCTTATTAGGCTTTTCCCTCTGGAAAAGTCTATTGTTTTTCTACAGATTATTATGTTTTTGTTTTTTTAGGCTTTTCCCTCTGATAAAGACCATTCTTTTTCTGCGGATTATTATTTTTTTGGAGGTTTTTAAATTTTTTTTCACCACACATTTTTGTCTGTACGATTCAGAAGCCATTTTCGGACCGATTTTCAGACAATTTTGCACACGCATAGAGGGGTACAAAATCTAAAAACGTACCGAAGCAGAATTTTTAACTCTTATTTCACCAGAATTGATAAAAAAACTGTCAAAATTAGGGTTTATTGGCACTTTCTCATAACATTTTTTTTTACATTCATCATTGTTAGGCCTGAATGTGACATGTCTTGATATACAAGAGATATTAGGGAATGCGTTTGTTAACCATCCACAGGCTGCCAATCATCAAAATTTCGATGAAATGGGCTCTATTCGGACCCCCACTGCACCCAAAGGGCACACAATAGATAAACATAACTTTCTTTATTGGAAGTGGGATTAACCGAGGATCATTTGTGTAAGTAATAAGGGTATTCAAAAAACCAAGCGTGAACACATTTTGGAATGGTTAAAGGCGATACCCCTCAAAAGCTCAAAAATTCATGTTTTCTGCGGATTTTCTCTTCATGATCTTGAAGATTTCCAAGAAAAAGTGGCAACTGGCACGTCTTGGTGTAACATTACAAGCTGCATGGACAAATTGTTTTAAAGTTTAGCTCCCAATGGGTATGCCACAGACAAAAGTACCTTCTTTTATCAGACGCAAAATTTACAGGGAAACATGTTTGTGAAGGTATTCAAAAGTCGAAGTATTAACCCATTTTGTGCTGGTTAATGAGAGATACCCCTTAAAAGCTTAAAATTCCCGATTTCTGTAGATTTCTCTAAAAAATCTTGTAGATTTTTCAACAAAAATTGGCTATTCGCGGGTCTTGGTGTGACCTTACAAGTTGCATGGACAAAATATTCCGGTGAACGTTTTTTAACCCTCTACAGGATGCCAAAGATCGTAATTTTGAGAAAGTGGACAGTTTTTTGGCACCCACAGCACCCAACATGTACCTGAGAGATAAACATAACCTCCTTTATTGGAAGTGGAATTTACCGAGGATAACTTTTGTAAGTAATAAGGGTATTAACAAAACCCAAGCCTTAACCAGTTTTGGGCTGGTTAAACAGCGATGCCCATCAAAAGCTTAAAAATTCATATTTTCCCTGTTTTTTCTTTAAAAACATCTTGTAGATTTCAAGAAATCTTGGCCAGTCACAGATCTTAGTGTGATATTACAAGCTGAATGGACAAAATATCCTGTAAACATTTGTTATCCCTCCACGGGCTACTGAACATAAAAAATTGATAAAATGGACAATTTTCAGACCACCAGCATCCATCAGCATCCAATAGTTATGTAACAGTGAAAGATAACTTCTTTTATCAGACGGAAAATATTTGTATGTAGTAAGGATATTAAAAAATCCAAGTCTTAACCCATTTTGGGTTGGTTAAAGAAAGATACCCCTTAAAAGCTTAAAATTCCCATTTTCTGTGGATTTCTCCGAACTCTTCTTGTAGACTTTGAAAAAAATTACCATTAGCAGGTCTTTGTCTGCCTTACATTTTGCATAGACAAATTATTCTGTTAAGCGTGTGTTAACCCTCCTTTCAGGCATCAGCAGCACCCAGTGGGTTTGTAAAAGATAAACAAAACTTCTCTTACCGTGCGTAGAATTCACGGAGGATCATTTTTGTAAGTAGTAAGGATATTTAAGAAAATGAAGCTTAACCCATTTTGGACTGGTTAAGGAAAGATTCCCCTTAAAAACTTAAAATAGACATTTTCTGTAGATTTCGCTAACTACCTGTTGGCGATTTTCGAAACAATTGGACAACGGCAGTTTTTGGGGTGCTATTACAAGTTTCATGGATAGAATATTCCGCTAAATGTTTGTTAACCCCTCTATAAACTGCTAAACATAAAAATTTTGATAAAATCGGCAGTTTTAGGACACCAACAACACCAAATGGGTATGTAACAGATAAACGTAACCTCTTTTATCGGACGCAGCATTCACAGGGGATAATGATTGAAAGTATTGAGGGTATTCAAAAAACCAAGCCTTAACCCTCTTTTGCTGGATTAACCCTTTACCTAACATGAAAAGCAGATGACACTTGCAAACAAAATTCTTGAATAACTAATTTTTTTCATTTTTTGTCTCAAAAACATAGGTTATGACCCCTCATTGGAACGAGCTCGATGATCTCGTTCCAAAGAGGGGTCATTACCTATGCTTTTGAGACAAAAACTGAAAAAATAATGAAAATTAATTGGCGATTTTTGTGAATAGCGCTGGCTGGCTTGGTTCATAATGCTGGTTAAACGGTTAAAGAAACAGCCCTTAAGAACTTGTTCACATTTTCTGTTGATTTCTTCAAGTGATTCTTACAGATTTTCAAGAACAAATAGACTTTTGAGAAGAATTATTCTCGCATGTTTTCATTAACCCTTCACAATCTGCCAAAAATCAAAATTTTAGGTAAATTTGACATATAGTGAACTCTTTGCAAATAGCCACACCACTTAATTGGTATTTGGCAAGTAAACATAACTTCTTTTGTTGGACACAGATTTCTCGGACACTGATATTGATATTAACTCTCCACCAAAATGCTGATTTTAACCTTAACTTTCCTGTATCAAACTGGGTCATTTGAGACTATTATACCCACTTTTCTCAAGGCATCAATAACGATACTTTAGTGATACAGTTAACAGCAATTCTTCAGACACCCTGGGGTCATAAAAATCATGGAATCTCATCTGGGAAAGCCTCATAGGAAATCTCGAATCTGCTAAGGGTTAAACTTTTAATAATAAGATATAAAACAAAAGTTGCCATACCTTGACTGCTGCATGCAGCCATAGAAAACATTCAGCGCTCAATCAATTAGAAATGGAGCAAATTGTCCCTTGAAATTACCTAATTTTGATAAAATGGGACTTTTTTGGACGGGACCTACTTTTATGTTACCAGAATGGGCATAGGATTCAACTTTAAAACCAAACTTACAACAACAAATGTGCTCGGTAGTCAACTGTGAATACGGAAGTGCAAAGTGTTTGAAATTAACCCTTTCCAAAATGATATATAAAAAGCAACCAAAGTTGTCCAATTTGGCATTTTCAAATGGTACACTTATTCTCGCCCTCGTTGTGCTTGCGGGTTAAATATGAGATTAAAGCGTAAACAGCAACTTGCTTCTGCAGGCATTGTTGCATCTATCCTTACCCAAACAAATGTTACAACAACCTTGAAATTAGAGACATTTGCCCTTGAAGTTGGTCAATTTTGAAGAAAAAAGCTATATTCGTGTCATTTTTGGCCAATGGGGGTTAATTTTGAAATATTTTCGTGGTGATTTTGGTGTATCATGTTATGCTCTAAATGTGTGGGAAATTTGAGCTAAATAACTGTAAACAATTTTGCGACTTTTGAAAAATGGGGAAATTTTGACGGTTTTAGCAGAATATTTTGAAAATAAGCGTTTTAACAGACATGACGATACCTCATTTCACTAGATTTTATAGCATTACATAAGTATGCCAAAATTGTTTAAAATCGTACAGCTTGTTTTTGAGCAGTACAAGAGACGAAATTGATGGAGGAAAAAACCCTAAAAGATAGCTGTAATTTGTTGGACAAAATACGGCCTTTCCCAACTTTTTAATGTAAAAAGGTAAACTGTATTGTACACAAAACTATCAATGATTTTTGAAAACAGCAAAATTTAGAGAAAATCAAAGTTTTTGTGATGCTACTAGTTTTTATGCAGTAAAAACAGATATTACAGATATTTGAGATAAAGCACGACACCAAAACATTTAACATAAAATTTGCTCTTGAATAATTGTTGATTATTTTCATGAAAGCAAAACGAGCCCTGTCCTTTCAGCTTTGGGAAATATAAGTACAGATGAATCATGGGCGTACGGGCCAGGGAGGACTGTGCCCACCCCTTAGTCGAGAAAGAGTCGATTTTTAAAGCAATTTGCCAGAATATTTCGGGCAATTCAGTTGCAAGAAATGACCAAAAAACATTTCGGTTTTCCATACAAAATGTCATTGTATGTCACATTTCCTATCTGATCACTTAGAAGTGCATGTAAACCGACCAGTATATTTTACAAGTTGATTCAGTGGAACCATATCCACGTTAATATTACTCATTTATAATCACACAAGAACGTATAAAGAGTTCTATTACTGCATATTATGGGAGCACGGTGGCTCAGTAGGTAGAGATGCTTGTTGCAGTCCGAGAGGTCTTTGGTTCGAATACCTCCTGTGGCAACCACATTGTGTCCTTGGGCAAGACACTTCATCCCAATATAATTGCCCATGTGGTGGCCATGGTGGCATTGTATACTAAGGCCTACTACACGTCGAGGGTGCACTTGTCTTCAACCAATGCTAACACTGCTTTTGTGAAGTTAGTATGTTGGGGAGTCTGACAGTTGCTTGACATTGCTCGGTGATCCTGGCTGTCTGGCTTCTACCACTCGTAAAACTGTCTGACACGAGGTGTCCCTGGCTGTCAAAAGTATCCTCTCATTGGAAACATTTTGAGAAAATTTGGCTCCAGTGCTGAGAAACCGCATGTAAAACATGGCGAAAATAACAGTTATTCCGACAGTACCCTTATTTATTTATTTATTTATTTATTTATTTATTTATTTATTTATTTATTTATTTATTTATTTATTTACTGGTGTCTAAGGTCACATACTTATGCACAATGGCTAATTGTGTCCGTGACAGCTTTTCGGGTGGAGGAAGCCGGAGTACCCAGAGAAAACCACTGTGCATCATTGAGCAATTGTCAGCTCCTCAACATTCTAACTCTGTTCAATCTCCATTCAAGCAGGGTTACATTGGTTGAAGACATGTGCACCATCAACGTGCAGTACGAATTAATACATGGCATCATCGTGCCCCCTTGTAGGCAACCGGGATAAAGTGCCTTGCCCAAGTACACAACGTGGGTCATCACAGACGAGGATCAAACTCGAGCATTATTAGTATTTATTTATTGATGTTTAAGGTCACATATTTATGCACAATGGCTAAACATGACCGTGACAGTTTTACGGGTGGAGGAAGCCGGAGTACCCGGAGAGAACCACCGAGCAACGACGAGCAGCTGTCAGCTCCCCAACATCGTAACTCCGCACTGCAGCACAGGCAGGGTTAGATTGGCTGAAGACATGCGTACCATCGACGTGCAGTACGCCTTAGTACACGGCGTCATCGTGCCCCCACACGGGCAATGGAGATAAAGTGTCTTGCCCAAGGACACAACCCGGTTGCCGCAGGTGGGATTCGAACCGAGGACCTCTCGGCTTGCAGCCTGCACCTCTACCTACTGAGCCACCGCGCTCCCAAACTCGAGCATAGAAGTCCAACAGTCTACCACTAAGCCACCATGCTCCCCATGTGAAGTCTTAAATCTGCTAAGGGTTAAACATTTAATAATAATATATAAAACAAAAGTTGTCATACTTTGACTGCTGCATGCAGTCATAGAAAACATTCAGCACTTAATCAATTAGAAATGGAGTAAACTGTCACTTAAACTTACCAAATTCTAAAGAAATGGGAGTTTTTTGGAAGGTACCTACTTTTATGCAACCACAAACGGCATAGCATTAAACTTTACAACCAAACTTACAACAGCAAATATGCTCGGTAGTCAAGTATTTACTAAATCTGGCCTGAACTATAAGTAAACAAATGTTTGCTTATCTTTCAGGTGATCCCAGTCTTGGGATATGAGGTGGTGTCGATTGTATTGAAGCCCAGAGGTATGATTTCAACTTCACGTTAAATAAGAAGGGAATGGAGTGTCGTGTTGTTAATCGGCGTCAGCAGTCGAAGTGAACTCAGAAATAAATATGAATGCATGCTACACAAGACTGTAGGCGAAACTGTGTTACATGCTTCATGCATATCTTAGTGAAACCTTAGTGCATTCCTGTGTGGAAAACGCTTCGGGCATATCTTAGTGAAATCTTAGTGCATTCCTGTGTGGAAAATGCTTCGTGCATATTAACTTAGTGAGCTTAGGACAGTTGATCATATGATTTCCATAGTGATTAGTGAATGAATTGTATCTCTGGCGTTATGACTAATACCCGCTTTTGTGTGATAGAGAGTCGATATTGACTGGTGTGTGAAGGACTGGTTGGATTGATGTATGCCAAATTTATAATTAGTAAATGTGTCACTTGTTTGATGATGTGGTTATCAAAACTGAATGAAAATCCAGATGTAAATAAAATGAGTGATTCCAGACAATATATTGATTATACAGACATAACTCTGTTGATTGTTGGTCGTTGTGTTCCTCCACTCGGTCATTTATGACAGTTGGTGTCAGAAGTGGGATTCCACGAAAACAGTAAAAGGTGACATGAATCGATTTTGGTCAAAGAGTAATGTGATTCATTGACTTGACATCGTTCAGGGGACTTATAAATTTTACAAGCTGCAGACGGTGTTATGCAAATGACATTTAACTGTACAAATTTGTTCTCAAGTGTATTTTTAATTTTGTGTTGTGTGCGAGTGGGTATGATGGATCCCAAAAGCATTTTAGCCATTGGTCAAGAGTTAGGACTATCTGGAAAAGAGCTGTTAGAATTTGTGGAGAGGAAGGAAAAAGAGAATGAGGAAAAGGAAAGTAAGCGAGAAAAGGAAAAAAAGAGAATCCGTGGAAAAGTTAGAAAATGAAAAGCAGAAGCGAGAGAAGGCCGGAGAGTGTGATGAAAGAGCTCAAGAGCGAGAACTTAGAAGTCTAGAGCAAGAACATAAAAATAAATTAAAATTATTAGAAAAAGAAATTGAACTAGAAAAGGCAAAGGCAAGTAAAACCAGTGAAGAAGCCAGTCGTTGTAGCACTGCTAAGACACCAATATTGCCATCTAAAATGATGAGAGAGATGACATGGATGCTTACTTTCATAGGTTTGAAGGATATGCAGCTCACAGCAAATGGCCACAAAGTGAATGGGCAAATAAGCTGAGCGCATTGTTGCAAGGTAAAGCTTTAGATGTTTTATCTCGAATGTCAAGTGGGGATGCCCAGGTGTACGATAAGGTAAAAGAGGCATTACTTAAATGCCTTCAATTAACTGCAGATGGCTTTAGACAGAAATTAAGAATGTGTACCCCAGAAAAGGGCGAGACTGGTCTTCAATATGCCGTTAGATTGGATCATTATTTGAGTAGATGGGTCGAGTTAACTGGGACAAATAAAACGTATATTGATTTGAAAGATTTAATTTTGCGTGAACAATTCATCAATTCATGTCCGATGTTATTGGCACTTTTTCTCAAGGAAAGAAAGCCTGCTAATTTTAAAGACATGGCAGAATTGGCCGAGCAATATTTAGAGACTCACGGTAATTCTTTTGGTGCATGTGAGAATCGACAGTGACGGAATAAAAAAAATGACTGTGGAAGTGCACAGAGAAGGTAAGGGCACATATCAAAGTAATTTGTTGCAAGCAAATCGGTCCAATGCTACAGGTCAGTCTCAAAATCACAGAAAATGTTATTTTTGCCACAAGGTAGGTTACACCATTAGAGAATGTTTCGTGCGACAAAATCAACTGAAGTCATGGGATAACAAAAAGGCTGCCTGTTTAGTGTTTGATAAAAATTTTTGGAAGTCGGAAACACGAACGGGTAACAATGAAATGTCGAAGGCAGGAATATACGAATGTTGTAATCAGGATAACAAAGTGATACTGAAGTGTGGACACGAACTTCCGTTAATGGGCATTGTAAGTAATAAGGTTAAAAAGGTAATGCCTACAGAGCACGGAATGATAAATAGTAAGAGTATTGAAGTATTACGAGACAGTGGGTCTAGTGGAGTAGTAGTAAGGAAAGACTTGATTGAATCGGATCAATTTACAGGTAAGACACAACGATGTGTTCTCATTGACGGGACTGTACGAGACTCCCCTTTAGCACGAATTTTGATAGACACCCCATACTTTGTGGGAGCTGTTGATGCAATGTGTATGGCAAACCCGGCGTATGATTTAATTATCGGAAACATACCAGGAGCAAAAGGCCCTCAGTTATCCTAACAAAGCATGGTACGAGAGCAAAATGAACAAAAATACTGAAGGTAAGAACTTAACTGATAATAACAGTAAAACTTTAGCGGTTGAAACTAGAAGTGCAAATCAAAACAAAAACTTTCAAAAACTTAAAGTGATGAGAGGTATTGATGTAGGGGTTGAAAACTTCAAACAATGTCAAAGTGAGGATGAAACTTGGCAGTAGGTGAGGACTAAATATGGTTCCAAAGAGAAAATGAAGTCAGGTAAGTTGGAAAATCTTGGTTTAATAATGCTAATGGGTTGATTTATAGATTTTATGAGATTCCCGGTTTGAGAAAAAGGCAAGTAAGCGAGAAAAGGAAAAAAGAGAATCCGTGGAAAAGTTAGAAAATGAAAAGCAGGAGCGAGAGGAGAAGGCCAGAGAGCGTGATGAAAGAGCTCGAGAGCGAGAACTTCGAAGTCGAGAGCTAAAACATAAAAATAAATTAGAATTATTAGAAAAAGAAATTGAACTAGAAAAGCCAAAGGCAAGTAAAACCAGTGAAGAAGCCGGTCGTTGTAGCACTGTTAAGACACCAAAATTGCCATCTTTCAATGATGAGAGAGATGACATGGATGCTTACCTTCATAGGTTTGAAGGATATCCCCGGTTTCAGGCAAAACTGTGTTACATGCTTCGTGCATATCTTAGTGAAAGCTTAGTGCATTCCTGTGTGGAAAACGCTTCGTGCATATCTTAGTGAAAGCTTAGTGCATTCCTGTGTGGAAAACGCTTCGTGCATATTATCTTAGTGAGCTTAGAGCAGTTGATCATATGATTTCCGTAGTGATTAGTGAATGAATTGTATCTCTGGTGTTATGACTAATGCCTGCTTTTGTGTGATAGAGAGTCGATATTGACTGG